>OX439485.1:119442359-120172678 GCA_949320155.1 Melangyna quadrimaculata
TGGCTATTGCAACGAAGTACATAGTCATACAAAATAGATTGTCCTTTAGTAGAAACAAATGCTAGAAGTGAAAGCCTCTGTTGCAATTTAAAAAAAATAATTTTAAATATTTTATATGGATTTTTTTCTTTTTGTATGTAATTTACTAGAATTACATTTTTTTATTTTAAGAAAAATACTTTTTCTTTATCTCCTGGCCCTTCTCTATGACACCTCATTTTTATTTTTTTTTGAATTCGCTGCGAAATTGATTTTTTCAACTTTTAAATGATCCACCTGATAATATCTCTCTCCAGAGATATATTATCATGAAGGGCGGCAGCGCGGATCAAACCAGCAGGAAGATGTCACTTCCAAAAAAAAGTGTTGTTGCCTCAAAAACGTGTGGTTGCATCCAAATCGTGGTGGCCCCATCCTTAACAGGCCTCCGGAACCGCCAAATTTTATAAAGGTGGTAATTGTGGGGTACCCTAAAACATGTTCATTTTTGTAATCACTATTTCAATAATAAAAACGTTGTTTTCTAAAACTCACTCTACCATATAGTGTAGTAGTAGTAGTAGTGTTGCTTATTTAACTTGAATGTTCTTTGTTTTACAAAATCACAATTAAAGCATTGGCTTTTGCCGCCAGCCTGAAAAAAGAGTTAAAATCTGAACAAAATACAATAATTAAGTTTGATCTATGTACATTTTATTAACATGATTTTCTATAAAGACTCATAAATTTGTTAAATACAATTTTTGAATATTTTAAATTTTCATACATATGTATACATATTTTAAAATGCTTCATTTAAAATTTGACTTCGATATCTTGGCGCTGATTTAAGAAAACTACTTAATTCATTCAAATCCTGCCCATTATAGACTTCCATGGCAGGATGGGGCAAGTTTCTACGAAATGGAATACATTTTCCAACACTCTGCCGTTGCAAAGGGTGCCCCCCAAATTTTCTTCGGGTCCATATGTTCGGTAGTTTAACCGAAGTAATTCCCCTCTCGCTTTGAAAATCCTAGATATTTTATCTACGGTGAATCTATCATCAAAGTAATTGTTGACGCCGAGGTTGTGCTGGAGGAGTTTATACATGTTTCGGGTCTCACTCGGTTGGGTCATCATGGTGAAGTTTGAGAAACTTGTGTCCTACATATTTGTCAACAATACTTGAAAATTTTCTTCCCAAGTCTCCATCCTCTCTCTACCAGTTGAACGCTGTGTTGTAGTTCCAGACGTGACCATTCTGCAAAGAACTGCGATTTTTGTTGAAGTAGTTGCCTCGCAGTCGATGGTTATTTTTAACGTGTGAAGATAGAGTGGCAAAACACAAGTCTCAAGTGTAGCATAAACGTAGGGGTATTTTTCGGTAGCCAAAATATTCTTTTGATAAAGTACCTCAGCAGCTTTTCAACCTCCTTATACTGCAGAAATCCCCATGCTTGTCCTGCATAACACATGCTCGATCTCATAACCGCTTCAAAAAGCTTGTGCGTTTTTTCCTTGTCTTGTTTTATGCGAGACATGAATTGTTAAAGACATAATTTTCAGAGGTGTGGATGGTAGCCAATCCTAGTCGGTGAAGAAAGTGTGACCAGAAGCTGGTCATCGACAATATTGGGGAAATCCAAATAGTGCCAACGGATTTCATGGCAGGGTGGGTATGTCACCGCTGCAACGTCCTCAGTCTTTTCAATTGTATTCTCTCTTTGGCCTGATTTATGTTTTATTGCAGGACAGGTTAGGTTTCGGGGGCAAGATGCCCCCCATTCCTGCGAGCTAAGTCGCGCTTATCAAGTAGGCCGCGTCCCCCGGACCTTAATATTCCGTTCCCTTTCCGAACTCTTCCTTTTTTTATTTTTCTGCCTAGCCCTTTTTCCTTCCTTTTCCCAACGCATCCCATCCTCCTGCCCCGCAACAACTACTAGATGGCGCTGAAGCCGCAACCAAAAATTAGGGTTCGGTTCGCACTATAGACTATTTCCCACAAACGTCATCCCTACCCAACTAACATTTCAGCTTCGGTTCGGCTTAATAGAATAAGCCTTAGAAGTTCCATAAGACATTTGTAAAGTTTACTTAAGCATAAAAAGGAGAATGTTATAGAAGCTAATATAGCTTGTATACGTGATTTCGGAAAATCTTCTTATAAACTTATTCGCAGATCTTTTAAAAGTAGCAGATTGTATGAAAGCCTTAAGAAGCCGATACGAAATTTTAACGAGCGACATTGGAAATTTGAATGACGCTTCAACTTGACAGATAGCTTCGCACATGGTTGTATAAAAGTAAAATACAAGTTTTATAGAAGGTGAACAAAAAAATTAAAAAACAAAAGAAAAAATAAATTTTAATTTTAATTTTTTAATGTGATTCTTACTGCATTTTATCTGAAAATAAGTATCAAATTTAATTATTTATTAATTATAGTATTGGAAACAATTATAAAACGTAAATTACATTTTTACCTCACTAGGGATCGAACTCGGGAACTCCTACGTGACAGTCCATCACTCTTACCACTCAGCCATCTAAGATATAATTTGGAAGATGAAAAAACTTAATCAGCCTTTTCCTTTTTTAAAACTTTAAATTTTCCTTTAAATAAGTCCGAGCTTCTATAAAAATGTTCACACATGAACATGAAATATAATCGATTTGTTTACCAGTTCACTTGCTCCATTTTCATTTCAATAGTCTTATTAATTTCAATAGTCTTAAAATAAACATAGTAATAATGCATATTTTTAATAATTTCAAGCCGAACAAATACACGGCCACTGAAGCACGATAAACCGAAACAAGGTATGCTCATTAGGTGTTTGACGTCACAATCATCTGCTTATGTTCGGAGAATAGAAAAATAATCTTACTTTATTTGATTGTTTTTATAGATTTTTCTACTGCTTGTTAAGAATACAAAAACAATTTATTTAAATACTTAAATTATAATTATGGTCTTCACTTTAAGTTAAACAATAACATAAAAGCTGACCGTGACGGCACATAAATACCCAGATATACGAAAATGCTGAAAGTTATGTTTATCTAATGAGCATAAACCTTGTTTCTGTTTGTCGTGCTTTGAAGCTTATGTCTTAAGCCAACGAAAAGTAGATTTCCGAATGCACAAAAGTCAATTGAAATGAATTATGTTTCTCTCCGCGAGGGCAATTTATTCAATATGTATATGTAATTATAAATTTCAAAAGAGTTTTTTAAAAAGCTTCTTTAAAATGAATTATACAAATTCGAGCTTCTTTATTATAGATTGACATATTGGCCGCGTTCGGGTACGCCGCCAATGGTATCTAGATTTGCTTGTGTTATTGTAATGCCTAAGAAAAAACCAGCCGACGATCTCCCAACGGCTATCCCAAAAATTTTCGAATCTGTTTGGATTATACGAACAGCTGACGTCTCATCTGTTCATTTTCTTTTGTAAAGGGTCGTTTGGTTTGGTTTGGTTACGTATTCGGTTTTGGTCGTTCTAAAACATACCAGATACTAACGTATTTCAGATACCATATCTGCCTACCAAAAAGAAATCTAAAGCTATCCCAAAAATTTTGGGATCTTTTTAGATTAAGGCTCTCCCAAACCAACGCGAAACAGTCGCTATGCAGGGCGAATCATTCACAATCATAAAAACAAAATGACTAAGCAACAACAAAAACTGTTGTCGGCGAATGTTCCGCGCCGCTTGTGCGTTGGTTTGGTAGAGACTTTATACTAACAGCTGACATCTCATCTGTTCATTTTCTTGTTTTTCGTTTGCCATTTGGTTTGGTTACGTACACGGTTTTGGTCGTTCGAAATCGTATCAGATGCTAAAGTATCTCAGATACCATAATATCTGCCTTCCACCCGAACGTGGCCATTCTTTAATGATTCTTTAGTAGAACCTCACAAGCCGTATCGAAGTATTCAATAAAGCTTTTTGAAAATGGTAACAGAAAACTTTTAAAGACTGCAACTTATATAAAAACTTTATGCAGCCTTTTTAAAGATCTTCGATCATCTTCTGTAATATAAACTTTAGAAGCTTGTTAGAGTGACAGCTCACAAACTCGGTAAGTCTTCGTTTTCTTATTTCTATTCGGCTTAAAAGAAGCAGTTATCCAGCTCGATACATGTATAAGAAATTTAATTCCGCCGAAGGCCCTACCGAGGTTTTATATAAAGTGAAACCTGCGGCACATCAATATTTTTAAGCTTAAAGAAGCTGAATTGTTAGTTGGGTAATGCCGTTCTGAACGGGCCCGTACAGTAGCTAGGGTTTGGGCTTCTACAACACAATATCAATTTTTATAGAAACAAAAAAATAACTCCATACAATTTTTTAATCATCAAATTTCATTGGAAAACCATAATTAAAATCAAATATTTAGTCCAAAAAAGGTCACAAAATGTAAAATACTAAAAAAATATTTGACTTCTCACATAAAATTGACGTTTTGGCAGCGATTTCTCTCATGAGAGTTATAGAGAATAAATTAAATTGAACATACAAACTATGTTGAACTTAGCTATGATGACTTATGTTTCGTATCAGCAAACGGGCCTTAAAAACAGAAACTTAATATTTATTTCACAAAAATAGTAACATTAAAAACTAATTCATTAAAACTGATTCCAAAAAAACTAAATAGAAAAATACAAATATTATTTCAGTCAGTAGGTATAAAGTCTTAAAAAAATAAATAAGTACCTAAATAAAAAGATACATTTTCGACAGAAAGATAATGGGTTGAACACATTTTGAATCACAATTTATTTTGGTATAGAACAATTGTAAACAAATGGGTTTTGGGGGTTAAAACATATACGAAAGATTGAAATATTTATTTATAGTTTGTGGGTTTTCAGGCTTTTTTGGTCACTCTTATTATTTATGCAAATAAAAAACTTTACTTCATTATTTTCCCTACGTTTCGTTGGATTTTCCCAACTTCATCAGGGGTAGTTTTTATTAAATCTGAACAAAATGATTACGGATATTAAACATTTCCTTACACTTTTGTATATATAAAACTTACATGAATTATTTTGTAGTTACATAGGATACAAAATAAAATATAATTAAAACTGAATCTACTTTCATTAAAGATTTTGTAAAAAATTATTTTTTTTTAAAAATAAACTGAATACTATATTAAGCTCTTCCAAAAATTAAGTTATCACACTGTATGTTATTAGGGGGGTTCACACTCATCGACAAGTTCATCAACTCGTGTCGAAAAGTCACATAATTTGTAATGTGAACACAAGTTGAACGACTGTCGGAAGTTTTTCAAATATTTTTCTCGGTCGAACGACCGCTGTAGCTAATGTGAACACTAGTTGAACAACTGATATGTCTGAAAATTTGCAGCTTAGTGTTTATTTTTAATTTTTTTTGTGAGATTCATAGAGAATGGGTTGAAATAGAAATAAAACCACAAAAGTAAGGGAGAAAATATGAATTTCCTTCGCTGAAACTGGTGCAAAAAGTTAAGGCCTAATTTATTCAGTCGAAGTTGAACATAACTCGATTTTTACAGCCAACTTGAGAATTAGTTTTTATTCACTCAAAGTTGACGTTTTCAATTTTTTATTTTCAACTCTAGAGTTGATCAACTTTGGATTTTCTCAACTTCCCGAAATAGTAGAAGTTAGCGATAATTGAAATTTGTTTATAAAAATGGTGCCTTTCCCCCACCAAAAAATATAGAACAAGTGTACAATTTCAATGAATTGTGTTCCATGAATGATTTTCTGGCTTTGTGATGTTAAAGTAGTGGGCGACGATTTCGCCGGACAAGTTTAAAAACATACTCATGAACATCGATCCATTCATGACTCCATTTCACAACAACAGTTCTCACTTTTCATGGAGTTGTTGATCTTTGTTTCGCATTTCCTGTTTGACCCTACATTATTCTTCTCTGTGAAAAATTGTGTTTCTTCCTTTATAATTATTTCATTTTAGGAAAACAAAATAGTTATAGGAACAAATTATAGTGTGTGGAAACTCACCTCTTATTGCTAGACATATGTTTATTATTTTCTTTAAAAATAAAAGTTGTACCGAATCCGTTTTGTATAGCTTTCAATTTAGCTTGGTATTTTTTTGATTCCGAGTTTCACATGGAATGAAAAATCCATTGCAATTATTCGGAAAAATTATTCAAAATGCAAAATTAATTCTAATGCAAAACAAAAGTTGAAAATGACGTCATGTGTCACAAATATCCCAAGGATATTTTAGAAACTGCAGGTTGGTCAACTTTTGAATTTCAGCTCTGGAGTTCAAAATCGAAGTAGTGAATAAAAGCATTTTTCAACTTTCAGTTCAACTACGGGTTTGAAGTCAACTTGTAAGTTGGCCAACTTTGGAGTTTTCAGCAAGTTGAGCAATAGTGAATACATTGGCTCTAAATAACCCAACTAGTTAAAGGTCCGTGGAGAATAACAAGTAGTTTCCGCAGTTTAATTGACTATGTTATGACAAATATTCCGGAGAGAGTTGAAGCCAAGTCTGATAGTAAATTTAAAATAAGTGGTCATGAATCTGTGATAATTAGTATTAAGGCATTATACAGCAATATAACACAAAAACAGAAGTCTATACGTTTATTTAAATATAATTCAGAAAGTTTTGTCCCCAAACTACGAAATTGTAACTTTTCTGTGTATGATGACAATATATCGGTTGACACATTAACAAAAAAATTTTCGGACAACATTCTCCAGACGGTTAACTGTTTCATGTCATGTAAAAATATAAATAATATCCATAATCCTTGGTTTAATGAAAATCTAAGAATGCTAAAAAACGAAAAAGTTGAAAAATACGAAAAAGCTAAAATTGCATGTCTTATGGCGGATTGGTGCAACTATAAAATTTGTAGAAATAAAATTTAAAAACTCACTAGATAGTGCTAAGCACGGGTACATTAAAAGATAAATTGAGGTTTGTAGTGATCAAAAATCTATGTGGAGAACATTAAAACTCCTTGTTTTAAAAGAAAGTCAAAAAAACATAAATGAAGTGATATATAATAGGATAAAATATAATAGTGCTCACGAAATTTCGAATGTGTTAAACTCTTTTTTTGTTGATAGTATCGACGAAATAAGACGTAATATTCCAAAAAAAATCCTACGTCAATACAATACGGGATTATTATTATTTAGATTTTAAATTCAAAGAAATAAATTTGAGTGATCTTCAAAGTGTGTTAAAGTCAATGAATAACAAAAAAGATATAAACGGAATCAATGGCATCCAAATACATTTGGAGGCCTTTAATGTATGTGGTGATATGTTGCTTAAAATTGTTTATTTATCTTTATCAAGTGCTACGTTTCCAAATTGCTGTAAAGAGTCCCTTATTGTTCACATTCAAAAAGAAAAAAACTCTAAAAAAGTGGAAGATTTCAGACCGGTTAATATGATGACGCTTGAAAGCAAAGTTATTGAAAAGATTGTATATAATCAGCTGCAAAACTATTTAGAATCCTTCAATTTGATATCATGTCGTCAATCTGGTTTTAGAAAATATCATAATTGCGAGTCCCTTCTGAATCTAGTCATCACTAAGTGGAAAATTGACATTCATGACAAGAAAGTGGTAGTGGCCTATTTTTAGACTTAAAGCGAGCTTTCGAAACTGTGGACAAATTAATTTTAATACATAAACTAAAAATGTATGGTGTAAGAAACACAGAACTTAAATGGTTCAAATCATATCTTGTAAATAGAACACAAAAGGCTATAATTAATGATATTTCAAACGCTGTATCTGTGCTTCATGGTGTCCCACAAGGATCTCTACTTGGTGTATTGCTGTTTTTGGTGTATATAAATGATATGGAGAATGCTGTTCGTTTTACTAAAATTGTGCTGTTGTTGATGATGCTTTATTATTTATATCTGGTAGTACTGTTGATGAATGCATTGATAAAATTAATTCAGATTTAAAATATTTACAAGAATGGTTTGACAGTAACTTGTTGAAATTAAATATAAATAAAACAAAACCTATGATATTAAATGGATGTTCAAATAGAAACATTAACGTTAACAATCAAAATATTGAAAAAGTAAGTGAAATCAAATATTTAGGTGTTGTAATTGATGAAAAGTTAAATCTAAATGCACATGTTAATTATGTTTGTAAAAAAAATATTAAAGAAAATTTACTTTTTTAGTAAAATAAGGAAAAAAATGTCTAAAACCACTTCAAATCAAGTATATAATACAATGATAATACCTCACTTTGAATATTGTTGAAGTATTTTGTTTATGTGCAATAATCTCATGATGAGTAGGTTACAAAAACTTCAAAATAGGGCAATGAGAATAATTTTAATGTGCAATGGATACACTCCAATAAGAGAAATGTTGTTAAAATTGTCTTGGATGAGTGTAAACCAAAGTATTATGTATAATGCTATTATATTTGTGTTTAAAATTAAATTTAATATATTACCAAATTATTTAAATGAATATATAACATATGTTAGTGATGTACAGCCTTTTGCTTTACGTAATGCTGGTGATTTTAGATTACCAAGGTATAAGAACGAAAAAACAAAAAAAATGGTTCTTCATAGAGGATATTTATAATAATCTACCAAATGAATTAAAAATTGAAAGAAATTTAGCGAAATTCAAAAAAAAATTAATTGATTATGTTTAAAATAGATTTATTTAATATAGAATTAATGTAAAATTTTTGTAAAGAATTTTCAAATGGCAAAATATTGCCAAATAAATGAAATAAAAAAAAGAAAAAAATATTTTTGTTTGTTTTCCTTTGAAATCGATTGTTTTTTAAAAACGAAATGCTTTGATTTGAGAAAAAAAAAATAAGAACTCTTTTATGCTCCATAAAATATATACTTTTCATTTTGTACACAAACTACTTATTTACTGACAATTTTATTTTGTATCTTTTTTAAAAACACTAATTTGCCAAAACAAAAAACATAAACAATAACGACCATCATTCATTTTTTTTCAACTGAAAATAGCTGCGTATAATAGATATTAAAAAAACGTTTAAATTGTAATAAAAAAAACTACTGAGAAATGAAAGCTTCATACCAAATAAATTTTTAAAAACATTCGAATTTCTTAACGTGACAATATTTTTTAACGATGAAACAGAAATGATACTATGGTCACCTCGTATGTAAATAATTCAGCCAGCAGTAGCTTATTTTCACATAAATACAACTTTCCATGCGAAGTACCAGTTTTTAATTCTTTCATTTTGAGTGTGCAACACTTCACCAGGACCAAATTTATTAAAAACGTCGGTTTGACAACTGATTCCTCTGTGGCTTAAAAAGCTTATTTTCAACTTTTGAGACTGATAATTTTTAATTATTGTGATTGGAAGTGATTAAAAATAATCTTTCCGTCGGCTTTTTTTTTTTGGTCACTGTAGTTTTTGCAATGAAACAATTAAGTTACATTAGCTTTCCCGACGTTTCGGCAGGGGTTGCTGCCTTCTTCAGGGGAACTTTATTTGGACAACAAGAAAAAATATATTGTTTACATTATAATAACAATAATTGAAACAATAAAAAATACACTCACTTTAATAAAACTGTGTTTAAATTTAAACTGACATTTAAACTTATTGTATCTAATAATCGTAATATTATTTACAAAAGTAAAGAAATAACCACTTCAAACGAAGTTTAGTCTATGGAATTTAAACAAGGAGTAAAGAAACTGAAAGAATACTGTGTTATGATGAGACAAGAGAACAATAGATGGCAGAGATGTTTTGGGTGTCTTGTTTTCTGTTCATGTTGTTGTTGTTGTTGATGATGTGTAATGTTTCTAGGGTGTATCGTTTCGAAACATGTTTCTCTGTCTGTAGGACTTTGACACCTTCAAAATCTGGAGAGTGGCCGTTTTCGATACTGTGGCTCGCCAGGGCTGTCTTTCCAGGATTGTTTGATTTGATATCCGATTTATGGTTAGAAATTCGCTGTTTAAGCGAAAATCAAACAATCCTGGAAAGACAGCCCTGGCGAGCCACAGTATCGAAAACGGCCACTCTCCAGATTTTGAAGGTGTCAAAGTCCTACAGACAGAGAAACATGTTTCGAAACGATACACCCTAGAAACATTACACATCATCAACAACAACAACAACATGAACAGAAAACAAGACACCCAAAACATCTCTGCCATCTATTGTTCTCTTGTCTCATCATAACACAGTATTCTTTCAGTTTCTTTACTCCTTGTTTAAATTCCATAGACTAAACTTCGTTTGAAGTGGTTATTTCTTTACTTTTGTAAATAATATTACGATTATTAGATACAATAATTTTAAATGTCAGTTTAAATTTAAACACAGTTTTATTAAAGTGAGTGTATTTTGTATTGTTTCAATTATTGTTATTATAATGTAAACAATATATTTTTTCTTGTTGTCCAAATAAAGTTCCCCTGAAGAAGGCAGCAACCCCTGCCGAAACGTCGGGAAAGCTAATGTAACTTAATTGTTTCATTGCAAAAACTACAGTGACCAAAAAAAAGCCGACGGAAAGATTATTTTTAATCACTTCCAATCACAATAATTAATTCCAAATTGGTCAATAAATCATTTTTAGTATAATTTTTAAGTGTATATGTTCCAAGAAAAGCCTTAAAAATATATGGGAACGTTACGATTGGCCGCAGATCAGTTGACCGGGTAACGTTATCTCGCCAAATTTTTAGGATCATTTTTTGCCTCTAACCCGCCGAACGTAATCTCGCGGCACGATATCTCGCCAACTAATCTCGCCAAAAATTCGGCGAGATTGACAGTACATTTAGTACTATGGAAAAAGTACTATTTGGTACTAGAAAAAATATTTTTTTTTTTGTTGGGTATTTTGTAAGTTTTTTTTTTTAATAAAATTAATGAAAATAATAATAATAGCAAGTTAAATCTCTTTAAGATTTTTTTTAGTTCTTAGAAGAACTGAAAACGTACAACAGGCCACAGTCTGGGGCATTGAATTTCATTTTTCATTCGCTTAAGTACATTCATTGGACGACGAATTTTTTCACAGGAACGAATAAAATTTCTCGTCCAATGAAAAGTATTTAAGCAAGTTAAATTCCGGAATTTAATTCAGTTCTTCTTAGAACTCGGTCGTGGCAGGAACTAATAACAGATATCACTAAAATTGTGGTTTAATTTTGTTGATAAAAAAAAAAGAGTTTCTACAAAAAAATAATTACCTTTTTTGCAAAATAAAATTAACTCTTTTACAAAAAAAAAATTAACTTTTTTTCAAAAAAAAATAACATTTTAACAAAAAAATTTTTTTTGGAAGAAAAACTACTTATTTGTTATTTTTACAAAAAAAATAATTTTTTTTTTACAAACAAAAAATTAACTTTTTTTCAAACAAAAATTATAATTTTAACAAAAAAAAAAAATAACATTTTTACAAGACAAATTAACATTTTTATAAAAAAAAATCAACTTTCTTACAAATAAAAAAAAAAAAACAACTTATTTTAGCCGAAAAATTATTTTTTTTTTAATGAAAATACCACCTGCCTGGCGACTGAGCATACCCTAAGCGGAGCGATGGAGAGAGGGACAGTGGACCCGAAAAGGGGGTTAAAATCCTTAAACCCGCGAAGCGGGCCACCCAAAGTACTGTTTACTACAAAAAACTTTGATAACAGATCGACTGACGACATAGGCGCCTGCCAGACGACTGAGCATACCCTAAGCGGAGCGACGGAGTCGCGTGAGCGGGACAGAGGACCCGAAAAGGGGGTTAAAATCCTTAAACCCGCGAAGCGGGCCACCCAAAGTACTGTTTACTACAAAAAACTTTGATAACAGATCGACTGACGACATAGGCGCCTGCCAGACGACTGAGCATACCCTAAGCGGAGCGACGGAGTCGCGTGAGCGGGACAGAGGACCCGAAAAGGGGGTTAAAATCCTTAAACCCGCGAAGCGGGCCACCCAAAGTACTGTTTACTACAAAAAACTTTGATAACAGATCGACTGACGACATAGGCGCCTGCCAGACGACTGAGCATACCCTAAGCGGAGCGACGGAGTCGCGTGAGCGGGACAGAGGACCCGAAAAGGGGGTTAAAATCCTTAAACCCGCGAAGCGGGCCACCTAAGGTACTGTTTACTATAAAAAATTTTGATAACAGATCGACTGACGACATAGGCGCCTGCCAGACGACTGAGCATACCCTAAGCGGAGCGACGGAGTCGCGTGAGCGGGACAGAGGACCCGAAAAGGGGGTTAAAATCCTTAAACCCGCGAAGCGGGCCACTCAAGGTACTGTTTACTATAAAAAACTTTGATAACAGATCGACTGACGACATAGGCGCCTGCCAGACGACTGAGCATACCCTAAGCGGAGCGACGGAGTCGCGTGAGCGGGACAGAGGACCCGAAAAGGGGGTTAAAATCCTTAAACCCGCGAAGCGGGCCACCTAAGGTACTGTTTACTATAAAAAATTTTGATAACAGATCGACTGACGACATAGGCGCCTGCCAGACGACTGAGCATACCCTAAGCGGAGCGACGGAGTCGCGTGAGCGGGACAGAGGACCCGAAAAGGGGGTTAAAATCCTTAAACCCGCGAAGCGGGCCACTCAAGGTACTGTTTACTATAAAAAAACTTTGATAACAGATCGACTGACGACATAGGCGCCTGCCAGACGACTGAGCATACCCTAAGCGGAGCGACGGAGTCGCGTGAGCGGGACAGAGGACCCGAAAAGGGGGTTAAAATCCTTAAACCCGCGAAGCGGGCCACCCAAGGTACTGTTTACTACAAAAAACTTTGATAACAGATCGACTGACGACATAGGCGCGTGCCAGACGACATAGAAGCATCGTAGAACCCCCAAAGTTTGCACATTCAAACTTGATTTGCGGATAAACTAAGCATCATACAAAACTAAAAATTGCATATTCGTGGTCTAGGGACTGCCACCTTTCAATCGATGTATCGCATGATATGAAAAACCGACTTTTATCTTTAAACTCGATTTGCGAGCCATAAAAGCATCGTAGACCCCCCAAAGTTTGCACATTCAAACTTGATTTGCGGCTAAACTAAGCATCATACAAAACTAAAAATTGCATATTCGTGATCTAGGGACTGCCACCTTTCAATCGATGTATCGGATGATATAAAAAACCGACTTTTATCTTTAAACTCGATTTGCGAGCCATAGAAGCATCGTAGACCCCCCAAACTTTGACACCTTCAAAATCTGGAGAGTGGCCGTTTTCGATACTGTGGCTCGCCAGGGCTGTCTTTCCAGGATTGTTTGATTTGATATCCGATTTATGGTTAGAAATTCGCTGTTTAAGCGAAAATCAAACAATCCTGGAAAGACAGCCCTGGCGAGCCACAGTATCGAAAACGGCCACTCTCCAGATTTTGAAGGTGTCAAAGTCCTACAGACAGAGAAACATGTTTCGAAACGATACACCCTAGAAACATTACACATCATCAACAACAACAACAACATGAACAGAAAACAAGACACCCAAAACATCTCTGCCATCTATTGTTCTCTTGTCTCATCATAACACAGTATTCTTTCAGTTTCTTTACTCCTTGTTTAAATTCCATAGACTAAACTTCGTTTGAAGTGGTTATTTCTTTACTTTTGTAAATAATATTACGATTATTAGATACAATAATTTTAAATGTCAGTTTAAATTTAAACACAGTTTTATTAAAGTGAGTGTATTTTGTATTGTTTCAATTATTGTTATTATAATGTAAACAATATATTTTTTCTTGTTGTCCAAATAAAGTTCCCCTGAAGAAGGCAGCAACCCCTGCCGAAACGTCGGGAAAGCTAATGTAACTTAATTGTTTCATTGCAAAAACTACAGTGACCAAAAAAAAGCCGACGGAAAGATTATTTTTAATCACTTCCAATCACAATAATTAATTCCAAATTGGTCAATAAATCATTTTTAGTATAATTTTTAAGTGTATATGTTCCAAGAAAAGCCTTAAAAATATATGGGAACGTTACGATTGGCCGCAGATCAGTTGACCGGGTAACGTTATCTCGCCAAATTTTTAGGATCATTTTTTGCCTCTAACCCGCCGAACGTAATCTCGCGGCACGATATCTCGCCAACTAATCTCGCCAAAAATTCGGCGAGATTGACAGTACATTTAGTACTATGGAAAAAGTACTATTTGGTACTAGAAAAAATATTTTTTTTTTTGTTGGGTATTTTGTAAGTTTTTTTTTTTTAATAAAATTAATGAAAATAATAATAATAGCAAGTTAAATCTCTTTAAGATTTTTTTTAGTTCTTAGAAGAACTGAAAACGTACAACAGGCCACAGTCTGGGGCATTGAATTTCATTTTTCATTCGCTTAAGTACATTCATTGGACGACGAATTTTTTCACAGGAACGAATAAAATTTCTCGTCCAATGAAAAGTATTTAAGCAAGTTAAATTCCGGAATTTAATTCAGTTCTTCTTAGAACTCGGTCGTGGCAGGAACTAATAACAGATATCACTAAAATTGTGGTTTAATTTTGTTGATAAAAAAAAAAGAGTTTCTACAAAAAAATAATTACCTTTTTTGCAAAATAAAATTAACTCTTTTACAAAAAAAAAATTAACTTTTTTTCAAAAAAAAATAACATTTTAACAAAAAAATTTTTTTTGGAAGAAAAACTACTTATTTGTTATTTTTACAAAAAAAATAATTTTTTTTTTACAAACAAAAAATTAACTTTTTTTCAAACAAAAATTATAATTTTAACAAAAAAAAAAAATAACATTTTTACAAGACAAATTAACATTTTTATAAAAAAAAATCAACTTTCTTACAAATAAAAAAAAAAAAACAACTTATTTTAGCCGAAAAATTATTTTTTTTTTAATGAAAATACCACCTGCCTGGCGACTGAGCATACCCTAAGCGGAGCGATGGAGAGAGGGACAGTGGACCCGAAAAGGGGGTTAAAATCCTTAAACCCGCGAAGCGGGCCACCCAAAGTACTGTTTACTACAAAAAACTTTGATAACAGATCGACTGACGACATAGGCGCCTGCCAGACGACTGAGCATACCCTAAGCGGAGCGACGGAGTCGCGTGAGCGGGACAGAGGACCCGAAAAGGGGGTTAAAATCCTTAAACCCGCGAAGCGGGCCACCCAAAGTACTGTTTACTACAAAAAACTTTGATAACAGATCGACTGACGACATAGGCGCCTGCCAGACGACTGAGCATACCCTAAGCGGAGCGACGGAGTCGCGTGAGCGGGACAGAGGACCCGAAAAGGGGGTTAAAATCCTTAAACCCGCGAAGCGGGCCACCCAAAGTACTGTTTACTACAAAAAACTTTGATAACAGATCGACTGACGACATAGGCGCCTGCCAGACGACTGAGCATACCCTAAGCGGAGCGACGGAGTCGCGTGAGCGGGACAGAGGACCCGAAAAGGGGGTTAAAATCCTTAAACCCGCGAAGCGGGCCACCTAAGGTACTGTTTACTATAAAAAATTTTGATAACAGATCGACTGACGACATAGGCGCCTGCCAGACGACTGAGCATACCCTAAGCGGAGCGACGGAGTCGCGTGAGCGGGACAGAGGACCCGAAAAGGGGGTTAAAATCCTTAAACCCGCGAAGCGGGCCACTCAAGGTACTGTTTACTATAAAAAACTTTGATAACAGATCGACTGACGACATAGGCGCCTGCCAGACGACTGAGCATACCCTAAGCGGAGCGACGGAGTCGCGTGAGCGGGACAGAGGACCCGAAAAGGGGGTTAAAATCCTTAAACCCGCGAAGCGGGCCACCTAAGGTACTGTTTACTATAAAAAATTTTGATAACAGATCGACTGACGACATAGGCGCCTGCCAGACGACTGAGCATACCCTAAGCGGAGCGACGGAGTCGCGTGAGCGGGACAGAGGACCCGAAAAGGGGGTTAAAATCCTTAAACCCGCGAAGCGGGCCACTCAAGGTACTGTTTACTATAAAAAAACTTTGATAACAGATCGACTGACGACATAGGCGCCTGCCAGACGACTGAGCATACCCTAAGCGGAGCGACGGAGTCGCGTGAGCGGGACAGAGGACCCGAAAAGGGGGTTAAAATCCTTAAACCCGCGAAGCGGGCCACCCAAGGTACTGTTTACTACAAAAAACTTTGATAACAGATCGACTGACGACATAGGCGCGTGCCAGACGACATAGAAGCATCGTAGAACCCCCAAAGTTTGCACATTCAAACTTGATTTGCGGATAAACTAAGCATCATACAAAACTAAAAATTGCATATTCGTGGTCTAGGGACTGCCACCTTTCAATCGATGTATCGCATGATATGAAAAACCGACTTTTATCTTTAAACTCGATTTGCGAGCCATAAAAGCATCGTAGACCCCCCAAAGTTTGCACATTCAAACTTGATTTGCGGCTAAACTAAGCATCATACAAAACTAAAAATTGCATATTCGTGATCTAGGGACTGCCACCTTTCAATCGATGTATCGGATGATATAAAAAACCGACTTTTATCTTTAAACTCGATTTGCGAGCCATAGAAGCATCGTAGACCCCCCAAAGTTTGCACATTCAAACTTGATTTGCGGCTAAACTAAGCATCATACAAAACTAAAAATTGCATATTCGTGATCTAGGGACTGCCACCTTTCAATCGATGTATCGCATGATATGAAAAACCGACTTTTATCTTTAAACTCGATTTGCGAGCCATAGAAGCATCGTAGACCCCCCAAAGTTTGCACATTCAAACTTGATTTGCGGCTAAACTAAGCATCATACAAAACTAAAAATTGCATATTCGTGATCTAGGGACTGCCACCTTTCAATCGATGTATCGCATGATATGAAAAACCGACTTTTATCTTTAAACTCGATTTGCGAACCATAGAAGCATCGTAGACCCCCCAAAGTTTGCACATTCAAACTTGATTTGCGGCTAAACTAAGCATCATACAAAACTAAAAATTGCATATTCGTGATCTAGGGACTGCCACCTTTCAATCGATGTATCGCATGATATGAAAAACCGACTTTTATCTTAAAACTCGATTTGCGAGCCATAGAAGCATCGTAGACCCCCCAAAGTTTGCACATTCAAACTTGATTTGCGGCTAAACTAAACATCATACAAAACTAAAAATTGCATATTCGTGATCTAGGGACTGCCACCTTTCAATCGATGTATCGCATGATATGAAAAACCGACTTTTATCTTTAAACTCGATTTGCGAGCCATAGAAGCATCGTAGACCCCCAAAAGTTTGCACATTCAAACTTGATTTGCGCCTAAACTAAGCATCATACAAAACTAAAAATTGCATATTCGTGATCTAGGGACTGCCACCTTTCAATCGATGTATCGGATGATATAAAAAACCGACTATTATCTTTAAACTCGATTTGCGAGCCATAGAAGCATCGTAGACCCCCCAAAGTTTGCACATTCAAACTTGATTTGCGGCTAAACTAAGCATCATACAAAACTAAAAATTGCATATTCGTGATCTAGGGACTGCCACCTTTCAATCGATGTATCGCATGATATGAAAAACCGACTTTTATCTTTAAACTCGATTTGCGAGCCATAGAAGCATCGTAGACCACCCAAAGTTTGCCCATTCAAACTTGATTTGCGGCTAAACTAAGCATCATACAAAACTAAAAATTGCATATTCGTGATCTAGGGACTGCCACCTTTCAATCGATGTATCGCATGATATGAAAAACCGACTTTTATCTTTAAACTCGATTTGCGAGCCATAGAAGCATCGTAGACCACCCAAAGTTTGCACATTCAAACTTGATTTGCGGCTAAACTAAGCATCATACAAAACTAAAAATTGCATATTCGTGATCTAGGGACTGCCACCTTTCAATCGATGTATCGCATGATATGAAAAACCGACTTTTATCTTAAAACTCGATTTGCGAGCCATAGAAGCATCGTAGACCCCCCAAAGTTTGCACATTCAAACTTGATTTGCGCCTAAACTAAGCATCATACAAAACTAAAAATTGCATATTCGTGATCTAGGGACTGCCACCTTTCAATCGATGTATCGCATGATATGAAAAACCGACTTTTATCTTTAAACTTCTCGTCCAATTACTAGAGGTAAAGTTTTGTTCCTTCTAGTTGATTTCCACAAACGAACCAAACTTCTCACCCTAGCACACACTACCTACCCTTCTACCCGAAAACAATCACCATCCTAAACACCTAAAACCTAGGCCAAACATTCTCTAACATCTAACCAGCACCAGCAACCCAAACAACCTCACAGGTCACACCACACAAGATACAACACGCAAGAAAATCAAAAATAATATCCCTTTAAGAGGTGCTATCTCCACTGAGTCCTAAGAAGAACTGATTAATTTCCGAAATTACTCTTGTTTATATACCCTTCGTTGGACGGCGAATTTTCAATTGGTTGTGACTGGCTACATTTATTTGAATTTTATCTTCGTTCTCGGTGATTCTCACTGAATCGAGTGACCTTTGATAAAAGTATTGACATTCTCAATACAGTGCTGTCTTCGAAAAATGTAAAAGGGATTTTGATTGGCTGTAATCACAAAGTCCGTGATTTTGATTGGCTGTCCATATGAAAATTGATAATTCAATACAGCGCTGTCGTTTTTTATAAAGAAAAGTAGGAATTGGCGAGATAACGTTACCCGAGCAAACGTGAGAAGAAATATCGTTACGCGGGAAACTGACGTACGGTCAAACGTTTGGCGAGAAAACGTGTGCGAGAAAACGTTACGCGGTCAACCGTTTTGCGGTAAAACGTAGCCAACCCAAATATATATTTATGTTGTATACAAAATAGATGTTTTCAATTTTATTTCTTTCTAGTATTTTATGAAAAAAAAAAATAGCATAGGACAATATGGGAAATACCATTCCATTGAAAGTATTTATGAATAATGAAAGCATTTGCATTTTTTGACAAGGACTCAAAGGAAAATAAAAATAGAAGAATGTAGGTATTTGTGCTTCGAAATTAGTCAAACGGCAGCATTGATTACTGCATCTAATAATTTTTGATTGATTTGTATAAGAAAAAAAAATATTCCGTTTTGGAACAAAGATATTTAATTTTTTTTTTAAAGTTCATATGTATGTCTAAAACTGGAGACCCAAGCCCCCCCCCATAGCCAAATCCTAGATCCGCTACTGTCTAAATCTACGTCGTGTTTGCTTTTTGAAAATTTATTTACAATTGAAGTTGATGAGGCGGTCGACGAATGTGAACGCTAGCAACACGACTCAGGTCGATCGACTTGTCGATGAGTGCTCTGCTCTTTTCTCTTTATTTATGATTGTGGTGTTGTCAAAATCTGCATGGTGATAAGTATCAAATATGTGTTGGGATAAACATAAGCCTTGTGTTAGTGAATAAATTTTTTATTGTTATATTTGGTTTATGTGCGAATGTGATATTCTATTTTTTTATTATTTTATTTAAGTTTCTATAGATCTCTTTGCTACAGCCAGCGCTTTGTGGGGAATATCAAACAAAAGGAAATTGAAAAAAAAAAAAACAAAAGCTTGATATTAAATTTTAATTAAGTTCTGTGTTGATAAAAGAAAAGTGATAAAGTGGATAAATATAAAATAAATAAATTTAAAGAAATATCTAAAGATTTCACAAGATATAAAAGTTTTTTTGATTTTATTGAAATAATTTTTCACAATTTTTTTTTCTTTGTCTTTATTGTTATGACATTTCCCACAAAGTAAAATGAATGAGACAGCCATATATTGCCATTTGGTATATATGTTATACCATATTATCTTATAGTATTACCAACCTCGTTTTTTTATTTTCATTGGTTTTGTGGATGTTTTTGGTTATAAGATTATTTATTATATGGTATGGAAAATTGTTCATGATTAATGTGTTTTTTTTTATTATTTTTATGTCGTCTGCTTCAAATTATTTGTCGCTTATGTTTATTATTTTGCTAATTAAATTGTTTGCTGTGGTTATTTTTTGTTGATGGTTAAGAATACAAATTAAAACTCATTTTGTTGGATGTTCTATATAGCCTTATATCTAAATATTCTAAACTTTTGTTTTGTTCACTTTCAACTGTGAATTTGAGTTTTGTATGGTAGTGAGATAGCTCAAAATGATATCCTTATCTTTTTCTTTTATAATAGAGAACACGTCGTATACATATTTGGTGATGACCTTCTTGAAAAAGCAATGGATGTCTTAAAAGAAAGTCAAATAACAATCAAGTTTATCACCAAATATGTATACGACGTGTTCTCTATTATAAAAGAAAAAGATAAGGATATCATTTTGAGCTATCTCACTACCATACAAAACTCAAATTCACAGTTGAAAGTGAACAAAACAAAAGTTTAGAATATTTAGATATAAGGCTATATAGAACATCCAACAAAATGAGTTTTAATTGGTATTCTTAACCATCAACAAAAAATAACCACAGCAAACAATTTAATTAGCAAAATAATAAACATAAGCGACAAATAATTTGAAGCAGACGACATAAAAATAATAAAAAAAAACACATTAATCATGAACAATTTTCCATACCATATAATAAATAATCTTATAACCAAAATTATCCACAAAACAAATGAAAATAAAAAAACTCCACACTTTTCCGAGGTTGGTAATACTATAAGATACCATGGTATTACATATATTCCCAACTTGACAGACAATAGAAACTTAAATAAAATAATAAAAAAAAGAGAATATCACATTCGCACATAAACCAAATATAACAATACAAAATTTATTCACTAACACAAAAACAAAAATAGAGAAAGAACAACAGAACAACGTAGTGTACAAAATTGAATGCGGTGGTAAGGAAGGGGAAAAGTGCAATAAGATCTACATTGGTACAACGAAGAGATCACTTGAGACTTGATTAAGGGAGCACAAAGCTGACATTAGAAACAGAAGAGTATCCACAGGTTCATGTTTATCCTAACACATATTTGATACTAATCACCATGCAAATTTTGACAACACCACAATCATAAATAAAGAGAAAAGAGCAGAAAAACGATACACAATTGGAAGCTTACAAATTCAACATAATCTTGATAAAACAATGAACACACAAGAAGACAGAGATAAAACAATAGCAACCTACGCTATTAAGAGAATAACATACAGTGTGATAACTTAATTTTTGGAAGAGCTTAATATAGTATTCAGTTTATTTAAAAATAAAATTTAATGTTTTACAAAATCTTTAATTAAAGTAGATTCAGTTTTAATTATATTTTATTTTTTATCCAATGTAACTACAAAATATTTCATGTAAGTTTTATATTTACAAAAATGTAAATAAATGTTTAATATCCGTAATCATTTTGTTCAGATTTAATAAAAACTACCCCTGATGAAGTTCGGAAAATCCAACGAAACGTAGGGAAAATTATGAAGTAAAGTTTTTTATTTGCATAAATAAGAAGAGTGACCAAAAACGCCTGAAAACCCACAAATATTATTAACATAAAAAAATTGGTCAAATATTTATTTTATTTATTTATAGTGTTTTTGATTTCTCGTTCAATTATTTTGTTGGTTGGTTGTTGAAGGTGAGAAAGTATAAAAAATTCAAGCAGGAAAAAATTGTATGCGAATAGTCAAGCAACCAATCCCGAAATTCTAAGGATTGGAGCATTTCAATCCCGGAATTTTCGAGATGACCAGGATCCCGGGATACCGGGACCCCGGGATTGCAATCTCTACGTGTGTCGCTGTCATTCCATATATTTCATGCGCCACAAAGCTACACAACACACGAGACAAAGGTAGTTCTACGGATATAAAATACATTGCAGCGATAGCGAAACACTATACCGCACGAGATATGTGTGAACCCGGCTTTACTCATCCCGACTCTACTGGCCATAATATGTCCAAAATTACCACCAAATCCACAATCCGATCAACAATCAGTGCATTTTTACTCACTGGGCAAATTATGTCATGTCGGTCATTACTCTATCACCACTACTACTATCTTTTCCAACATCATTCACGTTAACATTAAAAAAAAAATTCATGCGTAGATATGTACATGAAACATCAAATTTAATGGCATCCTTTGAAGAGCTCATGTCATATTGTTTAGATTTTTTGGAGTCCGAAAAAAATACATGTGCATGCAGCGGCCTGTCGAAAAAAATACTTTTTGAACCGGACATGAGCGCTCTCATTGAATAAGAAGTACAGGAAGCGGCATATCGAGAAAAAATTGAAGCATTTTACAAAATTAGGTTTGTTCCCGAGATTTTTGGGCAGAAATTCTTGGTCTGTCAACTGTGAATTTGAGTTTTGTATGGTAGTGAGATAGCTCAAAATGATATCCTTATCTTTTTCTTTTATAATAGAGAACACGTCGTATACATATTTGGTGATAAACTTGATTGTTATTTGACTTTCTTTTAAGACATCCATTGCTTTTTCAAGAAGGTCGTCCAATATTATGTCAGCTATTGTTGGGGAAAGGGGATTCCCCATGGGCATACCAAAAGTTTGATTGTATAGTTTTCCTTCGTATATAAAATAATTGTTTTCTTTTAGACAAAATTCCAAAATTTTTAAAAACTGTGTTCTTGGAATTTTAGTAAAATTTTTAAATTAGGTCCCACTTTTTCATAATTATCTTGATGGCCAGATAGGTTGGTATATTTGTGAAAAGTGAGACAGCGTCGAAAGAAACGCTGATAATAGAACTCAAGATATAAGCATTTAAAGCGTCTTTTCTTGGAGACTTTGTTTTGTTGATTTTTTGCGTTTCATAAATTTCCAAGAAAAAAACGGATGAGGTTTGATTAAAAACCTTACATCTTGAGTTCTATTGGTCGGATCACAAAGATTAAGGTCTTTGGACTTAGGGAAAATGACAGAGCATCAAAATGTATTTTTAAAAAAATAATTGAAAGAATAATAATACCCCCGATCAGAAATTTGTAAAATCTCTATTTTCAACATCTCGCCCCCGCTAAAGGCTGAGAAAAAAACCTGCCAGACTTTTGATTTCGATATCACAAAATATACCCCTTTAAACCCTCATACTCAGATTTCGGTTATACATCCACTCCCAAAATTTGCTGTCGGCTCTTAGACTATAAGGACACCATTTTGAGCTATCTTAACCACTACCATACAAAACTCAAATTCACAGTTGAAAGTGAACAAAACAAAAGTTTAGCATATTTAGATATAAGGCTATATAGAACATCCAACAAAACGAGTTTTAATTGGTATTCAGCATCAGGTTTCAGGTAATTTGCTTTTGACGCAACCATTACAACAAAAAATAAATACAGCAAACAATTTTATTAGCAAAATAATAAACATAAGTGACAAAGAATTTGAAGCAGACAACATAAAAATAATAAAAAACACATTATTCATGAACAATTTTCCATACCATATAATAAATAATCTTATAACCAAAATTATCCACAAAACAAATGAAAATAAAAAAACTCCACACTTTTCCGAGGTTGGTAATACTATAAGATACCATGGTATTACATATATTCCCAACTTGACAGACAATAGAAACTTAAATAAAATAATAAAAAAAAGAGAATATCACATTCGCACATAAACCAAATATAACAATACAAAATTTATTCACTAACACAAAAACAAAAATAGAGAAAGAACAACAGAACAACGTAGTGTACAAAATTGAATGCGGTGGTAAGGAAGGGGAAAAGTGCAATAAGATCTACATTGGTACAACGAAGAGATCACTTGAGACTTGATTAAGGGAGCACAAAGCTGACATTAGAAACAGAAGAGTATCCACAGGTTTATGTTTATCCTAACACATATTTGATACTAATCACCATGCAAATTTTGACAACACCACAATCATAAATAAAGAGAAAAGAGCAGAAAAACGATACACAATTGGAAGCTTACAAATTCAACATAATCTTGATAAAACAATGAACACACAAGAAGACAGAGATAAAACAATAGCAACCTACGCTATTAAGAGAATAACATACAGTGTGATAACTTAATTTTTGGAAGAGCTTAATATAGTATTCAGTTTATTTAAAAATAAAATTTAATGTTTTACAAAATCTTTAATTAAAGTAGATTCAGTTTTAATTATATTTTATTTTTTATCCAATGTAACTACAAAATATTTCATGTAAGTTTTATATTTACAAAAATGTAAATAAATGTTTAATATCCGTAATCATTTTGTTCAGATTTAATAAAAACTACCCCTGATGAAGTTCGGAAAATCCAACGAAACGTAGGGAAAATTATGAAGTAAAGTTTTTTATTTGCATAAATAAGAAGAGTGACCAAAAAAGCCTGAAAACCCACAAATATTATTAACATAAAAAAATTGGTCAAATATTTATTTTATTTATTTATAGTGTTTTTGATTTCTCGTTCAATTATTTTGTTGGTTGGTTGTTGAAGGTGAGAAAGTATAAACAATTCAAGCAGGAAAAAATTGTATGCGAATAGTCAAGCAACTAATCCCGAAATTCTAAGGATTGGAGCATTTCAATCCCGGGATTTTCGAGATGACCAGGATCCCGGGATACCGGGACCCCGGGATTGCAATCTCTACGTGTGTCGCTGTCATTCCATATATTTCATGCGCCACAAAGCGACACAACACACGAGACAAAGGTAGTTCTACGGATATAAAATACATTGCAGCGATAGCGAAACACTATACCGCACGAGATATGTGTGAACCCGGCTTTACTCATCCCGACTCTACTGGCCATAATATGTCCAAAATTACCATTAAATCCACAATCCGATCAACAATCAGTGCATTTTTACTCACTGGGCAAATTATGTCATGTCGGTCATTACTCTATCACCACTACTACTATCTTTTCCAACATCAATCACGTTAACATTAAAAAAAAAATTCATGCGTAGATATGTACATGAAACATCAAATTTAATGGCATCCTTTGAAGAGCTCATGTCATGTTGTTTAGATTTTTTGGAGTCAGAAAAAAATACATGTGCATGCAGCGGCCTGTCGAAAAAAATACTTTCTGAACCGGACATGAGCGCTCTCATTGAATAAGAAGTACAGGAAGCGGCATATCGAGAAAAAATTGAAGCATTTTTCAAAATTAGGTTTGTTCCCGAGATTTTTGGGCAGAAATTCTTGGTCTGTCAAATTTTACAGAGTGGGGATAAAATTCTCTCACAGAGAGAAAAACTGCCGAAAAAGTGTGGAACGGTTTCTGGTCAAAAATTCTGCCACACAACTTCACACAAATTATTCTTTTAATTTTTGTAACTTTTTTTTTATTCCAACGTGAAGCAGACTGAACCGATGACTCTACAACATTAAATTTTGTATACAACGTACCTCAACCTAGCATTTGACAGACCAACAATTTCTGCCCAAAGAAATTTCTTGGGCAGAATTTGTCAGGAGGGGAAATTGTTTTACTCTCTCGTGAGCGCTCTCTTCTGCCCAAAACTACCAAATTTGTGAGGTGCGGAACAGCATTTGGGCAAGAATTGTTGACAATTGGCGGTTTTGGTTAAGGTGTGGAACAGACCTATTGTGTGAGTCACACAAACACAAATGCATTGACACAGGGTCGCAGTGAAGGTAGACGGCTACTTGCTGGGGCGCCCAAAGGAATTGTTTGCTGCGTTTCTTTGCGGGTGGTTAAGTTAAAAGCATGTACATGTAGAAGTACTGGATTATGGTTTTCATCTTCTCAGAAGTACTCAGGCACGTACAAAAGGAACATAGCTGTTTCTATGAGCCTTGAAAGAAAACAAAGGTTTTTTATAATTTGGTTCAAATTTATTCGATCAAATAAATAGTTGAATGAAAGTCTTGGTTTTTGGATTTATTTGCTGAGTTGGATTATAACAATAATAACGCACAAACCACGCTTGAAGTAATAAAATAAAACTCACCAATTACAGAAACCTGAAAATTGAAAATGGATAATTGAAAATGTAATTTTTAGTTTTTAATTTTAATGAAAATGGGCTCAATTTTAAACTTAACTAAATCCAGACTTACTTTTCCTTCAATCGCAAACGGGGTGAGCAAAGCTGGCTGAAAATTCTGTGTACATGAACCGGCTTTAATTGTATTAGTACTCTCTTAGTACTCTCAGTTTGAGAATAAAAAAAAACTAAATTTTCAGTTTTGCATAACAATAGATTTGTTTTTTTTTTTTTGCCTAGAAACGAACAACTGTGTAGGGTAAATGCACTAGTATCCAGACAGTGCTAGTGTCCGGACACTTGGCCATTTGTTTGAGAAATTATACAATAACGCTATGAAATAAGTATTAAAATACAATCTTTTATATATTTAACAAATGTATGCAAAGTTTCATGTACATTAACGCAGTGCCTGTCCACATTGGATTTTTAATGATAGGTGCATGCAGTGAGACAGGTATTTTTTATGTGAAAAGAGATGGGTAGATTGCACCCAAATTGCCAGCAGTCTTGGCACTAAGTGAAACCCAGGTAGGTGAAAATTCTGATTACTCCGAATTTAGCCTACCTGGTTATAGCTTAGTGCCTTTATTTTTCCTACACCATGGGCTCGCAATATATGTACGTAATGATGTGGCTTATCAGCTTCAACCACAATATGGCCCTTGTTTAAATACAAACTTTAACTTCATGTGGTTAAAGTTCACCGTCAATAAGCACATCATACAAACATGTTTCATTTATCGTAGCCCAAGTTTGGATAGTAATTCGACTTCTAACGAATTCGATGCGCTGTCCGATTCAATCCTGAGAATTGTTTCCCATTATCTGCACAGTGAAATCGTTGTTACGGGCGATTTCAATGTGCACAATTGTTCGTGGCTACGCTATTCTGGTCAGAAAACACCCGAAGGGAGGTATCTCGAGATTTTTGCTGAGTTAAACCACCTGACTCAGCTTGTTGACGAGCCTACTCGGATTCCTGACGTTGCATGTCAAATCGCCAACACTCTTGACTTCTTCCTTACCTCTGACCCTAATAAATACACTATTAGCGTATTATCTCCTCTAGGCTCATCAGACCATTGTGTCATATCTGCGAATTTCTCGTGCCACCAAATCTCAGTTAAAGAAAAAATCCCAAAGAGAACCGTTTGGCCATTACGAGAAAGCCAACTGGGACGGTCTCAATAATTTCTTCAAGAGCTTCAATGGTACTCCTTTTGTCAGCTCGCAAGATAAAGCCAATTTGCTTGCAGCACAGTTTGCTGTTAATTCGACGCTGCCAGAAAGTGTTATGACTCCTCCTGTACTTGAGAGCGTAAATGATTTTATGGGACAAATCTTCTTTCGCACTCGTGCAGTTGCTAGAGTTCTAAAGGATCTCGATGTACACAAATCCGCTGGCCCGGATAGTATCCCTCCCATTGTTTTGAAGAGGTGTTCTTCAACGCTGGCAAAACCACTGCGTAAGCTTTTCCATCTGTCCTACTCTACTGGTCTCTATCCGAGTGGATGGAAAACAGCATTTGTCCAGCCTGTCCCTAAAAAAGGCGTATCTTCTTCACCCTCTAACTATCGACCAATTGCACTTACGTCCCTTCTTTCCAAGGTCATGGTAACGCTGATTAATTTCCAGCTCAAGAAATATCTCGAGGAACGAAAGCTTCTTAATGACCGGCAGTACGGCTTTTGTAGCAATAGGTCCACTGGTGATCTGATGGTATATCCCACCGAACAGTGGAACAAATCTATACATCATTTTGGAGAAAGTAAGATTATTGCACTTGATATTTCAAAAGCGTTTGAAAGAGTTTGGCACCGAGCTCTCTTATCGAAAATGCGCGCATTTGGTTTCGATGAACCTCTTCGTTGGATTAGAAATCACCTTTCGGACCGTTCAATACAAGTCGTATTGGACGGTTTCAAGTCTGAAATCCACAAAATTAATACTGGTGTGCCCCAGGGCTCCGTTTTGTCTCCGACTCTCTTCCTTATTTTTATAAATGATCTTTTGTCTGAAACTTCTAATCCATTAAACTGTTTTGCTGACGATGGTACCCTCAGCTTCTCATATTCGTTTACAGATTCTCATCCATGTCCTTTGGATGTGGAACTTGAACGGCAGCGTATGATAAGCTCATTAAATTCTGATCTCGACAGCATTGTCCAATGGGGAATCAAAAACCGCGTAGAATTTAATGCTTCTAAAACTCAATGTTGTCTCCTGTCGTTAAAGCGAAACCCACCCCCAATGCAGCTATCCATGGGCGGCACTTGCATCGAGGAAACCGAACAGCTTTCAGTTCTCGGTATGTGTGTCACAGACCACCTTTTGTGGAATGACCACATATTTGATGTCGCCAAAAACGCTGCTAAGTGTTTAGGTTTTCTCCGTAGATGCAAGAAGTTTTTCCCCCTTCTGATCTGGCTGTGATCTACAAAGCCTTTATTCGGCCAAAACTTGAGTACAATTCTCATGTTTGGGCAGGAGCTCCAAAAACTCACTTGAGTTTGTTGGAAAGAATTCAAAAGAGGGCTTTAAAAATGATAGGCGAAAGATCTATAACAGAAACAATTACATCTCTCGAACACCGCCGCGCCGTAATGTTTCGTGTCTTTCTCTATTTTATCGCTATTATTATAATCAGTGTTCTAGTGAAATAGCCAGTTGCATTCCTCCCCTTAAAAAATTCAACCGTAATACTCGCGCTACTAGGAATGACCATCAGTTCACCCTCGAGCCCAACTTCGGACGTACTGTAATGTACAGAGATTCTTTCTTCAGTCGCACCACACGAATGTGGAATGCTTTACCTGACTCGATGGGAGGGGACCATTTCGATGTGCAAACGTTCAATGTGCATCGGTATCTCCTTCTAAATCCTCTCATACTTACCTAATCGCGCGTGATGTGTTAAAAACATTTTAAGGGTAGCCATTACCCCTTTTGCGCGCTAGGAATATATAAAAAAAAAAAAAAAAAGATGTGTGAGTGAAAGATAGATTGATTTCAAGGGTGGGAGATAGGGATGGGTAGATTGAACTGACAAGATTTACTCTTTATCGTATGGACACAACGAACATAATAACACCAAGCATTAAAAATCCATTTGGACAGGCACTAAGAGTTATGGGTCTTCTCAGTGTTGCAGGTATAAGAGAAACATTAAAATGTCATTTTGAGTTTTAAAAAAAATAGTGGAGGCGTTAAAAAGATTTAAGTATTTTATGCAGTCTTAATTAATTTATTCTAATAGAAAGTAACTAATTTGCTTTAAAATATAATAGATTTTATTATTTGAAGCATAAAAGTTAATAAAGCCTAAGTTTTTGTCAAAACATTTGGTGTCCGGGTACTGAAACAAATTTTGTACTTCATTTTCAGTTTCCGGACAGAGTGTCCGGATACTGAAAATAAGAGAAAAATATTAAATGTATGTTTTATTGACATTAAATGAAAGGTACGTACATTCCACATGATTTAATAAAAGCGAATTGTATTTTTCTCACACCCCGACTCCACAGGCCATGAACGACGTCCATAATCCAATCTACAATCCAATCCACATTTGTATAGATATGTCACTGCTTGGACATGGATTTTTGCGACTCCATGGGATTTTTTTTAGACTTGTTCCATAGTCCGGCCCTCGTTCATGGCCTGTGGAGTCGGGGTGTCACGGATTTTCAGTATTCGGACAGAGATGACTATTTACTACATATGTAGTATTTCTACTACATTTATTTATTTTATGCATCCGCTACGTAGCAACTACGTACACTACGTAGCAGCATTGTATATAAATATCTATAGTACTATCAAAAAACCAAAACGACGGTAGCGGTGCCAATGGCCTGGGAGGGCATTCGCTCTGTAGATAATGTAGAGTTAAAAACACATTGAAAATCTCATTAAATCTCTCTAGCGATAATCACTCCACCTATAGGCCTAGACTATCGTCCCGAAATTCGACTCATTAATAGTACTATAGGTTTTATATACAATGGTAGCAGCTACGTGAAACTTATTCCTTAAAAAGTAGTCATTGTTAAACGTATAACACGTTAAACGCATAAAATTGTTAAAAAAAGTTTTTTTCTTTATACATTTAGATTTGTCATTATCTACTTCGTTTTTTTTTGCCAATTTGCTTCACTTTCTGGGCTCAGCATTGTCATCCCTTATTCGGACAGGGTTTTCTTAGTGAGAAATCGGCTGTCCGGATACTAAAAATGAAGTCCAGTATCCGGACAAGTGTATTTTGTATGAAATTTAAGGATTTTGAACATTGTAACTTTAATCACATTTCAAGGTAATGATCCCTTAGGTCCTTACGAAATTTAAGGCCCCTGAGGATATAAGAAGATACAAATTAAGCACTATGAAAACAGGTGCTAAATATGACCCCTGAGTGGGCCAACTTGCTATGATTGTTTAAAAGAAAAAAAAAACATTAATTGAAAAAAACCTAACGTCAATTGTATTTTATAACTAGAAATGTAGTGGCGGATTTAGAGGAGGCTATAAGCGCTTAAGCTGCCCACCCCCACAGCTTATTCCTAAAGTGTTTTAATGATAGAATGCAAAATATTACAATGTGTAGAGTTCAAACCAGAGCTCTTAGATTCAAATTTGTAAGGTGTATTTGTTTAAAAATATGGTGGTTTTGAACACTCGAGCGATTTAATTAGGTTCAGTTTATACGTGCAGTAGTGGGTCTAGTTCAAACTTAAAGTATTTTTAAACATAAAACAAAACAGAAAAATTATAATTTCTATACATAAGATCCGACAAGAATTAGACTAAAAAACGGGTTTTAAAAAAATTACAAGTGCAATAATAACTGATTCAACCAAACCTAAGCTAGGCTCTGAAAATTGTTGGATCTTAACTCTAAAACTGTCAAGCATCAAAATTAAGGGTAGATATATGTAGGTAACATTTAAAGCTTTATATTTCACGTGTACATAGGATATATGTTGGTACGTGTAGAGTCTGAGTTGTACATGTGTTTTTAGTAATACAGGTGTGTTTAGTATAACGTTATTGCCCACAAGCAGCAAAGAATTATCTAAACAAAACTAGCCTTATTTGCCACCAAGGTTCTAATATCCGATGGGAGGTTCAAATAGGAACAAAATACACACCATTTTTTTAATTACACCTGTACTCTGATTATACATGTATTCTGATTACGCGTGTATTTTAATAATTTTGTATTACTCGTGACACGCAAACAAGAGTAATTAAACACACGTTTGAACCGAGATATTCATTACAACTGTACCTTCATTATATACGCACCTGTGTACATATATAATGTATCCATGAGCGAAAAAGTTAATTAAAATTAAGTTAAAACTATATTTTATAAAAATTTACGATTTTTCATTAATTCTATTCAATAATGCACTTAAATTTAATGCAAAACAATTGCGTCCAAATACTAAAGCAAAAGCGTCCGGAAACTAAATTTTGCTGTCCGGATACTAGTGAAAATCGAACTTTTTTGAATATTTATCATTTTAATTTGTACAATGTTATATTTGCAAATTATGTGGACACTTTATTATTAAGAAATATCTACACTCTCTGAAACAATATAACTTTCCACGGTAGCATTTATAGTAAGGAAATGAGACGAAGTCAAAGTTAAGAAACACGTTAAGTGCCCGGGTACTAGTGCGTTCACCCTATTTATTAGTTATTAAAATTTATTAGTCTGCTCAAAACAAGGATGGACATTTTAGTCTTTTCATTCATCACTCTTCAACTCCCTCGCCTACAAACTTTCATTTCCCCAGTTTAGTCCACTTCGAAATTGAGCCTGTGTGTAATGGCCCAATAATATTATCACAGAAATTTTCCTTATCCAAATAATTTGAAATTATGTACATTTTATCTCTGTGGTTACGTTCCTCTGAAATGAACTATTTTTGTCAATTTAGTTCTAATTAGTAACTTTTCGTTACTTCTTGAAGCAGTATAAAAATACAAAAAATTAAATATAACTGGACACAAACACTTCTTGACGAAGAACAAAACCGACACGATAGACAGGGTAACCACAGAAATAACTTACACTTAGCTATGTATATCCAAAACTAAAACGTTGAAAAATAACTCTGCACTAAGGGCGCTCAACGGTTTTGAGCGCCTTGCCATTTCCCACAAAAACTAATCCGTCACTGTAAAAGAATTTCTCATTTGACAGGTCAGTTTTAGAAAATTACATGATAAAAGTATTTTTTTATTTTCAACAAATTGGATTTTTTTATGGAAAAATACCCTGAAATATCAAATACCATGAAACATCACTTCAAATTACTTTTTGTGTTATATGAACCAAAACTTACTTGTGAAATGAAAACGTTTTTTTCTCCTTATTGTAGGTGTTTTACAGGATTTAACGCAGCACCGCATGTTTTTTTATATTTTTTTAATAAATATAGTAATTGTTTCCAATAATCACTTTAATTTCACTTTTTTATTTAGTTTTAAAGTCTATTTTTCGTTAATTTACAATCTCAAAATATTAACACACTTTTTTTCAGCTAGGCCAAATGACAGGTGAGTTTCAGATTTTTTTTTTATTTTATTTTAATGCTTCATTCACGTACACTGTACAAATTTGTGACAAAAGCCTCTTCCTCTGTTTCTTATTCAATGGGCGCTCTTCAAAGCTTGGCAATGAGATTTGAAGTTTTATCTGCGTATGAGTTATTTTCACTGATAGCAGCTACTGGATAGCAGTGTTGCCCCCCCCCCCCCCAACTGGTACAAAATGTAGCGTACCGGATTCAAAATGTAGTGCAACCTAGTTTTTTTTTGAAAAGGACATCCTAATCAGCGCTGCCGCAAGTGGCACTTTCAAATGAGTTTGGCACTCTGGCACCCATTGGCACTCAAAGTTTAAAATTTGGAACTCGTTTTTTTTTAATGAAAATATCAAAAAAAGTTCAGTAAAAACATTAAAAATTAAATTTTCTTATACAATTTACAAACATTCCTTCCCTTGTTACTCTTTTTTGTAAGCCCCACAAAAATCTACTACAGTGAACATTGTGTTGGATGCCTAGGAATTTAAAAATTAAAATTAAAAATTAATGAAAGACTTGTGTATGCCATTGTCACTGTCACTACTTCTATTAAATTCCATCCATCAACTTTGAATGTTATGCATGATGCATCAAGTAGAACAGAAACTTAAAATTAAAACAGAATTGAAATGAATTTCAAAAAGAAATGAGTAAAACATACATAATTTTGAGGTGCTTCGATATTACACTCAGCCTTACCACTTTCGGAAACAAATTCGAAGTAGATTTGAAGAAAAAAGTGAAGTAGATTGAGAAAAATCGAAGTAGATTTTAAAAAGAACTTTCATCTAATATAAATCTATATTTAAAATTTTGTTGATAAAATTTAATTTAATTAAACAAAAAAGAAAACTATAAACAAAAATTGAAATCCTTTCAGATTTTATATTTAAATACATATTTCAATATAATATCGTTTAATATTAATAGCCCTTTTTAAATTAATTTGACTAGAGGCCAATTTTTCAATTGTCAGTTAAACCTCAGATAATACTTATTCTTCAAATAACACAAAAATGTGTTCCTGTTGATATGGAAGTTATTTTTCCTTATGATTGAAAAATCGGCTCAAAAAAAATAACTAAAAATTAAAATTATTTCTGAATGTATATTTTATTATGATATCAAATTTTGTTTTAACAGAAACAGACCAAAAGATTATCAACCTACACTCAGGGAATAAAATAGTTATTTTTTAACTATTTTCATAGTAAAAATCGGGAACACTATTTTAAATAGTTAAAAAATAGTTTTTATGACTATTTTCATTGTAAATTAATAACATTTTGTAAATTCAACTGCTTAATAGTTAATATAACTAGGTAAAATAGTTATTTTAACTATTTTATTGTCAGTTGAAGTTTTTTTCAAAATTACTATTCGATAGTCAATACCAGCTATTCAATAGTAAAACCAACTATTCAATAGTTAATGTTATTAACAATACTAGTTATTTGTGGCTATTTTGATAGTCAATTGATTTTTTCAGAATCAACTTTTTGATAGTCAGTTTAACTATTTAAGTGCTATGCACATTAACACTCTGCATAGTTAAATTGGAGCTTATAGAAAAGTCGTTGAATGATTGAATGACTATTTATATCGACAGCTTCAATATCTGTTTTGGAAATGCTTAACTGATAGTTTTATAATTGTAAGAAGAAGATAAACAATAACAAAAATAACAATAAATTATAATTGTCGCATACAAAAGAATAATTTATTACCTGTAAATTCTTCAAAAAATCAACAATAACAACATTTTGCTCGAATCACTTCAATTGAAATTTTGCATTTTATTATATCTTATTATATAAGAATTTAAAAAAAAATTACAGTCAATAAAAAAAGAAAAAAACAATTAGAAATATTTAAGTCTTACTAAAAAAAATTGAATACCTAAAGCTAGTCGTCCTCGATTGGCTCAAAGGTATCAGATGTACTTCTAGATTTAATGTTTCACCTTGATAATTAGAATCATTTTCGTTATTCGTTTTTTTTTTTTTTTTTGTTAAATTTCTTACCACTGTTTCTGCAAACACCTTTTGCCACTCATGACACTCATCACAGTCTGATCGACATGCAACAAAGAGATCGCGACGCGCGCGAGCGAAATTACTACAACATATTCATTTGAAACTATGTTGTTACTACTCATAGTCATTTTCAACTATGTGGTAGTTGTTGTGTATACCATCATGCACTAAATTGAATAAATACTATTTCATAGTAGGAAACTATTATAGAATAGTCAGAATTGATTGTTAATTCCGTTTTTAAAAAAATTCTTTAATAACTATGCTTTAATATCAAAATAGTCACAATCAACTATTTTGTATAGTCACTAAATAAAATGATTGATTTTTAACTATTGTTTAACTATTTTGTAACTATTTTGTAACTATTTTAAATTTTTTTTCCGCAAAAATAGTTATTCGACAAATTTTATTGAAATTCATAGAACGACTATCGCAGTAGTTACAAAAGTAACTATTTTTTTCTCTGAGTGTACAAGCAAAAGGATATTATTAATAATATACTAGAAAAAAGGGGAAACCCAAAACAAATTCACACATCCCAGCGAATTTTTCATAAGATTCGTGTCCACATGAGTGTAGTGATTTTCAATGCTTAGTTAAATTACTTAGTTGCGTATTTGTATTTTGTTACAAGTTCATTTTTTAATGTAAACTCTGGGGTTCCGTACCTACTACCTACTAAAGTGAAATGGAAAAAAATAAGTATTTTTTGCCTTTTTTTTTTGTAAAATTGAAGTAGGTTGAAGCAGTGATTTTAAAGAAGAAGTAGATTTTAATATTTTGGCTATGGTGCGAAGTAGATTCAAAAATAAATTGAAAAAAAAAGAAGTAGATCTACTTCAATTGAAGTAAAGTAGTATCACTGATTACACTATGAAGGTACTTAAAATATATAACATTTAACATTAACAAACTAAGAAGTTGGCGCACTTTAGATGTAACTACTTTGACTTGATACGCAAAGGTTTTTGTATATCTACCTATAGAAGAACTTGGCTTCTTTTTTAACATTTATGTTTTTGGTGTAATTTCACTTCTTTTTGCAACGATTTTTTTTATCAGGAAAAGTGGGTGGAATAAAAAGCCACTGAAAGCCTCAAGAAAAATTAAGTATTTAATGTGAAGATGCTACGCCCTCGCATACAAAATTTCGTAATTTCAATTTTTTCTTTGTATACCTACACCTGAAAACCAACCGCTCTATAAAATTTCATAATTCTGCAACAAGCTGAAGTGCTCTCTTTTAAATATATATTAATTCTTCGAAAATAGGTGGTTGTCACGCCTACTGAATGTAAAATCTCAAATTTTTAGTTTTCCCCTATTTTGCATGTCAAGTCGTATCGCTCTACCAATTTTCATCATTTTACGACGGTCAAAAGTGCTCCACATAATTGATATCAATTCTGAGAATATGGGCGGGTGCCACACCCCTCAATGGCTTATTTCAAGTTTTTCAATATCTCCTTGGTATTGATCCTATGATATACCAGTCTATTAAATTTCATCAGTGTACGACAGTCAGAGGTGCTCCATATTAATGATATCAATTCTGTGAAAATGGGTGGGTACCACGCCCCTGAAAGAAAAATCTTAAATTTTTGATTTGTTCCTTTGTAAGCACCACAAGGCCTACCGTTGTTTGAATTTAATGATTCTATGATTTTGGGAAGTGTTCCATAATTTTGATGGGCAGTCAGTCAGTCCAGTCAGTCAGTTAAGGTTCTTGCGATTTTTGCAGTCTTATAATATCAAGAACCACTTTTGCTAAAAAATTTAAACTTGGTGAGTTGCCTGAACCTGGTAAGCTTAGCAAATACTGCGAATTTTAAGTTTCTGACTTTATTGGTACATAAGTTAAAGGGGTTCAGGAATCGCCTGATTTTGAAAGCCCTGTGAAGTTAGCCAATGAATTGTTTAAAATTGCATACAAAATAAGAGTTCCCGGTAGCAAACAAAGAGTTCTAGAGTTCCTCGTTCTTTTTTTCAATAGTTCTGGCAAATAAGGTGTTAAAAATAGAAAAAAAGTTTTTTTTGCTTACTTCACTCAGCAAGGACTTTTTCGAGAAAAAGAGTTCTGAGCATGTTTTTCAACTTAAAATCAAGAGTTCAAGAGTTCCTGATGGGTTTTAGAAAGTAAGTTAAGGCAAATTAAGGTTCCCATTGACTTAGAACCAAAAATTTTCAAACTCCAAAAAAATAAAAAAAAGGAGTTCTGATTAGAGTTCCCGATAGCAAACAAACACAGAGAAAAAAACAACGTAAAATCAAACAAAAAACTTCGATTCTAAAATTTTTCGGAACGATTTGGCGCCAACGCCGAAAATTCTTAAATCAAAGTGGAGCGACTTTATTTCAAAGTGATTCCATACTTAAAAACGAACTAGATTTTACTACGTTTACATGTTGATTTAAAGTGGAATCATAGGTAAATCAAATTCATCCATCTTTTAAAACAACATTTATCTACTTCGAATCAACGTAGATTGAACTTCGCTTGGTTAATAATTGATTCAAAATGACTACCCACGCCACGCTTCTTTGTTTACATTTATGTAAGACAAAGACAAATGTATATTCATGATCGACGTATTTCATTTTTGTGATGAATCATTTATTTGTGACGACTTAAGTGAATCGTTTGATGCTATGAGTATTTCATAGTAATGAATATAGGAAAAGTAATTAAATATTGTTTTTCGATTATATGAAAGTGAATTTTGAGTGCGCGTTTAATTTGTTCACAAATGTAAGGGCGCTACTTCTTACAAATACAAACAAACTAAGGTTTACTTAACTATGCAACACTTTGAAACTACGTTGATGGCACTTTAAATGCCATCAAAGTGGATCATAAAGTAAAATGTGGATTTCAGTGTAAAAATGAATACGTTTCACTTTGAAACAAGGTTGAGTGCACTTTAAATGTGGATATCAATTTAAAGATGATAACGTTTCACTTTACAATAACGTTGAACGAAATGTATATGCACAAAAGTTGATTTCGATGTATAAATAAACACGTTTTACTTTCAAACTAGGTTGACTATCTTATAATTACGTCGCATATTCAAATTAAGATTGTTTCAACGTAAAAATGAAAATGCTCCACTTCATTTAAAAAACTTTAGATCAAATACGCTCGTATTTAACTTTAGAAAGCATTTTTTCCCTCAGTGAAGAGTTTTATTAACAACTTTTTTTTCTAAAACTTATTTTTCAAAAGTTATGCACAAATTAAGGTGCCCGTTGGCTTTTTTTTTTGGATTTTAATGTCCAAGAATGGGAAGAAATTTATTAAAAATGTTTCATTTGTCAATAGCCAAATTAAATATTTATACAAATTTTCATCAATGTACCATTCTTTCCAAGGTATTTTTTTAATAGTTTACCAGTTTTACTGAAAAAACAGTCATCTCTGGATAAAATGGACCATAACTTTTTTAGGATGATTGTATCGCCTTAATTTGTATGTCATTAGATTCAGAATTGAAAAATACCCCAAAATCATGTGTCATATGTCCAAATTGTATCAATATAATTTTTTAATTTCGATAAGTCATACCTCTCCCTTCCCTCTCCAAAAAACCCCCGTGGGATACAGATATTTGTATGGACTCTTTTGATTCTTTATTCTTATGGTTAATCCGATATTCCCACCAAGTTTCAAACATGTAAGAATTTTTGTCCGCATGTTTTTACTATTTTAACTGGTTGCTGAAATAATAACTTAGCCGGATTGGTTCGTTTACATTTTAATATCTTAAAAAGTAAAAGTCCTAGAACCATCCGGTTTTCAGTTTTTGACTACAAATTAATAAGGGCATTGAATTTTGGAAACAAAAATAGTATTTAATTTCTGAAATTTTGGGAAAAAAATATTTGTTACCATTTTTTTAATTTTTTTTTTTCAAAATTTTGAGTTAAAACATTAATATTTCAAAAACAATTCATTGAAAGAACTTTACTTAAAAAGGAAATGAAAGAAGGGACTTCTGGCCTTTCATGAAAATATAACAGGGCATTGTACATGTTACTGTTGTTTTTTAATAATTTTTTTTCTGTTTTAAGTCAATTTTATAGAAAATTGCTCCTCCCACCTAACAGCCGCCACCAGGGATTGCAAGACTTGCATTCCTTTTATCAGCCTTAATACACCTTTCGACAAATATAATTTTTTTTGGTTCACTTTCGTACGCCAAATCTGCTGTGGGCTCTTGGTCTATAATTTGCGCATAACTTTTGAAAAATAAGTTTTAGAAAATAATAGTTATTAATAAAACGTTGAGAACTTTTTGTTTGCTATCGGGAACTCTAATCAGAACTCCTTTTTTAATTTTTTTTTTGGATTTTGAAAATGTTTGGTTCTAAGTCAATGGACACCTTAATTTGCGCATAACTTTTGAAAAATAAGTTTTAGAAAAAAAAGTTATTAATAAAATGTTCAGAACTCTTTGTTTGCTATCGGGAACTCTAATCAGAACTCCTTTTTTTAATTTTTTTGGATTTTGAAAATTTTTGGTTCCAAGTCATTGGGCACCTTAATTTGCGCATAACTTTTGAAAAATAAGTTTTAGAAAAAAACGTTATTACTAAATTGTTCAGAACTCTTTGTTTGCTATCGGGAACTCTAATCAGAACGCCTTTTTTTTATTTTTTTGGATTTTGAAAATTGTTGGTTCTAAGTTAATGGGCACCTTAATTTGCGCATAACTTTTGAAAAATAAGTTTTAGAAAAAAATGTTTTTAATAAAACGTTCAGAACTCTTTGTTTGCTATCGGGAACTCTAATCAGAACTCCTTTTTTTTTATTTTTTTGGATTTTGAAAATGTTTGGTTCTAAGTCAATGGGAACCTTAATTTTCCCTAACTTTTCCAATTTTGCAGAACTCTTTCTAAAACCCATCTGGAACTCTAGAACTCTTGATTTTAAGTTGAAAAACATGCTCAGAACTCTTTTTCTCGAAAAAGTCCTTGCTGCGTGAAGTTAGCAAAAAAAACTTTTTTTTTTTATTTTTAACACTTTATTTGCCAGAACTATTGAAAAAAAGTATGAGGAACTGTAGAACTCTTTGTTTGCTACCGGGAACTCACATTTTGTATTCAATTTTAAACAATTCTTTTGCTAACTTCACAGGACTGATTTTGATCCTGTAAAAAGGGTGTAGTGCAGAACTTGCCTGAGCACTACCGTGTCCTTTGATACCTATCATATGATATCATATATCTTATATAAAATATGCAAATTAATTTTACAATTGTTTTTTTTTTATTTTATAATTTTATTTTGTTAATAGTGAAATATGTAAACAAAGAATATTTATTGTTTTTGTTTGAATATGCGATTTTTTTTACTTTGGCACTCCGTGGCACTTTTTGGCACTCAAAAAAATAATGGGTGGCACTAAGAATTTTTTTTCAGCGGCAGCGCTGATCCTCATTATTTAAATAAAAATTCAATTCAATTCAATTCAACACAGTTCATTCAAAACAGTTAAAAATTAAAATAAATAATTTAATGAGGTAATCATAAATTTTAGTAGTAGCGTTGGACTGTCAGGCTACGTCCTAATTGGCATTCATCGCGCGAGTGGAATGCATATAAATTGACCATTTGTTGCTAGATTATATAAAGAAAGTAGGAAAATATGAATTTTACAGCACAATCACTTTATTTCGCTAAATTTCACTTGCTCGCCTTTTTTCTTATCAATATTGGCGCTTGGTGCAAATTCCAAAAAAATGGTCGCACGATGGGGTGTTTGAGACCACTTTTTACGCATGGTAGCTCTTACGAGCGACGGTTATCAGGACATATTTTGGTAGTGCTACCAACAAGCGATGCGACCGATCAGAGCTCATCGCTGGGTATCGCGACGACTGCCCAATTAGGACTTAGCCTCACGCTGGAGGTTTTGGGTTCACTTCCCAGCCTCGTCCGCCTCGAAACTAAAGTTTTTTTATGGGCTACTGAGTCTTGCGAGGAAATGACAAATCCTCCAAGAGTATCACTTGTCATGAATAAGTGCTTCTTATCTAGCCGTTTGGATTCGGCATACAATTGTAGGTCCCTTTTGTAAAATAATAGTTCCGCAGAGAAGGAAAAAGAAATTAAAAGATAATTCAGTTTGAATACTTAAATGAGAATAAAATAATAAACATACGGTCAATTTCTTGGCAAAGTTATAACTCCTAAGATTAGGTTTATCGACTAATTTAAATTGGATTGAGTTCTAACTTCTACCTCATTTCTTCACTAAGTTTAAGTTCTAACGATATAGAACTCTGATTTAGTTCTTAGTTTGAAATAGAACTTCGATTTATTTGGACCCCAAATTTGAGGGTCTAGGAACTTAGAACTCGGTTTAAGAATGTTTTCATTTCTTCAAAAAATTGATATTGAGAGAAATTTTGCATAGTTGATTTCAATTTCGGATAGATTTGATTAAAAAAAAAAGATGACACCGCATGTACATATACCAGCACCTATCTAAAAACCTTCTTCATTTTTTTAAATTTAATTTATGAGGTTAATAATTTCAAATGCATCACCTTACACCTTGACAAACTTTTTTTGCACTTCTAAGTTTTACGGTAAGATCTTGAAATTGGTCGCATTGAGACACGATTCAGTGGCGATTCCTGGTCCTTAGTATTGGTTTAGCTACGTAGTCTAGGGAAGGTTAAAAAAAAAAAAAAAATCATATTTTTTTTTTAATTTTATTGATAACGACAATCAAAAAAACATTAACAAATAATATAAAATAAAAGTTTAAAAATGTATCGATACATAAATTCGCTTCGTTTCGACGGAAACAAAATTATCGATGACTTTATAATAAAAATCGTCACTTTCTATAACAATAATATAACAATTATATAGATATAAATATCTACATCCTATATTTAACTATATGATTTTGTGTTGCAAAAAATCTTAAATTTAACCTTACCTACCCACATTAATGGATGAAGGTGTGTATGTACCTACCATTAAACAATTTAGTTCACGTTCAAAGCTATGTAAACAAATTTCATGTTAACGGTCAGCCGATAATAGGTAGATACTTCTGGCGACTTTATGCCAAAAGAAATTTAGGATTATTTAAATATGATTTATTTTATTATAATAATATTATCTCTAGGTTCTAGCATAGGTATATGAATTTACTTCCATCTCACTTCTCAAAAAAAAAAAAACAAAACAAAACAATGTCGCACTCTCATATTTCAAAGCACCACAATCCACAAATATATTTACTCACCTTTAATATCTACGCAAATACAAAATAATTAATTAATTTCGGACTTTAAGGATTCAATACGATCAACTGTTTATGTTTATTTCGCAAATAGCCCAGTCAATTCGACAATAAATTCGCAAAGCGCGATATAGTTCTGCATTTCTGATATGCTGTTAGGGTATGTTAGAGTAGTCTGTATCTAAGTTTGCAGCTCGAAAAACCTGTGCTCGCTACAGGAAAAATGCAACAGTGAAAAAAAAAACGCTTAAATCAGACCATTTTTTCCGTAATTTTCCTTTATAACTTTGGAAATATGCAACTAAGGAAAAAAACGTCCATTATAAACTTGTTTGCTATAAAATTTTCTACAAGACCACATCAGTTTTAAATTCATGCATGTTATAATTGTCTTGCTATCTAACCATGAATTAAAAAAAATCTGAAAAACAAAGTAATTTTGAAGCAATCGAAAAATAGGTCAAAAATTGTCCAATTCTGCTTAAAATTTGGAATCAAATAGTCTAGAGTATTACAAGACGAAATGCAACACGCAATGTTTGCATCATTGTTATGGTCAAAGTAGGACACTTAAGTTGGCATTGATTTTTGCACACGTACTTGGAACCCTTAGGTATCATAAAATATAGTTATAATATTTATATATTTTTTTAAGCATCTTTGTTAGCGAATTTAAAAGTTTGGAAAATGTTCACGAAATTGCATATTTACATACCAAGTGTACAATTTTCGGAAGTTTTAAAATCGATATCAAAGTTGCAAAAAAAAGATATAAATATCATAACTGTATTTTATCATAGTTAAGGGTTCCAAGTACGTGAACAAAAAAATCAGTGTCAACTTAAGTGTCTTACTTTGACCACAGTAGTGATGCACATTGCTAGTTGCACTTAGTTAACATCATGTTTCTTGCCAAAACTATTTGACCAATTTGGATCGAATTTCATTTTGTAATACTCTAGACTATTTGATTACATATTTTAAGCAGAATTGGACAATTTTTTACCTATTTTTTGATTGCTTTAAAATTACTTAGTTAAAATTACTTAGTTTTTTTTTAAATTCATGGTAAGATAGCAGGACAAATATAACATGCATGAAGTTAAAACTTATGTGGTCTTGTAGAAAATTTTATAACAAACAAGTTTATAGTGGACGGTTTTTTCCTTGGTTGCATATTTCCAAAGTTGTAAAGGAAAATGTCGGACAAAATGGGATGAATTTAGCGTTTTTTTCACTATTGCATTTTTCCTGCAGCGAGCACAGGTTTTTTGAAGTTGCAAACTCAGATACAGACTATTCTAACATGCCCCAACAACATATCAAAAATACAGAACTACATCGCGCTTTGCCAATTGAGCACTTTTTTTTTGGAATTATTGACTGCGCTAAAAGAACTTTTTGGATGTTTACTCAATCAAAGAACACTTCACTAATAATAAAACAATAAGCATACGCATTCTTCCTTCCTACCGAATTTTTCTTGTGACATAATACGAAAGTAAAAAAAGAGATGACAAAAAACGAACCCAAAATGTAAGTAGGTACCTGGAGCTGCTTGCATATCTGATGTATCGTGCTTTATCGCATCATACTTACACTTGCTTAGGACATGTGTAGTAAACGCTCTTGTATTATAGATTGTATTGCATTTGTGTTTGTATTTGTATTTTGAGTAGATATTAAAAATTGTATGCAATTTGGCAGCGCGGATGTTTTAAGCTTTCAAGGAAAACTTGTATGAGAGTTTTGTGTTGTGTGTACTGTGTTAGGTAGGTATCTATTTTTTTTTGTATTATTATATCAATGCTCTTTGTAGGGAATTTGGTTTTGGTATCGTATATTGTAACGCTGAGGCAGATAGGAAGACAAATTTTGTGTTGTGTGAAGGAAAATATGATTTGAAAATAGGTAGGTAGGTAGGTGGGTAATTTTTGTATTTATGGTATTGATTATTGCAATTAATCATTATCATTATTTCAACATTACATTATATAAATTATTCATTTCAATTATTGGTTTAGCGTCGATAAACCTGCAACTGAGAGGAATCGCCACTGACACGATTAGTTCATGGACGCTACCCCTGGCAGAATTTGGTCTAAGGGTTTTAGTTTATGCACACGCACACGCACACTTAATATCTGCGAGCTCTCCGTCGTTATATCATTTTTGAACAAACATTAAAAAATCAATACCTACACTCCAAATCACACAATCACACAAATCCAATTTTTAAATACCAAATATAAAAAAAATAACACAAAAATGTCATTCCAAACAAAACTATATGTATATACCACAGTACACATACTTACTTACTTATGCTGGCGCATAACAGTCCGGTGTGAGCCAGGGCCTTAACCAACAAACCTTCTCTAGCCAGCTCTGTCCCTAGCTAGCTGTTTCCAGTTTCGCACACCAAGTTGGTTGAGGTCCTCTTCCACCTGCATGCGCCATCGGTTTCGCGGCCTTTTTCTACTGCGCCGTCCCTCGGGGAGGGATTCAATGACTTTTCGGGCCGGAGCATTGGTGTCCATCTGCTATACGTGACCCAGCCACCTGAGTCTTTGCCTTTTCACTTTTGTGACTAGGTCGATGTCGTTGTACAGCCCGTACAGTTCGTTGTTGTATCTTCTCCTCCATTCCCCGTTTATGCATACGGGACCAAAGATCACCCGAAGAATTTTTCTCTCGAATATTCCTAAAGTATACTCATCTGCCGCTATTAAGGTCCATGTTTCTGCACCATACAGCAGGACCGGTATTATGAGTGTTTTGTACAGGCACACTTTAGTCATTCGAGATAGGGCTTTGCTTTTCAATTGCCTTCTAAGCCCGAAGAAACAGCGATTGGCAAGAGTTATCCTTCGTTTGATCTCAGCGCTGGTGTCACGGACTGAATATATAGCGAAGCCCAGGTAGACAAAGTCCTTAACTACCTCAAAGTTATAGCTGTCTATGGTGACGTTCTGTCCAAGACATTCGCGTTGAGCGTCCTTTCTAGATGACAGCATATACTTTGTTTTACCACAATTAGAGCAAAATTAATTGTCTATAAAAAAAGTTATCTTCATATTTTTACTAGGGTCGATAATGAGGGAGATGCGGGCGATTGAAAAGTCAACAAATCGGATAAAAAACTGTTATTGTCTTAGATATTGAATGTTTTCTGACCAATTTACTTGGAAAAACCAAAAATGGTAAATACACATTCATTCACTGTTATTTTATAATGTCATGAGGCTGAGAGTGGAGTTATAATTTCCTTTGTTATCTATATATCCGAAACTGTACGAAAAAAATGATGTATACTAAATTAGGCAAAATTTAATTAGCAAGAGTTGTTTTCATACGACGCCAAAAACTGATGACGTTTTTTTTAAAGGAACACTATACAAAATTTGTTTGCCATAAAAGGAGGTTCTTTCTCCCCCCGTTTCCTTCGTTGACTGTACTATATATAGCTCGTTTTTATAAATACTGTCATACGCGGCCTTAAAATCGATGAACAAGTGGTGAATGTCGATTTGAAGTTCCTGGGTTTTTTCCAAGATCTGCCGTAGTGTGAATATTTGTTCGATGGTGGACTTTCCTGACCTGAAGCCACACTGATATGGACCTATCAGGTTGTTGACGAACGTCTTCATGCGTTCACATAATACGGCAGGGAAGATCTTGTAGGCGATGTTAAGGAGACTGATTCCTCTATAGTTGGCGCAGTTTAGAGGGTCTCTTTTCTTGTGGATCGGGCAAACAATGCTGAGATTACATTCATCGGGCTTTCCTACGACCATATTTTACAGATGAGCTGGTGCTTACTCCTTACCAAATCATCTCCTGCTGCTTTGAATAGCTCGGCAGCGAGTCCGTCGGCTCCAGCAGCTTTGTTGGACTTAAGCTTAGATATTGCTATCTTCACTTTATTGAGGTCGGGTAGACGGAATTGTTGACCTTCATCGTCTAGGTTGAATGGTGTAATCTGCTTGACAGCGAAATTAGATTCGTCATCGCCGTTATACAGTCTACAGAAGTAATCTTTCCAAATTCTCAGCAGCGACTGCGAATCTACTACGATGTTCCCTCGCTTTTTCTTGAAGGCTACGGTTCGGGCTCTGTAGCCCTGATAGCTCCTTTTTACCTTTTGGTAAAACTTCCGAACCTCATTCCTGTTATGAAATCCCTCAATCTCCTCGGTCTCGCGCTTCTCATGCTCCCTCTTTTTCTTTCTGAGAAGCCGGTGTTCCTCTCTCCTCTTTTGCTCGTAGAGCTCGCGAGCAGCTATGGTCCTTCTGTGCAGCGACGCCTTGTATGCCTGCTGCTTCGCTGCATGTGCTTGCCGGTAATCGTCGTCAAACTATGGGTTTCGTTGTAGTGGTAGAGTGAAACCCAGCACGGCAGTTGCGGCATCTCTGATGGCTTCCTGGCAATGTTGCCACTGGTTTGCAACACTTGATGCTGGCGGCATAGGACCTCTTAAGAGGTTGTTTGAGACCCGATCGGAGAAGGACCTAGCAATTTCTTGCGATTGTAGCTGCCCGACGTCAAACTTCCTCACAGCATTTCTTCGGTTTGGCTAAGTTCGAGATATCCGAAGCTGTGCCTTGGCTACAACAAGGTAATGGTCCGAGTCAACGTTGGCTCCTCCTAAAGTTCGGACATCCCTGATACTGGATGAGTGCCTTGCGTCGATCGCAATACGATCAATCTGACGGTTGATTGATCGAAATGTTTCCAGGTCCCCTTGTGGATATCGAGGTGATGAAACCGCGTACTAACTACCACTATGTTTCGTCCCGCAGAGAAGTCGATCAGCCTGATAGTATCGTGCAGGCTGTGCTTTCCGAAAATGTCACCAAAAACGTCCTCTCTTCCTAACTGCGCGTTAAAATCGCCTAGTACAATTTTGATGTCATAGCTAGGACACGTAGTAAATGTCGCAGTTTTTCATCTTCCGTATGCCTGGTTCATCCCATCGCACTTCTTGGATGGCGGTTATATCTGCTTTGCAGCAGTCTAGGGCCTCCACTAGTTGTTCGGCTGCACGTGGCGTATATTTTTATTATTATTATTTTAAGCTTTATTCACCATTAGATTAACTATTCAATTACAATAAAATAAAAAGTACAAGTAAAATAAAAGAACCACGTCATCAGCAAATCTTAGATTATTGAGTTTTTGGCCCCTGATATTTAGTCCGTATTTTTTGTTCCAGTTCAGTTGTCCAAAAATGTCTTCTAGGACTGCAGGGAATAGTTGTTGAGATAAAGGATCTCCTTGGCGAACTCCTCTTTTGATTTGAAACTCCCTTCCTATTTTATCAATTTTAACTTTAGCTGTATTGTTTTGTAGATGTTTTTCATCGTATTTATAAAAGTCTTATGAATGTTTTGGTTACTTATTGCTGTCCAGATGTAATTGTGTTCCACTGTGTCAAAGGCTTTAGTAAAAGCAATAAAAAGGAGGTAAAGTGGTTTTTATATTCATTATGTTTTTCAATAAGCTGATTGATCGTCTGTAAATGGTCGGAAGTTGAGAAGCCTTCTCTGAATCCAGCTTGCGTCCGAGGTTGGTTGTCATTAAGTGATTTCTTGGTTATTCTGTATAATGCCTTTGAGAAAAGTTTATATGTTGTCGATATCAAGCTTATGGGTCTAAAATTGTTGATATATTCTTTATCTCCTTTTTATGTATCAATATAATAGTACTTTGTTGCCATTGCTGCGGAATTTGCTGAGATGATAGAATTGCATTGAATAATTTTGTCAATATTGGTATAAGAGTGTCTTTTCCATATTTTAGCATTTCGGCTTCTACTCCATCGTTGCCTGCGCTTTTTTCATTCTTCAGACTGTCGATTGATGAAGTTATATAAAATTGTTGATGTTGTTTCGTTATGGTTATTTAAAGTTGGTGCTCGAGCTGAGATTGGTGTCTCTTTCTTGATTTAAATCGAACAAAGTTTCAAAGAAACAAGTTGCAACTTCATTAATGTCTTTTCTTCTAGTTGTTGTTTTTTTGTTTTGTTACATTGAAATTATCCATTCTTTTTTGTTATTTAAAAATGCTTTTGTCGTTTTTATTGATTTTGTGCTCTGGAGTATATTTTTTATTGTTGTTTCATTGTAATTTTGGATGTCATTTCTCATTTTCGTCTTGATTGTCTTCCTAAGAGCTGAACGTGCTAGTCTATCTTCTTCTGTTAGAAGTGTTTTCTTACTTAGACGGCTTTCACACAAGGAAACTGAGTTGCCAGAAACTGGCTAGTTTGTAGGCGAGAAGGATGTGAGGGGAGATTTTTTGTCTTCCTTTTACGCCCTTCCCGCCAACAAACTAAAAATCGCCGGCAACTCAGTTTCCTTGTGTGAAAGGGGTCTTAGGGTATCCCTTATGTTGACAAGATGTTTTGTTTCAGTTTAAATTTTGTCCATTTTGCAGGATTTAGGTTTCATTATTGTGTCATTGGCTGCAGTCTTTATCCTCTTTTATCAAGAGCGTCATAGATTGTTTGAATGTTATTATTAAAGTCAAATAGGTTATTATGTTCTCTTATCTGGTTTGAAAGCATTTTGTTGTAGGCTTGGATGTCCTCGTTACAAACATTTCTTGGCATTATTTTTTGTTGCTTGTTTCTTTTCAGCATTTTGTGGTCAATTTTTATTTTTGTTCTTACCATTCTGTGATCACTATCGAATTTAATGCTGTTTATAACTGAAACGTCCATTATTGTATCAATTTTATTGGTACATCAGGTGATCTCCATGTCCATTTGTTTTTGTCTTTTTTGTTGAAAAACGAGTTACTGAATTTTAAATTCATCTCTTGTAGCCAAGCTACAAGTCGTTTTCCTCTTTTCTTTCGTATTCCATATCCATAGCCAAATTTACCGAAAACATTTTCTTCTTCATCTCGCCTATGATATACATCAGCTCGGTTTTTGTCTCGCATAGTCTAAGTTTTTATAAAAAGTTTCTATCTCTTCGTCAGTACCAATTTTTGTTGGTGCGTAGATTTGAAGAATAGTTATTTTTGTGTTCTGAATTTTTAAAGTCACCGAACAGATTCTTTCATTGAAAAGGCGAATATTCAGTATGTCCTTTTTTAAGTCTTTTTTTATTAGAAAACCAACGCCATATAGGCTCTTGGTTTCCCCTATATAGCAGAATATTTCGTTGTCCGATTCTAGAATTTTTTCTCCGAATAACCTCGTTTCTGAGAGTCTGATGATGTCCCAGTTTAAGTCAGATATTGCAAAATCTATTTCTTGCTGTCGTTCTTCCGTCGCTAGAGTTCTTGCGTTTAGTGTACATATGTTTATAATATTAGTTTTATCTTTCGTTGGTTTATTTGAAGTCTTTGATTTTAACAAGTTTCTTGGGGGGATTGAGCCTACATCCCTCACGGTGGCTAACCGGCTTGAGGAAGATGTCATTTGATTTATATGGTTCGGTTTGTCTATTGTATTTAAGGTCCTATTGTTTTTATGTTGATGCTATTGTTCTTTTTGGTAAATGTCTGCTTTGATTTCCTTAGAGTTCGAGTTAAAAAAAATTATAAACGCTACTCTTTTGATTTTTTTCGTAAGTTATCTGTTCCAGAGAAAGTTGGTTTGTCATTGTAAGTTTGAACTTCGTTTTCATGGGCTCTTTTATTTGGGTTCGCCTTGAATCCTTCTTCCGAATGTTTATTGAAAGTTTGCTTATGGTCAGTTTTTGATATGGCTTTTTCTATGATAGTGGCGTTTATATCTTCTTTCCTCATATCGTCTTTTATGTAAATTATTGCGTCTTTAAATTTTTTTAACTTAAATTTATTCCTCATGATAACTTCTTTTTTAATTTGGGTGGTAAAGCCAACCAAAAGTTGTCGCGTCCTTTTTCATTTTTTCCCAATTCGTCTTACAAAATCAATTTCGGAAATTTCGGTTCTGATATCAAGAATGTTGGTTAAAAAGTCCAAAATGCATTTTTGTAAGGATTCGTTGTCTGTTTCTATTTCATTGATGTTATAAATCACTACGTTTTTTCGTTTTAATGTCTTTTCTATGTATTTAATTTTGGCTTCTAAATAATTTAGTTTTTCTTCAATATCATGGTTTTTGGCTGCTATTTTGTCTAATTTAGAGTTTATATTCTCCTATTCCTGTCTTAATTGATTAGTTAAGTCTTTTTGTAAGTTTTCCAAGGCCTTTATGATACTATCAAGGAATAATTAAATTATATAGGGACAATACATTCCACGTACATATCCGAAAATCATTGTCCTTATTTCGTTTGCTTGGTTAGTCAACAGTTAATCCGTCCGTATCCAAGGCTTGTTGGTGCTTCGCAACTAAATGATTTTATGTGGCCGGGAAGTCACCCCGACGGCACAACCCCCAACCTGGAGGACCAGATCCTTAGCATAACTCCAAGGACGGGGAGCCGGATTAACCGCTCCTTATAGGCCTAGGCTCTGAATATGTCGAAGTAGCCCGTATAAGGTGTTCACTAAGTAGTTCAGCCTGACTGGAACTGTAGACGCCACCGTTGATTCCATCTTGGGAATTCGTCCGCTGCCGCTTCGATGAAAGGAGAAGTGCCTTAGTGGGAACACTTCTCCCCCTCTCACGTTGGCTGTCCCCAACAGCTTTCCATAGGGGTTAAAACTCTATCTCCAGCTGAGGTAGTAGACACCCGATGTTCACCACTAGGAGGTGAGAGTAGGAGTTGATAGACAGAGGTGGATTTTGAGAAAAACCTGTGGATGCTTGTGTCCTCTTGTATGCACATATCTACCCTATTGACCATCACCACAGTTCACGTATCTAAGGTATTATCAGGCGCAGCTTGTCAAATTTCAAGATGGCTGTCCCTTTTGTAAGTACACAGTAAACAAAAACAAATTATTGATGGATTTACATGTTTCTGCATTTGGTTTCTGCACAAAAAGGGGATGCCAAATACAAAATGTATATTTCTTAGATAGAGAGAAAAGATCAAAATGCAGAAGAACTTCGTTTCTGCATTATAGGAAAGTCTATCAAGTCATCTTCTTGATGGTTCTCTTTTACTCGGTTGGATTTTTTGTATACATCTGTCCTGCTCTACTTTTCTGCATTCTGCAGACGAAGATACATGTAAGTCCAGCATATGGCTGCCCCTTGTGTAAGTACACAGTAAACAAAAACAAATTTGTAGTGATTGTGTGAAATTCAATTTGTTTACTATTTATTTTGACAACATGCGCAAAACTGAACAAAAATAAAAACGGTAGTGATATTACCTGTAATATATGTATCTTGTGTATATACAACTTAAACTTTTTTCAAATTATTGCTTTCCTCCGACCATATTTTACAGATGAGCTGGTGTGCATACTCCTTAGCAAATCATCTCCTGCTGCTTTTAATAGCTCGGCAGCGAGTCCGTCGGCTCCAGCAGCTTTGTTGGACTTAAGCCATCTTCACTTCATCGAGGTCGGGTAGACGGAATTGTTGACCTTCATCGTCTAGGTTGAATGGTGTAATCTGCCTGACAGCGGAATTAGATTCGTCATCGCCGTTATACAGTCTACAGAAGTAATCTTTCCATATTCTCAGCAGCGACTGCGAATCTACTACGATGTTCCCTCGCTCGTCCTTGAAGGCTTTGGTTCGGGCTCTGTAGCCCTGATAGCTCCTTTTTAGCTTTTGGTAAAACTTCCGAACCTCATTCCTGTTATGACATCCCTCAATCTCCTTGGTCTCGCGCTTCTCATGCTCCCTCTTTTTCTCGCGAGCAGCTCTGGTCCTTCTGTGCAGCGACGCCTTGTATGCCTGCTGCTTCGCTGCATGTGCTTGCCAGCAATCATCGTCAAACCATGGGTTTCGTTGTGGTGGTAGAGTGAAGCCCAGCACGGCAGTTGCGGCATCTCTGATGGCTTCCTGGCAATGTTGCCACTGGTTTGCAACACTTGATGCTGGCGGCATAGGACCTCTTAAGAGGTTGTTTGAGACCCGATCGGAGAAGGACCTAGCAATTTCTTGCGATTTTAGCTGCCCGACGTCAAACTTCCTCATAGCATTTCTTCGGTTTGGCTGAGTTCGGGATATCCGAAGCTGTACCTTGGCTACAACAAGGTAATTGTCCGAGTCAACGTTGGCTTCTAGTAAAGTTCGGACATCCTTCATACTGGATGAGTGCCTTGCGTCGATCGCAATATGATCAATCTGACGGTTAATTGATCGAAATATTTCCAGGTCCCCTTGTGGATATCGAGGTGAGGAAACCGCGTATTAACTACCATTATGTTTCGTCCCGCAAAGAAGTCGGTCAGCCTGATTCCGTTGTCGGAGGTGGTCGTGCAGGCTGTGCTTTCCGATAATGTCACCAAAAACGTCTAGGACAAATTTAATGTCATAGCTAGGACACTGCTCGTACGTCTTCTCCAAAAGCTCGTAGGTCTCGTCTTTGGTGTCTTCATCTTTCTTCTCATGCGGGGCATGCACGCATATGAGGCTTATGTGGCGAATTTAGCCTTGATGCAGATTGTCACGAGGCGCGCGTTCAAATGATTGAAACTCAAGATTTTTTGCCTAAGTCTTCTTCCAACGACGAATCCACACCAAAATAAACGCTGCCTTTGCCCTTGGTAGCAGTCATCGTAGTAAATGTCGCATTTTTTCATCTTACGTATGCCCTGTCCATCCCATCGCACTTCTTCGATGGCGGTTATATCTGCTTTGCAGCAGTTTAAGGCCTCCACTAGTTGTTCGGCTGCAGGTGGCCTATATAGGGACAATTTATTTATATAGGCACAATACATTCCACGTACATATCCGAAAATCGTTGTCCTTATTTCGTTTGCTTGGTTCGTCAAAAGTTAATTCGTCCGTATCCAAGGCTTGTTGGTGCTTCGCAACAAAATGATTTTATGTGGCCGGGAAGTCACCCCGACGGCACAACCCCCAACCTGGAGGACCAGATCCTTAGCATAACTCCAAGGACGGGGAGCCGGATTAACCGCTCCTTATAGGCCTAGGCTCTGAATATGTCGAAGTAGCCCGTATAAGGTGTTCACTAAGTAGTTCAGCCTGACTGGAACTGTAGACGCCACTGTTGATTCCATCTTGGGAATTCGTCCGCTGCCGCTTCGATGAAAGGAGAAGTGCCTTAGTGGGAACACTTCTCCCCCCTCTTACGTTGGCTGTCCCCAACAGCTTTCCATAGGGGTTAAAACTCTATCTCCAGCTGAGGTAGTAGACACCCGATGTTCACCACTAGGAGGTGAGATTAGGAGTTGTTAGACAGAGGTGGATTTTGAGATAAACCTGTGGACGCTTGTGTCCTCTTGTATGCACTTATCTACCCTTTCGAACATCACCACAGTACACATATCTAAGGTATTATCCGGCGCATCTTGTCAAATTTCAAGATGGCTGCCCCTTGTGTAAGTACACAGTAAACAAAAACAAACTATGGCTGCCCCTTGTGTAAGTACACAGTAAATAAAATGAGATTTGTAGTGATTGTGTGAAATTCAATTTGTTTACCATTGATTTTCACAACATGCGCAAAACTGAACAAAAATGAAAACGCTAGTGATATTACCTGTAATATATGTATCTTGTGTATACACAACTAAAACTTATTTCAAATTAATAGACAGCATAACAAAAATATATTTTGTAATAAAGTAACCGCCAAAGCAAAACTGATAGGTTTTTTGACGGTGTTCACACTGGACTGACTCCTCCGAATTTACAAAAGAGAACGTCAAAAAAAATCCAAACATTTTTTAATTTTTTTTTAAATTTACTACTTTTCTCTTTTTTTAACTATGAAGTGGGAGTGAGATAAATTTCAGAGAAGTCAAAAATAGTCGAAAGAGTCAATCCAATGTGAACACCGTCTTTTAAATTTGTCAATAAAATGTCAGAAATTCGTGTCAAAACAATCTACAGGGTGCTACGAAATTAAAAAAAAACACGTTAGATCTTAGTTTCCCTAAACCGAGATCTAAGTTCTAAAACTCAATAATGATTTCAGACCGAGTTCTAGGGAAATGATTTGAAGTGAAGAAATGCTCGAGTTCTAAATAATTTAAAAACTGAGTTCCAAAAATAAACCGAGAATTACTAGATCGAGTTCTAAATTGATTTTAGAACTTTGTCAAGAAATTGGCCGATAGATTACAAATAAATCAATTTAAGTTATTTACAAAGTTCAGTGAATTAGATCTATTTTACAATAATCCACCTTTATTCACAATTAAAGACAAATTTAATTATAATTAATAATTCAAAATAAGAAGTTATTAATATTAGATTTGAAATAACTACCTATAGTCTAGGCAAATAAGATTTTGGCATGGATGTAAAATATAGTATCCTAGATTTGTGTGGTATTCGATCAGAAATAATATAAACAAAAAGAGGTTGCTCCATGGTGGATTTACATGTATCTTCGTCTGACTTCTGCAAAAAAAAGGGGATGCAAAATTAAAATTTATATTTGTTGGGTAGAGAGAGAACACCAAAATGCAGAAGATCTTCGTGCTTGCAGATTATATGAAGTGCCATAATGCAGACATGAAGACGAACATGTTCATCTTCTTGATGATTCTCTTTCACACGCTCGGATTTTTGGCATTTATCTGTCCCGCTCTACTTTTCTTCATATTTACAGACGAAGATACATGTAAATCCAGCATTAAAAAGTTGTGCTATTTGCAGGAAAAATCAAAACGTGCAAGAAAGTGCAATATTCACCCTCTGTTTTTTGTTATTTTCCTATATAACTTGCGAAATATGCATCTTAGGAAGAAAAACATCAACACAAAATATGTTTGTTATAAAATTCTCCACAAGATGACATTTATATAAAAATGCCTGGTGTTATATTTTTGTTACTATAGGTACAGCGTTGAAGTCAGAAAAAAATCTGTAAAAAACAGAGTAGTTTTGAAGTGCTTAACTGACAGATAAAAAATGGTTCAATTCTACTATAAATGTGGACTGAAGTACTATAGGGAGTTACAAAATGAAATATCGAAACCAAATTCAAATCGGTCTGATAGATTCGGCATGAGGGATAATGTTAATTAAGTCCACCGCGAAACTTTTGCGTCTATGCATTGCTCAAAGTCAGACATTTATGCTGACGCTAATTTTAGTACACATACTTGCAACCCTTAACTATCGTAAAATATCGTTATAATATTTATTTTATTTTCTTACTTACTTTTGTAGGGATTTTAAAAGAGCAAACATCGTATGAAATGCTTTTTTAACTTCCCATTGGAAGTTATTGTAATTGATGCGATTTGTCGAATTGAAAATGTTGACATATCTTCACGTTTAGAGGTCTCTAGAACCAGAATTCGTAGTTTTTTGCAAGATGTCTGTACGTGAACGAGATGTCTCGAGAACGCATAAAGATATCGACCTCGGATAAATTTAATTTTTCAGATAATATTGTCATAACGTGCTGAAAAGGTTTTCTAACAAATTTAATAAACTGTTTTTTTACTACAGCAATTTAAAAACGAGCTGTAAAATGTCATTTATCTGGAATATCTCAAGAACGGAATAAGATACATTTTGTACCTATTTTTTAAAATCGTTTTGTTCTGTCGCTCTCTGTGCAAAACTGTGTTAATTTATGAGCGAAAATAACCCTTAAGTGTTTGGTAAATTTTGTTGCAAAATTTGTTAAAAAATTATTGAAATAAAAATAAAAAATACCCAGATGGGCTTAAACAAAACCAGTTTCTCATCTTATTCTTTTTTATTAAATGCTTTACTAAATTTGAAGCAAATCGTTCTAACCATTTAGTCTCAAGCTTGTTGTAGAGTGGACGTACAGCCACACAACAATATCGATAGACTTCTCCGTCATCGTAATGCACTTTTTTTTTATTAATAATCGTCTCTACAATACGACAAACGCAACAAATGATTGCGGGTGTCAAAGTGAATGTTTTGTATAGGGGTGATCGATTCACTGGTTTCTGGGAATGTCGAACTGTACAACCGACGAGGAATGTTTCCCTTCGATAGTATAGTAGAATTCAAATTGATGATTTTCGAATCATCATTCCCCCCGACGTTTAGCAGAATAGGGCTGATAATGATAATTTTTCGAATTGTTGTATTTTACTAAGGGTTCACAAATAAAACTTATTTCCTTTATTCAAACTGAAACTGCAATTAATTCACAAAATAAAATGATTTTTATTTCAAATACTTTTTCTTTCTTCTTTTATTATAACCAAGCACAAGTATGCAACTCTTTATTTACACTGACATTTATTCATTCACTTTCAAAATCAAACTGCCCTTTTCGGACTGGTGACCCTGTATTTATATCCGAAATAAAGGGTTCTAGAATTTTCTAGGGTTCTGGATTTAGCTAGAACCGTTCAATTATTCCAGTAGCCTGGACACCAACCGTGATGGATTTAATTATTTATTTCACTCAAAGATGGCGCGGAAAGTTGTAGTAATGTGTGGTTGTTTACATAACTGGGCATATTCACCACATTGCCCCCCTCTTAGGATTGATCGTCCCGATTTAATCCACCGTTATAACGATGTAAACGGTCGCAGTGAACTACTTTAAGCTTACCCCTTACTCCTCTCTGAATGCGGTAAACCACATCATTGATTCGCTTCACAACGGTATATGGGCCTTCCCAGTTTTGTTGTAGTTTTGGTGACAGTCCCTTTTGTCGGTGAGGATTGTAATCCACATATTCATCTGACCTTTCCGGTTCCATGGTATGGCATCCAAATTTGACTTCACTGGGCAGCCGTATTGTTGTGCCAAACAGGATCTCCGATGGTGTATGTCCTGTTGAACTATGAACCGCACTGCGATAGGCCATCAAGAACAATGGAATATGGCGGTCCCAGTCTCGTTGGTAGTCACCTACAACCTTGGACAGATGTTCTTTAAGAGTCCTGTTGCATCGTTCTACCATCCCATCAGATTGTGGATGAAGCGGTGTTGTCCTCGTCTTCCTGATACCAAGGAAAGAGCAAACCTCCTGAAAGATGTTAGATTCGAAGTTCCTTCCTTGGTCAGAATGCAGTTCTAAAGGTACGCCGAACCTGCTCACCCAATTGAAGATAATCTGATCAACAACTGTTTTAGTTTCTTGATTTGGGATGGCAAATGCCTCAGGCCACTTGCTGAAGTAATCCATGACTACAAGGATGTATCGGTTTCAGCTGTTGATCTCCGGAAACGGACCTGCGACATCTACTGCTATTCTTTCGAAAGGTGTGCCCACATTATACTGCTGCATTTTACTTTAAAGCTTTCTACCTGATCCCTTGGTAGCAGCACAAGTATCACATTTTCGGCACCACTTTTCGACATCATCTCTTGCATGTAGCCAGTAGAACCGTTGTCGTATCTTCTCCAGCGTTTTATTGACTCCTAAATGACCTCCAGATGCTCCATCATGCATCTCTCGAAGAACGTCATTAACCTTTGACATAGGCACTATCAACTGCATCAGATAAGGCTTGCCATCTGCAGATTCCGATTTGCGCCTTAGTACTCCTTCTTGCACATGAAGTGAGTCCCAATGTGCCCAATATGCTTTGAGAGCTGGACTTCTATCGCAGATGTCACCCCATTCTGGTTTTTCTCCGTGTTCCTTCCATGCAAGAATGGGTTCTATATCCGAGTCTTCTTGTTGGGCAGCCCTCAGTTCTTCATTGCTCCAACCGTAAATGGGATCGGCTCTTATTCGTTGGATGGCAACCGCTGCCTTTTCTTCTTGACGCGTGCAATGCTTACAGTCCTGTTTACACGGTCGTCGAGACAATGCATCTGCGTTTGAGTGCAGCTTTCCTCTTCGATGTTGAATTTCGTAGTCGTATGTCTGCAGTCTCTCGATCCATCTTGCTACTTGACCTCCTGGATTTTTGAAGTTCAGAAGCCAATTAAGCGCACCATGGTCTGTTCGAAGGAGGAACTTCTGTCCATAGATGTACTTATGGAAGTGCTTTGTTGCCAAAATCAAAGCTTGAAGTTCCCTTCTGGTGACGCAATAATTGCGCTCTGGCCTCGAGAGCACCTTACTGTAGTAGGCGACGACTTTTTCTTCGTTACTGGCATCGGCATCGATGATGAAAGGTTTTCCAGGAGTCGGATAGGTCAGCACAGGAGCATTACACAAACGAAGCTTGAGTTCCTGAAAACTTTTCTCGCACTCACCTGACCATTTGAACGGCTTCCCCTTTTCAGTAAGTTGATGCAAGCTCTTAGCGATTCCAGCAAAGTCCTTCACAAAGCGCCGATAATATGTGGCTAGACCAAGAAAGCTACGGAGCTGATGTTTATCCTGTTTTCAGGATCAGTCTTTACTCCTTGGGATGAGATGATATGTCCCAGGTATTTAACTTCGGTCTTGAAAAGCGCACATTTATCTGGATTTAATTTGAAGTGTGCTTCTCGAAGTCTCTGAAATACAGCCTTAAGGTTTTCACAATGCTCGTCAAAAGTTTTTCCATAAACGATCACATCGTCCAAATATACAAGGCATGATTTCCAAGTAAGGCCTTGAAGAACACACTCCATCAGACGCTCAAATGATGCCGGAGCGTTGCACAGTCCGAATGGCATCACTTTAAACTGCTACAGACCATTTCCGGTTGAGAAAGCTGTCTTCTCTCGATCTTCTGGATGGATTTCTACCTGCCAGTAGCCACTCTTCAAGTCTAACGTATAGAACCATTGAGCTCCTTCCATTGCATCCAATGTATCGCTGATTCTGGGCAGAGGGTAGCTGTCTTTCTTTGTCACATCGTTCAGCCTACGGTAGTCCACACAAAATCGGGTGCTTCCATCTTTCTTTTTGACAAGAACAACTGGTGAGCACCAACGGCTTTTGGAATTTTCGATTAGACCATCTTTCTTCATTGTCAATATCATTTCTTCAACTTCGGCTTATTTGGCTAATGGGAGACGTCTTGCTGGTTGTCGAATCGGCCTCGCATCACCTGTGTCGATTCGGTGCTGTACCAGTTGTGTTCGACCATACTGCCCACTCGGTGAAGAAAATATATCAGCGTACTCATGAAGAAGGCTTCCAGCAACACTTAGCTGATGTTGACTTAGATTGGATGGCTTAAGAATTTTGGCTTTCATGGAGCTGAATTTTCCGGGGTCCATTGGTTCTTGTGCGTTCATTTCTGTGATTTTAGTTATTGCGGTCACAGATTCGCATTTTCCAATTACTTCTCCTTTCTTGAGCTTGACCTCGTACGGTTTGATGTTCAGAATCCGTACGGGTACCATGTTGTTCTTTCGTTCCACAAGAGTCTTCCCTAAGATGATGTTTTGGGAAGATTGCTCAGACTCTGGTTCCACCATGAGGTATCGATGGCTACCTAGATCGCCCTCTATTTTCGTCCAAACAAACACTTCTGAAGAGGCAGGCAAGCATATGTCTTCTTTGATGACAGTTCTTAGAGTTCATGAGTTTTCGTTGCCATAAACCATAGGAATCTCTACATTTTCGTACTTCAACACTTGCTTACCGATATCCAGAATCACTCCGTGCTCTTTCATGAAGTCGATTCCAATTATGCACTCATCACATATGTCTGCTACCAAAAATAGATGCGAAAACTGTAATTCTGCCAAACGGATTTTAAGACGAACTCCTCTATATACTCTTGCTGCCTCACCTGTCGGAGTTGTAAGACGGTAGCTATTGGTGTTATGTAGCCACGTCATCTTGACTAAGTCTTTTCTTACAATGGAGGCTGTGGCACCGGTGTCAATTGTAGCCAACTGTTTCTTGCCATTTAATGTTGCATCCACTGTCAGCAGAACCTCTAAGGGCAAGCGTCAGGGCAATAAACTTGTCTTCGTCATACCAGCCATTTGTTGTTGCGGCTGCCTCAAACTGCTTCTTGAAGATTCACCAAGAAGACTGTCCCTCAAAGGTTGGTGGATACATTTCTTTCTTCTTAGGAAAATCGTAACTGCCCTCTCTTACCTTCATTTTCCTAACCTTATCTAATTCATTGGCAAAGTTCTGCATTTTGTCTTCAAATTTCTCGAACTGTTTTTCGACGTTTTCAACACGTTCATCAAGAGCCATGAATTTATTTTCAAATGAATTTAGCTAACTTTCGATTAGATTTTTCTGGTCGTCTAGAAGGTTCCTTTGCTCGTTGCGTTGTTCCTCTAGAAGATTCTTTTGTTCACTACGTTGTTCTTCTAGAAGATTCTTTTGCTCTTTTCGTTGGCCTTCAAACTGGGCGAGCAGCTGAGCCATCATACTAGAAATGTCTAAGCTAGTACTTACTTGCTCTTCCGGCATTTCAATTTCAAATAGGAACGTGTCTGGATTTTCATCGTGTTGCCTTAAATCTTCCTGCAGACGGATAATGAGGTCGTTTTTTGTTCCAGCAGTAGGAAGGCCTCGTCTGTTTGGTTTTTTTTTAAGTTCAACACAATTCAATGCATTCACAATTTTACCCATTTTTTTTCTATTTTGTTCTTATATTTTTGTGTGTCACTTTTCACAAACACCTTTCTTATTTGTTCACTAATCTACACACTTTATCAATTTTTTTCACCATCAATTATCTGAATTCACAGATTAAATAAATTTTATTCCACTTTTTCTGACACCAATGTTGTATTTTACTAACGGTTCGCAAATAAAACTTATTTCCTTTATTCAAACTGAAACTGCAATTAATTCACAAAATAAAACGCTTTTTATTTCAAATACTTTTTCTTTCTTCTTTTATTATAACTAAGCACAAGTATGCAACTCTTTATTTACACTGACATTTATTCATTCACTTTCAAAATCTAACTGCCCTTTTCGGACTGGTGACCCTGTTTTTATATATATAATAAAGGGTTCTAGAATTTTCTAGGGTTCTGGATTTTGCTAGATGATTCTTTTTCGTTTCGTTCAATTATTCCAGTAGCCTGGACACCAACCGTGATAGATTTAATTATTTATTTCACTCAAAGATGGCGCGGAAAGTTGTACTAATGTGTGGTTGTTTACTAACTGGGCATATTCACCACAGTATTATAAATCTGATATATTTGTTATTTCTTATATTATTATGGTTGTTTTAATTGATATAATAAACAAAAATAAAGAAAGGTTTGTGAGTGTAAAGAACATTTGATTTGGCTAAAAAGTCATTTGGTTCAATAAATTTTAAAAGTTTTTATTAATTATCTGATTTCAAATATTAAACTACCAGCCCTATTCTGCTAAACGTCGAGGGGAATAATATTCGAAAATCATCAATTTGTATTCTACTATACTATCGAAGGGAAAAATTCCCCGTCGGCTGTACAGTTCTATATTCCCATAATTTCAATTCAATTCAAATTTATTTCTTTATAAATTTTAGGTTTTAGTAATACATATAAAGATATAACATCAAATAACATAATAGACAAATTAATAATTAATAAAGAGCTGCAATCTAATCTATAGAACCTAAGGAACTAGTGTCGAAAGCAGCTGGAAGAGCAGGAGTTTTATAAATAAATAAATACAAAAAATTTATAATATAAACTGATGTGGGGTCACGACAAGATTTAAATAGACTTGTTTTTGGCAATAATACATTTTTTTTTCTATAAAATATACATAAATAACAAATATGGAGGAAAACATACCAGATCACAATTAAACAATTAATTAAATCATTACAAATAAGAGATTATTAATATCTTGATTATTAAGTTCTAAAAGCCAGAGTTTCACTTTTTTGAGAAAGATGGATTGAATTCTTATTTCTCTGATGTTAAGTGGAAGACTATTGAAGAGTCTTGGAGCAATGGTCGTAAAAAATCAATTTGCAGATTGTGATGCGGTATGAAAGCAAGATTAAGATTGTTAATTCTCAGGTTATGGTTGGAAGAATATCTGTTTAGAATATACCCAGATCTGACAAAAAATATCTTCAAGACTTTATAAAAATATAAGTGTTTAAGAGGCAATATATTAAGCATTTTGAAAAGCATGAAGCTATTGCTACTACGACACTTGTTACAATAAGACGAATGACGTGTTTTTGAGATACTAGAAGCGTATTTATTTTGTTATTGTTTGTACCACCCCAGGACACTAAGCCATATTCAAGCTTGGAGTGAACTAAGCCATAATAAATACACTTTAGAAGAAACTGTGAGCAATATGATTTTAAAAAGTATATTTGTCTTGTAGCAGCCATAAGGTACTTTTAAAGTGCATCAGTATGAACAGACCAACTCATCCTCCAGTCAACAGAAACTCCCAGATATTTAAAAGATTTAACGCTTTCGATTTGAAAACAATTATCAGAACATGTACGCCTCTCATAATATGTTTGTGAGTTTTTTTCTGTGTTACAAATGTACTTACTTACTACTTACTTAGGTCCTCGGACCTATTACGTCCGTGATGTTTCCCTTACGGGACATAGGGCCTCCACTACACCTACGCGCCATCGATTACGATTCTTGAAATATATTTCAGCTCTCTCCAACTTTTCCCCAGTCGTGCCGATTCCTGTTCGACCGTTCTTCGCCATGTACTTCTAGGCCGGCCCACTTGTCTTCCCTCCTGTGTGAGCGGGTTCCACTGCATTGCTTGAGATGCAATGCACCGATCGCCTTTTCGAAGCGTATGGCCAATCCACTGCCACTTTCTTCTTCGTATAATGGAGTATATGGGCTCCTGACCCGTTCTCGCATGAAGTTCGGCATTGGAGATACGGTTGGGCCAGAAAATCCTCAAGATGTTTCGTAGACATCTATTAACGAAGGTTTGCAGCTTTCTAGTGACAATTTCAGTGACTTTCCAAGTGCTGCAGCCGTAAAGCAGAACGGATTCAACATTGGAGCGGAACAGTCGTAGCTTGGTCTTTAAGCTAAAAGAGTTGTTTCTCCATATTTTGGACAGCATTCCGAACGCAGCCTTTGCTTTTCTGATTCGGCTGTTTACGTCCAGTTCAGTTCCGCCACCCGTAGAGATAATACTCCCAAGATATTGGAAATCCTCTACCATCTCTACCGGTTGTCCAGAAATATTTACTTGGATTGATGAGGAAGTTCCAAGGCTGATCCTTTTAGTTTTTGCCGAGTTGATCTTAAGCCCTACGATTTCTGCTTCTCTCTCCACCCTTGTTGTCATTTGATGGAGATCCATGATCCTATGAGAGAGTAAGCATACGTCGTCCGCGTAGTCCAGATGTTTGAGGTGAGATTGCAGAGTCCACTGAATTCCTCCATTTCCATTTGACAAAGCTGCGTGCAGTACGTCACTTATCACCAACAGGAACAGTATTGGTGACAGTATACAGCCTTGCCTAACTCCACTTTGGATTTCAAACTCCTCTGACAGCCTACCTTTGTGCAAAACGTGACACCTGGATCCATCATATGTAGCCTTGATAATAGCAATCAATTTATCTGGGATGCCCCTCCTGTGCAAAGCAAGCCAAATAAATTCTCTATTGACACTGTCGAACGCCTTTTCAAAATCGATGAACAGCAGGTGAAGTGGTGATCGATATTCAACGCACTGTTCGATGATGATCCTCAAGGTGTTGATGTGATCAACACAGGAAGATCCAGTGCGGAAACCTGCTTGTTCGGCGTCGAGTGTGTCTTCGAGGTGGTCTTTAATTCGGTCCAATATTATCCTTGCTATTATCTTGGCTACTGCAGGCAGAACGCATATTCCTCTCCAGTTTTCGCACTGTGTGAGATCTCCTTTCTTTGGGAGCTTGACAATCATTCCTTTTTTCCACTCTTCAGGAAAGCTCTCTGCTTCCCAAATGTACTTACTATATTTATATCTATTGCAAGTTGAACAATGAAAGAAATAATGTCCAAGGTCTACTTCCTTACCAGTTAAATTAAAAAACATAATTTTAGTTTTATCACTAATTACCATTTTATGCGAATGGAACCAGTGGCTTAAAACTTCCAGATCATGGTTTATGTCAGCAGAAAGATTGAGAGGAGAATCACTTTGAAAAGAACATGCCATATCATCCGCGAACGCATTAACCTTAGAACGATAATTTTGTAAAAAGAGTGAGTTGATAAAAATTAAGAAGAGGATCGGACCCAGTACTGAACCTTGAGGAACTCCTATAGGTACAATACTAGTGGAGCTAAAACTGTTATTAACTTTAACCCTTTGTCCTCTATCTGACAAAAATGAACTGAACCAACTATACATATCACCCCTAAAACCACATCTGTAAAGTTTGTCCAAAAGTATTTTATGATTAACGGTATCAAAAGCTTTAGTTATGTCTATAAATAGAGCCGCAGTGAGATTTCTGTTATTAAAACCATCATAAATATTCGAACAGAAGTTTAACAGGGCTCCTTCAGTTGAAAAACCACTACGAAAGCCAAATTGATACTTGCTAAAAAAGTTGATTTTATCTAAATATTTAATCATTCTATTTTTTACTGCCTTCTCAAAAATTTTCGAAAAGACGGAAAGTAAGGAAATTGGCCTATAATTGTTCAATAATGTTTTATCCCCTTTCTTAAATAATGGTATAACTTCAGCTTGTTTTAAATTATGGGGGAAGATACCTCTAAGAATACTATTGTTAAAAATATGACATAAAACATCACAAATGTTGAAAGCTATTTTTCTAACAAAATTATTAGAGAAGCAATTTGAAGTTTCAGAATTAGAGTTTTTGAGAGAATTAATTATTTTATACAGCTCAAAAGACGTTATGGGATCAAAAAGGAAGCTATGAGAGGATGACGATTCATGAGCTAAACACTCGCAATTCGTAAATGCAGTACAACTATCTGACACTACTTTTGTTCCAACAGACGCAAAATAGTCATTAAAAACAACAGCCAAATCCTTGGGATTGGTTATAATGTTTCCATTAATGTTTAAACTTTTTATTTGTTCAGTTTGTGTTGATCTGTTTAGTATATTATTTACCAATTTCCATTCTTGTTTCTTTGAACTCATGAAATTTGTTTTTTACAGAAATCAACATCTTTAGAAATCTCTTTACATAGTTCTTTATAAGTAGTGCAAATTTTAGCATTAAATGGATGTTTTATCTTCTTTTTATAAAGATTGTTCTTTGCTTTTATTTTGGTTATTCAATCATTACTTATCCAAGGTTTCAGTTTTTTCTATTTATTATTACTTTTTGATGTTGTTTTAGAACATCGTTTGACATGGTTATCAAAAATATTAATAAAAGAGCAATAAGAACGAGAAGGATCACTTTCACTCAATACAATTTCCCAGCATTCACGACGTAGTAAGTTATTGAGTGCGACAAAATCAGTGATAACAAATGAAGAACAAGGAGGTATATTAAGATTTGAGCTAGGAACTGAACCAAAATCCAAGCTTAAACAGGTCATACAATGATCGGTTATTCGTAAATCTAGAACAGAGCTGGTGAAGAGAAATTTATGGGCATTAGAAAAACGCAACATAATATGATCGAGACAAGTTTCTGAAGAATCAGATATACGAGTAGGTTTGTTCACACATGATTCTAAGCCATAAGAAGAAAGTAAAAGGAAATAATTATCTACTTGAATAGAATTTTGTAAAATATCAATATTGATATCACTCAATAAAATAATATCATGTGATGTATCACTTGATAACAGATTTTCCAATTCCTTATAAAACACGTCATTAGACGATTCATGAAATCTATAAACACAGAACAAAGTCAACTTTTTATCATTTACTTTAACTTTTAAAACATCGCAGCTTTGCAAATTATAACAGATATTTTTCACAACACACCCATTTTTTACAAAAGCCGCACCGCCACCCGCAGCTTATTCTTTATTGCAACAAGATATAAAATCATACCCATCAATACTAAAGAGATTATTTTCTTCTTCATAAATCCAAGTTTCTGATAAAAAAAATGAACTCCGGCTTATTAACAAAAGCAGTGAATCGATCACCTCTATACAAAACATTCACTTTGACACCCGCAATTAATTTGTTGTGTTTGTCGTATTGTACATACGATTATTAATAAAAAAATGCATTACGATGACGGAGAAGTCCATCGATATTATTATGTGTGGCTGTACGGCCACTCTACAACAAGCTAGAGACTAAACGGGTAGATCTATTTGCTTCAAATTTGGTAAAGCATAATATGATTCTTTTAGAGGAGAAACTTGTTTTTTTTGAGCCCATCTGGGTATTTTTCGTTTTTATTTCAATTATTTTTTTAACAAATTTACTTAACACAGAGAGAGAGAGAGAGATAACAAAAAGATTTAAAAAATAGGTACAAAATACTTTTTTTTTAACTATTCAAGCTTTTTGCGCTTCGTCATGACACGAAAATTGTATTTATAATGCATAATATGCATTTATCACCACAAATGATTCAAATTTTTAGTTGGATTTCAGAAAATAATTCAAAAGTTATGACAGATAAAAATTATTTCACAAAATTAATTCTCTCAGAGTATTTTGGAAAATTCGAAATAAGAGTAGGTAAAGTAGTTTCCCCGACGTTAATATAGACGAATATAGACGACGAGCGAACGTGAATCGATGAAGTGAATCGAACGTTCAATCCCCCGTTTAGCAGAATAGGGCTGTACTTCTTTTTTAAAATGTCTTATGTTATTTAAAGATTTAATTTCACTTGGAAGATTATTATATACTTGCAGTCCTTTAAACATCATTGTGTTCTGCGCTCTAGAGGTTGATTTATAATCGAGTCTTAAGTTTTGGGCACTTCTAAGATTATAAGGTTGGGAATCGCTGATATTCAGTCCTATTGTTAATAGACAGTTTTTTTCTAATCCGGCCAAGAAAGTATATTTTTTTCGACAGTTTCTTGCAAACATAATATTCCGTATTAGCTTTTAGGTTTATTTTATTGTCAATAACCACTCCTAAGTACTTAAATTCATCAACACGATCTATATTTTCTCCATTGATTTGTTTCACATTCAGTTCGGCACCACTATTAATACACATCCACTTTGTTTTCTTGACATTCAGTTTTAACTTATTAATAATCAGCCATTCACTTATGGATTGCAAGTCATTATTTATTTTCTACATACCTTCTATTTTATTTTTCCCAGAAATTAACCGAAGCGCGTCATCAGCCAACATACATAATTTACAGTATTTAACAGCCAAGTTTATATCATTAATGTACTTTGCATTCATTTTTGAATGGTTTCACACTTATTTTCAATGTAGGGTCCGTTTTTGCCGTAATTTGCTTTGAATTAGATATCACATAATCAATGAGACAAATGAGTTATTCTCGTCGGTTCATTATTGATAACGCATAAATTATTATCAACACACATAGATTGTAATCTGTTTCCATAAGTTTTATGACTTAACCAATCGATATTAAAATCCCCTACAATAATAAGTTCTTTATTAACATTCACATGATCTAATAAATTGGGAAACATCGTACAAAAATTGGATTTCGAACAACTTGGTGATCTTTACACTAGAAGTATTTTTACCATAATGTTTCAATCACCAATATCAATTTCGAGACAATCAGAACCCTCATTGTTTTCTGACCTCGTTAATAACTTCAAAGTTTAGTTCTTTTTTCATATAAATCAAAACTCCTCCAGTATGTGAAGACTCACTTTCAACTTGATAAAAGTTGTAACCGTTTAATATTAATTCGGAATCATTTATATTATCCGTTAATATAATATTAATATAAATAAATATTAATATAATAATAATATTTGCCGTTTTTCTTCACTAGCCAGAAATTCCATTTCATTAAAGTTATTAAAGAGTCCTTGGACATTCAAATACACACACTTAATTATACTTAGCTGCTAGTATAAAATTTTTTCCCTTTCAAACTTCAGTTTTCTTTGAAAAATTGGACAATTGTCATCCCTGGAATCGTGGTTCACATCTATGTTGTTTTCAACGTTGCTCAGCCTCTCCTTTATTAAAACACAGTTTATGCAGCGGGGGTTTTCACTCATACAATATTTTGCTAGGTGATTTTCACCACACTTTGCACATATGTCTTTCTCACTCCTACATTTAGCCGCACTATGATTATAACCGCAACATTTAAAACAACGTTTTACATTTATATTTTTGTAACAAAAACACTCATCCCATTCTATGTAAACAATTTTTTCTTTCATTGCACTTGCAAATGCTTCACCATCAATCTCCACTATTGCATTATAAATACTCTTATTTTTTTAAGACTGATAAACTTTCAAGCATTTAATTTCTTTAAAAACAATAGATTTATTTTGCGCTCTTGAAGCCACTTCCACTTGATTTTCATTTAATTGATCTCTCATACCATGAATCAAAATTTTAGGATTTCTCATTTCGCTCACTTTAATATCATAGTTATTATTTAATTTATCCATTATTTCTTTTGTAATAACGCTCCTTTCATTATCAATCTCACATTGAATTGTTACCGCTCCGTCTTTTTTATTCGAAATTTTGTTAACTTTAACCGATAGTTTTAAAGGATTTATTTTTTCTTTAACTTCTTTAATTGTTTTTTTCACTCTCTTGTTGGGTTTTTGGTTTTATATAAATAGATGCGTTATCATATGATGATTTTTGTTTCTTGCTCTCAGTCTCATCTTTAACCTAACTAACTGCTTCTTTCACACACTTCTTCAAATTGTTAACGTTATTATTTTTACTTAAAATCTCACTAACTGTCTCTTTAACACACTTTTCCATTTCTTGTACACATTGTTGAAAAATATTCTTTAATACATTTTCTGTCGAATTAATTGACGACAAGATGTTTGCATAATTTTCCTTTAATACCGCCATAGATCCAATGCAATGATCACAAACAAATTTAATGTAAACACTACTTTGCATCTTGTCTATATCATATTTAGTTTAATTTGCACACTTTTCATGGATTCCTCTGCCACATAGACCGCCGCACCGCACAAGTGTCTCATTGCGAGTCCCTTTTGCGCATTTAATGCACGACGAATCCATATTATTTTGTATAGTTTTACACAAATTATAATTAAATTATTTTATATTAAACACTGTATTTTATTTATTTTATATTTAACACTGAATTATAGTTTTCTTTTTTTTTATGTTATATTTTTTAAATTTTTATCGGACACAATAGAAAAACACAACCCTCTTCTCTGAGATCGCTCTCTGTAATAAAAAAAACAACAATGATATCGATTTCAAATTCTTACCAAAAATGTATACCTATACCATCTAAATCTTGTGTGATTTTGAGATTTTTAAAACCACCCTTTTAAAAGCTAAAAATCAAAATGTTGCAAGAAAAAACTTTTCAAAAATGTTTTAATTCGAAAAATCGCTTCAAAATCGAAATTTTGCATATGAAACTTAATCTGATTTTTAATATTCTATGAAACCATCATTTTTTTTTAAGCACACTCCCCTGATTTTTGGTATTTTTTTAGCCAATAGTCTGTTTTGAAATAATTGGATTAATTAATTAATACCTCTATACCGAGAAGAGTTAGGAAATAATGTACAAAAAATATAGGTAATGTCACATTTTGCCCTGTATCTCTATACCTATTATACTGATTATCCAAAATCCCAAAGTTATTACGCTATAAAATATATAATTACATAATATATACTCTACCACCCACCACTTAAGTAAATATGTACAAATGTATATCGTTTTCAAGTGCACAAATAGGAAGTTACTACTGTGGGTCGACCCCAGACTCATTTTTTAATAAATACCTATACAAATAATTATATTATTAAAAAAAGCATTTTTCATACGGTTTTTGCTCTTTTAAAATCGCTACAAAAGTTACTAAAAAAATAAAATAAATATTATAACGATACTTTGCGATAGTTATGGGTTCCGAGTGTGTGTACAAAAATTCTTAAATGCCTAACTTTGACCACAGCATTGATGCAAACATTTCGCGGTGCACTTTATTAACATTACCTCTCATGCCGAGCTTGTTTTTCTTTTGTAACACTTTTGGTTAAATTAACCGCAACCATATTATTAGTGTCTAGATATTGCACTTTTATTGACTTATCCTTTACGAATATATATATGTTATTGTTTTGTGAAATATTGATTGCACTCTTGTTGTCCCAATATATTCCAACGGAATCAATATCCTCTTCAATTTCTCTTAGAAGTTGCTTAAGCCATATCGCTTCTTGTGTTGCCGCTGATAAAGCCATATATTCAGCCTCTGCACTTGATACTGCTATAGTAGTCTGACGTTTACTTGCCCATGAGATTGCTCCACTTTGAAGCTTGAATATATAGCCAGTGCATGATTTTCGACTATCAATGTCGGATGCCCAATCTGCATCCGAGAAACCGAGAAAACTTACATTTCCATTATGCGAAAACTGAAGCTTATAATCCGCAGTACCCCACAAATATTTGAAAATTCGCTTAACAGCATTCCAGTGACGTCTTCCATACTCATTGTTGAAACGAATAACATTTCCTACAGATATTTCATTTACATTTGTACGCTGTGATAAGTAAAGTATACTGCCACTGCTTCTTGATAAGGTATTTTTGCATCTCTTTGATCTCATCTGGTGTTTTTGCTGACATGTCCTTGGTTAATTTTTGATTGGTATCCGCCGGTGTTTTAACAGGGTGACAATCATTCATGTGAAATTTGTCAATTATCTCTTCAATAAACTTCTTCTGGTCAAGTATTATTAGGCCTTTTTTATTGGTAAGTGTAAACGCAGCGCAGCCAAATTTAACACTGTAAACAACAACAAAGGGAAAGGCCGGATACTACATAGACACACTACTAAAGGACACTTTGCTTCTTCATGTCCAGATCACAATTCATCTCTGCAGTGGTCAAATTTTGCTATGCTTAATGCAGTGAACGGTTCTAATGAAGAGCTAACAAATAATACATGGGTACTAGATAGCGGCAAATCTCAAACGTTGACCGGGGAGATCTTTTTCATTCCCCTTGCTTTTTGCCCTTCTCGCCTACAAACTCCCAGTTTCCAGCAACTTAGTTTCTTTGTGTGAAAGCAGTCTAATAAATTGCTGCATATAAATACTAGCGCTCCCAAGAAACAATTTGTGGCTCCTCTCACCTCGGTTATATAACTCCGAATGTTATAAATTGGTTTTAAAAACGTCCTAGAAACCTTAGTATGACGTGTCCATACCCTATTTTGGTTAGTAAAATCGGAACGTTGGTTGGAATGACGTTTATGAAAAACGGTTAGTGAATAACGACATTATACCAGTCGTTTGCATGAAGTTTGAAAATAACCTTTATTTTGTTTGTATTTGTTGATTTTCGGTTACTTGACAACCGTTGCACAACAGGTTACAGGTTTTTAAATAACCAACATTTTGTTGATTTAAGGTTGATATCGAACCTTGTTTTGACGTCCGTTTAAATACAGTTATAAGAAAACCTGTAATTGGACAGTTTAAGGGTTTTTTTATAACTGTTTGTAACCGTTTCTCAACGGTTATAAAAAACGTGTAATAACCCTACGGTTATTTTGTAACCGTCCCTGCACGGTTCTTAAAAAACCTGTAAGAGCCTGTAGTTATTTTGAGACGTTATTATGACGGCTTTTGTAGTTATTAAAAAACCTGGGTAGATATCTCCCAGGTTCGATTAAACGGTAGTCATTTTGAAAATATTGCTCTTTTTATCATTCACTATACTAGTGATAAAGAGTTTAATTGTCAAAACGATTATCGTTCAATCGAACCTATGGGATATCGACACAGGAGTTCTGAAAACTGAAAAGAAACATTTTTTATAAAAGCAATCAAAATAATATCTTAAAATAACTATTCAAGTTTAAGTCTTACGTGATCTGGATTCCCATCGTTGATCTATAATAACTCTGAGTCTTCCCAGCTGAAAGTCAAATCTTTTAGTAAATAAAAAAAATATAGACAGCCGCCTCCATATCAGTATAATAAGTATATCGCATATTTTATAAAAGCAATCAAAATAATATCTTAAAATAACTATTCAAGTTTAAGTCTTACGTGATCTGGATTCCCATCGTTGATCTATAATAACTCTGAGTCTTCCCAGCTGAAAGTCAAATCTTTTAGTAAATAAAAAAAATATAGACAGCCGCCTCCATATCAGTATAATAAGTATATCGCCGCCTGACGGCTTCCACAATGGCAGAAAAAATGCCATAGTACTGGCTAAAGGATTTTGTGTTGATAGTTCCGTTCCAGCTGAACAGCATGAGGAGAGCGTCAAAGAACATTAATCGTGCTATCGTCCTGATGGTTTTTAAAGCATTCTCCCCCCCCCCCCAATGTAGACAACTTACGTACCTGCAAAAATATAAGATTGCTTTAAACATTTTCAAACTTTTAACACTTTCATAATCAATGGCACAATAATTTAAATGTATGTATAACAAATTTAATTTAAATTGTTGCATGTATTGATATAATATTTCCGTATAAAGTAATTATGTATGTGTGTACAATTGTACATACATATATTATGAATATAATATTATATTTATAATTTGTGTCGGTGATTATGAAAGCGATGGAAAAATTCATTTTGAAAAGTTGAAAAAAATGGTTTGTAGGGTAAAAAATATAAATTTTAATAAGTACACTCAGCAACGAAAGTAAGTATACGCCAGGCCTAATGGAAAGAAAGTTTATAGGAAAACAGAATTCAGAAAAACGCTATCTCTTTTGTAGGATAGGGCATATATTTTTATTTTATTTGTCGCTTTAATATTCGTATTAAATAAATTCATAAATCTAAGATTTTACTCAACCTTAGAGTCAAAAGTGCCCCTACTCATAAATCTGAAGTGTGTTTTTACAAAATAGGCAGCGTTTTTCTAAATTTTGCTATACCATAAACATACTTTCAATTGGTTCAAACATTACAAAATTGCATGAATTAAAATTTATAAAATACGTACATATATGAGAATTTCTTACCAACATCCTTTTGAAATTTAAGTCCTCCCTAATTCTATGCTCCATGTCATCGAGCTCCTTTGGTGTTTCGAGAGGTCGCTGTTCCACCATCTCCCGACCAACATTTGCACTCACTTTGTCTACCAGACAAGTGAGGGAGACTTCTGTTCTGGCCATGAACTGCTCCAACACTGATTTCATGCGCTCGACTTCACTTGTCAGTGTTTGCACTTCTTTTATGAGCTGGTGTTGCTTTTCTTCCGATGCACCTGGAGCATATACAAGGGGAACTAAAAATGATTAAGTGAAATTATAGTTACGATTTTTTAATATTGCAAGGATTATTTTTTTACCTTCAATTAGATTTAAAACTTGTGAAATTTGGTTGTTTGATGCAGAAGATATGGATGAAATACCTTCAGTAAGGGTGTTATCCGAGGGGTTGAACGACTGATTATCTGTAAAATTAAATGGACCAATTTTATGATTTGATTAAAGATAAGAAAAGAAGTTCTTTGTGAATTTTTAAAACTTAATGCTTAACAAAGTCCCTAAGTAAAGTCGACATCATACAGTTGCGGTCTGGAAACTGAGAAGGGGGAACTGTCACCACTTGGTTAGATGTTATGTCATCGGAGGACAAATATTCTGCATCCTTTTCTTTCCTCATTGCTTGTTCCCACGAATCTTTAAAAAAAGAAATAAAACATTGTTTGCTTAAGCATTAGTGAGTGACATGAAATGTATACAATATCGAAGAATTAAAGTGTCTGAAAGTACCAATCGACTTGTTTAAATCACCCCAATATATTTTTCTTCTATGGGTAAATGCTAAGTTGAAATTTCTATTTTTAGCATTTGTTTATGTGGATTAGTAATTTCAGGAACCTTTAAAAAAACTGATACGGTTCTTCTTAAATTTGATTTTGTAACAAAATAAATGAAAAATTTCTTACCAATGTTATTGAAAACTACTCTGCATGGTATTCTCTTCCATTGTGGAAGCGGTTTCATGCAATTTTGTCGGCCATAATCGCTTTCTTTGCGGGTTGACGGCCACAGCAATATGCACCCATCATGCACCCAGGTTTTTGGCACCGCTGTAACAAGCTTCACCTCATCCTCAACGGTTTCCACAACACAAAACATCAGTATTTTTAGCAGTGAACTAAAGGAAACAAAACAAATTCGTTGCTTTGTAGAGTTATTTTAAAAAGTTTTGAAATAATGTTATCTAATTTCCAAAATTTAGACACATTTTCTTCTCCATAACATTTATAAACACTCAAAAATTTAGAATAAAATGGTTCCTCGTAAAAATTTTGTTTCTGCTTTAGGCTCGAACCATATATAACGGGAATACCATGTCGAAATGTTGCAAATTCCATTCGAACTATTTCTTCAGTCTTTGTTAAAAAATAACAATCTGCAATCGTACACTTCAGAACAAGTTGTTTAAACTGAATTGCTCTATAAACGCCAATACAGTTTTCAAATTCACATATTCTATTTTTATCTTCATTAAAAAGCATAGGATTTTTATTATCTACATCATGAATTGCTGTATTGTCGAAATCTTCGAAAACCCTATTTGCAATTTGTTCAAGCGACTTATTTCCAGATCTTAATTTACGTTTTACATATTGTAAACGATTTTCATATTTAAATGCACTAATATTATCTAGAGGCCCATGGAATTTAACATCATCTACAATATGATATAAGTTGTGAACGTTGTAACTTATATTCTCCCCTCCATATAGTTTAGCGAAGTTTTGTATAAAAGATTTAAAAAAAATCTGTGCGACATCAAAACGTGCTTATTTTTACTCAAACATATTGAAACAGCACAGTGTAGTTCCATTAAATTGGCATAAACTTCATCATGAACTATATGTTTTAAGACCACCGGACCTAAGTACAACAAAAAAGTACGAAATTCAGTTGCCTTCCAAACGCTAATAACATCAAGTCCACGAGATGTTCTCTTGAAGTCGCATGGAAAACATTTTCGTAGTGACACTAAGATATCAGATATTTTATCTATATCTTTGGCGGAAAGCTTTGTTGTAAGTGATCTATTCTTGATCCATGTAACCAATAACTTTTTCATAATGCCTAAGCACAGTAAATGCATATAGTCTAGGGGAAAGTTATTGATCATATCTATTGGAAGTTCTTCTAATGGAGATGGTTGGGTATGGTGATCTTCGTGTAGCCTAGCCCGGAATGAAACATTTGTTCGAAGTGATTTCGATAAGTCTGGGAAACACATTTGATGAGTTTTGTAATTATAATCCCCTTCAACATTGCATCTCTCACATGCGAAATAGCCATTGTGTCCCTTAATGCCTTTCAAATACGATCAAGCAGGGGCATCACAAACAAAATTTCTAATTTAAGTTTTTTGAACCTATAGTCACTTCACCAATACTGCTTGCCTCCTCAAGAAATAACCGCAGGAAATCACTCAAACTTGAAGGTTTCGCCATGCCATAGACTAGCGGTGGCAAACAAAAACCATCTGGGGAACATAAAATAGGCAAAAATTGTCCCTTTGAACTCTTACTAATCGGAATGCCATCAATATTAAAATCTAAAAATATTTCATTGCGACATGTATCAAGACTTTCAAAAACTTTTGTTAACGCGCGAACTAAACCGAAATGCCAGTATATGCCCGGTGGAACTTTGATTATAATTTTTTCACCCGATAAGGAAGTATGTAAAAATGTACGAGGGTCTAATGGTAAATCCGGATGAAAATTATGCAAAATATTAAGCAAATCACGCAGGGTAGTATGAGGAACATTATGCTGAATAGCCTAATTTGTTAAGTTCTTGGACAAATCCTCCGGATTCGATTCTAATTTTCGACTCTGTCTTCGGAACTGTCGCTATCACTGTCATAACCTGGTTCACTTTCACAAACTGGCAAAATGGCATTCGCAACAACTTCTTTTCGATTTTGCAGTACTTCGATTTCTTGCAACAAATTATTATTTAATTTTTTTTGTTCACGTAATTTAAATAAAACATTCTGCACTTTACGTTTGAATGTAGACCTACTACACAATTTGTTTTTTTATAATTGAATTCATTTTTAAACCGCACTTAAAATTTTTAATTTGTAAAAAACTATCTACTGATGAACAGCCCAACGCATAATTAAAACACGGAATGAAGGGAAAATATAATGAAGAAGAAAATGCCGTCTAAAGTTGTATATTTGTTATTTGTCAACATATTCCTAACCTGTAAGTTAAGAATAAAGGCATTCCCAAACCGATGAGAAACGTTCAGTGTTTAATATTTGTTATTTGTTAACATATTCCTAACCTGTAAGTTAAGAATAAAGGCATTCCCAAACCGCTGAGAAACTTTCAGTGACAACGAGGAAACTATGGTTTAATATTTGTCATTTTTCAACATATTCCTAACCTGTAAGTTAATAGTAATAATAATGGCTCTCCCAAACCGATCAGAAATTTCCAGCGACGACGACGAAACAAAAACAACAACAACAACGTGTTTTCTTTTTTTTATATTAACCATGAATAACTGGATTCTTTTTTTTTTGTTATTTTTCCATTTATTCATGACTAAAGGCTCACCCAAGCCGATGAGAAAGATTTATTGACGAAACAAAAACAATAACAACAAAATGTTTTCTTTTTTTTGTTATATATATTGTTGTTAATTATACTGCAGCGTGTTGGTATTGTTGTTTTGTTGTCGTCAACAAATGTTTCTCGTCGGCTTTGGTGAGCCTTTGGCCATGAATAAATAACAAACAAAAAAACAATAAATAATATATATAAATATGTTTAAATTACTTACCTATGTACTTCTTTACGTCTTGTAACACTTTATTTGTAATTTTATTAAATTTTTAATTTTTTATTTCTGTTTTTATTGCACTCGAAACTGCACGCGTCTAAACTAACTGTTGCAAACTCTATACTGAAGATTGAAGAAAAAGAAACAAATGGAATGTGAATAAGAGACTGAGTTTACAGCTAATGTGAGAGTATGCGTGCACGTCAGGGGTTTGAGTTGAGTTGAATCTTAGTTGAAATATGTCTACAGTTATGGATTGGTGGAAATATCGCCATTGTAAGCCTAAGGTTTGGATTTGGTCAGTTGTCAACCGAAATATAATGTTCTGGGTTAAAAACATCGTAATTTAAGGACTTATTTCAAACTTGGGTCTGGACTTGGTTGACGTTCAACCAGTAAATAATGTTTTAGGTTGAAGAAACGTAATTTTAGCACCTATACCAAAACTATTTGTTGGGTTTTAGTTGATGTTCAACCAAAAAATAATACTTTTCGTTAAACAAAAAACAAAGATTTTATTAAGACGACAATTGAAGAAATTTGTCGGTGTTTTTTTTTTTTGAAATAGTTGCTCTTATCTTGAAATGTAAATGATATAGGGAAATGATATTAGTATCAAATAAATGGAAGTTTTGCTATCACTAAATTTTTAAAGATTTCTGTGTGCAAACACAACAAAAACTATGAAATTTGAAAATAGTGTAAATAAAGCACTTAATTCAAACTTGCGTCTGAATCAAGTGGATTTTTAAGGCTCTCCCAAACCAATGCGAAACATTCGTTGCGGCGAAAAAACATTCGTCACTCAAAATTATTTCATATGTTTCTCCGCCGCGTTGGTGTGGGCACTCTCATATATCACCATGTAAATAAATTTTGACATGCGAATGTTTTTTCGCCGCAACGAATGTTCCGCATTGGTTTGGGAGAGCCTTTACCCAAAAAATAATATTCGATGTGAAAAGAAAAAAAAAGCAAATCGTATTTTACTAGATTTCGTTGATTTTGAAGCTATATTATGCTTTGGGTTTAAAATAGATTCCTTTAAGAAATAATGTCAAACCTTTGTCTGGATTGGGTTACTTTTCAACGAGTAAAAACACATACATTTATTGACTTATTTAAACCTCTGTGTCTGAATTTGGTCGATTTGTAACCGGTAAATATCACAATGATAAAAATTAAATATTTCAAGACTGATTCGAAGCTCAGAGATATATTTGGTTGATTGTCAACTAATAAATAACAATAAGTGTTCCAAAACATGATGTATTTTAAACCTTTTCCAAACTTATAATTAGAAATGACTGGAAAAATTACTCTTATTTAATCTAGATTTATAATTGGTTGGTCTTAAACCAAAAAAAAAAGGAGATAGTTACCAAATGAAAATTTACAAACCGAAATTTGACAAAAGTTCTGATTAAGAAAAAATGTTACCCAACGTCAACTCCAAAGTTAGAATGACCTATTAATTTTACCCAGGTCCAACTCAAATTATAATTAAGCTTCATTAAGACCATAAATAAACTAAGAGTTTTGAAATAACTGAATTAATGCCATATAATAACCAGAGTTTTTGTAGGTTTATTTATGACCTCAGCAAAATTGTAACTTGAGTTTCAAATTGTTACTTGGATAATTTAATGAACTGGCATCGGAGGTTCAGGCATTTGCAGTTTTTATATAAAAATAATATGGTGCTCGGACTCGATTTAAGGGGTAATTAAAACGCATTAGAGTGTGAAACGTGCATCAAAGGAAAATTGTGTACTTTTCCTTTTGCTAACTCAAGCAACCGGAGCACCCAAGTGTTAGAAATCGTCTATAGCGACATTTGCGGTAGACGATTTTAGTCGGAATATTTATATTCATTTGCTGAAAAACAAAAGTGACGTTTTCGATGTTTTAAAATATTTAAGGCCAAAGTCGAGTTAGAAACGTAAAGAAAAATCAAAACTCTTCGAACGGATAATGGTCGTGAGTACCTGAGCAAACATTTTCAGCGGCAGCTCACTGTTCAGTATACCCCACAGAAAAATGGCGTCGCTGAGCGACCCAACAGGACGATTGTGGAAATGGCGAGGTGTTTGCTCCTCAACTCGGGCCGTCCAGAGATGTTGTGGGGAGAAGCAGTAAAAACTGCTGTGTATCTTCGAAATCGCTCTTACACCAGAGCGCTTGTAAATGTTACTCCTTTCGAAGCTTGGACTGGAAGAAAGCCCTCAGTAAAACATCTCAGGATATTCGGTTGCTAGACGATTATGCTGGACAAGAGGCCAGGGAAGTCAAAGTTTGCTGCTAAAGGTATCGTTTGCTACATGGTTGGCTACTCCTCCGAGTCAAAGGCATACTTGCACAAGAGCCGTGACGTCAAGTTCTTGGAAAAAAAAGGTAAAAACAATGTAAATAACGATGCTAATGATTACTCTTTTATAGAATTAGAAGGTTCTTCTGAAGACAAAATTGATACTCACGTCGTTGTTGCTAAGAACGAAATGACAAAAAATCCCGATGACGAGGAGGAGCAAGCATTTGATTTTTTTGATGCTGAAGACGAGGAGTCTGATGACAGATTCGGTGACGAGAACACTTCTGGTGGAGGCAATGATGATGACTGATGAGAATACTGGTGAAGGCGATATAGGCGATGGTGATGATGGTAAAGACACTGGCAGCATTAGTACTGGGAACAGTGCTAGGAAAAACGGTGAGGCTTCATGTGGATTGTTAACAGAAGCTAAAGAAAATAACACTGGTAGAGGCAGAGCAAAAACACCACGCGTTATCAGCAAAACTTATAACCTTCACTCGGGTCAACAGCAAGAACTTTGTGTTCAGTTGGACACGCCTAATATTTGTTTATCTAATCCACTTACTGCTTCAGAGCCCTTAAATCGCAGCGATTGAGCAAGATGTTTGGAGTCAATGCAAATTGAGTTGGACTCAGTAATGGCGAACGATACGTGGGACCCACCAGAAAACAAACAGGTCATTAGATGCAAATGGGTCTTCAACCTTAAACGTGACAAAGAAGGTAACGTTGTGCGGTATAAAAGTCGTTTGGTGACAAAGGGTTGCAGCCAAAAATTTGGTATCAACTACACCGAAACTTTTTCACCGGAGGTACGATTTTCGTTTCTGAGGCTAATCTTATCCCTTGCTGCTGAGTACGATTTAGTGGTACACCAAATGAACGTAACAGCAGCATATCTCAATGGAGATTTAAAGGAGGCTGTATTCATGAGCCAACATCCACATTATCCACAAAAGGTTTGCAAGTTGAAGAAGGCGCTATATGGAATGAAGCAGGCCGGCCGGGAATGGAATGCCAATTTGGATAAGCTTCTTAAAAACCTTGGCTTCAACCAATGTAAAGCGGATGCCTGTGTGTACACGAAGAACAGACCAGGTGAAATAAACATAATTGCTGTCTATGTAGATGACAGTCTCTTAGCCTGTTCCAATCCACAAGTGTTAGCTGCCATCAAAGGAGAAAATAGTTTGGAGTTTGACGTATTAGACAAAGGCCCAATCGACCACTTTCTCGGGATAAAAGTCAGCGTTGAGAAGAACAAGATTTTCATACCGCAGCAACTATTTATTCGAAGTTTGTTTGAAAAATTCGGTATGATGCAGACCCAGAAATGCAGTACCCCTACGGAGCCTGGACAGAAGTTCGTGCGGTGTAATGGTTGTTCCGGATGTGGAAAGGTAGACTCGACTGCATACCAATCACTTATTGGATATCTTCTGTTCTTAAGTGTTTGTACCAGGGCGGACTCTATTCACTCTGTGAATAGACTTTCACAATTTAATGTGAATCCTCATGATGAACATTTTGCTGCAGCCAAGCATATATTAAGGTATCTTAATAACACATTTAATTTCAAACTATCTTACTATCTTACTATCTGGCGGTCAGCTTAAGTGTTACGCTTATAGATATAAGAGTGCACTACATATGTAAGAGAAGTTTTTGAAAAGAACTTAACAAACTTAATTATGTTCCTACTGATGATATGATTTCAGACGTTCTTATCAAGAACTTATCTAAAACAAAACACACAAAATTTTCTAAAATGTTGGGTTTAAATTGATCAATGAAGATTAAAATATTTATTTCAAATGTTTGAATATAAATACTTGTTAAATTTTGAGGGCTAGTAAGCTTTGAAGCTTTAAAGTAGTAAGCACTCAGCAACACTTAAAAGTAAAGTACTTATAATACAAATACATACGTACAGATAGAATTACGTTTTGAAATAGAATGCAATGTATGCTAATTAAGAATTAAAAGTTATTGGCTCAGTCTTTTAATAAACTTGTAAGAATTAAGAAGTCGGAGTCTTTTATTTCTGGTTTGGTAGTATTTTTTCCGCAACAGATATCACACCTTGTCTTCTGTCACAAGTTATCTTCATTCGAATGCAATGACTAGCTTCTCACAAGTTTTTCATGCTGAAGTTCTTCATCAAGATCGATTTACTTTGATTTGTCCATCCCTTATGATGTTCAAAAGGGTAGGATGTTCAAAAGGGTAGTTATGTGCATTCAAGAGGACACAAGCGTCCACAGGTTTTTCTCAAAACCCACCTCTGTCTACCAACTCCTACTCTCACCTCCACGTGGTGAACATCGGGTGTCTAGTACCTCAGCTGGAGACGGGGTTTAAATCCCCGTGGAAAGCTGTTGGGGACAGCCAACGAGATAGGGGGGGAGGAGTGTTCCCACTAAGGCACTTCTCCTTTCATCGAGGCGGTAGCGGACGAATTCTCTAGATGGAATCAACGGTGGCGTCTACAGTTCCAGTTAGGTTGAACTATTTAGTGAACACCTTATATGGGCTACTACGACATATTTGTAGCTCAAGCCTATAAGGAGCGGTTTATCCGGCTCCCTACCCTTGGAGTTATACGAAGGGTCTGGTCCTCCGGGTCGGGGGTTGTGCGTCGGGGTAACTTCCCTACCACGTTAAAAAAAGTTGTTCCGAAACAACAACAAGCCTCGGATATGGATGCTTTTAAAGTTGACGACCCCAGCAAACGAAACAAGGACAATGAATTTCGGATCTGCACGTGGAACGTCCTGTCCTTATACAGAACACGTGCAGCCGAATAATTAGTGGAGAACCTGGACAGGCTAAAGTCTGACGTAACAGCCATCCAGGAAGTGCGATGGGATGGAGAGGGCGTACGGAGACTGAAAACGTGTGACATCTACTACGGCGGGTGCTTGAAGGAACAGGGTCAGCGGCTCTTTGGTTGTGGTTTTGTGATAAGGGGAAGACTTAGGCAAGAAGTCTTGGGCTTCCGAAGTGTAAGCGAGCGCCTGGTCACAATCCGCATCAAAGGCAAATTTAAGAACATTTCGCTGATTTGTGTTCACGCCCCCCATGAAAGGAGAGAAGACTCAACCAAAGAAGCATTCTACGATCTCTTGGAGACAACGTATGATATGTGCCCGAAGTACGACGTGAAGATCATTCTTGGTGACTTCAACGCAAGATTCGGAAAGGAGGGCATCTTTGGTTCGATAGTCGGAGGACACAGCCTACACGACGAAACTTCCGGCAACGGACACAGGCTGGCAGACTTTGCGGCGGGGCGAAATGTCATCATCTCAAGCCCCTACTTCCCACACCTCAATATACACAAGGGGACTTGGCGGTCGCGTGATCAAGTAACCGTCAACCAAATCGACCACGTTGCGATAGACGCGAGACATGCTTCCAGTATCTTGGACGTCCGAACGTTCCGAGGGGCCAACATTGACTCGGATCACTACCTGGTGGTAGCTAGACTACGTATGCGGATATCCATGACGCGACAACGCAGAGCAGATGCTGTGAAAAGATTCGATGTCGAGAAGCTTAAATCGCAAGAGACTGCCAGAACTTTTGCAGACCACGTAACTCTTAATCTCTTAGGAGGTCCGCCACCAGCATCAAGTGCAGAGGACCAGTGGGAACACTGTCAACAAGCCATCAGAAGTGCCGCCTCTGATGTGCTGGGTTTCACTAGGCGAATACAACGAAACCCCTGGTTCGATGAAGAGTGCCGGCTAGCGCATGCAGCTAAGGACGAGGCCTACCAGGCAATGCTGCAGACTCGAACAAGAGCTGCTGAGAGAGTGGCCCGGGAGCTCTACGGGCTGAAACGTAAAGAGGAACGCCGACTTCTCAGGAGGAAAAAGAGAGAGCACGAGAAGCGGGCGGTAGAGTCTATTGAGGGTTGTAGCGGTAGGGGAGATGTTCGAAAATTTTATCAGAGGGTGAAGCGATCCACCCAAGGATTCAAGGCTAGAACGGAAGCCTGCCGAGATGAGAGTGGGAATATGGTAGTAGACACACAGTCAGTGCTGAGGATCTGGAAAGAACACTTCTCTAGACTGCTTAATGCCGAAGACAGCCAAGATGCCGCTAATAGGCAGAACGCTCCATTCAACTTGGACGATGATGGCCAAGAGTTCCGTCCACCCGACCTAACCGAAGTTCGGCTGGCGATATCCAAACTTAAGTCGTACAAGGCTGCAGGTGCGGATGGCTTACAAGCCGAACTATTTAAATCAGCGGGAGATGAATTGGCTAGGAGCATACACCAGCTCATCTGCAAAATTTGGTCGGAGGAAAGTATGCCCGATGAATGGAACCTCGGTATAGTGTGCCCCATCCATAAAAAGGGAGATGTTCTGAAATGTACCAACTACAGAGGAATTAGTCTCCTAAACGTCGCTTATAAAATCTTGTCGGCCATCCTGTGTGACCGCTTAAAACCTTTTGTCAACGATCTGATCGGCCCTTATCAGTGCGGTCTTAGGCCAGGCAAGTCAACCGTCGATCAAATGTTCACACTCCGACAGATTTTAGAAAAATCCCGGGAATTCCAGATCGATACACACCACCTTTTTATCGATTTTAAAGTCGCGTATGATAGCGTGAAAAGGGACGAATTATACAGAGCCATGTCGAGTCTCGGCATCCCTGCCAAACTCGTCCGCTTGTGGAGGATGACGATGGAGAAATCTCGCTGCTCCGTCAAAATTGGCAAGAACACCACCGATTCCTTTGATGTTGAGAAAGGATTGAGGCAAGGCGACGCGTTATCATGCAACCTATTCAACATCGTTCTTGAAGCCATTGTACGCAACGCACATGTCAACACCAGCGGTACAATCTATCAAAAGTCCGTTCAATTGCTTGCGTATGCGGATGACATAGACATTGTCGGCAGAACGAAGCGAGCTGTGGCAGGGGCATTTGCGAGCATTGAATCGGAGGCGGCTAGAATGGGATTGGCGGTTAATGAGGACAAGACGAAGTATATGCTGTCATCGAGAGAGGAATCTCAACATCGTCGACTCGGGCAAAACATCACGATGGACAGATATAACTTCGAAGTTGTCAAGGACTTTGTCTACCTGGGCTCCACTATTACATCGCAGAATGACATCAGTGCAGAGATCAAGCGAAGAATTACTCTTGCCAACCGCTGTTTCTTCGGTCTAAGAAGGCATTTTAGTAGTAAGGCCCTCTCTCAGAGAACCAAGGAGACTTTATACAAAACCCTAATCATCCCGGTCCTGCTTTATGGGTCAGAAGCATGGACACTGAAAGATTCGGATAAAAATCTGCTAGGGTGCTTTGAGAGGAAGATTCTTCGTGTGATTTTCGGTCCGGTGTGTATCGAAGGAGTATGGAGGAGAAGATTCAACGACGAGCTATACGGGCTATACAGCGACGTTGACCTGGTCAAAAAGCTGAAAATACAGCGGCTGAGATGGCTGGGGCACGTGGAGCGTATGGACAGCAACGCACCTGCCCGACGAGTCTTTGAATCCAACCCGGATGGGGTACGCAGCAGAGGAAGAACCCGTAACAGGTGGCGCAATCAAGTGAATGACGACATCAAAGCACTCGGTGTGCGCAACTGGAAGCGGCTAGCTAGGGACAGAGCTGGCTGGAGGGGCTTGTTAGTTGAGGTCGAAGCCCATCCTGGGCTGTGAGCGCCATCAAAAGTAAAGTAAGTAAGTGTCCATCCCTTATTGTTTGAAAAAAATCTTCGACGTAAACAGCTATAAAAATCATCTTCTTTTCTTCACGTCGGAAATATATACATGAGTCTATTTGAGAACGCTTATAGCCACTATTCCTCATGACATCATACTATTTGATGTTCCACTGTCGACTTACTTGTTTAAGTCCATAAATTGCTTTCTTAAGCAAACAAAATCGCCCACTTTCATCATCAAAACCCTCTGGTTGTTGCGCATAGATGGTTTCACTGATATCGCCCTGTAAAAATGCTGTCACAGCATCCATCCGCTCAATATCAAGATCGTACTTAGCTGCTAGTGCCATCAACCAATGAACCGATGAGTAACGTACAACTGTTGAAAACGTTTCTTCAAAGTCTATCCCAGCACGCTGACTACACCCTTTGGCCACTAGTCTTGCCTTATACCATAGAATTCTACCTTCCATGTCAGTTTTGATTTTAAAAACCCATTTGCAACTAACTGATTTTCTATCATTCGGTAGTTCAATCAATTGCCAAGTATTGCACGGTCCCAATCTCTACTATTTGAGCTTGAATTGCTTCACTAAAAGTTGACGGTTCGTTGATGTTGTCTTCTACCAAATATTTAACAAAATCTTGCATATGGATTGGTTTAATTAATCGTTCTGATTTTCTTGATGTTGCAATTTTATCAAGGATAATCTTCTCCACTTCAACATTTGAATCTTCATCAGACGACTTCTCCATCTCAACATTTGAATCTTCATTAAATGAACAATTTGTTCTACAATCATTGTTATCTAAAAACTAAAACTATAGTTGTGTTATTATTATTACGCATGACGTTTTAGACGATAGTTGTTGATTTGTTTTTTCTGACTCTAAAAAGACATAACATCTCTGCTTTGGATGACCTTATTTGTTGCAGGGTTTATCGATCGATATCCTTTGTTACCTTCACAATAGCCAATAAATATCTATTCCACCGATTTAACATCAAATTTCTTACGTTTTTGATCAGGAACGTGAACCATTGCCAATGATCCAAAAATTCGAAATTTTGACAAATTTGGTTGAATGAATGAATAGAAAATTTGAGGGATATTGCACTGCGACCTTGAGATCTATTGTGCCCCCCACCTAGAGCTGGATGAGGCCTGCTCATCTCACAGCTCTTTCTCCAGATGTATTCCCCTCAAGAATTGGAGCATTTGGAGTATTTTAAGAGATGGTAAGTCGCTCTCTTCTACCTGGTAGCGTCCCTGGTATTTTTTTCTTTGATGTATGAGTGTGCTACATCTGCCTAGAATGTGATCCGGCGTTACCTCATCTGTGTCACAGAATCTGCATGTGGCACTACTTACTAGGCCAAGTATACTAAGTACTAAGGTGTCTTTTTAGTTTGCAGTGCCCAGTGAGAAGACCTGTTATAATACTTAGGTTGTTCCTACTTAAACTGATACAGTCTGTAAAACGTTGTTGGTTATAATTCCCAAATAAAAGTTTAGCCTGTCTAATAGCTTTGGAAGTTCTTTCCAAGTTTTGGATCTTATTGCATCCTCTTATTTCTTGATTTTGTTTCTTATAACATTTTCTCCTATTCCGCAATATGGTTCAGGTCCCGTTGTTGCACCTATCTTTGCTAAGGAGTCTGCCTCTTCGTTGCCCTGGACACCTACGTGGCCAGGTACCCAATGGAATGTGACAGTGTTATTTTTGCCGAGTTCATTTAGCCTTCCTACACATTCCCATACCATCTTAGAGCTGATGGAGTAGGAGCTGTCTGACATAATGGCAATGTTTTGTTTTTTGTAATTTCTTTCGAGATTTTGACCTGCGCCTGCTCCTATCGCTTGAACTTCAGCTTGAAAGATGCTAGAAATGTCCCATCGGTATGGAATGTTTGGTTCTTGGCTCAAAAATTCCCGCACCAGTCCCTTCTGTCGTTCTCGATCCATCAGTGTACCACTTGATGGTATTTGCATTGAAAGTGTAGTTTACTGTTTCGCCTACACAGTCTTTTTTGCAACTCAGCTTCGTTTGAAAGTTTTTGACGAAGTTATATTTTTTAATCATACCATCTCTTGGAATGTCAATAAGGTTTGTTATTGAGGATTTCGGAATACAGTCTCTTTCCCTCAGACTGATGCATTTTCCAGTACCCGTTCCCTCCTTGGCAAATCTCATAATGGCTCCCTTTGCAGCACTTACAATAACCTCATGTAGAGGGGATAGATGGAGCATAACCTCTATAGCTGCTGCAGGGCAAGTTCTCATGACTCCAGTTATGCATAAACATACGAGCCTTTGTAATTTTTCTAGAGCTTTCCTAGTAGTTACTAATTCGGATCGTTTGTGCCAAGCAACCGCATCATAAGTAATGATGGGTCTTACCATCATGGTGTACATCCAACTAAGGATGTTAGGCTTGCATCCCCAAGATTTTCCTGCAAGTCTCTTGCATACCATAAGCGGCTACATGTTGGTCCATAGGAGTTTACTGTCTAGTGTAATTCCTAGATATTTTACCTCCCTTCTCGTTTCAATTACTTCGCCAGCTAACCGAATAGGTTTCATGCGTGGTATAAGTCTTTTCTTGGTAAATGGTACAATCGTAGTTTTTGTGGGGTTAATATTTAGCCCTACAGATAGACACCATTTCCTTGTAATTGTTTTTCCTCTTTGGATTATATCACATAGAGTTTCTTCGAACTTCCCGAGGCCGAAGCCGATGACTCGTATGCCTTGGGACGTAAGATTTTCTAACAGTTCATCCACTACGTGGCTCCACAGCAAGGGTGATAGTACCCCTCCCTGAGGACAACCTCTTGTGGTAACGACAATCTGTATGTTCGTTCCTGCTAGTGCCTCTGCTGTTCTGGTACCTAACATTTCCCTAATCTATCTGGTTATGGTGATGGGAACACACTTCCTCACAAGGGCTTTATTTACGGAATCATGGGAGGTGTTATCGAACGCTCCTTCTATATCTAGGAAGGCAGCTAATGCCGTTTCCTTTGCATCTAAAGCTTTTTGTAACGTATTAGTGAGCTCGAAAAGAGCGGTTTCTGTGGATCTACCCGCTCTATAGGCATGTTGTCGCAGATTGAGATGCCTGGTTATTAAAACATCTTTTCTTATGAAGTTGTCTATTATTTTCTCTAAAGTTTTCAATACGAAGGATGTTAAGCTTATTGGCCTGAAAGACTTTGGATGGGTTGTATCTTTTTTCCCAATTTTAGGAATAAAGATTACTTTAGCTCTCCTCCATAGCTTTGGTATATACCCAAGAGCAATACTACTTCGAAGAATACTAATAAGGTAGGGCATAAGATCATCCTTACCCTATTGCAAAGGGGCTGGGAAGATACCATCTGCCCCTGGTGACTTAAATTAAATCCTTTTGCCTGAGCAAAGATTTGCAGCAATGTTCCAGTCTTCTCTATTAGGTTTGAGAAGTATTCTCTCTACTGAGTTTTCTTATCTTTTTTTTTGTATTTTGTCAATTCTGCGGTGGAATTATCCCATTCCCCGGTTGTTTTTGCCTCATTCCCTCGTCATAAAATCTGAAAGACATATAAAATTTATATTATTTCTAATTTGTATGCTAGCTCCGGGCGAGTCATCCCTCGTGTCCCATATTAACTTAGAGCCGCTACTTGTTAACCCTCTTACCTGACACCCGCAGATCCAGGGTTCTTGGATCAGAGCTAACCCCAAGTTGTCCTCGCTAAAACAGCTGATGCCGCCTTTGCGTGGTGGATGTTCACTTGGGCTAGCTTGTTCCTGATCCCGCGTCTAGTCATCTGCCAAAAGGTGTTCTTCTTCCTCTTCGGTGGGAAGCACTTCGTCGTGGTCCATTCGACTTGGAGAGAGGTCTATGCCCTCTATCTCTTTGTCTGTTGGACCCAGCTTCATGTTTGCCAGTGACATTACCTGGCTGCCGGAGATCAATTGTTCATCCATTGTTGTGGGCGTAGAGATAGGTGTTGGGAAGGATGGTATGGGTGGTGTGGGGGATAGTGTGGGTGGTGGTGTGTCAAGGACTTGGATAGTGGGTGGACAGGAATTGGAGACATTGGTAGGTAGGGATGTCTTGGACTCTTGGTATTGATTCCTCTCTCCGGTTCGAAGAAGGAGCTAGGGGCTGTTTTATTTAAGCCAAAAACCGATATTTTGCCGAATTTGTAGTGGAGCTGATCGTTCGATTTGATGATGGTCTCAACTGACTTGGTGTCGATGCTGATCACAAGCAGTTGACCCTTACCTTCAACTTAGCTCTTCACTACTGTCCTTGGACATTCTTGGCTTGGACATTCAGTCTTTCATTTTGGGCTTGAACAAGTGCCAAGCATTTCTTGTCATCTTGCCCCATACTTCTTGGCAAGAACATCGTGATGGTATGCATCTTGGGGATTTTGTCACCCATGCACGTAGTCACCTCGATGCCCTTACAAGTGCTCAGCTTAGGTACACTATCTTTGAGCCAATCCGCTGTTCCTGTGCCAGCACAATCGACCAAAAGCAGACCTGTTCTGAAATGCAGACTGGTGAACTTGAGTTTGTGCTTCCAGCCGAGTGAAACTTCTTCAATAATGGCCTCCTTAAGTGCCGAGAACTCTTCGGCATTCAGGGTGACCTGAGGATAGTCCCTCGGCATGACAGCAATTCTGACGCTCAAGGCCGCACCAGCGTAGGAGAGCCTGTGATCAACGGGTTTAATCTTAGTGGATTTGGGTTCTGCATGAGATAAAGCCGCCATCTTGCGTTTTTTGGCTTCTTGCCTTGGAGGTGGAGTTATTTGGCTACTTTTCCTCTTACCCCTTGCCCAAGCTTTTGTTGTCACTATTTGGTGATTCTTTCTCGCATCCACCTTCTTCCGGGCTTCCTGCGGAGACATACCCTCAGCAAGGAACCGGGCATACCATTTTATGCCTGCTCCACTTAACCCCTTCCTAAACGGGTCATCCAGGGCACCTGGTTCACCCAGTTTTAGAAGCGAGTTAGTTCGGCGATGCCTTTTCTGTGGCTTATTTGGTGAATTTGCGGCGTTTGAGGATGGTAGCTTCCCATCGTTTGCACCTTCTGTGGCTTTAGACTACAGTATTCACCTGCACGGGAGGTGTTCTCCCCTTGCCAGTGGAATCTGTATCTGGGGTGACTTTTTTCTCTTGTCTAGGAGGTATTCTCCCTTGATTCGAGGCTGACGTCCCTTCTACTCTCCAGTTTCTTAAGGTCCCGTGAGGCATCCTCTTCAGGTACTTACTACATTCCGGTCTCAGATCTTCTCCTCGGAGATCTCTCTCCATCCGATCTGCGTATTCACTTGCGGTAACATCCCGCGGAGTGTTGATTTTTTTGTAATTTTGATTGTTTATTTTGTTTTTGTTGTTTCGGTATGTTGTTCCCACGAGAAGCTAGAGAAATAATGGGGTCCGCCATATCAGAGCTCCGCATGATATGGTAAGGTCTAGGTTACTCTTTGATTCGACCTGGTTTCAAAGAGGTACCGTTATAATACAGTCGGTATACCCCCTGACTGCAAACCATCCAATAGGCTAGCCCACTTTACACTCTGGATTAGGGGGGGGGGCAGATCTTTGTTCGATACTCCTCAAAATTGCTACCAATTTAGGGGTTTGCCCCCAATCCAGCAGGTCAGGTCAGATGAATCTTTGAAACTTAAGCCTTCGCACCACGTCAAAGTGTCTTCCGCGCGAAGGAACAAATTTGGTTTAACGCCTGACCAAATTTCTACCGGTAGAACAAGAATGATTTTTGATATTAGTGGCAGTTGCAATTGCCTCAGCCCAATATTTCTTGTCTAATTTCGAATCAGTGATCATACATAAGGCCCTCTCTGTTAATGTTCGTATGGTCCTTTCAGCTTTTCCATTTTGCTGTGGCGTATACGATGTTGATGTTTGCCTTTCTATACCACTAGTACTAAAAAGTTTATCAAACCTATTATTGCAAAATTCCTTCCCATTGTCTTATCAAATTTTTTTCAGTTTCTGTCCGGTTTGTTTCTGAAATCATCAAACAAAATAATATCGATTGCCACCAATCGATCTGTTCTGAGTTGCTCCCGCCAAGTCTGCATGAACAAGTTCCAAAACCTCAATTGCTCTATTTCCAAGGTGGTTATAAATGGAAATCTGGGCTTGTTTACCCTGTAAGCACGTGACACATACTTGTTTGCTTTTATCTTCATTAAATGTGACTCCTTCGACTGCTCCGGCTTTCATCCATCGCATCGGTGCAAAATAATCCACCTAGTAAAAAACATGCAAGCCATTCGTCACCGACTTTGAAACCAATTGCAATTAAGCGTTGTGCAGCAGTAATAATTGTTGTAACATACGCATCCATAGATTCACAATCTTTAAGTTTCGTTCCACTTAATTGGCGTATTAGAATAACTCGACGTGATCTACCCTTATCTTCGAAAATTGTTTGCAGTTTGTCCCAAACTTCTTTGGCCGTTTATCCTTCCTGAATGTGAATATAATTTGTTGGCTCAATGCAAAGAATTATAGTAGTTCTTGATTTTGAAATTTGTTTAGCATCTGTTTCGGTACCCTCAACAGCACCCCAAAGTCCAGAATGCTCTAGGTATGTTTCGCAAATTTCCACGTAGAATAGTTTTCACGCCCTTTTGCCACCTCGAAGTCAGCCGGCGCACTTTCCATTTTCGGAAAACTTTACCCGTCATTTGTCAAAAAAAAATTTAACTGTACACCCACTGGTTTTTTTTTTTAAATAAAAAGAAAATGAACTTTGTATGGAAATTTCAAACGCCCATATCTTCTATACTATATCGCCATAATTTTTTATTTAAAAAGTCCTCCCAATCAATAATGAAAGTTTTTTTTTTTAAATAAAAAAAATAAATTTTGTATGGAACTTTCAAACGCCCTTATCTTCTTTACTATATCGAATTTCTAACTGTAAATGGTACACCAAAATGCCTATTCTCCTTTAAATGCATTTATGTAGCTTAAAAATACGTTTATGGAACACTTAATGGTGTTTTCGATTGGTAAATTCATATTTCAATCTAAAAATTGATTATTTTCGTGGTCAATGGAACACCATTTCAAATTGATATATGTTTGTCATTGTATTCGTGTTATTTTATTTCTACTTCATAGCTTCAAAAAACTTGAGAAAAATAAACTCCATGAATTTACCTATTAATTTTAAACTGATTCCGCATTTTATATTAGAAATGATTTCCTTCATATTTGGACCATGATTTTCATAATCGAAGTAAATTTATGCAATAAAAAAACTAATTTTAAAAATGATAACTTAAAATTGTATTGGTGTTAAATACACTGAGGGGTAAATCTGTCGAAAAATGTTGATCTGCAAAATTGATTTTATGTCAAACATTAAACATTAATTTGATTGATTTACCCAATGGAATGCGAAATCTGCGTTTTGACAGATCCAAGTCAAAAATGAATTGATTAATTTTACCAATAGAAAACGCCTTAAGTCTTCACAAATAATATAATAAGCACACTACTTGTCTACCTAACTAAGCGAAGTTCAATCTACGATGCCCATAATTGAATTGGACTTGATAAAATATTGTTTCAAAAGATGGACGAATTTGATTTAACTGATTCCACTTTAAATCAACATAATAAACGTAGTAAAATCTAAAATCTCCTTTATCAATTTATATTACAAATTTCGGCGTTGGAGCCAAATCTTGGAGCCAAAGTAGTTGCCCTTGATTTTATACGTTGTTTTTTCTCTCTGTGGATGCATTTAAGAACGAACCTGTATGATACTGACCTACCTATATACATATGTACTTGTACGTATGTATAAAAAAGCATAGATTTGTGAGACCATTTAATTGTATGCGTTTTAAAATTACATGCATAAGTTAATTATACGTTCTAACATTCTTTTATTTATGTTTTGCATTTTCAATGTCTAATGCCAATAGCCTTAAGCAATTTAGTCTATTTGATATTGTAAACAAGGTTGATTCGATATAACCCACATCTTAAGAAACAAACATAATGATTTAATTTTCAATGCTCTCGTCGTTCAAACGATTTAACTTTATTAAGCACTTACGGCACTAATAGGCCTTTTAAGTCTAAGTCGCTCTGTGATAGAATGCAGTGACTATGAGTAGGTATCTACTCTACTAGTAACTTAAATCGATACTGATCGATCGAATCCCATATTGTTGTTATAGTTATATTACAATTTAATTGCATGGGTTTTGCTGAAAGACCACGGACCAGCGTTACCCCCTTCTTATTGTAGCGTTTTTAAATGCGGTACCATAAATGTCATATTATGGCAAAACATGTTATGTTAAAAAATGTTAGCATATTTGGCACTCGCCCTCTACACATATTCACAAAAAGTAATTTTCAAACAATGTTTTTTTGTTGGGAATATATATTTTTGTTAGTTATTTAATTAAGCCAAGAAAAACAACGTATCATTTATATTTTTCTATTCAATTTTTACCAAATATTTTTTTTTTTCAAACATTTTGTATTGTCTTATTAAATAAAAATGTGTAGGTAGGTACATTGTACAATATTACAACACAGTAGGTACTTTAAATTTTCCAAAATTTGAAAACAGAATTTTGGATTTACAAAATTTTGAAATACCAGATTTCTGAAAATACAAAGTTTTGGAATGCAGAAAAATGGAATACAGAATTATGGTCACACAGAATTTTTGAGTCATTTACAGAATTTCGGTTGTACAGAATTTTGGAATACAGAATAACGACCCGTCACCGACTTTGTACATATGTAGGTACCTACTTCTTATGTCGTAAAGTAAACAAATATCTTCGGTTTAACAAAAAACATCAAACAAATTTTGATATACCTATACACAGACTTTCACACGCATTACGTACATAAAATTAAAGTCACATTTTTATCTAAAAAAAAATGGCACTCACACAATTGCAAACATAAATCAAATCACGTTTTAAGTTCTTTTTACCACCATTAATCTGAAGTTTGATCAGCAAATCCGAAATTGTTGAAACGAAATCAAAGGGCACGAGAGTGCCCAGCCAAGTTTTAGCACTACATCCTTTTAACAAGATCAAACTCACGCAATTTTCGACCCCCCTCCAACTTCAGTACCAATAAAGTGAGAAACTTCATACTCGCAGCATTTCCCGAGATATAAGACTGCAAAAATCGCAATAACCATAACTAACTGACTCACTCAATAAAAGATCATCAAAAATTAAGGAGCACTTCCCGATGGGTGCCTATTGTTTCGTTTTTTTTTTATTTCGCCAATTGTTGTTTCGTTTTTGTTATAATTATTTATGTTTAGTTCGAAAACGTTTTTTATATTTTGTATGTATTTTGTTTTGAGTTCATCTCGTTTCACGATTACTTCGAATTTCTTCCTTTGTTTCTTACTTGTTTTGCATTTGCGTTAAAACTATTATGGATCACTTAAGACTGGGTTGTTTCGTCAAAAATTGTTTCGCATTTTGTCTCTACGTTTATCTATTTTTTTGGAATTCGATTATTTTGTTATTCGTTTGTAAGTAAAGAGGAATAATTACAGATCCAAACAAAAATTAAAGAAATGCCTTTTGCAACAAATTCAATAATAGACTTGTTTGACGAATTTTATGTCAATGGAAAAAATGGAAAACCACCAGTGTACCTACCTTCATTTGTTTTGGAGCATTTACAATCGGTTTGAGATGAATATGCTCACAAAGGTTTATAAATTCTGTCATTGGAGCCAATGTTAGATGTAAATGTTAATGTACATATACCTGTGTTGAAGGTACAAATAAAAAAATATTTAGAGGGGATTCAATTCTTCAAAAGAAGTGAAATTGACCTTAACATGGGTCAGGGAACACTAAAGTTAGTCATTTTTTAAATCGTCGAAAAGTGATGTCATAGTTGACAATCAGACTTTAGTGTACAACAATTCTTTTCTTAGAATATGACCAAGAATCACATCCCAAAGTATGGCACACGAATTACCAGACATCCTGTATATTGACAATGTTTTTCTTTTTGTATTTTAAATGAAGTAGGTATACCTCTTTTTTTTTGAAGAAATTATTTTTGTTAAATAAAAACAAATTTATAAAAGTTGATAATATTTTTCAGAGTTTTCCTTTGTTTTAATTGCAACCTTGATATAAAAAATCTATGCCAATTTAAGAATATTTGGTTTGTATCAACTTTAATGAAATGTTGGCGCTACGCAAAGCATTCCTGATGGTTGTGAAAATAAATATGTATGTTCGGTTCAGTTTGATTTCGATCATTTCGTCACCGTTTGTTTATTTTCGTTTTAATGTTTGTGCATGTAAAGAACCTAAAGGCGTTAAAATTCGAGAAACTATCAAAAACAAAATGAAATTAAAACAAAATACTTAAAAAATTAAACAGAAATTGTTGAAACAAATAGAAACCAAATAAATAAAAAGTGAAACAGTGAAATGCAAAACAACAAAATGCGAAACGAGTTAAGGCTCTCCCAAACCAATGCGAAACATTCGTTGCGGCGAAAAAACATTCGTCACTCAAAATTATTTCATATGTTTCTCCGCCGCGTTGGTGTGGGCACTCTCATATATCACCATGTAAATAAATTTTGACATGCGAATGTTTTTTCGCCGCAACCAATGTTCCGCATTGGTTTGGGAGAGCCTTTAAACGAAACAACCAAAAAACAAAAGAAAAAAAAACGAAACGTACCATACCCCTTCCCGATAAATCGTAGAATTATGAAATTTCACACAACGCAACGGTAGGCCTTGTTTTGCATACAAAGGAAACAATCGAAAAATTAAGATTTCAATGAGCGTGGTACCCGCCCATTTTCACAGAATTGATATAAATTATTTGGGTCACTCCTGATCATTGCAGAATGACAAGCAAAGGCAACATTTTAAAATATAACATTTTATATTCAAAATTTATATCAATGCACTTCTTATTGTCGTTGAATGATGGAATTTGGAGGATCGGAGGAGGTTGAACTGCAAACAAAGGCAACATTTTAAAATTTGATATTTTACATTCAGGGGACGTGGCATCCACCCATTTTCTCAGAATTGTTATTAATTATATGGATCACTTCAAATTGTTGCAGAATTATGGAATTTGGTAGAATGGTTTGTCTTGTAATAAGTATGTACATATAAAACAATGGCGTGGCACCCGCCCATCTCCATAGAATTAATAGATGTTATTTGGAGCCTATCCAATTGTCGTAGAACTATAAAATTTAGTAAAGCTTGAAGTGCAAACAAAGGAAAACAATTATAATTTTAGATTTTCCATTTAGGGGCGTGGCATCCACCCATTTTCACAGAATCGATATTAATTATAAAAATGACTTCGGGTTAATGCATAAAACCAAAAACATTAATGTTAAAAAAGTAGGCAAGTTCTTCTTTATACAAGAACCTCTGCGTAACAAGTCAGCCGTAAAAAGTAGTGAGATTAAAAATTACGCCAACTTTTGAGTTTATTATTGTTAAATATCAAACATTAAGTAGAGTAATATCGAAGAACCTTAAAATGATCAGAGAAATCTCTTGTTTAATGATTACTGACATAAATTGAGTTGGTTTACTTGCGGCAAGTTTTCTATTATTACCTAATTACTCAATTCTGAAATGATATGACTGCTCATAATAAGAGGAATCTTTCGAACATTAAACATTTTCCGGGTGAAACTCACAAAACATACAGCATACAACAGTAGAATGTATTGTTTTTTTGGGTGGAGTGTTGTTCTGGCGAAACTTATAATAATAAGTCTATTCCCACCTAGCTGGATATAATTGATTATTTATCTGCTATGTATGTACTATGCATACATATGTATGAACGTAGGAGTCATTCCATATGAAAACGTATAATCGAAAAGCCATCGCATTTTTGATTTTTTTTTTAAACTTTGTGGGAATCATCTTTGGGTTCCGAAAGATGTAAATCCAGCTGGATTTAATTTTCGCCATTCAAAGTTCCCCCTCTACCACATTTGAAAAATTTTAAAATCATCATTTTAATAGTTTTTTATTTTATTTTTAGAAATTATATTTTTAAAGATATCAATCGTTTGAAGTGTCATTTTAAAGATAAAAATGAGTCTGGGGTTGACCCACACTAGTAACTTCCCATTGGTGCACTTGAAAACCATATACATAATGTACATAGTTACTAAAACTTCAAGTGGTGGGTGGTAGAGTATATATTATATAATTTTATATTTTATAGAGTAAAAACTGATTTTTTTGATAATCAGTATATAGGTAGGTATAGATATAGAGATACAGGGCAAAATGTGACATTACCTATATTTTGAACTTTAGCTATTTATAATAGTAAAATTTTTATATATCTTTTGTAAATAGCTTACAAAATTCTAAGAATCTTACATGTACAATTTTTTTTCCTAACTATTCTCGGTATGGAGGTATTAATTATTTAAGCCAATTATTTCAAAACAGACTATTGACTTAAAAAATACCAAAAATCAGGGGAGTGTACTTAAAAAAAAAATGGTTTCGAAGAATATAAAAAGGCAAATTAAGTGTCATATGCAAAATTTCAATTATTTAGCGATTTTGAGTGTAAGAATTTTTCTAATTAAAACAATTTTGAAAAGGTTTTTCTTGCAACATTTTGATTTTTAGCTTTTTAAAGGGTGGTTTTAAAAATCTTAAAATTACACAATATTAAGATGGTATAAGTATATATTTTTCGTAGAAATCGATATCATTGTTTGTTTTTCAAAATATTTGAGTTGAAAAACATTTGTTAAGAATTTTTAATAGTTTTTGCTCCAGTTTTTTTGCTCTAAAAAAACAACTGTTTGTTGAATTTTTTAAAAAAAAATTATCAGTTGTTGACTACGTCATTATATGTATAAAAAAAAAGATTGGATTCGGAATCATTTTTTGTTCTTGAAATATTTCAGACGAAAATTACTTTTCAACTGTTTTTCCTAGTTTAAAAAAAAAGTATTTGTTGAATTTTTTTTTAATATGTACCAATTTGTTATTATGTAATTATGTGTAAAATAAAATTTGTCTGAAGTGAATATCTTATTCCGTTCTCGAGATATTCCAGATAAACGATATTTTACAGCTACTTTTTAAATTGCTGTATTAAAAAAACGGTTTATTGAATTTGTTAGAAAACCTTTTCAGCACGTAATGACAATATTATCTGTAAAATAAAATTTATCCGAGGTCGATATCTTTATGAGTTCTCGAGATTTGGTGGACGAAAAAAGTACCCCGAACGTATGTACATACACACATACAGACATCTTGCTAAAAATGACGGATTCTGATTCTAGAGACCTCAAAACGTGAAGATATGTCAAAATTTTCAATTCGACAAATCGCAGCAATTACAATAAGTTCCAATGGGAAGTTAAAAAACGGTAGTTTTTGAACAAAAAAATATTTTAATTTAAAAAACACAACCATATACAGTATCAACCACGGTGCTGAAAATCGTATTTTTTACTGTTTTTCTTTGATTTTAACTGCCTCCCTGTTTGCCGACTGTTATATGTAACGCGCTTATATCTCTCAAATACTAAGAAAACATATTTTCAAAAACATAAACCAAAAGTTGACTCATTTATATAAAATATCACTGCTTATTTTGAAAAATTGCATTTTTAGACCATAATATCACTATGTTTGGCAAAAAATATCAAGATGAAATTTTTAGCATTACTAAGCTTGTAGTTTCAGCTTTAATTTCTGAAAGTTTTGTTTTGTTATTTTAATCCATAGTGTGAGCGCACTGGTTTAAAGAAAGCAATCAATTTCAAATAATAACAAAAGTGATACTAGAATTTGAGCACCGTTATGAGCAATACTCTGAATTTATTTATTGTTTTTGAGATTCAATTTTTTGACTCTTTTTATGTTGAATTGAATGAGCTATCATTTATCAGAATCGGTCAAAAATTGTGAAAGCTATGGTTTTTTTTATAAAGTAAAATATATAAGGCAAATGTACACGAAAATAAAAAGAAAAAATCCATCGCAAATTAAAATAGTTTTATTCTTTTATTATTTCAGTATTTGTCCCATTAAGGAATTATGTTAACAAAATGAGTCAATTTTTTGGTTTATGTCTTTGAAAATATGTGTTCTTAGTATTTGAGAAATGTTAGCGCGTTAAAAACCAAGAAAAAAACAGTAAAAAAAACACGTTTTTTCAGCACCGTGGTTGATACTGTTTGGTTGTGGTTTTGTAAATTTAAATATTTTTTTCAAAAACTACCGTTTTTTATCTTTAAAATGACACTTCAAACGTATTGATATCTTTAAAAATATAAAGGGTGGTAGAGGGGGAACGGTGAATGCGAAAAGTAAATCCAGCTGGATTAACATCTTTCGGAACCTAAAGATGATTCCCACTAAGTTTAAAAAAAATCAAAAATGCGATGGCTTTTCGATTAGACGTTTTCATATGGAATGACTCGTAGGTATATTACTTAAAAGAAACATTTTTTTTTCACATGTGTCATCACTCATCACCCTTTCGAGCCATACACATACACATACAAAACATGTACGATACCTACTATTTGTATAAACAAAGAAGCCCACTTTTAATGATAATGAATTCGATTTAATAAAATAAAACATTTCAAACAAATGTTCTCCTTAGGAAGTTGGGGCGTAATGCAAATTTCACACTAACATTAAAAATTCTTTGCCAATACCAAACGCATATACATATGTACAGTACATACCTAGGTATATAATAATAAATATACATATGTTTGTATCTGTAGGTACCTAGCTACTCGTAATTTATCGTATATGATAGAACAAGAACGACTGTGTCTTCGGTTGTCTCTTATCTGCGCCCCTCTATTCTGAGATGGGGCCTAAAAGGGGGTCTACCGCGCGGTCCAGCTCAACAGAAAAGGTACCAGCCTAGCTGAACAGAAACCGAAACAGCGCAGCGGCAGACCTAAGACCGCGTTCGAATTACGCTGTCGCATCGCACGTTGCATTGTTTTTGTTGTGCTCAAAAAAATAACATAATAAACGCTCAAAATCGCGTCCAACGATCGCCATATGTGGACACGGTGCTATAGTCGAAATTGCTGTTGGCGGGTGGCAGCGGCCAGAGGCGTCGTTGATGGAGGTTATAAGTTTGGAAGATTTTCCAAAGTACTGAGATAGCTTGGTACCTACTCCATACTCTGATAATCAGTTCATTGTGATCACTGATCGTGTAAGGTTTAACCGCAGTTGAAATACAAAAAAAATCGGGAAATCTTGTTGTTTTTGGTTAGGATATTAAACAAAAAAATCAACTATTGCAATTTAACTTCCATTTACTGAATCAATCGCAATCAGAGGGGTCCCGATCAGTATCTTAAAGATAGATACCTACCTATTTTCTTCAAAAAATCTTCGTCGTTTAGTTGATCTTATATATCAACAGGCCACATTTCAAGTGCATTATATCTGCGTAAACAGTATTTTTCTTTTGAATAAATTAAAAAAAAAAAAAACTAAATTTAGACAAATAAATAAATTTGAATTTTATGAGGGGCTTGAGGGGTGTGTGTGTGTACAAAAGAACAACACGATGAAGGAAGAAGATTTGGTGCTGGCGCGTGCTATGGTGGCTGACTCAAAGGAATCATCTCCTGGGGCATCACCAGCACCATTAAGGAAAACCAGAGTTGCCGATCTGATTGATAAGACAAAACAATTTCGGTAAGTGCATGTTTAACAAACATACATATGTATATGTATATTGTACAGACCTACCTATACATTGCATTTATTGGGTATGTAGGTATATCTTGCTAGCATTAGAATATGCAATATAGATATTTGCATATTTTGTTCGGTTTTTGAATAAATAACTGACTGTTGATTTATTCTCTTTAAAGTTCCTTTCAAACAACACGCTTTAAAAAATTTTTAATGGAATAAACAGAAATAAATAATGAATTTTTTTTAATCTTATGGAAAAGGCATTGGCATAGATTTTAATGTTTAGCTAAATATTGATAATTTTCTATTTGTTCATATACTTTTCATGTATTATACTAATCGCGTTGCAACAAGGCATCTCATAAGTAATAAAATTTATTCCGTATCTTTTTAAAAGACATTTTATACATATACAGTATTTTACGGATATAAGAAACACTCATATAAGAAAAACTCGCTCATAAGAAAAACAGTCCAAAACACCGTGTCTTTTTCTTTAAATTCCCTTTGAAATTGATCATATAAAAGAAGCTCACATATAAGAACAACACGGCTATAAGAAATCATTTCTTTGCACAAATAATGATTTCAAGAACAATAAAGTACGCATATAAGAAAATTACTTCATCGTTTCTTAATTTACCTTTTCCGAAACTAGTTTGTGCCCATTAATATGTTTCCATGGTTAATGACAGCTTTTAAATTTCATATAGAATTGTAGAAACGGTTGAGAAAGCGCTAGAATACTTATGCCGTTTTCCTTTGGACGTCCGGAAGCGTCCAGAAGCGTCCGGAAGTCTTCTGAAACCATTCCATTGGCACAAAAAGTACGGTTCTGACGATTCTGAGAAGAGAAATTCGATTCTTGATTCAAAATCAACTAAAAGCAGTAATACATTCAAACTCAAACGGCACAACAAACTGCAATGTACTTCATGCTTTGTTTAACTCTTCACTTTAATTTAATTTGCATCAAAATCAAAGTTTTTGGTAAATTTCAATAAACAAATTAAGAAAAAAATATTTAAAAAAAATTTATTTGGACGTTAGGAATTGATACACTCGTGTTTTACATTTCGCTTTTTGTGTGGTAGCAAATAATTTTTATTTGACGATTCACCTATACAGATACTATTCCCCAGAATTGAGTAGAATCATCTTGGACTGTTCCATTGGATTTCAGGATGAGTGAAACCTTGAACCAAAGGAAAACAGCATTAGTAAATCTGTGTTATTGCTTGTTTTTGAGTCTCTTTTGTGTCTGTTTAATGTCTGTATACAAAATTTCTTTTCTTATATCCGTGTTTCTCATATAAGAAATAGTCTTTCTTATATCCGAGTAGGCATCTTGTAGTTTTTTGATTTGAAATAGTTATTTTAAATTGTATGTAAATAGACCGAGAGCTGGCAGCAGATTTTGGTCGTGAAAGGAAATCAAAAGATATTAATAGTATATATAAGTAGTCCTGGTGAAGGTGATAACGAATACGTTCGTCTGCCAGCATGTAGTGGCCCCGTTACCACGCAAAAGTGCATCAATAGTACAACTTTTCTGAAAATTGAAATTGGGTGGGAAACCATTTCAAATGTAATACAACTTGACGCCATTAACTCCCTGATAACAAAAATGGTTCCGACGAACGTCTAGGTGGCCCCAAAACCCAGACAGATGTCCCCGAAAACGTTTTTTTTGCGTTTTTAGGCTTTTGGGACACCACCTGAAATTGGTCGCAACTTTTAGCCCTTGACTCCCTGAGTTTGAGTACGCGACAGATATCTAAGTGGCCCGAAACCCCCGACAGACGTCCCTGAAAGCGTGTGTTTTTTTTTTGGCGTTTTGTGTCAAAAAGGAAACCACTTGAAATGTATCACAAACGAAAGGTCTTGGCCCCCTGAGTGCGAATATGAACATGACATACGTAGGAGTGGCCACAAAACCTCCGACAGACGCGATTAAAGTCGCGGATTTTTAATTGAAATGTTAAGATATTTGATGTATGCCACCAAAATGTATCGCAATCGGAAGGTCTTGATAACAAGAGTATTAATGTATAAAAAAAGGAGTTTATAGTGTCACCAAACAGCTGGAAAGTCACGAAATAAATCGCGGATTTTTTATTTTATTTTGTACTCATAGAATTTTGAGGGAAACCACTTGAAATGTATCCCAATCCAATCTTGACCCAAACAAAAATTAAAATGTAACTGACAGACGTTTGAGTGGCCCCAAACAACTGACAGCCGCGATATAATTCGTGGATGTTATTATTTTTTTTTTAATTGTATATTAGTGGTAGCTCCTTCAAATGTTTACTAATAAAAGGGTTTTAACTCCAGAAAGTGAAAATATATGTAAGTCAAAGGCGTTTGAGTTACGCCAAACTGCTGAAAAGTGCGATAAAAGTCGCGGATGTAATTACTAGTTTATCAAATAGATTATAGATTCAAATATCTCGAAATGTATCTCAATTTAAAGGGCTTGACTCCCTGAGTCGGAAAATGTAACTACTGACAAACGTTTTGAGTTACGCCAAACTATTGAAATCCACGATATAATTTAAAACATGTAAACATTTACATTACATTTATATCAAATATCTAAAAATTTCAATAAAAATCCGCCAATTTAATCGCGTCTGTCGGGGGTTTTGTGTCCACTTAGACGTCTGTCATGTACATACATATTCGCACTCAGGGGGTCAAGACCTTTCATTTGTGATACATTTCAAGTCGTTTCCTTTTTGACACAAAAGCCAAAAAAAAAACGCGTTTTCAGTAAAGTCTGTCGGGGGTTTCGGGGCCACTTAGCCGTCTGTCACGTACATATTCACAGTCAGGGAGTCAAGGGCTAAAATTTGCGACTAATTTCAGGTGGTTTCCCAAAAGCCTAAAAACGCCCAAAGAATCGCGTTTTCGGGGACGTCTGTCTGGGTTTTTGGGCCACCTAGACGTCTGTCGAAACCATTTTTGTAAACTGGGAGTTAATGGCGTGAAGTTGTATTACATTTGAGATGGTTCCCCACCCGATTTCTATTTTCAGAAAAGTTGCACTTTTGCGTGGTAACGGGGCCACTACATGCTGAAAGACGAACGTATTCGTTATCACCTTCACCAGGACTATACTTATACTATTAATATCTTTTGGTATCCGTTCACGAACAAAATCTGCTGCCAGCACTTAGTGCCTGTCCACGAGAGATAAGCAATACCTAGATGGGAATCTACGGCTGTCAATTCGGTTTGCCTACAAGCTCAAACGTCAAATGGACGTGGTGAACATCGGATTTTTGCACTAGTGTGCGTGCAGACGACCGTGGTGAAAATCGGATTTTTGCACTAGTGTACGTGAAAAAAAAATCCGAGTTTCACCTCGGTTCGTGAACAAAATGGCGGATAATTTAAGAATCCAAGGGTTTGTTTAAATGTGCTAGGTTATTGTATGCCGATTTCCTTTCGACGATTGCAGATTAATTTTTTTGTTGTAAGGAAGTCGCAAAAAAAATCGTGTAGCCGGTGTAAATTTTCTATATGAAAAATTTGATTTTTGATCTTTTTTTCTAAACAAATCAAATTTTGCTATCACAGATTTGATTTTTTTGTTGAAATGAAAGTTACATTTAGGTTTAACTACATATACCTACCTACTTTTGCAAAAAAGTACAAAAGTGAGAATTTAAAATGTTCGCGAAAGAAACCTTCTTGCAAGAAAACATACAAAAATTGTTTTGACAGAAAACGTAGTATAACTTCTTATTGGCTGTAGAGCTACTAGCGATGTTGTATTTGTAATGCCTGTAAAATCGTACTGTACTATGGATGGCTTTTGTGATAAAACACGCCTATTGTGTTTTTTCCTCAATCAGAATTGACTTTATTGCAGTTTTTGCAATTAAGAACAGATGAGATTCACACCATTGTGAATCTGGCAGATGAAGGTTTTGTTGGTATTCCAAATGTTTCGCATCGGCTTAGGAGACCATTTTTGTTGCAACACAATTTAAATTGTGTAAAGGATCTTTCAAATCAAAGTTAAAGGCTCTTCCAAACCAATGCGAAACATTCGTTGCGGCGAAGAAACATTCGCATGTCAAAATTTATTTACATGGTGATAAATGAGAGTAACCACACCAACGCGGCGGAGAAACATATGAATTTATTTTGACTGACGAATGTTTCTTCGCCGCAACGAATGTTTCGCATTGGTTTGGGTGAGCCTTAAATCGGAGCGAAACACTCACGACAACAAAACATTCACTTTTTAAAATTAAGTTACATGAAAATAATTGAGAGTAGGTACCCACAATGAAAGCGGTGCGATTTTCCATATGAACCCGATGACTGACAAAAATGTTGTCCACGCATCGGTTTGGGGGACCTTAAATTAATTTCTAAAAATTTACGTCGGAATTTGACCATGATGCAATCCAACCCCTTACGTATAAATTAAAATAATTTCATATATTAGGTGTGTCTGTACCCTAAAACTAAGAATATAGTAGCTGTCAAATTTGCCATGGTGAATTTAATTTTTGTTGATTTCTCGAACCTTATTATTGGTTGGCGAGATTTTTTTTATAATTATTGTGCTGTAGAGCTGAACAAAATTGAAATTATGTTTTTAAATTTCATAAACATAATAAGGGCTTTTGCCCTTTGCTATACTCTGCTCAAACAGGGCCCCTTCGGAGGCGACAGAGTTCTACAAAAAGTTCTCATCGCGTATCGTCTGCCCAAGTAGCTTTTTGGCGAATTGGAAGAAAGAAACATGAAAGCACCAAAAGATTTTTCATTGAAATTCAAGGACTCGTTCAAGTTCCGTTTGCCATGCGGGCATTGTGCTTGGTGAAACAATTATTTTTTTGTCAATTTATTTTTTAATGAAAATCACAAACACCGGAATAAAAATCTTCGCACAGCACATTTATGAAAAAAAATGAACTGTCAAACAAATCAAATTCACCGCGTTAAATTGTTGTTGCAGTTCACATCTATTCATCGACACGAAATGAAATTACAAAAAGAACAATATAAACAAATGGGTTTTGGGGGGTGATACGAACGAAAGATTCCTATCTAGGTATTGCTTATCTGTGCTGTCCACATTGGATTTTTAATGATTGGTGTTAATATGTTTGTTGTGTGCATACGATGAAGAGTAAATCCTCTCAGTTCAATCTACCCATCCCTATCTCCCACCCTTGAAATCTATCTATCTTTCACTCACACAATAAAAAATCTATCATGTTGAATCCGAGAATATTGTTTGAAAGTGGCACATCGTAACAATTTGGGTGGAATCTACCCATCTCTTTTTTCTCTTTTTAACTCATATAAAATCTACTTGTCTCACGGCATATGCACTAGCATTAAAATCCAATGTGGACAGGCACTTATAGCCCTTCCACACTACCCCACTTTGATTAATACATTTCAAATTGAAAGTGGGAAAGAATCCCACGCGACTGTCAAATTTGTGGGAAAGAAATGGCTTTTCACATTTTGCTTCCACACTTGCTTGTATTAATACATTACCTTAACCTACAAAAAGTGTGGTAGAATGTGGGATAGAACTAGAACCATTCCTAAATTTCTTCATGTATGTGTGGGATAGAATGTCGGGTTGTGTAGGCTGGGCTGCCATATTTTGTTTCCACACTATTCTACACTTTCATAAAAGCTCGAACTCCTGAATACCAATAATAAAAGATCTTTTATGGTGAACATCTTTAATGATTCATAACAGAAAATTCATAGCAGAATAACAGATCTGGCAGAATAGGCCTAATTGAATAGTTTACAAAAATTGATATATTATTTGTATGTTATACTACGTTTCCACCAACCACTAAACCGAGATTTAGGTAATGAGATTTTGTTGGTGTTTCCACTGCACAAAAAGATCAAAAAGAGGATTATGGCAAAACATTCAAATGGTGTTTCATTTTTTTGATATGAACTGGAAGTGAGATAGATAGATTTTGTTAACATTTCCATCTGTCAATAAACAAAAATAGCGTTGAAATGGGTCGGTTCTAAATTATTCTCCGAAAAAAAAGTTTGTTTGATTGGACAAACTTATGTTTCCCTTTCCAAGTAGATTTGAATGAGTTTTATTTGAAATCTTCATTTGAGGAGATTAAAATTTGTATGGTAAATCTTGGATATTTCAAGGAGATTTGTGATAATCTTGCTAAATCTCGGTTTAGTGTCTGGTGGAAACGTAGTATTAGCCAGTTATGTTGTTAGGTTTCGAAGACCTAAAACCTAACAAATTTAAGCAATGTTAGAAATCGCAAATTCGCCGTCAACAAGGCTTGGAAGTGGATATATTAATAAGAGCCGATTTTTCAATCATCAGTTAAACTATCAGAGGAATTAATACTATAGTAGCAGGAACAAATAATTCTTTTATTCGAAGAATAAGTACTATCTGTGGCTTAACAGGCTATTGATTAAGTGGCCCTTAGTACTTAGTTTATTATTTAAACACTTTACTGTTTATTTTTTCCTACATATACATAAATAAATATTAGCATGCTAAATGACAGTATCGAACCTAGAACAAAAATTAGGGGAGGGGTTTGAAAAATTTGAAATTTTTATAAATATTATACATTATAACTAATACTACGTTTTCAGTGGTCCAAATGAGGTAATTTCGTGGCAAATTTCCAAATCAGATCCGAAATTACCTTTCATTTCCCATACAAATTTTCGTTCTCAAATGAGCTAATTTCAACCAAATTTGCACGAAATGAAGTTCGAAATGAGGTAAATCCATCCATCAGGAGTCGATTCCAAGCGCTTTAAAAAGCTCTTGCATGAAAATGTCAAAACACATAGCGAAAACAACAGAAACGAACGTTGCCATTCCAAATTCAAAATGAAATGAGATATCAAACGAAAATAGCAAATTTGATAATGAAAACTCTTTTTTGCCAAATTCCGAAATTACCTCATTTCGGCTCTAATGAAAACATAGTACAAAAGTCAAAATCTTGACTCGAAGAACCTTAATGCTTCAACTGCATTTTTAAAGTGGCAACAATTATTGTTCTTAGAACCAGTTTCACAGTGAACACTTACCGGAATAAGTTGCACTTATCTATGTTTTGCATTTTTGGTCATTTTCGCAGTCTGAATAAGTGACACTTAAGTGCCCAGCACAAGAACAGTATTTTCTGTGCGGATAACGGTTTTCCCCCATGGCATATGCAGCAATTTGTTTGCTTTGGTATTTAGGCCTATTCTTTCAGATCTGTTATTCTGCTATGAACTTTCTGTTATGAATAATAAAAGATGTTCACCATAAAAGATCTTTTATAATTGGTATTCAGGAGTTCGAACTTTGATGAAAGTCTGTTATGGAACTTCGAAAAGGAAATTTATGTAGGAACAGACCTAAATCTGCTATCAATAATCAGCTGGTTTGCTGTAGGTAAACAAACTGTTTCGTCACTGAAACTGAAAGTAACCTGTGGATTGGTGGTCATTTTTTCTATGGATTCTGGAATTTAATTAATTAATTAATTAACAACTTTATTTTTGCAAATCGGGATCATCAAATTTACTATGACTACTTAATCTTTCTTGCATCAAAAGTGTTTTGTGCTTTCGTGTAAAAAAAAACTAATTTCGGGTTTTGTGCTAAAATAATTTGTGTACCTAAATAAATATGTAGTCTTATTATATTTGTCTCATTTCATTGACGAAATAAAAGATAAATACCAATTTTTACTCCATTAATTGAAATATTTTATGATAAAAGCCACAAAAATGTGTCTTTTATTCTATTATGATTCATAAAAGATTCCATAACAGATTGTGGTATGCTGAATACCAAAAATGCGGTTCGTAAAAGATTTGTTGAGAGTTTCGAACTTTTGACAGCACGCAGATCTCTGAACAGATTTCATAACAGTTTGGCATGTCGAATACCAAAATTATATTTCATAAAAGATTTTTTGACAGCTCAAACTTTTGTATAGAAATTCATAACAGAATAGCAGATTAACAGAATAAAAGATCTCGCCGAATAGGCCTAATTATTTTTACTTGCGATATAATTAGTCTCTTCCTTTACTTTGAGTTTCTTTGATTTTTTGTGATTTTTAGTCCGGAGTCCTTTCAAGTTCATATAAAAAAAATGAAATTGACAGAACTTGGGACTAAAAATTACAGAAAATCGCAGAAATTCCGAGTAAAGGAACAGACATTATGTACATAGGTACTAAAGGGAAAGTTTTGTATTCGTAAAAAAAATCGAACTCGAGATAATATTTTTCCGTAACATTACGAAGCTAGAAAACACGAAAAGAGTGGGTCCCGCAATTCTGTACTTTACCTCGAACTGCAGCCTAAATAATTGAAGTGATTTTCTTCAAACTTTGGACTTAAGGGTTTAAGGTGATTCCTTAGAGGGGAAATTGATTTTTGTTAGCTAAAAAAAACAGAAAAAAGTTATTTATTAATTAGGTACAGCCATTTTCATATAATATATAATAATACTAGCGGACACGACAGACGTTGTCCTGCATTATAATCAATAATGTTTGTTCAAATTTATCTTAATGCGAGTTGAGGAGTATATAAAAACTTGACGGTTTTCCAACGCGAGAACACGCCACATATAATTGGCCATGTGAAAAGACCGGATTTTCTAGATCCAACCCACAAATCGACATTGTTTGACCTTGTGACTTATTAATGGTCATGGCAAATGCCAGGCGAATTGGAAATTGCAGACGTCTGAATGAAATGGGTGAGTTTGAAAGGATCATTGGGATTCATGCCAGGAGAACAACTTCACCTTCAAATTTCCAAAATTCAACAGGAAAGTTGACTTCTTCGTCTGGATCAGTAACCGTGTCGATCGATTTGAACAATATCTCATTGCCGGGCAATGACTTTTGTATTTTGAAGTTAATAGCATCAACATCAATATTTTTTTGCAGCTAAAATAGCTCGTTCACGAAGCCACGCATGATTAATAAAATAGAATGAAAATAGAATAGAATGACTTAAAATAATAAACCATACATGCTATACCTTAATTTGTAAAGTGCAATATTTACAGCCGTATCTATAAAATTATCTAAAAATGCCTTTTAGAGGTTATTTAGTTAAGCTTGCTTAAATATTAAAGTTGCCTTTAAATGACTTGACTTAAATTTGTATCTATAATCAATATTCCTTTCATACTTAACTAAACAGCCGTAATGTAACGTAACGCAAGAAAATTGACAAAACTGCTACAAATTTCTAGTACATTTTTCACTCTCAGGCTATTTCTGTCAGATTGCAAAAAAAAGCATACAATAAATAGCGTACAAATAATAAGACAGAAAGAGAAGCAACTGTTTGTATGTGTGTATGCATCGTCAAACACAGAAGACGGAAGAAATGAAACCATTCCATTTTGGTTTTTTTTTTTTTTATTTGGTTTTCACAAATTTCTTTCTTTCTTTGGTAAGCAAGTTTGTGGGGACATAAACAAATAAAACAATTTTCAGCAACTCATTTTAATGGAACCAAACATCTTTCTCTTATATTATTTTCTTTAAAAAAAAAAAAAAACAATAAAAACCATTAAAATTCGGCCATCACAAGCACAGACACAGTGTACACTGAACCTACGCACAATTTGTTTTCATAAAAAAAAAAACAATTCTCATGTGTCAAAATATATTTAAGTTGGCTTTGCGCAGCCTTTAAATGCGGTGGTTGGCGTTTAAGTTACGAGGGGTTTAAGTTACGTTGCTTAAATGTGAAAATTGATTATAGATATCGTTTTCACACTTAAATGATATTTAGAGGAAGTTTAAAGTTAAGAAGCATTAAAAATGTCATTATAGATTCGGCTGTTAGTATTTACTTAAATATTAAAGTCATGCCATGTAAGATTTACTATTAAAATGGTAAAATGCACCATATGTACATTGTACAGGTACACCATCTTCGTCCAATTTATCACGTACGGCTTTACCGATTATCATAAAAGGAACAGACAGACAAATACATTACTACCGTTAATTTTTTTTAGTTTTGTATATTTCATTTCTTAATATTAATCATATGAATTTCGTCATTAAATTAATAAAAATGGATGCTATTGAGCTGCAAGAAAAAAAAAATAAAATACCTTATGGAATTCGAAAAGAAAATGAATGATTTGGCTCAAAAAAATATAAAAAGAATTAGAATGATGGAAAAATTATATATTTGTAGCCTGGATGAGGATGATGGTAAATATATATATATCAATTTTATATCAAATGTGATTTATTTAAAATATTTTCAAATTCATAGAACCTACTATTAAATTATCAGAAAAAAAAATGCAAATTGAAAAAGAAGCAGAAGAATCTGAGAATAATATTCGTATGTTAAACTTAATTTTTTATATTGAAATGTTTTTTTTTTCTATTTTTTTTATTTTACAGATAATCAATTCTATTCAAGTATAATTTCCAATGAGGAAATGATTGAAGCAACAAAAATAAGAGAAATGTTCATAGGTGGTGAAATTGATGATGATTTTTCATCAGACAAAATTAATTGCAAAAATGAAACAAACAAAAATGAAAAAAACATTTCAGGGCCATCGACTTCAGCTGCAACACTAAAAAATGCAGTGATTTAGATTACAATAGTTAAATTTTTTGAATTTTCGTTTGTAGGGATTGAAAACGATTAATTAATTCCTAACATATTTAAACTGTTTTTCTTTGGATCTACACAATCGAATACAAAAATATTCATTCAAATCGGTCAAGCCGTTTAGGAGGAGTTCAGTGACATACACACGTACAGTAGAAATATATAAAGATAATAATAATAATAATCTATCTTCTATATTAAATTTTGTTATTAAAACCTCAAAAAGATTTAAAAAAAAATATTTATTGAAACTTTATTTATGCACGATGCACGAGTATAACTACTGCATAGTTTGATGGTTAGTTAAAATCTGATTTTTTGGTGAGATGCTGACCGGAGTAAGTCGCCTCGTCTTCTTGTGTCTGATGTGATGTCGATGTGGATGGGGCTTCAAATATGACCTGATGCACATGTTTAAATGGCATTCCGATGCTAAAGTGGTCTCTTAGATTACGTGTGTATCGCTTGGTCATAAGCAATGATATTTATGGTTTCCAGATTATTTCGTTGGTTTTATGTTTGTTGCTGTCGTTCGTCCAGCGCACCGAAGTGTTAAACTATATTATTGTTATCTTAAGAATATATGCACTTCGACTTATGCTGGATTTACATGTATCTTCGTCTAAAAATATGAAGAAAAGTGGAGCGGGACAGATGTATGCCAAGACTCCGAGCGTGTGAAAGGGAACCATCAAGAAGATGAACATGTTCGTCTTTATTTATTTATTTATTTATTTATTTACCACAGGTAACAATACATATAAATTTGTATTGTCCGGAATACATGGCGCCGGGGTACTGAGCCCATATGGCTGTTATAATAATTAATATATATTCATATTTGCATCATATAATTCAAATTCAAAGTTTTAATATAATACTTAAAAGCATTTTAAATGCATTTTGTTGTTTTTTATAGTAAGATTTTTAAATACAAAAAGTGTTTAAGTGTTTAATTTTAATTTCTTTTGGGTATGCACTTTATATTTGACTTAGTTTATGTTTATTTAGTACCGGGAAAAGCAATGATTTGTTGGGATGAGTGGTTGCGTCAAGAAGATTTTGTAATGGTGGTACGTTATTTGCGAAGTGTTGCCTTGTTAATGTGCATCTTTGTAGAACATGCTCTATAGTTAAGGTTTCTTGGCAAAAGCTGCAGATTGGAGGAGGTTCCTTTTTGTAGAGATGAACTTTGTTGAACAGGGTGTGGCCCAGCCTTATGCGACAGAGTTGTACTGATTGTAATCGGTTCCATGACTCATTGTAAGTCACTTGCCCTAATGTTGTCTTATGTTGTCTCAAGAAGGATTTAGAGCTGTTCCAACATGCGTCTGCCTCTCGTCGTATATTGTTTGAGATCATTTTCAATATTGATGATGCGAAAGGTGGTATCATAAATTCTAACGGCATTTTTATGGTTTCTCGAGCAACTGTGTCTGCTTTTTCATTTCCTGGAATTCCTACATATCCTGGAGACCATATAAGGTGAATTCTTGGAAAGTTAGAGCGTATAATTGAACGCAGGTAATGGAAAATTGGTGTTTTTTTTTTATTATTGAGGATATTTCCGTATTGCACTCAAGGAGTCACTGCAAATTGCTGTTTTGTCATTTCGTTCGTCAGCAATTTTGAATGCATCAATAAATGCCATTACTTCTCCAACAAATGGACTTTGATTAGGTGTTGTGAGTTTTTGTGTAATGATCTTATCACAATTGCTATCGTGTCTATAAACACAATAACAAGTTGTCTCGTGAATTGTGGAGGCGTCTGTGTACAGTATGCAATCGAATTGTCCGTTCGTAATTATTTCGCAGAACTTTTGCCTGTTGACGAGGGGCAGGGTACATTCCTTAGACATTTGGTCTAGGGATATGTTTACAGTTGTTTTTGGGAATAGCCAAGGTGTTGTGTCGATGTCGTAAGCATATGCCTTTGGAATGTTGGGGTTGATTGAAGCCAGATATCGGATCGAATTGAATAATGCGCTTTTGATTTTCGTTTTTTTGGACGTTGTCCAACCAGATCTACATATTTGGTGTTTGCTGTCTATAAGGCTTTTAACAACCATTTTGGTTTGGGTGTTCTTTTTAGTTTGAACAAAATATGGGGTATTTGTTTCTGCCAATAATGCATCAATAGGTGTGGATGGTAAAGCACCGGTAAATTTTCTCAGTAAAGCGTTGATTTTAATTTGGATCATTTGGTCATTGCTTTTTGTCCAATGCGAATAAATAGACAAACTGTGTTGGGTATTTTGGTGCGGTCCTCTGTGTTTTTGGTGATTTTGAGCAAGTTTAAGGATTTATTGAGTTTGTAAGCTATAAACTTGGCATGAGCATGCCATCTCCAAGTTTTTGTGCAAATAAGACCAAGAATTCTGGCTTTTTCTTTAACTGGCAATGCCAAGCAGCCTAGATTTATCGATGTAGTGTTTTGACAATTTCTTTTTTTGCATATATGGAGAACTTCCATTTTTTCAACGGGTACTTTGGCGCCTGTATTTTGACACCATGCTTGTGCTTTTTGTATGGTTCGATTAAGAGCAAGGGCAACTTCTTCTGGGTTGCCAGAACCTTAAATAAAAAGGTTGTCAGCGTATGTTAAAATTGATTTAATTTGTCGATCACCGGTTGTGTTTAGTTCATTTAAAAGTGTATCAACATATGCGTTGTATAACATTGTTGATATTGGAGATCCTTGTGGAACTCCGTTTTCGATTTTTTGTTCGAATGAATAGTAACCATTGACCCGTACTCTTATTATTCTATTTGACATGAAGGAATAGATTACCTTCAATAAGTTTGGATTTATTCCCCAGTAGTTGAGTTGTTTTATTACCTCAAATGAAGTTACTTTCTCGAAAGCCTTTTCTAAGTCCATGGACAAGAGAATCGAATGGTTTCGTGAAGCTAGCTCTGTGTGTACTGCTTGATCAAGCATGTGCATCAAAGTATGTGTGCCTCTATATGGTCTAAAACCGTGTTGACCACTGTTAAGATATTTTTCAAGCGTCCACTTCAGTCTATTCCCAATTATTTTTTCAAATAATTTAGATAGAACGGAGAGAAGAGAAATCGGGCGGTAACTTTCGATAGACTGTGAGTCAGTATTTGGTTTATGGGAATCAAATTAGCTTTTTTCCACTCATGCGGAAATGTTCCATTTTTAAGAATACTATTATATAGGTTAACAAATCTTAACAAGACCTCAACTGGTAATTTTTTTAACATATTAAATGATATTTTATCAGAACCAGGCGTTGAGCCTTTAGTCAACGTTAGTGACTCCATTAGTTCGGGGAGAGTAATGACTGGGTTCGAATCGGTAGGAGGGAAGTTGATTGAAAATGAATTTTTTTGTTGCAGGATATGGTGGGAAAAATTTGCATCAGAACTGTAACCAGCCAATTTTTCTGCAAAAAGTTGTGCGATTTCGCTTTGATCAGTTACTGATGAGGGGCCATGTCTGATGGTGGTGATGCTGATTCGTGAGTGATTTCCACTTATTTTTGTTACCTTATTCCAAAGAGTTTTAGAGTCCATAGTTGGGTTAATAGAAGAAAGAAAATTTCTCCAGGCATCTCTTTTTGCTTCACGGACAATTCGTTTAACTTTGGCAGCCAATCGTCTATATGCTATAATGTTTGGGTTGGTGGGATTGTTTCTAAGCTTTTGCCAAGCGCTTTTTTTCTCAGTGGTGAGACTTTTTATTTCAAAGTTAAACCAAATGGGTTGTTAAGCACTGCAGGGTGGGTGAGAAGATGGAATAGAAGTAGCAGCAGATTGTCTAATTATTTTTCTTACATTGGCTGCCTCCCTATTTATATTTTGAGATATACCAGTAACGCTTGAAATTTGAACTGCATTATTTGAGAATTTGTGCCAATCAGCTTTCGATTCTACAAAACGAGATTCAAATTTTTTGATAAGAGTGTACGGTGATCCTGTATCAATAAGGATTGGGAAGTGGTCACTCCCTTCCAGAGAATTATGGGTTTTCCAAATAGCATAACTTGCAATTGATGGTGAAGCCATTGTTAAGTCTATTGCTGTAAGGGTATTTCTTGTAGAGAAATGCGTTGGTGACCCATCGTTCAAGAGAACTAGCTCAGCATTTTGTAACCATTCAGCTACAATTGTACCTGCACTATTGGTATGTGGTGTTATTGGCGTTAAAGTCACCTAACACAATACTTTGTGTCAGTTGATTAGCGGCTAGATCAATATATTCTTGCTGAGATATGGTTTCGTCAGATTGTCTGTAAATATTTTGTATAGTTAGAGGATTAGGTAGGTCGATTTTCAGAGTTTGGGTAAGCATTCCACTTGGGAAACTAGTGTATGTATGAGGAGTATTATTTTTTATGAAAATAGCTGTGCCATCTGTATTTCGATCGTGTGGCTTATTATTAAAATAAGCAATGTAGTTTTTGTATTTTAGTGGTGCTTTTTCGACAAGAACTTTAGTTTCTTGCAAAGCGATAATTTCTGGGTTATATTTCTGGACAAGAATATCCACGTGTGGAAGATTATTGAAATATCCTTGGATATTCCATTGGAGAATTTTTATATTAATTTTTGTGTTAACATTGATTGTCGAATTTGTATTGATTTGAAATGTGTTTATTGGTGGAAAATTTTGTTGTTGATCAAGTAATGTTGGCCGTGGGCAACTCTGGCTAAAGAGAGGGCAAGGGGGCTGCACTCCTGCAGATCTTATTCCCTCTCCCGCCAGAGATGACCACGACCTTATAAATAGAATATTTGTTGTGTGATTATTCATTGTCATCTGTATCAGATATTGACATGAAATATGATTCATTTTGTAGTAAATTATTTGATATCATTGAAAAGGGTGTGTTTTGCGTGGTGTTGGTTTGAAAGTTTTGTTTGTTTGTTTGGTAAGGTAATTTTTCTTGTGTGGATATAATAGATTTATTTTTTGGTGGTGATGGTAATGGACGGAGTGGTGTTTTCTGACTGATTGGTGGAATAATTGGTTGTGAAGTTGAAGAAGAGGGCAGTACCGATGTTTTCGGCGATTTAGGAGCTGAATTTTCATGTACAGCTGCTGTTTTGTTATTGTTTGAAGATGTATTTAAATTTTGTTTATTTTCTGTTTCTTTATTTAAATTTTGGTTGTTTTCTGTGTCGTTTTTGTTTAATTTATTTGTTTCTGAAGGGAGAGTTTTCTCCGGAACATTAAGAGTTTCTTTAGCTCTCAATGCGTATGTTTGAGATCTCAAAATTGGTTGATTTGGGTTCATTTGACTATACGTGCGTTTGGCTTCTCCCATACTGCACTTGTTCCTGGTTTTGTTCGTTAAGATCTCTTTATTTTGAATATACTTAGGACAGTTTCAGGATGAAGAAGGGTGGGCATCAGAGCAATTCGCGCACATGGTGCGAGTGCACTCTGTAGTTTCATGAGGTGGAAGACTGCAAATTTCACAAAGTTTGTCGTTGTTGCACCTTTTTGTTGTATGTCCTAAAATCTGACAATTTTTACATCTCATTGGATTGGGTATATATTCCTGAACTTTTGTTTTATACCAAGCTATATCGATTGTCGCAGGATGTTGATAGCGATCGAAAGTGAAAAGCATAAGTCCCGTAGAACAATTATTTTTTTTGGAATTTATAGACGCCAATTACACCTTGGAGTTTTAGTTCATTTATTATTTCATCTTCTTCAGTATTAATCAGACAAGGAGCGTACACAATGCCTTTTGAGGAATTCAAATTGGCATGTAATTTCACCGTAACGGGAATTTGTGCAAGCTTGGAAACTTTAAGGAATCTGTCTGCGATTGCCTGTGATTTAGTGAGAATCAGAATGCTTCCATCTCTAAGTTGAGAGATATTTTCATATTCTTTACTAACAGCATCAATTGCTTTATTCAGTATAAAAACGCTTATTGACGAAAGGGGTTTTTCTGAATCTTGAGGTGAGATGATAACAAATTTAGGGTTCTTTAAGTTAGCAATATCGGGAAGTTGGGGGAAATCAGTTAGCGAGGAGCTTTTTATTTTCTTTGCAAAGGGCTCCAAATTTGGAGGCTCCGCCAACAATTCGAATCTATTTCCGGTTTTTTTCTCCCTGGCCCCGGGGCCATCTTAATTGCTTAAGATAATATACCACACACCAAAAATTAAACACGCGGTTTTAAAGAAAATTAGTTAATTACCTACTGAGCCCTGTGAAGGGAGAGAGATAGGTATATTAATCAAAAGTAACCTGTCAGAGATTAGTAGCGGATCTAGGATTTGGCTGCGGGGCGGCTTGGAGATCCAGTTTGAGGCAAAAATGAAAATTATATCTAAGAGGTCTCACTGGCAAAAGCTAATATGTGTTTCTACAGTATGAGCCCTCTGGAGATCTCTTTTCGTGAACCACCCAAATCAACTTGTTGTTCGAAATGAAACTGGGAAGCCGATTGAAAAATAAAATGTCAAAACTTCAATGCTTTTAGTCGGACATAAGACAAAGCTGCTCTAAAATATAGCATTCGGCCTAGTTCTGCCAGTGTGAATGTATTTTCATGTAACCGCTCCATATACACTTTATATTCCTGCTCAAAAAATATATCGATAAATTTGTTCGTCACTCTAGAGCAGCGATGGAAATAATGGCACGCGACAAAATTTTACGGGCACGTTTTCAATTGAGAAATCCGATTACATCGAGTTTAGTTTTCTTTTTTAAGTGTTGTTAGGACCAATCCGAATAAGCCTTATTGGAACTGTGATAGTTATGAAATTTTGTATTCCAATAAGGGAAAATTGTCTTATACAGTTTTTCACAATCTCCTAAAGAACCATTCACATGAGTGCCACCAACGGCCGACGAATGAACAAACAAATGGGAATTAAAAAAATAATAAACCTTAATATTTCACAAAATCTAGTCAAAATGGTAGAATTCGATTTAAAATTAATTTTAAAATTATAAAATTTGAATTTTTATTTGATTAAATATGAGAAATTTGAGAAAATAAATTGGTCGTAATGAATTCGCGACAAACAAATTGTTTTCTTAAAATTTTGAACCCCCAAAACCCCCCTTGCGTTCGCGCCTGCATTTGTTCATTCAATCGTCGATCGTTTGTCGCTCTCATGCGTACAGTCCTTAACATGTCATTTTAGGAACGAACAACATTTATTAACTTTCACAATTTTTGGTCGATTTAGATGAAATTAAGGTCATTTAATAGGCAGGCCCGGCCCCAGCCAAACTTGTGTCCTGTGCAAGATTTGTAGAAAGCGCCCCTTTTTTATATTTTCACACATACACTGAAAAACGTTTATAATTTTTTTGTTAAAAGCTTAATTCTATTTTGTAGAAAAGTTAATTTTTTTTTGTAAGTCAATTTTTTTTTTGTAAAAAAGTCAATTTTTTTTTGTAAAAAAGTCATTTTTTGTTGTTAAAAAGTTAATTTTTTTTGAAAAAAAGTTTTTTTTTTTCTGCAGCGTTATACAGTCAATATAATATATTATTCTTTAATTATGATTGTGACCTTTTATAAATTATAATAATTTCTTGTTTTGTAGGCTATAGGTCAATGAAACAAATTTTGATTTTTTTATTTCGACGTCGAAATAAAAAAATCAAAATTTGTTTCCGACCGACGGAATCACAACCCAATATTTATATTTTTTTAAATTAAAAACTCGATAATATACTATTTATTTTTAGAAAACTGCTCACATCATTTTAATAATTTGAAATAAAAATGTACCTGTGTTTTATGGTGAAAAAAACTTAATTCCAAACAAAAAGAAAAACGTGGTCCCCCCAAAATTTACAAATAAAATTTTGTACTCGGTAAAATTATTTATTTGTCCTCCTAGGTGCCACTAGAAAAATGGATCAAGCCCGTTATGTTGGCACGCCAAAAGCATTATTTAGCGTATTTAGCCCAGTCGGAATGAGCATTTGCCGAGGAAAAAATAGTACTGTACACTTTTCTTTCAAAACTCGTTAGAGGGGGTCATTAAGCATCCTTGAGTGTTTTTTTCGGGAAAATTTCTCTCCTGCTAAAGCCGCCATCTTGGATTTACTAAAGTACTTGTTTTTATTATTAGCCAAAAAAACTTTGAATACAAAAAAAAAATATTGAAAAACAATGGCAACACTTACAATCTAATGCAATATCTTTTTATACAGCCAGATATCTATTCATTTATTTGGTGTTTAAAAAATTTGGTTTTAGTTAATACTTTTTGAAAATTAAATTTTCAAACTCAAAATTAAAAAAAAAAAAATAATTTTACTTTTTTTTTTTGTACCTAAATTTTACGTTATTTAGTAATATTTTTGATTTTAAAACTTCAACGCTCTTTATATTTTCTAGGCGATTGTTGAAAACTTAAGAACTTAAGAACTTTAACTCTTCAGAAAATTGAAAATTACAAAATCTACTTAGGTTTTTCTTAAAAAAATGTTTTTGTGTATTTAGTGTTTAAGCTTGGGATCTTTAAAAAAACGAGAATTTTCATATGCTTTTCTATCGGAGGCTATTGTTTGATATACCCTCTAAACTCTTTTCCGCACCACCGTAGAGGTAGAGTACTAGGCGCGTTTTTTTTGTGACGTGGTTTCCCCTGTCAACTTGTAATATTTAATTGGATTGTTTTTTTGATGGATTTTTCGATGAAGGTAGTTCCACATTAAAATCATCTACTTCATTTTCAACCATGGCAAGTGTTTCATCTTCCATCTTGTCAGTTCGTATTTGTCATTCTCAAGGATTGTTTGATTCAACTGCATCCTCATCATCGAGCAGCTCCCGAATGTGAACAACGTTTTCGCAAGGTTCGCCAGAGCAGTTTGCACATAAAACAGAACACTTAAGTTTAAGTCCCGCCTTACGGCACCCCACATATTCCCACAATCTGTTTTGCATTTGCAGGAAATCGTTTTGAGTAATGATTTCGGAATTGACATCGGCAGTGGTGGTAATGGGCTCTAACACATGAAGAGATTTGTCTCCCAGCCCCACGATGTGGCATCCAAATCGTTTTCAAGCCACATTTGCACTTATAAACATGTCCTATATATGTGTTGTTCCGAAACGGCTAAGGTAGGTGGAAGGCTTGCAAGATTGAAGTTGGTTTTTGCAACAGATTTACTAAAGCACTTGAATGGAAGGGTGTTTAGTGAAATCTCATCTGTACTGCCAGCAAATAGAGCTATTAAAATACGCTCCCCACAAGTTACTAATCTTTGTTTGGTGGCGTTTTGATTTTTGAACAAATTTAAAGCTTCTCCTAAGTTTGGATTTTTCTGAAGAACACTTAACAATTTGGTTTTGCCAACATTGTATACTGCCGACGTCGTGTCACTGCCAGTAAACGCATGGAGAAACAAAATGTGCCTGGTTATTGCTTCATCATATTTTAACGAAACCGTCGAGTAAACATGTTAAGGAGTTCGCCCTCTGCTAGGCTTCTTGAAAAAAACATTCGTCAAATTACGGTAGAGGCCAGTCAATAGGACAAGCTGGTCAATATCCTCGCTAATCTTTGGATACAGTAGAATGAAGCAATATGATGGTAGAAGTTTGGTGTCAGTTGTTGTCAGTGCATTTTGTTGTCTATTTTTTTTTGCTGTCGCGCCGAGTTTTTCACATTGGTATGGGAGAGCCTTTAGTGCCTGTCCACATTGGATTTTTAATGCTAGGTGTTAACATGTTCGTTGTGTCCATTTGATGAAGAGTAAATCCTCTCAGTTCAATCTACCCATCCCTATCTCCCACCCTTGAAATCTATCTATCTTTCACTCACACAATAAAAAATCTATCATGTTGAATCCGAGAATATTGTTTGAAAGTGGCGCATCGGTGCAATTTGGGTGAAATCTACCCATCTCTTTTTCACTCACAAAAAATCTACCTCTCTCACAGGTTGCACCTAGCATTAAAAATCCAATGTGGACAGGCACTTAGGCCTTTTTTTTTGTAGATGCAGGTAGATATTGTTCATCGTGATCTTCTCAATAAAATACGCAAAAGCCGTAGCAAAATATTGTTCAAATACCTTTACCAAGAAGTTGAGTAACCCCCTCTCACTGAATATGAAACGTAGAATGAATATAAGATCAGGACCTGAGTAGATGAGAGGGTAAACAATAGACTCCGATAGAAAAGCACATGAAATTCTCGTAATTTCAAAGATCCCAAGTTTAAACACTAAATACACAAAAAAAATGTTTAAGAAATACCTAAGTAGTTTTCGTAATTTTAAAATTTCTAAGGAGTTAAAGTACTTAAGTCCACCCAGTTTTCAGCAATCGGCTACAAATTATTAAGAGCATTGAATTTTAAAATCCAAAATATTACTCAGTTACGTTAAATTTAGAAAAAAAAGTTAACTATTATCTAAAATAAAAAAATTTAAACACCAAATAAAAGAATGGATATCTGGCTTTAAAAAAAGATATAGCACGAGATTGTGAGTGCTACCATTGTTTTTCAATATATTTTTCATGTTTAAAATTTTTTTTTGCTAATATTAGAAACTAGTGTGAGTAAATCCAAGATGGCGGCTTTCGCAAAGAGAAAAATTTTCCCGACAAAAAACACAAAGATGCCTAATGACCCCCTTTAACAATTTCTGAAAGAAAAGTGTGTAGTACTATTTTTCCCTTTCAGTTCATTTTTTTGTAGATAGCAACTGGGCTAATTTGACAAGAGATCTTGCATGTAATTGCTTAGTCCAAAAAAAATGTTTTGAATGTGTATCGTAATAGAATTCGACCTTGGAAATATAAGCCCCAAAATTCTCTAAGCCCTGATTGGCCGTAAGACCACTTTCACACAAGGAAACTGAGTTGTCAGAAACTAACTTGTTTGTAGGCGAGAAGGGTGAGAGGGGATTTTTTTTCCCTACCTCTACGACCGACGCCCTTTTCGCCTACAAACTATTGCTGCTAAATCAGTTTCCATGTGTGAAAGGGGACTCACTAACCATTCCTGATGTGTTATTAAACAATATTATAATAATGTTGACACCTCGTTTTTTTTTAAATTCTAATCGGGTTTCAGTCTCAAATTTCCTTTTTCTTTCAAATACCCTAAGTTTTTATGGTAAATTGTTGGTGCATTTGACATATTAATTGTTCAGCCGCGACCCCGTTTTTTCAATTATCTCTTCAAGCTTTATCCTCAACTTCGGACTTTAACAGACCCTAGAGTTAAGCCCCGAAAACTCTTTGGTATAAATTGAGTTTAATGGAATTGGTTGTTTGACCCCGAGGTCTGGGTTCACTTCCCAACTACGTCCAATAAAATTTTTTTTTTTCAGGGTTAGTGACTCTTGCGATTTATTGACAACATAAATCCTCCAAGAGTATCACTTGTCATCAATGCCGTAGGCAGAAAAATATTTCGGGGGGGGGGGGGATATAATTATCAAAAAAAAAAATTAATATATTAATTTTGAATCTTGATTCTTAAATTTAAATAGCTATAAGCAAGTTAGGGTTCTTTAAAAACACTGGCGCAAAATTTAAGTCGATTTAGTACGATGTTAAATCATTTTTAGCATGATACTAGGTTAAGAATTGTATTTTGCTAATTTTAAACGAGTTTATCATCGTACTGTCTCCTAACATTTTATTAAAGTTAAAATCATCAAATGGCTATTTTATCATTTAAGTATCGTACTAAATCCATATGATATTTTGACGTTTATAAATGTCAAAATCCGGGATGTTTGTGAGTTTTTTTGCACGAGTCGTCGATTTACTGGACGTATTCAGCTGAAGTTTATGATGAAAATTGGTTTCGTATGATACTAGTTAAAAAGTATTTAAATTTTAGAAAATTTTAGTAAACTGTTAAAGAATTAGAAAAATGTTAAGTGGTATGATACAAAACCCTTAATAACAGGATGTTTAAAATTTTGCGCCATTGTTTTTAAGCAATACTAGCACATGCTTTCAAAATCAAAATTTTTTACTTGCGTTTATTTTTCCGAAGGCTTTTGATGCACTGATTTCAGATATTCCAGTCTAAATATGAAAATAACCATTCTTTATTACATATATTTGAGGTTAACCAATAAACTCGTAATGGCATGAGAAATTTTTCGTGTGACGCTACTAGATTTTCCAGTAATTCAAACACAGGTCTTTTTTAATGCCGGGAAAAACGAAACTGTTTTTGATTAGGTGCGTTATGCCTGTTCAAAAACAGAATAGTTATTACAAAGGAAATTGAGAAGGGTTATCAAGCTAAAACAACTAACTCACTGCCAGGCCACGGGTAACAAAATGTCCAATAATTCTTGATTAGAAATTCTAATTGGGTTGGATATAGTTCACAATTGATTTTCGCTGTAAAATTGATGTAAGCTGGACTGAACTTTAAAAAAATTGCGTCTTGACAAGGCCTTCACTGTCAACTGAAGAGTCCAAGTGAGAACGCCGGGACGAAACGCAAATTTTTATGGACTAAATGCCGTTACAAGCTATATTGGAACTAACAAACAATTTTTTCTCGAAAAGAAAAGATCGTAGGGGAGAGGGGGGCAGCTTTGAACGCGGGGCACCATTGAACATTGCTAATAAAATCCTAACAAACAAAAATTTCCCAGCCTTAACCAAAACTTAAACTTGGCAATACTGTCTTTTTTAAACGTCAACGGCTTTCGGTGGTCCTCTCAGTAGTTGCGTGGAAGTAGACCAGTAAGGAGGTTTTTATGAGTGAATTGTATTTTTTTTTTTTTTTTCGTAAGAGTGTAAAAAATTGTGTGTGAGCTTTTATAACTCCGAAAAATATATTTTGAAAGTGCAGGTTTATCTAGAACCGTATATAGGTAAGTTTTTTGATAAATTCGTAATATTAAAATATTTGTGATATATTTTGCTTACGTAAGCATGTCGGGGCACGTTTGAACAAAACGGTCGGGGCACGTTTGAACATGTTCAAAGCTGCCCCGTCCATTTGTATAAATCTGCCTTCACATGTGATGCTGTATTTGAATTTTTATATCAATAACAATAGGTATGAACATAATTAGGTTGTTTTAACATTAAGTTTAACTTAATTTTCAGGTTAATACAATGGTGCGTAACTACAAAAAAAAAGATCTACCGAACTTAACGAAGATGACGTAAAGAGCGCTATTACGGCAGTTATAAATAAAACAATGACCCTTAGGGGGGCTGCTAGTGCCTACGGTATTCTGCCGAATACTTTATTTTATAGAATAAAGAAATATAAAAATAACGACACTGTCCGAAGTCAAGTTTATTCTACCAAATTTTCCACAGCGCAGATATTTACTAACACTGAAGAAAATATGCTTGAGGATTATTTTCTCCGAAGCTCAAGAATGCACTATGGTTTGACATACGCTCAAGGTCGAACATTAGCTTTTGAATATGCCACTATATTACAAAAATGTCCGAGAACTTGGAGTGAAAATAGAAAAGCTGGAATAGATTGGATGAAAAATTTTATGAAAAGGCACACTAATCTTTCGTTACGTAAACCTGAAAACACAAGCTTATCAAGAGCAACAAGCTTCAACAAGCACAATCTTGAAGAATTCCATTCCAATTACCAGAGAGCCCTTGGTAAGTTCGACTTTACCCCTGATCGTATTTTAAACTTAGATGAAACGGGTGTGACTACAGTTGTGCAAGCGCCAAACGTTATAGCTCAAAAAGGCCAGAAACAAGTAGGTCAGTGTGTATCTGCTGAAAGAGGCCAACTGATAACTATGTGCGCTATTGTGAATGCTGTTGGGAACACAATTCCTCCCGTTTTTATATTTCCACGGGCTAGATATCACAACAGCATGCTTATTGGAGCGCCAGCTGGTAGCGTTGGTTACTGTAATAGTCCCACAAGTGGTTGGATGACGGGAACTCTTTTTATCAAAGTTCTTGAACACATTAAAAAACAAACAAGATGCGCAAAGAATGACATGATTCTACTTCTCATGGATAACCACGAAAGCCATTGTACTATAGATGCTATAAACTTCTGCCGAGAACATGGTATAGTTCTTATTACATTTCCGCCTCACTGCACTCATCGTCTTCAGCCTCTCGATGTCGCAGTTCTGGGACCGTTTAAGCAGAAGCTGTCAGTGGCGCAGAATGATTGGCTATTAAATAATCCTGGTAAAACTATAAGGATACATGATCTTCCGGGCATCGCCAACACTGCTTATATTGCGGCATTTACCCCGAAAAATATCGTTTCTGGGTTTTCAAAGCCAGGCATTTACCCATTTTCTAGAACTGCATTTTCAGAGGAAGATTTTGAATGTGCAGAAGTCACAAATCGAGAATTGACAGAAGATTCTGGAACTCGCGTTGAGACAGATCAAATCACCATAGAAAATGAAACTCCTCAGGACGTTGTTGGGCCGTTAACAGGAAATAACGAATCAAATTTGCAGCATTTAACTGAAGGTGATAATTTCAAAGAAAATGTTGTTTCACCGGAAATTGCCAGGCCCTTCCCTAAAGCTCCTCCGAGGAAAAACGTAAATAGAGGAAGAAAGAAGGGGAAATCTCGTATTTTGACTGAAACACCTGAAAAAAAATGAGATTGAGGCTGCATACCAAGACCGTCAAAAGCGACTAGCGAAATCAACGATAAAGACTTTGAATAAACGTTTAAAAATTGAAAAAAAAACATAAACAAACGGGCGTTCAAAGCTAAAGAATCAAAAATATCTAGTTCGGAATCAGCCGAGAGTTCCTTTTCGGTCAATGATGACACCGATCTAGACTATGATTTTGCTGATGACTCATCCATTGATACAGAGCAAGTTGAAAATATGTGTACCGATCTTAGCTACGAAAATTTAAATCCTGGCGATTTCATTTTGGTTCAATGTTCCAATAAAAATAGTAATAAAATGTTGGACTTTGTTGGGCAAATAAATGAAAAAGAAGACAACATGTATAACGTCAGCTTCTTAAAAAAGAAGGCAGGTTCCAATAAGTTTTATTATCCCGATCTGGAAGACAAGTGGCCTGTAAGTGGCATACAAATTAAAGCTAAGCTGCCACCACCAATAAACGCCCCTGGAACATCGAGAACAGCTTCTATGATAAGTTTTGCCTTTAACTTCTCCAAATTTCAGTTGGGCTAGAGAAGCACATCCCTTAATTTTACTTAAAAATATTATTTATGAATTCTTTTAGTCTTTTTTTATATATCTACATAGATTTGTTTCCTTACTGTGTAATTGAAGTATGTCTTTTATGTTTTCTGTTTCTTTTTTTTTGTTTCACTTAAGCCAAGTACTAAAGTTTTTGGTTATATACTTATATGTATGATTTTTTTAGTTTTTAATGTGTTCTTGCAAATTCCTTTATTTGTGAATTCTGTGTTAAGTTTTTGTTATTTAATTAAAATAATAATTAATTAATTTTACTTAAAAATATAAATTTTTACTTAAAAAAATATTAATCTTTACTTAAAAATATTAATTTTTACTTAAAAATATTATTTATGAATTCTTTTAGTCTTTTTTTATATAAATTTGTTTCCTTACTGTGCAATTGAAGTAATTTTTGAATTCTAGTCTTTTATGTTATCTGTTTATTTGTTTTGTTTCACTTAAGCCAAGAACTAAAGTTTTTTGGTTATGCATAATATGTATTATTTGTTTACTTTTTAAGATTTACTCACAAATTCAGTTATTTATGAATACTATGTTAAGTTTTTTTTATTCAATAAAAATGATTAATTAATTTTAGTAAGAAACAAAGCTTATATACTTTTTTGTTACTGGTCAAAACTCCTACAAAATCTGCCGTTCAAAGGTGTCCCAGCCTTGTTCAAAGCTGCCCCACTTGAGGGGTACCTTTGAACATAAGAAGCTGCTTCGTTCAAAAAATAATAAAAATTGTGAAACTATAGTAAATTAACGTTGTTATGGGCTTTAACCAAAGTTAATATTTATAATTCAAAGGAAAATTAATGTTCAGGACGGTAACTCAAATACATAGGTTTTTATAGGACTGGAAAGGGAAAAGTGTTCAAAGGTGCCCCCCTCTCCCCTATTTGCAAAACTAATTTGAGAATTGTAGAGGGAAATTAGTTAAGTTTTTTTGGAATAAAAAAAAATAATTGATATGAACCTCAAATAAGCAAAAGAGCGTTTGTTCCATTTTTGTTTTGATGTCTCGAAAACTACGAAACTAACACCGTAAAATCAGGCAAAATTATTGTTAGTTATTTCCAGCAATAACATCACTGTAAACCTAAGGTTATACAAACATTTGGGGCAAAATTTGGTCAATAAAACTGAAAATAAATGAAATTTTTTGCAAATTGCCAATCAATAAATTAGTTTTCCGAACTTAGTTGCTCTCGAGTTGCCAAGAAGTATCTACCTTTTAATAGATCTTGCTGTGGAAAACAATTTATCATCGAATTTGATGACAATCACTAATATAAGATGGGTCTATAGTTTTTAAAGAAGAAAGTAGAAGCAAGATACATTTTGAAAAATTTCCCTTCCATTCCTGTCGACACGAGCACACAGGAATGGTTGTGACTTGTGAGCACGGCTGCCACTTGGAAATTATACTTGTGACCAAAATTGAAAATAAAAAGGACCAAAACGAGTAAAAAGTGACCAAAATAATTAAAATCTGAAAACTTCATAGTACACAAAAAAATAAAGTAAGCCATATTTTAAAAGGTTTATTCACTTAATCACATTTTTGCACAGCATTTTATATTAAATTCACAATATTTTTTGAAATCAATCAATTCGAAATTGCGAATAGTTCTACTAAAACGTACACATAAAATATCTACATACTTATTTAAAAAAAAAGGTTCCAGCCGATAAAACACTATGGCTTACACGTTTTTCATCATAAAGCTCTTTGGACAACATAATATTATTTATGGTGTCAAAATTTAGTCTGTTTCTTAACTTAGTTTTAATTAAACTTAAATCATAAAACTTTCTTTCAGCAGTAGCTGAGCTGTGTTGTGATGGTAACGACATTTTAACAAATCTTTAGTAATGTTGTTTTAATTTTACAAGAAAGATTTATTAATATATCTTACATATCCATTTGTTATGTTTTGTTTTCAACAAGAACCAACAAGCGAAATTGACGGAGACGCCTTAACGATTAAGCACACAAATATTTCAAACTTTCTATCTGTCAATAAATTGTCAAATGAAGTGGTCGTGGATGGGTGCGTTAATTTAATTTTGAGAAAATGAAAATTAAAAGCCGAGTTTTTTTTATATTCCTTCTTCAAAAAAAGTGACCAGATGGAGAACAAAACGACCAAGTGACCAAGTATAAAAAAAATGACCAAATTTGGTCACAAATGACTAACGTGGCAACCGTGCTTGTGAGTTGTTAGTCACTATACTCTGTTCAGTTCGTATTTCCAGTACAGGGAAGATAGGGTGTTTGCCTCTCACCCTTACTCTAATGGATTTCAATAAGCTATCTCTTTTCTTATAAAGCTTTTGCATTTTCCATGGTTGCCGTATCGCACATTATAAATTGGCATATTTCTCTCTTCTCTCTCATTCAAATGTCAGTAGGGCTACCAACTGCTAATTAAGATATCATCAACAGACAAAATGTAGATCGTAAACTAAATCTAAAAAAAATGAATGTAAATGCAAATAAAAATAAATCTATTTTTTATCTATCGCGAACGGGTATTTTTATCCTGTTAAATTGCTGGTGTTTTTTTATATGTTTTTCAGGTATACTAGTAGGTATACTGTTGCTTTTATTTTCATATAAATAAAAACCAAAATATGTTTATTGTTCCTTAAAGTTTTATTGCTTTGTTTGTGTTGTGTATTCATAATTTTGTATGACTTTAAAGGATTAGGTTAGATACGATTATAAGATTTATTTCAGCAAAAAGGATAAGTAATGCCCTATTAGAATTTTTAGAAAGGAAATAAATTTTATTTTATGAACCCTTGGTAAAATATTACAATAAACACGAAACCTTATTCTTTTTATTTTCATGAAGAAAAAAAACTATTTGGCAATTCAAATTGCCGAAACTTTCTCAAATAGTAAATATTCCTTAACAAAAAATACCCAACAAATATAGTATAGCAGCATTTTAACAGGAAAAAAATTAAACGAATAGATGTAAGCAGAAAAACACGAAGTGACAACACTTGACACATATACATAAAATATAATACTCTCAAAAGCTATTATTAAGCTATAATTCTGAAAGCTACATAGCAAAAACCAAAGAAAAAGGTATTAGAATTTCCATCCCCCGACGTATGGGAACTCTGAATCAATGTGTTGTTTTTAATACACACATTTAGCGAGCGAGCGGCATATTGTGTGTATCTTGTTCTTTCTTGTTTCAGTATCCTCACAACCACGGAGCAGACAGGTCATGATGAGATGAAGGTGGGTTTATGGAATATTACAAAAACAATTACGATGGAAGTCAGGGGTTCTGGTTTTTATTTCACAGGCAATTTACTTAGTTGAGTACAATGCAAACACCAGCCAGCACGTGTATGTTTGAAAAAAGCTCTCCCATCATAAGGCCTGTACTGAAAATACGAACTGAACAGAGTATAGGCCCTGGTTTTTCACGAGCCGTTTTGCGCCACCCAATTTATTTGTTCTGTTTATTTGTTTTACCCCGACCACATTTTTGGTCCAATTCTGTTGAGGCCTTAGTCCCAAGCTGGGTTTTTTGTCCAAATTTTCTGGCCTTTATTTTTAGAGAATAATTGTCTGCATCAAACATTTCCATTATACGTAGCCCTGAATTTGTTTTTTTTCCAATTCCCTCAAGACTTTAGCCCCAACCACATTATTTTGGGGATTAGAAAAAAATTACATAAAATGTAAATTGTTCAGCCCCAATCTCGTTATTTAGTCTGATTCCCATAAAATTTAACGGCTTAGTAATATTTAAGGCGAAAATAAAACTCAAGACCTTGTAATGTATTGCTTTCTATATATCAATTAATTTTAGGAATCAGTTTTGGGGGGGGGGGGGGGCTTTAGCCCCTATAGGCACTCCCTGGATCCGCCACTGAAGTTGTCTACAAGTATCTTAGGTACTAAATTTATATTTTTAATCATAAATATTGCAAATAAAAAGAAAACGGGGCCGAAGTAAATAAATAAAAACAAAATTGAAATTCTTCTTAAATCTTATTTTTTTCCGCTGTGGTAAAATTAAAAAAAAATTTTGTGGCATATAAGTTATTAATTCTTTTTTCCGTTGGTAGAAAAAATCAATTTTTTTTTATTTGGATATGCCGAAATGCAGATTTTTATAATTATTGTGTACCATTATTGGGCCAATTTAAAAACCAATTTTGCAGATTTAAATTTTTCGGCAGATTTACCACTCTCTACACGAACAGCAATACAATTTCATATCATAAAACACGATAAAAATCAAAATACAAAATGGCAGAAATAATTGCGTGCAAGTTTAATGAAATCAGTATCTAATAATAAAACAAGTTTTAAATATGCATTTTTATACATTTTCGAAACTTTCCTTTTATTATTTGCCGATTTTTTTTTGTTCAAAGCAAAATTTTAAAAAGTTGAATTATAAAAAAAGAATTTTGGAAAGAGAAAAATTGATGCCTTGAGAATTTTGACCCAAACCCATTTTAAAAATTCAAATTTTTGAGTCAGTCATTCGTAAAAAATAAGTTTAACATATTCTATAATAACTTAAAAAAACCAGCCCTTAAGTCAATTATTATACTCTGTTCAACAAAAATTGTCAGTACAGGGATGATAGGACATTTGCCTCCCACTCTGGTTGCATTGGCTTGCATAAACCTATCTCAATTAAAATCTCTCGTAGGGTTTTCGTACATGTCATTATAAATGAGAGAGAAATAAGCGCATGGTTACCATCTGCTGATGTAAAACACAATATCAATTCACTGTCAATAAAACACAATTTCGGTGCCGTGAAATAAAGTAGAACGAAATAAGGTCGACTCGACTTTATTTCCATTTAGATTGGAAATAATGTCGAATTCAGCTTTTCTTCATGGTCGACTTTATTTCCATAGCAAAATAGTAATAAGGTCGAAAAAAAGGAATTTATGTCGAAAGTTAAAAAATGACAGAAAAGAAAAAAATTTCTATCGAAATATATAGGTAATAAAGTCGAACTTATATTCAACATCTAGAAATTTGAAAAAATTACGTCGCTTATCCAGCTTCGTAGAAAGTATGCTGTTGAATCCTTCTAAAGAGCTCGTAGCCCTGTGTAAGGTTTTATAGCATGATATTTTCTCAGGTCCTTACTATTTGAACAGATTTAGGGTTAAGGGAATTATTAAATTATTAAATTACCAGAAGACCCTTGCGAAAATTTCGCACATTCAATAAGGATTTAAATTTTCAAAAAAAAAAACGTTTGAACAAAATAAATAAATTATTTTTATTATTGATATCAACATATAAGAAGAATTTAATTTAAATATTATAGATATGCATTTAATTGATCATAATATTTTTTCTAATAAAATTTGATGCAATAAAAAAATTTCTTTGATTATTTTCATTCTAAACATGTTTCGATTTTTTTTTCAACCCCTTTCGATTGACATACCAACAATATTTTTAACATTGATCGTTCCTAAACGATCAATAGGCGTGTACAACAAACTGAGCGCTCAATGTCAGATTAACGGAGGCAGAATCATTTGGTGGGACAACATTCTCCGCTCTCTTTAAAAAAAAAACATGTGTTGTTTTTCTCATACAAGTTTAGAAATAAAATTGCAACTTTTCTTTAAATACTTAATTGTTAAAGCAAAAAAAATGATTGAAATTGATGAAAATGATTATAGCTAATTCAGTTAGTTTGAGTTTTCATCAACATTTCGTCTTTATTTTGTATTTATTTGCCACTTTCTTATTTGCACACCCTCAAAAAATTATAACTTGGTTGTCAAAGAAACAGCTGTTTCGTCTGAGAAAAAAAAAATTGAGTAATGAATCCAAGATATTTTTTGATCAGAAATCTCCGCAAAAAATCTCACTCTCAGTTGAGATTTGTTGTCTCACTTATAAAATCCTTGAGCGCTCGGAGCGCTCAGTTGATGGTACACGCCTAATGTAACACTTTTAACAATGACATTTTAAAAAATTTTTTTGACACAACAACAGTAGTTAATATTTTATAGAAAAAGAACGCACCACTGTCATTTTGCCGACCTAGAGGAAAGGGTTTAGAGATTTCTAAACGTTAAAATAGTGAAAACACTAAATAAAAAAGTGAAATAAAAGTTAACATGTGAATATTTGCAATACTTTATTTAAAAAAAATATGCGTTAAATCGTGTAAAAACACCTATAATATGGTATTCACAATTTTTGCATCTCACAGGCTGACTGTGTCTCATATTCCACATGATGTTTTTCAGGATTTAACGCAGCACCGTATATGTTATATATATATTTTTTTTTAATGAAGTATTGCATGAATTCACTATATTTCCATTTATTTTACTTTTTTATTTAGATTAATAAGCTTTTTTACTATTAAACTTTTACCTCAAAAATAGTTCTCTCAAAAAGACAGCTAAAAATTATTTTGGGGGCCCCACCATTTAGCTATCTCACTGCATTCCGACACCGTGTGAATGCTTTTGTGTAACTCACACTATTTTGAAAAAAAGCCTCACTTTTTCCCCGATATGCCCGTTCCCTATTTCTTTCGCCCGAAATTCATGAAACTACCTTATTAATAATAATTTGCCTTAAGAATTTTTGTTTGAAATAAAAAAAAAAATAATTTTTAATTTTCGCGCGAAAATTAAAAATTATTTCGCGCGTCTATGTTGTCAGTCGGTCTGTTTTCAAAGTTTTTTGTACTTAATTAAAAAAAATCGCCTGAAGTTTATATAACTATGTACCTACATTATTAAATTTTCAAAAAAAAAAATAATTTTTAATTTTCATTTGGATATTATTTAATTTTATATTTGCTTTGGACTTTATTTCAACCTAGGAGTACAATAAAGTCCAAAATTTGGTCTTGGACTTTATTTCATTAGACTTTATTGCATGGCTCCATGTTGTCAGTTGGTTACTCAATCACATTTTTAGTATAATATTTTCTTCATTTTGCCGTTACTTTTACATACCTACAAATTAACAAAATGTACCTTAACAATAACTTCCTCGTTATTATAAAGATCGACAGTGATTTATAACTCAAGTTATAAGCCTCATCTGTGAGCCAAATCGACTTTTTTAAAGATTTAATAGGTTTAGGATTTAAAATAGATTTTATCCGTGAATAGGTTTTATTGATTCAAGTCCCTAGTGCTTTACTCGTTAGTGTTACAATAACAGTTATAAAATCACTTTTTTAGAGAATGGTTGTGTATCTACCTAGGTACTTATAATTTATTTTTTTGGAGTTTTCATCAACTTTAACAGCATGAAAATTTTAATTATCGGGTGTATTAATACACCATTTAGGTATGAATTTTTGGGCCCATTTCTTATACAAGAAAAATGTAGCCCTATCTTTCGATTTAACCTAGGATATCCGATTATTAGAAATGATCATTTCAAGTTCACATTGATGGAGTCGAGTTACAAATACGATTTACAAATGCCGATTCGAACCCATCAATAGCTTAGATGAGGTACTCATTTCAATTAATTTCAATTACCATATTCTATACACTATGTATAACGCATTTGACGAGCAACTCTCAACCCTTCGATAGCTCAGTTGGTAGAGCGGTGGACTCGTCGATCTCGTACTGTGGAAAAGTGTAGACGTTTTCGGCTTTCACAGAGTTTTAAATTAACATCGCGAGTGGTTAAGTCCAATTTAAGCCAAGCTATTTTCATAGTGTGAAATAGCACAGAGGTAGAGTGGCAGATCCCGGAGCCGAAGATAGCCGGTTCAAACCCCGGTCAGGGTCAAATATTTTATCGGCTTTTTTTCATAATAGAGAAGTCGAAAACATAATTGAGTGGGATAAAACTCATCTGGACGAAGGAAAGAAGAGTGCGGGGCCATCGAAAGGTGGTGCACCAGCACCAAATACAATGCCAGCAACGGCACCAACAACTGGGGCATCGAAAGATGTTTCATCAGCAGCGGTAAAGCCAACAAAGGCAAAACCAATAAAGCCAGCAACGGCAGCTATAGCGGGGACATCCAAAGATGCCCTAGCAACAATGGCAACGGCACCACCAGCCGAGTTAACTAAGAAGAGGAAGCAACAAAAATATGTACCTAATTTGGTGAAGCGCACCGCACGTCCACCTGCCCCCTCAGCACAGCTGCAAGCTGATGGTAGGCAGACGATAGCAGCAAATATCGAGATGCAGCAGAAAGTTAATTCCTCGTCATCCAAAGTCATCGATGACGAGGAAATTGAATATATGTCCGAGGGTGGAGAAGGGCTCCCCACCAGCGATGAAAAAAATGCAACAACAGACCAATCATCGGAAGATGAAATAGAGGAGCAAGCTCTCAATAACATCGTGTCAGAAAAACAAAAACAAATAGAAAAACTAAGAGCAGAGGTGCAAGAAATTGTAAAGGCCCTCAAAGGCAAACAAGGAGCTCGAAGAGAACGAGAAAGGCAAGAGCGGGAGTTCAAAAAGACGCTACAGGCTACACCAAAAGTAGCGCAACAACAAATGAAAAATGCGGAGCTGCAACCGACAAATGAACAGCCCCACCAAAATAAACAACAACCAGAGCAGCCACAAAATAGGCTGCAACAACAACAGCCACAGCAGCAGCCTAAGCAGCAAAGGCAACAACTACAGAAGCAGAAAGAACAGCAGCAGAACCAGCAGCAGAATCAACAGCAGCAGAATCAACAGCAGCAGATACAACAGCAGCAGAAACAACAGCCGCAGAAGGAACACCAGCAGCAGCCACAGTCGTCAACGCAAATAAAAAAAGAAAAGGTGCCACCAATAAACACATACAAATTGGAATTACAGGACACTATAGAATTATGTAAGTCGGCCATAGGCACACATTTTACTATTAAACGATTAAGTGTAGATAGGCACGCTATTCAGTGCTATTCAATTAGGGATTATAAAATCATTAAAGATCTGTTAAAAGAATCCACAACGGAGTTCTTTAGTTTTACCCCAAAAACTGAAAAGTTGCAGACGGTCCTACTAAAGGGCATAGATTCCTGCACGGATCCACAGGCGCTCTTAAATGAGCTTCGCCAAAAGGCGAGCGATGATCTCGAATTTATCGGGGTTAAGCCGTTCGCTACAGTTAAGGCCAGGCGGGAGAAACGGAATCTGCCGTTCTTCCTGGTTCAGCTTTCGCCCAGCAGCAAACTGGAAAGTCTGAGAAGTATCTCCGTCCTCGACTACCAGCTTGTGACTTGGGATAAATTAAAGAGGCGCGGCGACATGCTTCAATGCATGCGCTGCCAAAGGTTCGGCCACGCTGCGGCAAACTGCGAAATGCAGTCACGCTGCGTTAAGTGTGGTGAGAACCACATTGTTGGAGAGTGTAAGCTCGGGCAGGAACGGGTCGAACTGACCCAACTTAAATATGCACTTTGTCGAGGCGACGGGCACCCCGCAAACTATCGGGGATGCCCGACGTTTCAACAATTGAAACACAATAAAGTGGCAAGGCAAGCAGAGATGATAGAAAGACGCCCACCAACGCGTCCTCATACAACAATTTCCGTCAATCCCCAAATTTCCTACGCCCAAATAGCGTCAGGAAGGGGCAAAACGGTACAGCCTGCGCCAAAGGCAACCCCACAGGCCCTCGTGCCTAAGGCTCTGGACGCACAGGCCGAAATAAGAGGTATGCTACTGGCCATTCAGAGCCAAATAGCAGGACTTCAAAAACAGATAAGTGAGCAGGCGAAAAGGGTAGACAATATCTACTCTGCTTTGCCGAGCTTATCGCATTTTATAGGTTAAGGGCGCGCTGCCGGAGAGGCCCTTAAAGATCCTTGCTGTGAATGTAAATTCATTGATTAGGACCGAACGTAGAGCAAATCTATTCCAATTGTTGAAAGATCAGAGTCCTGATGTGTTTATGGCCAGCGAAACTAAGCTGAACCAGAAACATAAATTGACTAACAATAATTACAATATCGTACGAAGAGATCGGCCCAACTCCACTTTGGGGGGAGGAGTCGCAATCTTTGTACGAAAAGGCATAAATTATAAAGTAATATATAATAGTGAAGTACGCAGATTTCGGTTGCTTGAGGCGTGTATCGTATGCATTCCTCTCAAACATGGGAAGCGGATGTATGCGATTGCGGCTTATGCACCGGAATCACCTCAGCCAACTGAATTTTTAACAGAGCTCGAAAAACTTTTTCAATGCTTACAATTGAACTCGGAAGAGAATTACTATCTCATGGCCGGTGATTTGAATGCCAAACATGTAGATTGGGGAAATCAAATACAAAACCCGAGAGGTAGCCATCTATTTAATTGGATGTGTCAATACAACGTTGAGTATATGCTCCACCTTTTGGCTACTGATAGGCCTTAGTTTCCAAGGAGCGGTTCCTATCTGGATCTATTGTTGAAAGACTCAAGACTGACAATTACTGACACTGTGGGTCAACGACCAAGAAACTGTTTACGAACGATCGAGTACGACAGTGACCACTGCGGACTTGCTGCCGTAATTCAACTTCCGAACGAGCTCGTGGAGTTGGAGGAGTATGTGCCAGTGCATTCTTACAATTACAGTAAGACTCGCTGGCCACGCTTCACCAGCGCTTTATCGAGTGAACTACGAATGAACAACATATCCCCACCAAATGACAGGAATTTAACAAATACCGAAATTGACGATTACTTGGAAAAGATGGACAGTACAATCCAACGAACAATGGAAAAAACAATACCAAAATACAAAGAACGCGAAGCCACAGACATGTACCGCAACGCGACCATCGACGCACTACACAGACAAAAAAGTGGACTTTTGACAAGACTGAAACTCTTGTACAGATGACATACACGATCTGGAGATAAGGACACTGAAGTCGTCAATTAAAAACATCAACCAATTAATCAAGGAAAATTACCGGTTGTCTATTAATTTGTATTGGGACAACAAAATTCGGGCCGTTAATTCTAGCGACCCGAGTATGTTTCCTCAAATTAATAAAATATTTAGACGGAATGATCAAAACGAACTTCCGCGTCTTAAGCTTCAGAGAACGATAGAGAACAGAAACGTACTCCTGATAGCAGGCATAGATCCAGAGGAAGCCGTCTTGGACGATGACCTCTTTATAATCGAAGATCCTCGTGAGAAAGTGGAGGCTGTGGGGGCTGCTTTCCAGCAAGTGTACAAGGTGAATGCTAGCATTCGCCCGAACCATGACCTGGAAAACAGAGCCTTGCTTCACCACTTCTACCTTCGAAATGAAATGACGCAATGGCGATCAGAGAATCTCGGTTTCACCGGGTTCAATGAAGAACACTTGGCAAACGCCACCATCGCCGAGCGAAACGGGGCTAATTCCCTGTTAATTTCGAAAGTTGAGCTCCAGCTCATCTTCGCTTCATTAAAGAAAAAGAAGTCAGCAGGAATCGATGGTATATCCAACGTTGTACTGCGACATCTGCCTCAGGAAGCAGTTGACATTTATGCCACACTGTTTAACAACGCTCTGAATAATGCATATTATCCAGGGCGGTGGAAGACAGCTGTGGTTCATCCTCTCCCGAAAAAGGGTAAGGACAACTCCAATCCGGCGAATCTCCGGTCGATAAGTCTTCTTCCGAGTATCAGTAAGGTATTTGAGAAAGTTATAAATAGAGCTCTGTCCAAGTGGGCGGAGGACAACAATATCATACCGGACAATCAGTTCGGTTTTAAGGCGGGACATGACACCATTCATGCCGCGTCAAAGCTCGTTTCTGATGTCCAATGGAACAAATCTAAAAGACAGTGTACGGGTGCTTGTCTGGTTGACTTGGAGAAAGCTTTCGACACCGTATGGTTAGAAGGTCTGTATCTAAAGCTAGCCAGACTGGGCATAAGTAAACCGCTTTTATATATGCTTTATGATATGCTCAATGGTAGAAAGTTTTTTGTCAAAATTGGCAATGTAACTTCTACCGCAACCTTCGAAATTAAAAATGGTCTTCAACAGGGAGCGGTGAACTCACCGATTCTATTCAGTATTTACACCAGCGATCTGATAGGTAGTCTAGCCCATGCCATAGCGTATGCCGACGATCTAATTGCGTACAGAACAGCTCCAACAGTTGAGGTCATCAGAATTCTCTTACAGCGTGACTTCGACAAGATTCAGCGATATTGCGATGACTGGAAGTTGAAAATAAACTTTCAGAAATCTGAAACCATTCTGTTCAGGACTCCATTGCATGGAGCCCCTAGGGATACAAGAAAGAACTGGCGCAAGCTGGTGATCGTAGGGCCACATGGACATCCACTGGCGAATAAAAGTGTAGTAAAGTACCTTGGCATCTGGATGGATCAGTATTTGTATTTCGACAGACATATAAATGCTGCTCTGACCAGAGCCAGGGGAGCTTTTGCCCTGACAAAACGGTTGTTTTATAGCAGCCGTCTTGACAGCAGGGTTAAGGTGATTTGCTACATGGCCCTTATCCGGCCAATGATTGCCTATGGATGCCCGGTGTGGTTCAACGTTGCCCCATCTCAAATGGAAAAGATTCGGGTGTTTGAGAGGCAGTGTCTTCGACGCTGCCTTGGATTACACAGAACACCAGAGTCGGAGTACAAACATTATTATTCCAACGAGGTTCTATACAATGGAGCCAACATTAACAGAATCGATAATTTTATAATCAAGCTGATTCGGGGTCACATTGCAAGAGCGATGTCCTCAGCCAATAGCTTAATTTTTGGGGCTTACTACCCCAACACCGATTACTACGAGAGTGTGCGTTTAAGTGGATTTATCCCACCCGATGCTTTCCTCTACTTAGACAGTCGAGGGCTGATACAGGATAGAGCGGCGGTTCCGCTAATCTACCACGTCGGCCGCAGAACTGTAGATAGGCGACTCCTTTATAGTCGAGACGTCCTCGCACAGGGCGGAGCAGAGCGCCTTCGGTTCAGTAGGACTGTGTCCGATCGGGACCGGAGAGACAGGGTAAAACAAGAGAACCAGTTTTGGTGGTTAAATCAAGAAGTAGATACTAGATAGTTGACTTAGCTTTCTCGTCTTGGCCGACTTACATAGTTTTAAGTGTAAAAAATCCAAAAATCAAACCAAAAAAATAACAAAATTGAAAATGCTTGCTGTGGCTGTTCTAGATTTAAGGTAGTTGTAAGTAGTTTTATAGTAGTTTAAGTATAGTTTTAAGTAGTTTTAATTAGTTTTAATTAGTTTTAATTAGCTCTTAAATAAAAATAAAAAATGATATTGTGTCCAAGTTTTTTTTTAAATCTTTCTTGGGAAAAATAAAACCAGGATAAGATATTAATTTAAGTAGTTTGTAGGCCGAAAGGCATTAGCATTAAGTTATTGTTTAATTTAGAGCGCCCGCTTAGGGCCAGTAAGTTATTTTTAAGATATTGATAAGTAGGCTAGTTTTTCATGAATTTTTGTCTAGCTTTAAGATAGTTATAAGAAAATGAATAAATAAAAATTAATTTAAAAAAAAAAAAAGAGTGGCAGATCCCGGAGCCGAAGATAGCCGGTTCAAACCCCGGTCAGGGTCAAATATTTTATCGGCTTTTTTTCATAATAGAGAAGTCGAAAACATAATTGAGTGGGATAAAACTCATCTGGACGAAGGAAAGAAGAGTGCGGGGTCATCGAAAGGTGGTGCACCAGCACCAAATACAATGCCAGCAACGGCACCAACAACTGGGGCATCGAAAGATGTTTCATCAGCAGCGGTAAAGCCAATAAAGGCAAAACCAATAAAGCCACCAACGGCAGCTATAGCGGGGACATCCAAAGATGCCCTAGCAACAATGGCAACGGCACCACCAGCCGAGTTAACTAAGAAGAGGAAGCAACAAAAGTATGTTCCTAATTTGGTGAAGCGCACCGCACGTCCACCTGCCCCTCAGCACAGCTGCAAGCTGATGGAAGGCAGACGATAGCAGCAAATATCGAGATGCAGCAGAAAGTTAATTCCTCGTCATCCAAAGTCATCGATGACGAGGAAATTGAATATATGTCCGAGGGTGGAGAAGGGCTCCCCACCAGCGATGAAAAAAATGCAACAACAGACCAATCATCGGAAGATGAAATAGTGGAGCAAGCTCTCAATAACATCGTGTCAGAAAAACAAAAACAAATAGAAAAACTAAGAGCAGAGGTGCAAGAAATTGTAAAGGCCCTCAAAGGCAAACAAGAAGCTCGAAGAGAACGAGAAAGGCAAGAGCGGGAGTTCAAAAAGACGCTACAGGCTACACCAAAAGTAGCGCAACAGCAAATGAAAAATGCGGAGCTGCAACCGACAAATGAACAGCCCCACCAAAATAAACAACAACCAGAGCAGCCACAAAATAGGCTGCAACAACAACAGCCACAGCAGCAGCCTAAGCAGCAAAGGCAACAACTACAGAAGCAGAAAGAACAGCAGCAGAACCAGCAGCAGCAGCAGAATCAACAGCAGTAGAATCAACAGCAGCATATACAACAGCAGCAGAAACAACAGCAGCAGATACCGCAGCAGCAGAAGGAACACCAGCAGCAGCCACAGTCGTCAACGCAAATAACAAAAGAAAAGGTGCCACCAATAAACACATACAAATTGGAATTACAGGACACTATAAAATTATGTAAGTCGGCCATAGGCACAAATTTTACTATTAAACGATTAAGTGTAGATAGGCACCCTATTCAGTGCTATTCAATTAGGGATTATAAAATCATTAAAGATCTGTTAAAAGAATCCACAACGGAGTTCTTTGGTTTTACCCCAAAAACTGAAAAGTTTCAGACGGTCCTACTAAAGGGCGTAGATTCCTGCACGGACCCACAGGCGCTCTTAAATGAGCTTCGCCAAAAAGCGAGCGATGATCTCGAATTTATCTGGGTTAAGCCGTTCGCTACAGTTAAGGCCAGGCGGGAGAAACGGAATCTGCCGTTCTGCCTGGTTCAGCTTTCGCCCAGCAGCAAACTGGAAAGTCTGAGGAGTATCTCCGTCCTCGACTACCAGCTTGTGACTTGGGATAAATTAAAGAGGCGCGGCGACATGCTTCAATGCATGCGCTGCCAAAGGTTCGGCCACGCTGCGGCAAACTGCGAAATGCAGTCACGCTGCGTTAAGTGTGGTGAGAACCACATTGTAGGAGAGTGTAAGCTCGGGCAGGAACGGGTCGAATTGACCCAACTTAAATGTGCACTTTGTCGAGGCGACGGGCACCCCGCAAACTATCGGGGATGTCCGTCGTTTCAACAATTGAAACACAATAAAGCGGCAAGGCAAGCAGAGATGATAGATAGACGCCCACCAACGCGTCCTCATACAACAATTTCCGTCAATCCCCAAATATCCTACGCTCCGGACGCACAGGCCGAAATAAGAGGTTTGCTACTGGCCATTCAGAGCCAATTAGCAGAACTTCAAAAACAGATAAGTGAGCAGACGAAAAGGGTAGACAATATCTACTCTGCTTTGCCGAGCTTATCGCATTTTATGGGTTAAGGGCGCGCTGCCGGAGAGGCCCTTAAAGATCCTTGCTTTGAATGTAAATTCATTGATTAGGACCGAACGTAGAGCAAATCTATTCCAATTGTTGAAAGATCTAAGTGCTGATGTGTTTATGGCCAGCGAAACTAAGCTGAACCAGAAACATAAATTGACTAACAATAATTACAATATCGTACGAAGAGATCGGCCCAACTCCACTTTGGGGGGAGGAGTCGCAATCTTTGTACGAAAAGGCATAAATTATAAAGTAATATATAATAGTGAAGTACGCAGATTTCGGTTGCTTGAGGCGTGTATCATATGCATTCCTCTCAAACATGGGAAGCGCTTGTATGCGATTGCGGCTTATGCACCGGAATCACCTCAGCCAACTGAATTTTTAACAGAGCTCGAAAAACTTTTTCAATGCTTACAACTGAACTCGGAAGAGAATAACTATCTCATGGCCGGTGATTTGAATGCCAAACATGTAGATTGGGGAAATCAAATACAAAATCCGAGAGGTAGCCATCTATTTAATTGGATGTGTCAATACAACGTTGAGTATATGCTCGACCTTTTGGCTACTGATAGGCCTTCGTTTCCAAGGAGCGGTTCCTATCTGGATCTATTGTTGAAAGATACAAGACTGACAATTACTGACACTGTGGGTCAACGACCAAGAAACTGTTTACGAACGATCGAGTACGACAGTGACCACTGCGGACTTGCTGCCGTAATTCAACTTCCGAACGAGCTCGTGGAGTTGGAGGAGTATGTGCCAGTGCATTCTTACAATTACAGTAAGACTCGCTGGCCACGCTTCACCAGCGCTTTATCGAGTGAACTACGAATGAACAACATATCCCCACCAAATGACAGGAATTTAACAAATACCGAAATTGACGATTACTTGGAAAAGATGGACAGTACAATCCAACGAACGATGGAAAAAACAATACCAAAATACAAAGAACGCGAAGCCACAGACATGTACCGCAACGCGACCATCGACGCACTACACAGACAAAAAGGTGGACTTTTGACAAGACTGAAACTCTTGTACAGACGTTTTACTGACATACACGATCTGGAGATTAGGACACTGAAGTCGTCTATCAAAAACATCAACCAACTGATCAAAGAAAACTACCGGTTGCCTATTAATTTGTACTGGGACAACAAAATTCGGGCCGTTAATTCTAGTGACCCGAGTATGTTTCCTCAAATTAATAAAATATTTAGACGGAATGATCAGAACGAACTTCCGTGTCTTAAGCTTCAGAGAACGACAGAGAACGACAGAGAACAGAGACGTACTTCTGATAGCAGGCATAGATCCAGAGGAAGCCGTCTTGGACGATGACCTCTTTATAATCGAAGATCCTCGTGAGAAAGTGGAGGCTGTGGGGGCTGCTTTCCAGCAAGTGTACAAGGTGAATGCTAGCATTCGCCCGAACCATGACCTGGAAAACAGAGCCTTGCTTCACCACTTCTACCTTCGAAATGAAATGACGCAATGGCGATCAGAGAATCTCGGTTTCACCGGGTTCAATGAAGAACACTTGGCAAACGCCACCATCGCCGAGCGAAACGGGGCTTATTCCCTGTTAATTTCGAAAGTTAAGCTCCAGCTCATCTTCGCTTCATTCAAGAAAAAGAAGTCAGCAGGAATCGATGGTATATCCAACGTTGTACTGCGACATCTGCCTCAGGAAGCAGTTGACATTTATGCCACACTGTTTAACAACGCTCTGAATAATGCATATTATCCAGGGCGGTGGAAGACAGCTGTGGTTCATCCTCTCCCGAAAAAGGGTAAGGACAACTCCAATCTGGCGAATCTCCGGTCGATAAGTCTTCTTCCGAGTATCAGTAAGGTATTTAAGAAAGTTATAAATAGAGCTCTGTCCAAGTGGGCGGAGGACAACAATATCATACCGGACAATCAGTTCGGTTTTAAGGCGGGACATGACACCATTCATGCCGCGTCTAAGCTCGTATCTGATGTCCAATGGAACAAATTTAAAAGACAGTGTACGGGTGCTTGTCTGGTTGACTTGGAGAAAGCTTTCGACACCGTATGGTTAGAAGGTCTGTATCTAAAGCTAGCCAGACTGGGCATAAGTAAACCGCTTTTATATATGCTTTATGATATGCTCAATGGTAGAAAGTTTTTTGTCAAAATTGGCAATGTAACTTCTACCGCAACCTTCGAAATTAAAAATGGTCTTCAACAGGGAGCGGTGAACTCCCGATTCTATACAGTATTTACACCAGCGATCTGATAGGTAGTCTAGCCCATGCCATAGCGTATGCCGACGATCTAATTGCGTACAGAACAGCTCCAACAGTTGAGGTCATCAGAATTCTCTTACAGCGTGACTTCGACAAGATTCAGCGATATTGCGATGACTGGAAGTTGAAAATCAACTTTCAGAAATCCGAAACCATTCTGTTCAGGACTCCATTGCATGGAGCCCCTACGGATACAAGAAAGAACTGGCGCAAGCTGGTGATCGTAGGGCCACATGGACATCCACTGGCGAATAACAGTGTAGTAAAGTACCTTGGCATCTGGATGGATCAGTATTTGTATTTCGACAGACATATTAATGCTGCTCTGACCAGAGCCAGGGGTGCTTTTGCCCTGACAAAACGGTTTTTTTTATAGCAGCCGTCTTGACAGCAGGGTTAAGGTGATTTGCTACATGGCCCTTATCCGGCCAATGATTGCCTATGGATGCCCGGTGTGGTTCAACGTTGCCCCATCTCAAATGGAAAAGATTCGGGTGTTTGAGAGGCAGTGTCTTCGACGCTGCCTTGGATTACACAGAACACCAGAGTCGGAGTACAAACATTATTATTCCAACGAGGTTCTATACAATGGAGCCAACATTAACAGAATCGATAATTTTATAATCAAGCTGATTCGGGGTCACATTGCAAGAGCGATGTCCTCAGCCAATAGCTTAATTTTTGGGGCTTACTACCCCAACACCGATTACTACGAGAGTGTGCGTTTAAGTGGATTTATCCCACCCGATGCTTTCCTCTACTTAGACAGTCGGGGGCTGATACAGGATAGAGCGGCGGTTCCGCTAATCTACCACGTCGGCCGCAGAACTGTAGATAGGCGACTCCTTTATAGTCGAGACATCCTCGCACAGGGCGGAGCAGAGCGTCTTCGGTTCAGTAGGACTGTGTCCGATCGGGACCGAAGAGATAGGGGAAAACAAGAGAACCAGTTTTGGTGGTTTAATGAAGAATTAGATACAATATAGTTAACTTAGTTTTCTCGTCTTGGCCGACTTACATAGTTTTAAGTGTATTAGTTAAGTAGGGACAGTCAGGGTGGCACCAAAAAAATAACACCAAAAAATTAAAACAAAAAAATTATAAAATCAAAAAAAACCTAAACAAAAAAATTAAAAAAAAAAATTTAAAAATGCTTGCTGTGGCTGTTCTAGATTTAAGGTAGTTGTAAGTAGTTTTATAGTAGTTCTAAGTAGTTTTAATTAGTTTTTAATTAGTTTTTAATTAGCTTTAAGTTTTATATAAGAAAAAAAAAAATGTTAAAGTAACCAAGTTTTTTTTTTAAAAAGTCTCTTGGTAAAAAATAAAACCAATTAAAGATATTATTTTTAAGATAGTTCGTAGGCCGAAAGGCATTAGCATTAAGTTATTGCTTAATTTAGAGCGCCCGCTTAGGGCCAGTAAGTTATTTTTAAGATATTGATAATTAGGCTAGTTTTTCATGAATTTTTGTCTAGCTTTAAGATAGTTATAAGAAAATGAATAAATAAAAATGAATTAAAAAAAAAAAAAAAAAAGAGCGGTGGACTGTAGAATGTTAATTTAAACTGATATCCATAGGTCGCTGGTTCAAATCCGGCTCGAAGGAATCGCTGGCATTTTTTTTTATTTAACGTGTTTTTGTTTTTTCAAAATGGTGGACGGCGCAGAGGGTTTTTTATATTTGTAATTGTGTAGTTTTAGAATCCCCAAGAGGTACTTTTTAAAATAAAACAGTATAATTCTCCTCCCGAATTTTTGTAGATATTTTTTTTTGGGTAATTTGATTGGACTAAAAGATGATTTGCTTTTTTTGAAACTGTCCCGCGTATTTTTTTCTTCTTTTTCGACTTCTAAAAACATCTTTACTGTTTCTTTATGCTTGAAGGATCTCCTACCTTCCTCACCTTACGCCAAATATTAAATAAATCCAATCGTTTAAAGATTTTGGTGGATTCTAAAAGTGAATAAAAACAAATTTCTTTGTCTAATTAAAGTTTGATTTTTATAATCTTAAGCATATTTTCGAAAAAAAAAATGACTGATACCTTTTGAAAGGTGATAATATAACCTAAATAAATATGTAACTTTTGTTAGGGGCAAGTAGGGGGTACAGAAGTTATGCACTTTTGAAAGTCATCAAAAAACACAAAAATCATATTAATCCTCAATTGAGTAACGGTTTTCATATAAAAAACCTGAATTATTCCATAATAAAAAATATACACAAATTATCTACATACCTTGTTTTCTGAATTCCATACCTAAAATTTTAAAAGTAGTTATTAAAAACTAATATATTTAACGTGATTGTAAACGAAAACAAATAAAAATCTTAGATTTTCTTAAATTGAAAAACACACAATTTGCTTGATCGATCTTACCATATAAAGAGAACAATGTAGACGAAAAAAATGGCTGAGATTTACTTGTTCCGTTATTAGAGATAACATTTTCATTCAAAATAATAAATAATTTTAACCTTGAGATTTCACCTTTTGGCCTACGGGGGAAACCACTGTGCAACGCCCGACGAATGAAATGAGCGAATGTGATTTAAATTCTTCACAAAATCCAAAAATAACGGTAGAAATCTTATTAAGACTAGTGTTTATTTACTAAAATTAGCATTTAATTTGCTGAAATAAAAGAGATTTTAGAAAATAAATTGGTCGTCACGAATTGCAATTAAAGTGCTAATCATATGAGCTGCGAACTGCGTCTGTAAATAATTCTTTTAAAGCTATTTCTATATAATGATCATATTTAAAAATTTAAATGGAAGCTATTGCGTTTAATTAGTTAAATTTACAAAAGAACACATTTAAATATTTTCTTCGCGACCAACAACTGCGACCTGCGAACTATCAAATGAAAATTCACAGTCCACAAATACAAGACGCATTCCACAAAGCTGCTAACAAATAATTCACTCGAATTTAACATCAAAAATAAAATGTCTGCTGTTACTCGTGTTGTTTGGTTTAGTTTCTAAAAAAAAAAATTCGTGACTCCGCAGAAAAAGGGTAACATTATTTGAAAATAAATAAATATCTTTGTTTATTGATATCTAAAAACGGATAATAAATTGTTTTATTATCTGAAACTTCACTTTTTTATGACATGAATGAAATGTCAAATTCTTTGATTATTGTATTCTAAAAGAAGACAAAATTTTTTTTTATTATTTGTAACTTCACTTTTTTATGACAGTTCGCAGCTTTCTGCCACTACTCATATGAATGAAATCTCATATTCTGCGACCATTCGAAATTCGCAGACGCAGGTCGCGGGAACATTATGATTATGAATGGCACTTTAATTATTACGAATTGTCAAACGCGTTCCACCATACCATTCACACTGCAACGAATGAATTGTTCACGCGCGTCTACCCCAAATTCACTATTGTTTCATGGTTATCACTAATGAAAGTGCCCATCACACCAAAGCTCATCGCTCACTCTAGTTAGCCAGTATTTAGAGCATTTACACGATGAAAAGAAAAATGGTTATAATTTGACAGATAAGTAAAGAACCGAAAATTATCTGAACTTAGCTAAGTTCATATCATATGGACTTCAGTTGTTCTTGTATTTACGTGTAAATTGCTTAGCTCAGATGTTATTTTAGTCCAATCCTATCTGGATCTGCAAAAAACATGGTTAATGTTGGCATTGCAAGCAAACCCGAATTGTTCTTCTGAAGTGTATTGTGTCAGAAAAACACGAGAATGTGTATTCTATCCTTCAACAAATCGCCGGCTGAATACTTAAGTGCCCCATATACAAAAAAATTATTCCTCAGAAAACGAATTTTAAGGTTTGAAAAACAATTCCGTTATTTTTTACTTGACAATTTCGACTTTTGAATTTTTCCTTTTTTGTATTTTGAAGTCCTGATGTCAAAAACGTTACGGTTATTTAAAAAAGACAATAAAGTTTGAAAAAAGTCATACAAATACGAAATCTATGAAAACCAAACTTCAAATTTCCTATGGATATAGGACTTTTATGCACTGGAATTCGGAAATCAACGAAATCAAAAATAATAAAAAAAATCAAAATTTCTAGCATTATTAATTTTAATCTTTAAGCGATAAAAACATAAAACAAAAAGTAATATTAATTTAGTGGCTGTGCCTTCCTCTATACCAGATTGGATTATTTTTAGGTCGATAAGAAACGTACGAATATGATAGAGCATTTTAACACTTAATTATGAAAAATACTGAAAATGAACTTTGGTCCATAAAATTTCCTAGAAAAATACATGCAATTTTGTTCGGAATTGGTTTTAAAAATACTTTAACTTTAACAGGAGTAAGTTTTGATATTTTTGTCACCCTTTTTTTAAATTAAATTTCTTTTTTACCTTTTTTGTTTTTATCCATTATATTAAAAAAAAAAATGCTTAATTATCATCGATAAAAACTTTATTTAGAACACATTAAACGCAGTTATTAAGTTTGTCAACCTGAAGATATATAAATATTCTTATTTAAAATAATTTTTTTTCCTCATTTCTACCTTGTTTTTATTTTTTTCACAATATTTAAAAAAAAATTCGGTATTACTTATTCAGCCCAGAAAAAGATCCAAACCAGAATTGAAACGTCGGTAAATAATCAATAAATATTGAATATAAACAAAGACAGTATTTTTGGGTTTAAATTAAGGATTTTACAAAATTTATTTACTCGACGAAAATGTTACTTCTTATTTATACTTTTTCAGCTCACTGCACTTTTCTCCATTGATATAGAGCACATAAGCACCAAAAATATGACTTTTTTAAATATATTTTGAGTACTTAAATGGTCTATATCCCATCTCCCACGGTTATGGGGCTGTCGCCGCCAACGGCATCTAAACGTCAGCAGTGTAAACAATTATTGAACGAGACTAAAAGAGGCCCAGACAAAAACGACAACTGCAGCGAGAATTTGAATTGGAAGGGCGGTTGAAAAATTGCAACAGCCACGAAGAGACCAGACGAAGTTTTTTAGCTCTTGAGATCTTGATTAATATCTCTATTTTAGCACTCGTTTTCATTTTTTAAACGCTCTAATGTTTTTACTCTTGATTAATTGTTTAGTTTGTTTGTTTGTTTAATTGCTTAAATAAAACTGTACGGTAAATCTAAAATATTTTATTTCTGTTTGCTGAAAGAAACGTTTGGAGTCACGATTGTGACATTCTAAAAAACTTCTGGCTCTCTAATTTCCATCCGAAAAAAGTAAATTTGTATCTGCACAATGGCAGATGATCCTCGCAACCAGCAATCCACCTTCGGGAAGCGGCAGAGTAGCCGCAAGACGAGAGGTAAGAAGACGGTGAACGATGACGTAGCTACATACAATTGCAAGACATGCAAATCTGAGGATAACCCGCAGATGGTACAATGTGACTCATGCGATTCTTGGTTCCACTTCACATTCGTTGGAGTGGATGAATCCATACAAGAACAAGATTGGATGTGTGAGGACTGTACCATCTCTGTTGCGGAAAAAGTATCTGTACATACTTAGGCAATATCTGTAGATAGCAGTACGCGTTCAACACGCTCCCGTCAAATCAAACTTCAACTACAACGTCTCGAGGAACAGAGAGCACTGCAGGAGAAACGAAAGGTTCAACAGATCCAAGATGATAAGAAGTACATGGATGAACGTTTCAAGCTACTTCTTGAAGACAGCTCAGACGACGACCTAGATCTCGAGTCAAATGCGAAAACGGTTTGTGTAAACCGGAACCACGTTAATAATTGGGTAAATGCGCAGTCTACACATGTGACTCGCACCAGCTACCAAGCGCAACCTCAAGAACAATAAACATCACGACGTCTTAACGCTCCTCTGTAGCAGCCTGTTGAGTATGAACAAATCCCATCCACTCCTGCTGCCGCACCAAGATATGGAATCCCGTCAGGCTCATAATTCCCAGAATTTGTTGCCTCGCCACCACAATTTACACCGAGCCAACTGGCAGCACGACAAGCGCTGCCAAACGATCTGCCCATATTCAGCGGTAGGCCAGATGAATGGCCCATATTCATAAACAGCTTTGAGGGAACCACGGCAGCCTGCGGAATAACAAACATGGAGAACATTCATCGACTCCAAAAATGCCTTAAGGGTCCAGCACTAGAAGCAGTCCGTAGCAGACTTTTATTTCATCAACATGTTCCCACCATAATCGAAACTATGAGAATAATTTTTGGACGACCAGAGATAATAATCCAGTCATTGCTACAGAAGGTTCGTGCAGAACCAAGTCCAAAACATGAGAAGCTAGAGACCATCATTCCATTTGCACTTGCTGTGGACAATATGTGTTCGACGATGGAAGCATGTGGTATGATAAATCATTTAAATAACCCCGTTCTTTTACAGGAACTTATTGAGAAGCTACCAGCTCAAATCAAGTTAAATTGGGCGACACATGCATTCAACATCGATGCGAACTTGGGTACTCTGGGCACCTGGTTGATGCAGTTGGCCGGTACAGTAAGCAACGTTACGTACAGCATCCAACAATTGCAAACAAAATGGGACAAACCCACTGCGAGAGGTCAACTAGCTGTTCATCGTAGTGATAATCCAGATTCCCGTACTTCAGGTCGCAAAAGATGTTGTATGTGCAACCAGAACTGTGTCAAGATTGAAGCCTGTAGCAGCTTTAACAATTTCAACACCACTCAAAGATGGAATGCAGTGAAGCAAAATAAGCTGTGCCGATTGTGTCTCGTCTCACACTTGCGTTCTCGATGTCGAAAGACCGCACCATGTGGAGTGCCGATCTGCAACCCATCGCGTGCACATCGCAACTTCGTGTGTTCTAGTGAAAGTTTTTCTTTATTTTTTTCTTGTGCAATAACTGTCCATTGATTTTATCTTTGTTGTCTATATTTTAAAAGTCTAACCCGAACTTCCAACCTTCAATAGCTAAATTAATAAACTTTTAAAAATCAATTGCCCCAAAAATATTAAATTAAATTCAGTGTCCAAAAATGTTACAATGAAAAAAAATATATATACATATCAATACCCACAAACAAGCAATAGTCGCGCCGCGAAAGAACAACACCATAAAACAAATTACAAAAAAACAATTCAAGCTAAAAATCTGTGTGCTAGTGCAATGTGCAATAAGAAGAGGAAAAAAAAAACAGCGAGTGGTAAATCCTACTCTTGCCCTTCCCTTTCACTCGCAGTTGCTTTAGTTTAATCATTAAATGCATTATGTGGGAAGCTTTCATATAATGATTCAATGAGAGAGCTAAATCAATATTAGATGTATTGTTTTTTATCACTTTAGGAATCCAGGGGTGGTTCAGTGCATATTATCACTAAGGCATAACACTAGTGGCTCAATTGGGCCCTAATTTTGTTAAATCACATAGAATATTCGTCTGATTTGGTTTTTTGAATTTTATATAATGAGAGGTAATTTTAGGGTGGATTACTCCAACATTCGTGGGTTAAGAAAGAACTTTTGTGCTGCATACGTTCATTCTGCAATTAACAGACCAGCTATATTGGCACTGAGTGAAACTCAGGTAGGAGAAAATACCGATTATTCGGAATTTAATCTGTGTATATGGGTATCAATTAGTGCAATTATTCTTTGCTCATCATGGCCTTGTTGTGTATGTAAGAAACGATGTTGCCAGCTCCAGCTCCAACCACAATATGGTGCGTGTGTTAACACAAATTTTAACTTCCTATGGTTGAAATTCACGGTAAACAAGCACATTATTCATACATGCTTTATTTATAGGAGCCCAAACCTGGACAGAAATTCAACTTCTAACTTCTGATGAATTTGATGCTCTGTCCGACTCCATCCAAAGAATTGTTTCCCATAATCCTCACACTGAAATCGTAATTGCGGACGATTTCATTGTACACAAAATTTAAGTTGGCTCCGCTTTTCTGGCCAGACAACACCCGAAGGAAGGTATGTTGAGATCTTTGCTGAGTTAAACCATCTTACTCAGCTAAATGATGAGCCAACTCGTATCCCTGACTGGTCACTATGCTTCCTCGATAGTGACGTAGATTCCAGCGCAGATATGATTACAAATTTAATTCTTTGTGGAATGAGATATTTTATCCCGAATAGGGTAAAATCTATCAAACCCAAAGAAAACGCATGATTTGATTCGAGCTGTAAAGAGGTTATTGGGGCAGAGAAGTAAGCTTCCGTTGTTATAAAGCCAACCCTACTGAGGAAAACCGGAAAAAGTTCCAACTAGCAAGGAAGACCTGTAATATTCATATTCAACGTACCAAATTTTTACATGATCAAAAATTACGGCAAAATATACTACAATGTCCCAAAGGTAGTAAAATTTGTTGGCCATTTGTAAAAAACAAACGAAATACCACCTCGTCCTCGGTTCCAACACTCGTCTTTAATGATACTCCTTTTGTCAGCTCGCAAGATAAAGCCAATTTGCTTGCAGCACAGTTTGCTGTTAATTCGACGCTGCCAGAGAGTGTTATGACTCCTCCTGTACTTGAGAACGTAAATGATTTTATGGGACAGATCTTCTTTCGCACTCGTGCAGTTGCTAGAGTTCTAAAAGATCTTGACGTACACAAATCCGCTGACCCGGATAGTATCCCTCCCATTGTTCTGAAGAGGTGTTCTTCAACGCTGGCAAAACCACTGCGTAAGCTGTTCCATCATTCCTACTCTACTGGACTCTTTCCGAGTGGATGGAAAACAGCATTTGTCCAGCCTGTCCTAAAAAAAGGCGTATCTTCTTCCCCCTCTAACTATCCACCAATTGCGCTTTCGTCCCTTCTTTCCAAGGTTATGAAAACGCTGATTAATTTTCAGCTCAAAAATATCTCGAAGAACGAAAGCTTCTTAATGACCGGCAGTACGGCTTTCGTAGCAATGGGTCCACTGGTGATCTGATGGTATATCTCACCGAACAGTGGCACAAATCTTTACATCGTTTTGGAGAAAGTAAGATTATTGCGCTTGATATTTCAAAAGCATTTGATACAGTTTGGCATCAAGCTCTTTTATCGAAAATGCGTGCATTTGGTATTGATGAATCTCTTCTTCGTTGGATTAGAAATTACCTTTCGGACCGTTCAATACAAGTTGTTTTGGACGGTTTCAAGTCTGAAGTTCACAAAATAAATGCTGGTGTGCCCCAGGGCTCTGTTTTGCCTCCGACTCTCTTCCTTATATTCATAAATGATCTTTTGTCTGAAACTTCTAATCCATTAAACTGTTTCGCTGACGACAGTACCCTCAGCTTCTCATATTCGTTTTCAGATACACATCCATGTCCTTCGGATGTGGAACTTGAACGGCAGCGTATGATAAGCTCATTAAATTCTGATCTCGACAGCATGGTCCATTGGGGAATGAAAAATTGCGTAGAATTTAATGCTTCTAAAACTCAATGCTGTCTCCTGTCGTTAAAGCAAAACCCACCCCCTTGCCGCTATCCATGAGTGGCACTTGCATTGAGGAAACTGAACAGCTTTCGGTTCTCGGTATGTACGTCAAATACCGCCTTTTGTGGAATTAACTCATATTCGGCGTCGCTAAAAACGCTGCGAAATGTTTAGGGTTCCTAAGGCGATGCAAGAAATTGTTTTCCTCTTCTGATCTGGCTACGATCTGTAAGGCTTACACCCTTCCAAAGCTTGAGTACAATTCGCATATCTGGGAAGGTGCACCTTCAACATACTTGAGTCTCTTGGACAGTATACAGAAAAAAGCTTTAAAATGATAACCAATGAAAACCATAACGGAAACATTTACATCACTAGAGCACCGACGTAATGTTTCATGTCTTATCTTATTTTATCGCTACTTTAACAAACAGTGTTCCAGTGAAATAGCTAGTTGCATTCCTCCCCTTAAACAATTTAACCGCAATACTCGCGCTTCCAGGAATGCCCATCAGTTTACCCTTGAGCACAATTTCGGATGTTCTGTCAAGTATAGGGATTCCATTTTTAGCCGCACAACACGAATGTGGAATGTTATACCTTACTCTATTTTTCCCTATCATTATGATATTCAGAAATTCAAAACCAATGTGCATCGGTATCTCCCTTTTAACCCTATCCTATTTCAAGTATATACAAAAAAAAAATCAACGGGTGTTCATTTAAACATCACCGTCATTTAAACAACTACGACGAAGACACAATTGTCACTGCTCGACTCAACGCACATGTCGACACCAAAAATGGCGTTCTGTTTCGAATCCTTCCAGCTATAATCCTTGGTAAACAAGGTCCTGTAAAAGTGTTTATTTTCTTCGACGAAGGGTCATCACTCTCTCTGATGGACGCATCACTAGCCGATGAGCTTGATCTACAAGGGCCGGCAGAAGCCCTATGCCTTAAATGGACGGGAGACACTCATTGTATGGAGCATAAGTCAAAAGTCGTTTCAATGCAAGTCTCGTCCGAGAATTCCTCCAGGAGATATATAATATCTAATGTTCGTACGGTTTCAGCACTGAACCTACCTACTCAGTCAATCGACATGAAGACTTTGCAGACAAGCTATCCATACTTAAAAAGGCTACCGATTAGTTCGTATAATGCAGCAACTCCACGGATTTTAATTGGTCTTAATAACTGGCACTTGGGTACTCAGCTCAAATACAGAGAAGGCAACAAGAATGAGCCGATTGCATCGAAGAGACGCATTGGTTGGACGATTCACGGAATGTGCCAGCCACAATATACTAGTTCACCAGTCATAGTTTTCATCATTGCGAATGTACGCAACCATCAGATGATAATTCTCTTCACGACATGATGACCAAATATTTCTCGATTGACAGTCTTGATGTCACCAAAAACTCTTCGAAGTCTTTGATCTCACCTGATGACCAACATGCTCTTGAGATAATGGAATCTCAAACAACTCGAGTTGATGAATATGATCGGTATGAGACGGTCTTGCTTTGGAAATATTAAGAAGTTGAACTCCCAGACAGCCTTCCTATGGCGACTAGACGCTTTCGCTGCCTTCAATCTAAATTGTTTCGAAATCCAGAGCTGAAAGTCAACCTAAATAACCAAATAGTCGAATACTTAAGAAAAGGCTATATTCGCAAGCTAACCAGAGAAGACCTACAACAATATCATACTCGCATTTGGTACCTACCAATTTTTCCCGTGTTGAACAAAAACAAACATCAAAAGATACGCATCGTTGGGGATGCCGCCTCTAAGGTGAGAGGAATATCTTTAAACTCCGTTCTTCTAAAGGGACCTGACCAGCTGACGTCTCTACTGGGTGTATTACATCGATTCAGGGAGGGTAATTCGATATTCGAGAAATGTATCAACAAGTCCGAATTAAGCCAGAGGACCAACATGTCCATCGCTTTCTTTGGCAATTGGACGACAAGAAGACCAATCCGGATATGTATGTTACACAAGTGATGACATTTGGTGCTACGTGTTCCCCCAGTTGCGCCCAAACCAGATAAATGAAGAGCAATTTGAGCGATGGTGTCAGTGGACACAAATGCTAGATAGCATCGAAAAACTTACCATTCCAAGATGTTATCTAACTTAGATTAAATTCGAGCAAGAGGTTAAAAGCGAGCTACATGTTTTCGTGGATACCAGCAGCAGTGCCCTGACATATTTCCGATGCACCCGAGGAGACCATGTTGAATGCCGACTAGTAGGTGCTAAGACAAGTGTAGCTCCTTTAGAACTTATTTCAATTCCACGACTGGAATTAGAGGCGGCAAAACTTTGTTGTGGCTATTGACGGGCCAGACATGGAATAGGGGTTTGGCGCTGTTTGTACTAGCAATGAAGCAGAGGCACTGCATTTGCCACACCACCCTTTTGTTGCAGTTTTGTGATGCCAGGCGCAGCACACATTGTTGCTCGTTTGAGTCAACTGTGTGGGGGTAGGCTTCGAGGATGCCAAGTCGTGGCTGCTAATTGAAGTGGATGAGGATCCTGTTGTTGGGTTGTTGATTCTCCTGGTGCAGTTGTGTTGGGCCTAGAAAAACAATAATTAAATAAAATAAATGAAATTTAATAAAAAAAATAAATGCGATTGAATTCATTTTTCTTTACCCGTGTTGTTTTGGTGTTGACAGTTGTTTGACATTAGACGTTCCAAGATTATTTCAATACCATTCCGTATTTCTGGTTGTTACGTGGAATAAATTCCAATTTCAGACCCAGGGATGTCCTGAGGTAGTCGAAATTTTCAAAGTCGGATTTACACGGTAGTACAGTTTTGTACGGACGATGGTGTTTCTGTATATTTGTCATTTTCTTGTCATTATGACTACAGAGCGGCAGTTTAAATTCATTTAATGGTGTGACGTTAATGAATCGGCTTGGTCCGTATCTTTGCTACTCCTCCCTTTTTCTTTTTTTGTTGATGTCGGAATTAAGGACAGTTTTGTCGCCCGTGTGAACCCGGCACGGATTGGCCTTAGGAAAAGCCTAGGTGGTGGACAGTGGACTTACCTAATGATTCGTTTCGTTCCGAGGCGAATTTTCAGGCCGGGAGGAATCGAAATGCTATCGTCGCTATCCTATCTTCTTCTTCAAAGTTATTTTCAGACGCTCCGCAAAAACAAAAAAAAAGGAACTCAAGCCAGAGTCCCTATCGCAAATTGTTTAGCCAAAATATATACGATATATATAATATTTAATTGGTAAAGTAGTATTTAATAGTCAGATTATCGGTAGTAAATAAAATACAAGTGTTCCCTTATTTAGAGAAAAAAAAAAATAGAGTCGTGGTGGTGGCAAGCCCCGTTATTTTTCTTTGTGGTCCGTTTAAGCGGAAAATTTGCAATCAGCAGATTCATTGCAAAATTTTCTTTATATCTTCGTTGTCGAATTCAAGGTGAGTTCATTTATATGTAAGCTAGTGAGCTAAATTTATAAAAAAGAGAAAAAATGGCAAAATGGGTATGAAAATGCATATGATCACGTGTTATATTGAGTAACTGGATCGCATAACGTAATTTTATACCTCATTTTTAGCCTACTCCAAGTCCAAGAGCATATGTACAGTACTAAACGGTAACATCATTTATTTTTAACAGGATTTACTGGATCTAAGGTCCTCGTGTTTAGCCTGATACTGCATACATCGTTTCATTTATGATTTTTATGAATCGAAATAAATTCAAACGCCACCTGCGGATTCATTTCTCCATTTTCTTACAGGGGGGTAAGTCATTAATTTCTTAAGTATGCCCTGTTAGACGAATCTAAATATTATACATATAACATAATTACCTTTTCCTTTGAAATAACTATTTCCTTTTTTTTATGGTATTTATCAGGGTCTTTAAAGCCGGCGATCAACGACCATAAAACTGACGTCGTGATCGCCCCCCTTCGTTTTTTGCAAGGTGATAACCACATTAGCCTAATTAAAAATTCAAGAACGCTTCAAGAACAACTATATTCAAGAACGCATCAAGAACAATTATATTCAAGAACGCCTCAAGAAGGATTACTATTATATCGATACAGGGTGGTTACCAAGTTCAAAAATAAAAAAAAAAAAACTTAAAAGAATATATTTCGATTTATTTAAAAGTTTATTAGTTTGTATAAAATTTGTTAAAATTTAACGTAAATTTCGTCATCAGTGCCTAGTAAAGAGGAATCTTTGTCCGCGACCTTTGATACCAGTTTTTTTTGGTTTTTGTTTGTGTCATTTGGTGAGACACACATAGTTTATTTCCTCTTATTCTTAGTTAATTGTGGGACTCGGGTTAGGATAGTCATACTACCCTCATTGAGCTCAATCCAGGTAGGGTGGCAATATCTCCCCTTTGAGTGTTCCCTTTAGTATTTCTTTTGTTGATTCAAGGTCGAATCTGATTCATAAAAGGGGAAGCAAAATAGCTCACCAAATTAAAAAAAAAAATAATTTTTCGAGTAAGAACACTTATGAGGATTCTTTTAGCATTCCTTGATACTAGCCCGTTTCTTTTTTTTTAGTTTGCTTACTTATTATTGTAATTTATAAATCTTTTGATTATCTAATTCTAATGCATAATTATAAGAAAAAGTCACAATTTTCATATTTCATTATACTCGATTTGTTTTGTTTTAAATAAAAAAAAAAATATTTTTTTTGTAAATCGCACCAGTATGGTGAAGTTACTATTTTTTATTCAAGCTCATAGCTTGATGATGTGCTGAGTTATTCTTTTCAGGGGATACTGATGGTGACAAAATGATTCGGTGGAAGAGGTGAGCGATGTCAAAATGGTGAGTACAGAGTATAAGGGGGGGGGGGTCAAAAATCGGCCAACGACCCCCAAGGTAGGGAGGGATGAGCCTCGTCGAATAACATCTCGACGCCCTCTAGTGGCAATGTCCGTCCGCTTTAATAGTTTTCTGTTTTGTGTTACTTTTGGATCCGTTTTTTTTTTTTCGCTTTTGGCATGTTTAAAATGTTTTAGGCTGATTCTTTGTGTTTGAGGACAAGATCCCACACCGTGTCCGACGAGCTAGGCCCGTGCACTGACAAGCATGCCAGTCCACAGACATGAAAGCAACACAGTTATTTGGTTCAAACTCAACCCACCAGTCTATTACAAATGGCGCCCACAACGTTAGTCTTTGTTTCCGTTTACCTTTCTCCCAGTTTTAGTATTCCATAATTGTTCTTGTTGTCTTCTTTGGAAACTCGTATGTCATGATCGGGAAGGTTTCAAACATACCACTTTCATTTGCGACGAGAGAACAAGAAGAGGATAACAACAGCAATTAACCTTTTGTTTTTGATTGTATTTACCCATCCTTAATTGTTATGCATTTTACTTTTCTATCTTCTTACTTTTACTTTTCAATCATTTGTATCGTTTTCTTTCAAAGTTTTGTGGCCTGTTGGTGACGTAAAGTCGCACAGTTGCACAATTACTTTTTTGTCTTCCTTTTTTTTTTTCTTTGTTTATCCTTTTGTATTATGTCTTCTATCTAAGGTCTCAGGCCAGAATAGAATTGCGAATACAATTAGAGAGCAACAATTTTTTTGTCTTTTGTTTTAATTTTTTTTTGTTCCTACTTACCACTAAGAGGGAAAATTTTCAAAATTAGTCCGTCTACCAGTCTTCGAAAAGTATCTATTAACCACCATTTCAGCTCACCGAATTCGTCAACAAATTTCACCGCCGAATCAGTTACCTGAAGCATCCCCGAATTCATATAAGGAAAAACACACCAAATAAAACAAGTACGAAATTTTCAAAAACAAATAAGTTTCCAACATTTATTTACAAAACCGGTAAAATAAAACAAAGTTCATCACAAAATTCGAAATACATTTACATACATAATTACAATTTTTTTTTGTTTCGCCAACTGTTTTTTTTTAAAAAACTATTTCGTTAGTTGGTTTATTTCTGTTTTAGGAAAAAACAAATTTTTGTTTTTTCTCTTTTACTATTTTGTTTTACTTTTCTTTTTGTTTTGTTCATTTTCACCTTTTTATTTTTACCTATTAGTAAAAGTTAACTAAAGGTGCTCAACAGTGTAGTCAAAAAAAAAATTACACTTATTTAAAACAAAATACTTATTATAAAGTTTAAAATAAGTTAATAATTTTTTTTTAGTGTTCATAGTTCACATTCAGTCGTTGAAATCGTGTACCTATTTTTTTTTTTTTTTTTTTTTTTTTTGTTTTCGTTTCATCTGAAGCATTTTTGTTTAAGTTTTTTCCAACTTGTTAGTTCTTTAGCTTTAGTTGGCAAACTATATATTTTTTTTTAGTCTCGTAAGCTTTAAAATTTTTTTTGTTTCAATTTTTTTGGGTGTTTGGTATTCAAAAAACTATTTTGTTTACTATTTCTTTTTCTTATCATTTCCTTTTAAGACAATTGAAACTAAGTACTCAAAATTCCGTTTGGATTTTCAATATAACGCATCTATACTTTTTCTTCAAATATTTTTTTCAAGTTTTTTGTGCTTTTGCTTCCTACTATTTAAGTTTTTCATTTTTTTTTTCTTCTTAATTTTTGTGTGTTTAAGCTTTTTAATTGAGCTTACACAAAAAAAAAAAAAATATATAACTCAGTACAACTTTCCAAAGTTTTTTTTTTGAAATAAAAACAGAAATCAAAATAAAACAAATATGAGTCAAAGTTCCAAAACTGGTACTATCAAGAAGAAGGGTTCAAGATCTTCAGCCAGGTTATATCCTGACCAGCAAGAACGCTTGCTTTATAGTTTAAGCCCTCTAGTTCCAGATAATCCACAATCAACCAGTAATAACCGACCTAGATCCGAGTCTATATTAGCTTCAAACCCTACCAACAATCTTAATACTCCTAACAAATCTCTGAATGGTCTTCAATCGCGTCCACGATTAGAACGTACTCCACTAGCAATCAATAATAACGGAAGTCAAAACCAAATTCAAAATCCAATCGAAAACCAAGTTCAAGATCCAATCGTCAATCAAATCCAGAATCCAATCGTAAATCCTATTCAAAATCAGGGTCAGCAGCAAGAATCATTTAGCACTATGGATTACAATTTGGGTCTAGCACCACTTAATAGGTCAGTGGAATCTGAGTCGATCAGAGCTCCGTCTTACAGCAGTCTGAGTAACTTAGGTGCAGCTTTCGTGGATCTTGACCACAGTATCCAAACTGTTCGAAACGAACAGATTATAGATCACACTAACGAAAAGATTACTAACACCAATTCAGTACCTAATGATCCGAAAGCCTTTGTGAATTTGGCTGTGGTGAATGCCTTTTCATCCTACGCGGAATCGATGAAATCGGATATTTCTGAAAGTATAAAGAAATCCATAAAAGACAATTTTGTTGAATTTCTCGGCGAAATAAACTCCACAACACGATCCTTGCGACGTGAAGAACCGATTCTGAATTCACGATCAAGCTCCAAAGATGTTAGAAAACCGTCACCTCAGTACCCACAGCAACAACATTCACAGCAACAACATTCACAGCAACAGCATTCACAACAACAACGTTCGGTACAGTACCACCAAAATTCTCAACCTCAACGAAACTCCCATAAGCAACTACAACCACAATCTTTACAAAACCCTAGCTTCCAACAGTATTCCCTTCAAAACCCTAACTTTCAGCAGAACCAATCTTTACAAAATCCTACTATTCTAAAACAACTACAAAACAAAACTAACCTAAATATGCAACAGCTACAGAGTCACAATCACACCCCCCAACAAAGTTGTCAAAATGTTCCATATCCCCAACTACTTCCACAGAATCTTCCTTACCAACAACATCAACAGCTCAAACAAACACGAAATCTGAATTTGCAAAGTAATGGGTCAGCATTTTCACAACCCTCGAATGTGTTCCAACCTATTAGTAATTCTGAAATACAACAATCGACAAATTTTCCTCAAACTCAGCCGGATGTAGATAACTCGAATGTTTATAGTGAACCGTTGGCGAATCCATATCCCCCTGTAAACCCTAATTTTGTCAAAGTTTACCCAGAATATATTAGATTCGACAGGTGGGGTTTGAGATTTGAAGGAAAACCCGAAATTTTGACAGTCGAACATTTTATCTTGCAAGTGGAACTTCTTCAATCTTTTTATGGGTGTCTGTGGACGGAGATATTAAAACAATTTCATCTGTCTCTCACAGGAGATGCTCGCGACTGGTATTGGGACTTCCAAAAATCTAATTACCGCCCGGACTGGCCAATGTTGCGTGAAGCCTTGTTGCTTCATTTTCGAAACACTAAATCTGACTTTGAAATCATGCGTGATCTCTCGGATCGCAAACAAGGTCCATCTGAATCCTGTGATATTTATTTCTCGGCCATATCCAAAATAAAATCACAACTCAAAACTCCTATGCCAGAAGTGGAGCTCATCAAAATGATTAAGCGAAACTTAAACGATAGAATAGGCAAACTCGTCTATCCAATGGCAATTTTCTCGATCGATCAACTCTGATTCGCCTGTAAGGAAGCTGAGAACACTTTCCCACTCAGAGAGCATTCTAATTCCACTAGGTATCACAGGCCACCTCAAAAATTCCTAAATAACGAACTTAATTATAATGAAGAAGATCAAAACCCACTTGAAGATAATATATCCGCTATGCAATACATTAATAATAATAGGCCAAGACCCGCCAATAAAGTCCTTACCTGCTGGAATTGCAAGAATAGTGGACATTTGTATTGGGAGTGCCCTTCACCTCAACAAAATATCTTTTGTTTTAAATGCGGTGAAGAAAACTTCATAGTTGCGAACTGTCCCAAGTGTAAATCGAAAAACGGTCAGAAGAGCGCGATTACGACGGGGGAGTCGCGTTCGAAGCAACACCCCGAAACTACGAAAACACAAGGTACTTAGAAAAACTATTACCGTGGGAGGGAGATGGAAAACGGATTACAATTTTGAAAAAGGAAAATACAGGGTTAGAACAAAACAGAGATTATAATAAATTTAGTAGTAGAAAACCTTTACACATAAGAATTAACGATTATTATAAAGCAAGAGAAAGAATCTTTAAAGTTAGTACGGTTAGTAGCAAAATACTTAAAGCTAGACATAGATATAAGTTAAGAAAACAATTAAAATGCAACTTATTATCCACTGTTATCGATGTATCTGGAGACCCCAGGCCGTATGCCAAAGTAAAAATAGCTGACAAGGAAGTTTTAGGCTTGCTAGATAGCGGTGCAAGTGTCAGTATACTTGGCAAAGGATGTAGAAGTTTTATAAACGAACTGAACGTTCAAATATCTCCTTTTACATCCAACGTTAAAACGGCTGATGGAAATAACCAGTCCATCGTCGGTAGAATCGAATTAGACGTTCAATATAAAAACACGATACGGAACATCACCTTTTACCTCGTTCCTAGTTTGGATCAGGAAATGTATCTCGGTGTCGATTTCTGGAGAGCATTCAACCTTGCGCCTGGAATAGTCAGCGAAATCGTGATAACGGACGTCAAGGACCCTCCAAATACCCACCAATTGTCTCCAGAGCAACAAAAGAGATTAGACGCAGTCAGTCAAAAGTTCCGGTGTTATACTAAATACGGCCTCGGAAAAACGACGCTTGTCGAGCATGTCATCGAGACCGGGGAGGCAGCTCCTATTAAGCAGCGTCACTACCCTGTCTCTCCAGCGATACAAGCCCTTATGTATGCAGAGATAGACAGAATGTTGAGCCTTGGAGTGATTGAGGAGAGCGAAAGCCCTTGGAGTTCGCCAGTGGTCCTGATCCAGAAACCCGGCAAAAATCGTCTGTGCATAGACTCACGTAAGCTGAACTCCGTCACGAAAAAAAACGCGTATCCGCTCCCAAACCTCGAAGGTATCTTCAGTCGTCTTCGTGATACTATTTTTATAAGTAGTATCGATCTTAAAGACGCATTTTGGCAAATACCGTTGGACGAGCAGAGTAGGGAAAAAACTGCTTTTACGATACCGGGACGGCCCTTGTATCATTTTACTGTCATGCCCTTTGGTTTGTGTAATGCGGCCCAGAGGCTATGTCAGTTGATGGACAAGGTCATTCCCTCAAGGTTAAGGGACCGTGTCTTCGTATATCTCGATGATCTGCTCGTCATTGCTCCAGATTTCGAGACACATATCGCTCTGCTGGACGAAGTTGCTATATGCCTCAATAAAGCCGGCCTCATCATCAACGTAACGAAGTCCAAATTCTGTTTTAAGGAATTGATGTACCTGGGCTTCATCGTTGGTGGTGGGAATATCAAAACCGATCCTGCCAAATTCGAGGCGATCGAAAACTTCCCGGTTCCAAAAACGACAAAACAGGTTCGCAGGCTGCTAGGTCTAGCAGGGTGGTACCGTAGGTTTATTCGGGAATTTTCGTCCTTGACGGCTCCAATCACGGACACGCTGAAAAAGAGCAACCAGAAATTTAAAATGACAGAAGAAGCTCTGGAGGCATTTGAGAAGTTAAAGAAGGCCTTGGCGGAGGCTCCTGCGCTAACGCATCCAAATTTCAGCAAACGTTTTTATATTCAATGTGACGCGTCTGACACCGGAGTAGGGGCGGTGCTATTCCAGAAAAACGACGCCGAGGAAGAAACCCCACTTTCGTTCTTTTCTCAAAAACTGAATAAGTGTCAAAAAAATTATAGCGTCACTGAGAAAGAATGTTTAGCGGCAGTGCTAGCTATACAAAAATTTAGGCCTTATGTCGAAGGAATGACATTTACCGTTATCACTGACCATTCTAGCCTTAAATGGCTCATGAGTCTAAAAGACCTTAGCGGCAGACTTGCAAGATGGAGTTTGCAGCTCCAAGCATTTTCGTTCGATATCGAACATCGTAAAGGTAGTTTAAATGTTGTCCCTGATGTGTTGTCTAGAATGTATATGGATGTAGAGAGTATAGATTTAGTAAATATAGCGCCACTAATAGATCTTCAATCAGAGGAATTTAAATCTGAAGAATATCTGTCCTTAATTAAAACTTTTCAGAAAAATCATGAACGCTTACCCGATTTGAAAATTGAAGACGGTTTTTTTTATAAGCGAGCTTTTCCATTAAATGAAGATTCTACTAATGTTGAACACAATTGGCGATTATGGGTACCATCCGGAATCACACACGAGATTATCGTACGTGCTCATAATCCACCTCAAGTCGCTCATGGTGGAGTAGGCAAATCACTTCAGAGAATCCGCGAATACTTTTACTGGCCAAATATGACAGTCCAAATACGCGAATATATTGCTAAATGTGACATTTGTACTCAGAGTAAGCCGTCTAATCAAGTCTTACGTCCACCTATGTCTAGCGTATTTACCATCGACCGTCCGTTTCAGAAGTTATATATTGACTTTTTAGGTCCATATCCTCGTTCTAAATCTGGTAATTGTTTCGTCTTTGTCGTTCTCGATCACTTGTCCAAGTTTGTCTTTTTAAAGTCCATGAAGAATGCTAACTCTTCAAATGTTATTAAATTTATGCAAGAAAATGTCTTTCACATATTCGGGGTACCTCGTATTGTCCATTCCGACAACGGAAAACAGTTTTTGTCGAAGGATTTCCAAAATTTTATGAAGTCCTATGGAATCCAACACTTTAGAACGGCTAACTATTCACCCCAATCAAATGCGTCTGAGAGAGTGAATCGCACTCTTCTCGCTGCCATTCGATCCTATCTGAGAGATGACCAACGAGAATGGGACCAGCATTTGAGCGAAATAGCTTGTGCTCTTAGAAGTTCGGTGCACATTACAACCGGCGTGACGCCATACTTTGCGCTTTTCGGTGTAAACATGATGACCCATGGTAGCTGTTATGATTTGGCACAAAAACTGAATACAGTTGAAGATGGTGAAATAATGACCCTTTCAAGGCAAACGAGGTTACAAAGTTTGAGAAATAAGATAAAAGAAAGTATAGTTAAGGCAGGGGAGAAAAGTGCGCAAAAATATAACACCCGTGCACGCGAGGTACGATTTGTACCAGGTCAGGAAGTTTTCCGAAGGAATTTCGTCCTCAGCGACAGTTCAAAATATTTGTGTGCTAAACTCTGTCACAAATTTGTTAAGTGTAGAATTGTTAAACCTGTAGGCAAAAACTTGTACGAATTAGAAAATCTATCGGCATCTTCCACGCTAAGGATATCAAACAGTGAAACATAGGATAACTTTTTATTTACTTGACTTAATCTTCTTGCTAACTGTAGCTAATTGCATGTACTCTATATATACTAATGTTAATTGTATGTACTACCTTTCATATTTAGGTCTATAGTATCTCAATATCCATTATTCGTTATTTATTAAACCTTCTACTATTAATTTATTTATTCACAATATGTTTTTTTTGTTAATTTATCAATCAAGACAGTGAAGTCCATCAGACCCTGTGATATGAATGTTATATATTAGGTATAGTAGGTATAAGTTTGCAATATTAGGATTAAGTCATAGACATAGTAGATATTTATTTATTCATTATTTATTTATTTATTCATTTATTTATTTATTCATTCATTATTTATTTAATTACTCATTTATTTATTTATTTATTCATTAGCTTATTTATCAACCCTTGTTCCTATTTGTTAATTTATACTATTTGTTAACTTATTCATTCATGTTCTCATTAACGTTCTTATTTATTATCACTTTAGTCAACCCTTTTGTTTCTCCTTACCTAGTCATTTAGCTTACTTAATTTTGCGTCAGTTAAATTTTTTTTGTTAGTTATTTACTTGTTAAATAATTTTTTTTTGTTAATTTATTCATTTAATAGTTAATTTATTTATTTATTTGTTGAATTTAATTATTTTTTAATTCATTTGATCATTAATTTATTTAACTGTTCATCTGTTTATAATGTTTGAGCATTCATTTACTCCGCTTGATGAAGTACTTAATTATTTTATTATTATTTTATAACGTTTATTCATATATTTTATATAGCATCGTTCGTTAATTTATATACTTGTTACAAGTTATCGATATTTGTTCCTATTTATTCATTTATAGTTTTATTTCAGGTATTTAATTATACTTCATAATCACCTATTATTTATTTCTTTATTAATTCCAATATTAAACTTATATCTACTTCATGCGAGGAATTAGTAAATTATATAATTTATCAATGTAGGTGCCTGATTAGTTATACCATATAATAAAACGTACTTCATCCCAGTTAGTCATTATTATCCTAAGCATAATAACAACGCCTTCATTTAGTTAACTCAACGACAAATCCTAAAATATATGTATGCACTAAATTCATGGGGCTGGACTATCGAATAGTCACTTAAAGGCAAAAACATCATCACTAAGATATAATGTAGAAAATCTCATCCCTTATCATACAGGCCTATTCTGCTATACGATTCGATCGAGTCTTTCGATTCACGTGAACGTTAAGCTAAATAGGGCTTATTATTTTAGCCCGGCTTTCGAGGGATTCTTCCCCACGTACCTAAATCAAAAAAAAAGGGGGGAACACCAAAAATAAAAGGCAAAACATTTAGCCTTTCTAAGAAGCATCATCTTTATTGTAAATGCATACCATTTCACTTAATATAATCTAATAACCTCATACCTTAAACATTAGTTAGATACATGGATTTTATGTTGCTCTGTTTTATGTAGATTCACTGTCCTTGACCTCGAAGTGTTCTCCTCCATGTCCAGTGTTTTGTTGTGGCTATTGACGGGCCAGACATGGAATAGGGGTTTGGCGCTGTTTGTACTAGCAAAGAAGCAGAGGCACTGCATTTGCCACACCACCCTTTTGTTGCAGTTTTGTGATGCCAGGCGCAGCACACATTGTTGCTCGTTTGAGTCAACTGTGTGGGGGTAGGCTTCGAGGATGCCAAGTCGTGGCTGCTAATTGAAGTGGATGAGGATCCTGTTGTTGGGTTGTTGATTCTCCTGGTGCAGTTGTGTTGGGCCTAGAAAAACAATAATTAAATAAAATAAATGAAATTTAATAAAAAAAAATAAATGCGATTGAATTCATTTTTCTTTACCCGTGTTGTTTTGGTGTTGACAGTTGTTTGACATTAGACGTTCCAAGATTACTTCAATACCATTCCGTATTTCTGGTTGTTTTGTTACGTGGAATAAATTCCAATTTCAGACCCAGGGATGTCCTGAGGTAGTCGAAATTTTCAAAGTCGGATTTACACGGTAGTACAGTTTTGTACGGACGATGGTGTTTCTGTATATTTGTCATTTTCTTGTCATTATGACTACAGAGCGGCAGTTTAAATTCATTTAATGGTGTGACGTTAATGAATCGGCTTGGTCCGTATCTTTGCCACTCCTCCCTTTTTCTTTTTTGTTGATGTCGGAATTAAGGACAGTTTTGTCGCCCGTGTGAACCCGGCACGGATTGGCCTTAGGAAAAGCCTAGGTGGTGGACAGTGGACTTAGCTAATGATTCGTTTCGTTCCGAGGCGAATTTTCGGGCCGGGAGGAATCGAAATGCTATCGTCGCTATCCTATCTTCTTCTTCAAAGTTATTTTGACCACCACCCAGTTCAGACGCTCCGCAAAAACAAAAAAAAAGGAACTCAAGCCAGAGTCTCTATCGCAAATTGTTTAGCCAAAATATATACGATATATATAATATTTAATTGGTAAAGTAGTATTTAATAGTCAGATTATCAGTAGTAAATAAAATACAAGTGTTCCCTTATTTAGAGAAAAAAAAAATAGAGTCGTGGTGGTGGCAAGCCCCGTTATTTTTCTTTGTGGTCCGTTTAAGCGGAAAATTTGCAATCAGCAGATTCATTGCAAAATTTTCTTTATATCTTCGTTGTCGAATTCAAGGTGAGTTCATTTATATGTAAGCTAGTGAGCTAAATTTATAAAAAAGAGAAAAAATGGCAAAATGGGTATGAAAATGCATATGATCACGTGTTATATTGAGTAACTGGATCGCATAACGTAATTTTATACCTCATTTTTAGCCTACTCCAAGTCCAAGAGCATATGTACAGTACTAAACGGTAACATCATTTATTTTTAACAGGATTTACTGGATCTAAGGTCCTCGTGTTTAGCCTGATACTGCATACATCGTTTCATTTATGATTTTTATGAATCGAAATAAATTCAAACGCCACCTGCGGATTCATTTCTCCATTTTCTTACAGGGGGGTAAGTCATTAATTTCTTAAGTATGCCCTGTTAGACGAATCTAAATATTATACATATAACATAATTACCTTTTCCTTTGAAATAACTATTTCCTTTTTTTTATGGTATTTATCAGGGTCTTTAAAGCCGGCGATCAACGACCATAAAACTGACGTCGTGATCGCCCCCCTTCATTTTTTGCAAGGTGATAACCACATTAGCCTAATTAAAAATTCAAGAACGCTTCAAGAACAACTATATTCAAGAACGCATCAAGAACAATTATATTCAAGAACGCCTCAAGAAGGATTACTATTATATCGATACAGGGTGGTTACCAAGTTCAAAAATAAAAAAAAAAAAACTTAAAAGAATATATTTCGATTTATTTAAAAGTTTATTAGTTTGTATAAAATTTGTTAAAATTTAACGTAAATTTCGTCATCAGTGCCTAGTAAAGAGGAATCTTTGTCCGCGACCTTTGATACCAGTTTTTTTTGGTTTTTGTTTGTGTCATTTGGTGAGACACACATAGTTTATTTCCTCTTATTCTTAGTTAATTGTGGGACTCGGGTTAGGATAGTCATACTACCCTCATTGAGCTCAATCCAGGTAGGGTGGCAATATCTCCCCTTTGAGTGTTCCCTTTAGTATTTCTTTTGTTGATTCAAGGTCGAATCTGATTCATAAAAGGGGAAGCAAAATAGCTCACCAAATTAAAAAAAAAAATAATTTTTCGAGTAAGAACACTTATGAGGATTCTTTTAGCATTCCTTGATACTAGCCCGTTTCTTTTTTTTTAGTTTGCTTACTTATTATTGTAATTTATAAATCTTTTGATTATCTAATTCTAATGCATAATTATAAGAAAAAGTCACAATTTTCATATTTCATTATACTCGATTTGTTTTGTTTTAAATAAAAAAAAAAAATATTTTTTTTGTAAATCGCACCAGTATGGTGAAGTTACTATTTTTTATTCAAGCTCATAGCTTGATGATGTGCTGAGTTATTCTTTTCAGGGGATACTGATGGTGACAAAATGATTCGGTGGAAGAGGTGAGCGATGTCAAAATGGTGAGTACAGAGTATAAGGGGGGGGGGGGTCAAAAATCGGCCAACGACCCCCAAGGTAGGGAGGGATGAGCCTCGTCGAATAACATCTCGACGCCCTCTAGTAGCAATGTCCGTCCGCTTTAATAGTTTTCTGTTTTGTGTTACTTTTGGATCCGTTTTTTTTTTTTTCGCTTTTGGCATGTTTAAAATGTTTTAGGCTGATTCTTTGTGTTTGTGGACAAGATCCCACACCGTGTCCGACGAGCTAGGCCCGTGCACTGACAAGCATGCCAGTCCACAGACATGAAAGCAACACAGTTATTTGGTTCAAACTCAACCCACCAGTCTATTACAACTTCGAGTCCGTCTGGCCAATAATAAAAGAACACACAGTCATCATTTCCAGAAAGGTGTTCTGGTCGCGCCGATCAGCGTAAATATCGGCAATTCGTGGCTTTCCGGGTCACCGAAATTTTGGAATCGACTTAAGTCGAAGAATGGAAATAGGTGCAAAATATGCCCTGGCATATTTCCGATGCACCCGAGGAGACCATGTTGAATGCCGACTAGTAGGTGCTAAGACACGTGTAGCCCCTTTAGAACTAATTTCAATTCCACGACTGGAATTACAGGCGGCAAAACTTCGAGTCCGTCTGGCCAATTCCAAAATAAAAGAACACACAGTCATCATTTCCAGAAAGGTGTTCTGGTCGCGCCGATCACCGTAAATATCGACAATTCGTGGCTTTCCGGGTGACCGAAATTTTGGAATTCACTTAAGTCGAAGAATGGAAATATGTGCCAAATAAACTCAACGAGGCAGACGAAGGGGCAAAGTGGACAAAAAACAACCCTCATTCGAGTCGAGTGGGCGATGGTATACGGGGCCATCCTTTTTATCACTTCCTGAAACCGAATGGCCAACATGTACTACAGCTATCCCTACAATAGAGGAAGAAATCAAGCCACATCTCTTCATTCATACATTCGAATCGAAAAATCATAATCGATGTAACCCGATTTGCGAAGTGGATGCGTCTCTTGAGGAGTACAGCATATGTATTTCGATTCATCCACAATATACGACACAACAAGAAGAAGCTACACATACGGTCAGGTAAGTTAACAAAAGAAGAATATCAAAATGCGGAGGCCGGTCTGTTTCGTGAAGCTCAGCTCGATGTCTATGCCAACGAGTTTTTGATGCTGACAAAACAAAAACCAAACTCAAACACCTGAGAATTGTGGACAATAGAAGTGCCATCTAAACTTTCCCCATATCTGGACCGTAATGGAGTACTTCGTTCTTATGGAAGAATCGATGCTGCTGCACATGTGGACCGTGATTTCAAGCGGCCAATAATACTCCCAAGGTGGCACCCTATTACAAACCATATAATCCAGTATACGCATAAACAATTCCATCATTTGCATAATGAAACAATCGTCAATGAATTACGACAGAGGTTCAGGATCCTTCGCATTAGAATTGCGGTGAACAAAGAACTTAAATATTGCCAGCATTGTAAAATTCGACCTGCCGCTCCACAACCACCTATGATGGGCAAACTTCCACCTGCCAGACTTGCAACATATCATCGACCTTTTTCGTATTCCGGCATAGACTATTTTGGTCCTATGAATGTGGCTGTCGGGCGAAGAACAGAGAAGAGATGGGGTGTTTTGATAACCTGCATGACAACACGCGCTGTACACATCGAAGTGGCTTCAAGTTTATCCACCGACTCCTGCAGCAATAAAACGATTCATAGCTCGTCCAATTGAATTCCATTCTGATAATGGAACAAATTTCCACGGAGCCGACAGCGAACTACAAAACGCAATCAAACACCAGTTGGATATCGCCAAGAGGTTTTCATCGCAAACAACAAAATGGGTATTCAACCCACCCTCATCACCTAACATGGGATGCACTTGGGAGCGGATGGTCCAAACCGTCAAGAAAGGCTTCAAAGAGTTTGCACCAATTCGCAATCCTTCAGATGCGTTGCTTTACAGTATGCTTCTGGAAGTAGAAAAAATTATTAATTGCCATCCACTCACATACCTACCACTGGATACTGATGAAGACGAAGCATTGGGACCAAATCACTTCTTGTTGGGCTCGTCGGACGAAAACAAACCAGATAGTATCCTCACTGAGAGCCGATTCCTGAGGAAACATTGGATGATGTCGCAGCAATTCGCAAATAGATTCCGGTCACGGTGGCTCAAGGAATATCTTCCTACGCTTACTCGCAGAGGAAAATGGTGGGTACCAGCGAAACCAATTGCAGTCGGAGATATTGTCATTATTGTTGACAATACAAATCCTCGTAATCTGTGGCCAAAGGGGCGTGTTCTTAAATACAGCTGAAATGATGGGCAAGTAAGAAAAGTGACAGTTCAGAATAGAGATGGAATTTATGTTCGACCAGCAGTGAAGATTGCCGTTCTCGACGTTCAAGGTGGTAAGTCGATTTCATCTGTCTTACCAGGGGGGAGTGTCGCCGCCAATGGCATCTAAACGTCAGCAGAGTAAACAATAATTGAACGAGACTAAAAGAGGCCCAGACACAAACGACAACTGCAGCGAGAATTTGATTTGGAAGGGCGGTTGAAAAATTGCAACAGCCACGAAGAGAACCAGACGAAGTTTGCAAGCAAGCAACTAAACGTTGCCGAAGAAATTGGAAGAGTTAAAACCAGAGAGAACGTTGACGCGTATCGGAAGTTAGAAGATCCAAGTACACAGTTCCACAAGTATAAACGATCTCATTACAATCCTACTATGTGGAAACATAATTAATGTTTATGTTTGTCAGAAATGTTTCTACGCACCAAATTGTTATTTTGAAACTCAAAATTTATAAGAAAGATTGAAAAGAAAACAAAGAGTACTTTTAATATGATCTATGAGAGTCAATGAAATTTCCCATTACATAAACAGCGAGTTTCCCACTAGAAAAACACTTAACAAGTGATTTAACAGCTACGAAAATGCATGCACTATAAAAATCTAGTTTCACTATAGCATTTACAATATTTGCCTTAAATCGACTGCGACTCTCGGAATGTTTTACAAAAAAAAACTTGGCAAAGTATTATCTCAACTTAAGATTTTTAAAATCAATACCTACTTGACAAAATGGAAAATAGTTAAACTATTTTAAGTCACAATTTGGCCTTCAAAATGTTTATTCAAAGAAGACTATTTTTGACTTGCTTTTAGGAAATCTTTTTTTAAGAGTTTTTTTTTTCTCCATTGAAAAATGTAAAAAATGAACCTTACCCAACAATATTGGCAATATTTGAGGCAATAAATTGCCTAGCTAATTGCCCAAAAATGTGAAACGTAAATTTATTGTCTACGATAGAGATCAATAATTGCTTTTCATCTAGCGGGCAATATTGCCATTGCCAAATCGTCTCCCTTAGCAGTACCTCTGTCATGGCTGTTCATGCCAGAGATTTCCCGTTTCCCAGTCCTCGAAAACAAAGTACGTCTAAGTATTCTCATTTGGAACGACAACTACTAGACATGCAACTTACTTTGCAAAATTGCCAACGAGATATTCAAAAGCTACACTCTAGCCAACAACAAACAGAAAAGACCATGCATGAACTCAAAATCGGACAATGACAACACCAAACGTACCAAGGACTACAACACCAGATGTACCAAGGACCACAACAACATACGTCATATCCCCAACAGCAGTATCAGCATGTAAATCGCCCAAGAACCAGATCTGTCACTCCCAATCGGAACAATGGTATTTGTTATTACCACAATCGATGGGGAAGTGACGCTCGACATTGTACCAAACCGTGCAAATTGACATCACCCGCTACTTCCAACCTGGGAAACTAAAAAGGCTGTCACCAATCGCAGCAGTAGTTGGTGACAGCACAGATTCTTCAATATCCAAATAAATAAGACTTCACATCCACGATTTCTCTACCAATCAAACATTCTTAATAGATTCCGGATCCATAGTCTCAATAATTCCAACAAGTTCTTTCAAAAATTATTTATATCAAAACTCGACTCTTCAACTAACGCTCTCTATATAAAAAAACAAAACAAGATTGGAGCAACATCGTCGTTAATAACAGTTGAAAAGATGATACATAGAAACTACAAAAAATATGCATCTTTTAAGTTAAGAGTCCCAGACTCAATTTTTAATATTATCAACTCAATATCTCTCTGGCCAAACGGAATAGTAATACACGAAATCATAAATAAACAACATAACCCAAGATCTTTACCCAGACAATGCCAAATCTTCGAAGAAGCAGCTCCAACAAGTTCTGATTTATTATCAAAACGTCAATGGACTAAGGACAAAGATCAACACGGTCTACAAAAACATAAACAATCTCCCACATGACATAATTATTTTAACAGAAACTTGGCTAGATAATTCTTTCTTGGATACTGAACTCTTTGATGCGTCCTACCAAGTTTTCAGACGAGGCAGGCACCACTCAAATGACTTAGACACAGACACGGTGGTGGAATTTTGTTTGCAGTCAAAAACTGCTGTATATGCACTCTGGTTGATGATTTTGATCTATCTGACGTCAAAATAATGTGTATTAAAATTAAAATGGAAACTGGTTACCTTTATATTGTCTCAGTGTACATACCTCCAAGATCAACAAATGGTATTTATGAAAACTGCATAAATTGCATAGAAAACATTCATGACCAAATGGAACCAAGTGATGAGCTCCTAATCTTGGGCGATTTCAATCTCCCAAACCTGAACTGGACAATGTCGACAGATTTCAACTACTTTTCGCCAGCTAATTCTTCTTCTAATTACGAATTCTTGGTAATCGATGGTCTAGCTTCGTGTGGACTTAGTCAATTCAATGGGGTTGCTAACCGTTTTGATAAAATATTGGACTTAATATTCTTCTCAGACACTATATATGCTGACGTAGCTGTAACTCCAGCCGATACTATTTTATTAGTTGAAGATCGACACCATCCAGCATAAGATTTATCTCTCAATATTAATGTTTTCAATGTTCCTGTAAGCTCAAACGAAAAGGAGTTCAATTTAAAAAAATGGAATTTCAATGAACTAGTTAATTTGTTATGTAATGTTGACTGGAATCAAATACTTTTTAATCGTGATATTGATGATATGTGTCTTAAATTTTATAGTACTCTCTTTGACTGTTTTTATGAAACCACGCCATTAAGTAAATCTGGCTGCAATCCCAAAACTCCACCATGGTTTGATACTCACTTAAAAAACTTAAAAAATAAAAGAAATAAGGCGTGGCTTAAATATAGTAAAACAAAGACAGATGGAGATTTTAGGATATATTCTCAACTGAAACATATGTTTACAGACTATTTCAACACTCTTTATACAGATTATATTATCAAACTTGAAGATGAGTTAAAACAGTCTCAAAAAAACTTCTGGAACTTTGTGAATAGTAAAAGAATTGTTGATGGCTACCCTAACTCCATGTCTTATGACATCAGAACCAGCCAAGACTCCGAAGAAATTTCAAACATGTTCGCAAATTTCTTCAAAGATGCTTTTGAAGTCCCTATTTCTTCCCAAACTTCCGACACTTTTTTCCGTCTCAAAATTTTTCTCACCTTAACTCACTTAATTTTACCATTAGTGAAGATTCAATTGCACATAGCGTTTCAAAACTTGACAACTGTTTTAGCCCTGGTCCTGATGGTGTACCATTTTGTGTACTAAAAAAATGTATTTCCAATTTATCTTATCCTCTTTTTATTCTATTCAATAAATCTCTAAGGTGCTCATTTTTTCCTAAATTATGGAAAAGTTCTTTTATAACCAATTCATAAAAAAGGGTCCAAAAACGACATCAGGATTTACCGACCTATCGCCAAACTTTTTGTTATTCCTAAACTGTTTGAGTCCATTATCTGTAATGTCTTATCTTTTAATTGTAAATCAATTATTTGCGACAGTCAGCACGGATTCGTCCAAAACAAATCAACTGTAACAAATCTCTTTCATTTTACTTCCTTTTGTCTTCATTCTTTTGAAGATAGAAAACAAGTAGACTGTGTGTTTACGGATTTTAGTAAGGCCTTCGATAAATTGTGTCATAAAACGTTAACCCATAAACTAAAGGCCTTAGGATTTAATAAAAGTTTTTTAACGTGGATTTCGTCTTATTAGGTAATAGAAGCTATAGTGTTACATTTAGGAATGAACGTTCTACTCACTTTTTCGTCAACTCTGGTGTCCCGCAAGGAAGCCATTTAGGTCCCTTATTGTTTATTTTATATGTTAACGACTTAACCTCGATTATAAAATACTCCTCGGTTCTAATTTATGCCGATGATATTAAAATCTTCAAAATTATAAGTTCAATAAACGACTGTTCACTGCTTCAAGAAGACCTATATAGGTTTAGGGAATGGTGTTATAAAAACCGCGTCTGTTAAACATAGACAAATGCAAAACCATGTGTTTTACACGCAAACAAAAAATTATAACTTATAATTATTTATTAGATTCTTCTCCTTTGTGCAAACTTTCCATTTTCTCCGATCTAGGTATTATACTTGACACTAATTAACTTTTACAGACCTCTATAACTTTATAATTAAAAAGCCCAATAAAATTCTAGGTTTCATAAAACGATTTTCTCATGACTTCCGTGACCCTTACGGCCTCAAACTTCTTTATATATCTTTCGTAAAGCCAATACTTGAACACGGCTGCGTAGTTTGGGCCCCTTACTATACAATTCATAAGAGTAGACTTGAAAGTATCCAGAGAAGGTTCATGCGTTTTTGTCTTCGTCTTCTTCCGTGGTCCCCAAGATCCGCACTTCCTCCTTATACTCATAGACTCATGCTAATAAATCTTCCCTCACTGTTAAAACACAGACAGTATCTCCAGCTTTGTTTCATTATTAAATTAATCAATGGATCAATAAATTCCCCATCAGCTTTATGTCGTTTAAATTTTAGCTACAGTCTAACTAGCATAAGAACACAATTGCCATTATGTCCGATATTCAGCAGAATAAACTATGGTGTGAATAGTCGTTTAAATCAATTGATATCAGTCTTCAATAATTTATTATTATTTAATTACTTCTATAAATGACAATTTTAAAAGTAAAAAATTTAAAGAAAACTTTTTCAACATTTCATTGTAGTTATACTTGTATTTATATTGTAGGTTATATTAAGAGTATTAAAATTGTATTTAAATAGTTAAAAGTTCTAACGTTAGTTAATTAACGGATTAATAAATAATAATAACAACCGTTAAATAAAAAACAAAAAAATAAACCGGTAAAAGATCAACTTCAACTCTACGAAGCTAATTCATCCACAATCAACACCTACGGCGTTAAAAATCTCAAGCTCGATCTCAATCTTCGAAGATATTTCTCTTGGACGTTCATTATTGCGGATATTACAACTGCAATAATTGGAGCCGACTTCCTTACACATTTCAACCTACTTTTAGACCTAAAAAACCAGCGACTTATAGATCCTCTCACCTCACTTTCAACCAAAGGTGAATCACTAGTGACGAAAACGTTCAACATCTCCACAATCGACGCATCACTTCCAGAGAAATACATCCAACTCCTTAAAGAATTCATCGAGATCACAAAACCAACTTTTAAACCAAATCTCAACAATACTCATTACGCTCATCGCATCACCGCAAAGGGTCCTCCGGTCTCTGCGCGTTCCTACAAACTCGCAGGAGAAAAGGCTCCAGCAGCAAGAACACAAATAGGTGACATGCTGGAAGAAGGTACCATCAGAAGTCCTTACGCAAGTCCTATCGTTCTTACAAGAAAGAAGAACAACGAATGGCGACTCTGCGGCGACTATAGGAGGCTTAACTCTATCACCGAAGCTGACAAATATACACCTCCACTTGTCCAAGACCTTTCTCGTTTGTATGGTGCCTGCATTTTCACTAAACTTGATTTGGACAAAGCATATCATCAAGTTCCCATGCATCCAGATGACATCCACAAAATAGCAATTATAACACCTTGGGGCCTATATGAGTACTTGATGATGCCATTTGGTCTTAGAAATGCCACACAAACTTTCCAAAGATTCATGGATTCAATCTTTCGAGATCTGAATTTCGTCTTTGTGTATATTTATGATATACTAATCATGTCACAAAACGAAAACCAGCACCAAGAACATCTCAGAGCGGTCTTCGAAAGATTAAAAAACTTCTCACTTAACATCAACATCAAAAAGTGTGAGTTTGGTCAACGAGAAGTTAACTTTCTAAGTTTTATCATCAACGCTCAGGGATATGCACCATCAAGCGATAGAGTAAAAGCCATCCTCGAATTCAAAAAACCTGAAACCATAGAAAAATTAAGACGCTCTCTTGGAATAAGCAATTACTACAGACATTGCATTCCAAACGCAGCACAGTTGCAAGTCCCATTAAACAGCTACCTTCAACATTCTATAAAAAAGACAAGACGCAAATTATCTAGACCGAAGAAGCAGCACAAGCATTCAAGGAGTGCAAGAAACAAATAGCGAACTTAACACTTCTCGCATTTCCTTCTCCAGATTCTGAGATGCACCTTACAACTGATGCTTCATCTGCTGCCATCGGAGCAAAACTTGAACAACTGTCAGGTGACAAATGGGTACCACTTGGATTCTTTTCACGCAAACTCAGCTCTGCAGAGCAAGTCTATTGTACATACGACCGCGAGCTGCTTGCCATTTTTGCATCCATCAAGTTTTTTCACCATCTATTGGACTGTCACACATTCGTCATAAAAACCGACCACAAACCACTGACGTATTCATTCAAACAGAAGCATGAAAAGGCAAATCCGCCAGCTAGACTATATCTCACAATTTACAACGGATATAGTTTATGTAAAGGGTGAAGATAACGTTATAGCAGATGCCGTATCAAGAATCAATACCATCAACATGCCAACCATACTAAGTCCAGCAAATATCCGAGAAGATCAACTGAAAGATGATCATCTACAAGATTTAATACAAAATCCATCTTCACTTCATCTTCAAGAACTCCAGGCTGAACGAGACATTAACATCTATTGTGATATTTCTCAAGGTATCGTCAGACCCTACATCCCAGCATCACTCAGAAAAACAGTATTCAAAACCATCCATGACGTCGCACATCCCAGTGGCAGAACAACCTCACATCTGCTGAGAGAGAAATATACCTGGCCTGGAATTCGCAAAGACACATTACAATGGTCTCGAGAGTGTCTATCTTGTCAGAGAACCAAAGTAAATCGTCACACAAAACTCCAACCTGACCACATAGCAGTTCCGGATTCAAGATTTAATCACATACACATAGACATTATATTTCTACTATTTGTTCATGGGTACCAATATTGTCTCACAATGATAGACCGCTTCTCAAGGTGGCCAGTTGCAGTTCCAATCAAAGATATGACAACTGACACTGTCGCAACAACACTTTTCAACCACTGGATATCTCATTATGGTTCACCTGTAACAATAACCTCAGAGCAAGGCTCTCAGTTTGAGTCAGCTATTTCAAGCACTCACTAACCTAGTTGGTACAAAAAAGACCAGAACGACACCGTACCATCCACAATCCAACGGCATAGTGGAGCGCATGCATAGAACGCTGAAGGCGTCTGTCTTGTCTTTTAAAGAAGACATTCAAGCCACTCCTGCTGAAATGTTATATGGGTTTCATCAGATATCCCACCAAGTTCATCAGTTTATCTCCAAGGATCTCACAAAGTATTCGCATGTCTGGTTACGCTGCGATCATGTTAAGGCTCCCTTAGAGCCACCATATCAACCCCATACAAAGTCATTGAGAGAACATCGGACAGAGTCTACAAAGTGAACATCAATAACCAAGAAAAAAGTGTATCCATTGACAGACTCAAACCCTGCTACATAATCAAATCCGATGAAAACGAAATTGGTAACACCTTCAACATCAACCAACCAGCAAATGCAGCCACATCCAGGGTTCTATTGACACCTGGTAAGTTGTTTTCCACGCCACCTGCATCTCAAGCGCTTAAACTTCAAAAGGCGATAGAATTATTTTCGATTTGACGTTCAATGTATTTCCCATAAGAGAAAACGAAAAAAGCGCCAGATGAAAATTAGTTTTACCAAATTATTTTATATCAACGGATATCCATATTGTAATATTTTGCCAAGGGTTCGCCAATAAAACTTATTTCTTAAACTGAACAACAATTACTTTACAAAAATAAAACACCTTTATTTCACTTCAAATACCTTACTTCCAATACTTTTATTATAACAAGCACAATTCACTATTTTACACCGATGTTTATGCGTTCACTTTCAAAATCAAACTCAAAACTTCGGACTGGTGGCCCTGTATTTATATCCGAGAAAAAGCTACTAGAATCTTCTAAAGTCCTGGAATGTGCTGGAATTTGCTGGAACAAGCTTCCCCTCCACAAGTCTCCACAAGTAGATCAAAAGCTCTCAAAAGCTTTCGTTGAGTTAATTATAGCAGTTTTCAGTGGTTTATGTATTGGATAACTTTAGTGTGGTTAAGGTATTGGATAACATTAGTTAATCTTTTGTTCAAAGATGGCGCTACTAATTTATTCTGTTATAGAAGAATAAAAGATGTCGTTGTTTGCATAAATGGGCATATTCACCACATTGCCGATTAAATCCATCACCGTTATAGCGATCTAAACGGTCACAGTGAACTACCTTAAGCTTGCCTCTCAACCCTCTCTGAATGCGGTAAACCACATCATTGATTCGCTTCACAACGGTGTATGGTCCAGTTTTGTTGAAGTTTTGGTGACAATCCTTTTTGTCGATGGGGATTGTAAAACCATACCAGGTCTCCTTCTTGGAATCCAATCGTTGTTGCACGAGCGTCGTACCGTGTTTTTATCCTATCACTGTCTATTTTTATGGTTTTCCTTGTCCGTTGATGAATGTTAATGAGTCTTTCTGTGAGGTTATCCACATATTCATCTGGCTTTTCCGGTTCCATAGTACGGCATCCAAATTTTACTTCACTAGGCAACCGTATTGTTGTGCCGAACAGGATCTCCGATGGTGTATGTCCTGTTGAACTATGAACCGCACTTCGGTAGGCCATCAAAAACAATGGAATATGGCGATCCCAGTCTCGTTGGTAGTCACCTACAACATTGGACAGATGTTCCTTAAGCGTCCTGTTGAATCGTTCGACCATTCCGTCAGATTGTGGATGAAGCGGTGTTGTCCTCGTCTTCTTGATGCCAAGGAGAGAGCAAACCTCCTGGAAGATGTTAGATTCGAAGTTCCTTCCTTGGTCAGAATGCAATTCCAAAGGAACACCAAACCTGCTCACCCAATTGAATACAATCTGATCAACCACTGTTTTGGCTTCTTGGTTTGGGATGGCAAATGCCTCAGGCCACTTGCTGAAGTAATCCATGACTACAAGGATGTATCGGTTTCCACTGTTGGTCTCCGGAAACGGACCTGCAACATCTACAGCTATCCTCTCGAATGGCGTGCCCCCATTGTACTGCTGCATTTTACTTTGAAGTTTTCTACTTGGACCCTTTGTAGCAGCACAAGTATCACATTTTCGGCACCACTTTTCGACATCATCTCTTGCATGTAGCCAGTAGAACCGTTGTCATATCTTTTCCAGCGTTTTGTTGACTCCCAAATGACCTCCAGATGCTCCATCATGCATCTCTCGAAGAACATCATTAACCTTTGACCTGGGCACGATTAACTGCATCACATACGATTTACCATCTGCAGACTCCCATTTACGCCTTAGTACCCCTTCTTGGACATGAAGACAGTCCCACTGTGCCCAATGCGCTTTGAGAGCTGGACTTCTAACGGAGATTTCACCCCGTCCTGGTTTTTCTTCGTGCTCTTTCCATGCATGAATGGGCTCTATATCTGTGTTTTCTTGTTGGGCAGTTCTCAGTTCTTCATTGCTCCAACCGTAAATGGGATCGGCTCTTACTTGCTGGATGGCAACTGTTTCCTTTTCTTCTTGACGCGTGCAATTCTTACAGTCCTGTTTACACGGTCGTCGAGACAATGCATCTGCGATTGTGTGCAGCTTTCCTTTCCGATGTTGAATTTGGTAGTCGTATGTCTGTAGTCTCTCGATCCACCTAGCTACTTGACCTTCGGGATTTTTGAAGTTCAGAAGCCAATTAAGCGCACCATGATCTGTTTGAAGAAGGAACTTCTGTCCATAGATGTACTTATGGAAGTGCTTTGTTGCCAAAATCAAAGCTAGAAGTTCCCTTCTGGTCACGCAGTTATTGCGTTCTGGCCTCGAGAGTACCTTACTGTAGTAGGCGACGACTTTTTCTTCTCCGTCATGGACTTGCGACAGTACAGCTCCAATTCCCACGTTACTCGCATCAGCGTCTATGATGAAAGGTTTTCCAGGAGTCTGATAGGTCAGCACAGGAGCATTACACAAACGTAGCTTGAGTTCCTGAAAATTTTTCTCGCACTCACCTGACCATTTGAACGGCTTCCCCTTTTCAGTAAGTTGATGCAAGCTCTTAGCGATTCCAGCAAAGTCCTTCACAAAGCGCCGATAATATGTGGCTAGACCAAGAAAGCTACGGAGTTGGTGTTTATCCTGTGGTGTTGGCCAATTCTTCACAGTGTCAACTTTTTCCGGATCAGTCTTTATTCCTTGGGAAGAGATGATATGTCCCAAGTATTTAACTTCGGTCTTGTAAAGCGCACATTTCTCTGGATTTAATTTTAAGTGTGCTTCTCGAAGCCTCTGGAATACGGCCTTAAGGTTCTTACAATGTTCGTCAAAAGTTTTCCCATAAACGATGACATCGTCCAAATACACAAGGCATGATTTCCAGGTAAGTCCTTGTAGGACACACTCCATTAGACGCTCAAATGTTGCCGGAGCATTGCAAAGTCCGAATGGCATAACTTTAAACTGCCACAGACCATTTCCTGTAGAGAAAGCTGTCTTCTCGCGATCTTCTGGATGGATTTCTACCTGCCATTAGCCACTCTTTAAGTCCAGCGTCGAGAACCATTGAGCTCCTTCCATTGCATCCAAAGTATCGCTGATTCTGGGCAAAGGGTAGCTGTCTTTCTTTGTCACATCGTTCAGCCTACGGTAGTCCACACAAAACCGGGTGCTTCCATCCTTCTTTTTGACAAGAACTACTGGTGATGCCCAAGGGCTTTTGGAATTTTCGATTAGCCCATCTTTCTTTATTGTCAATATCATCTCTTCAACTTCGGCTTGTTTGGCTAATGGGAGACGTCTTGCTGGCTGTCGAATCGGTCTAGCGTCACCTGTGTCTATTCGATGCTGAACCAGCGTATTCATGAAGAAGGCTTCCAGCAACACTAAGCTGATGTTGACTTAGATTGGATGGCTTCAGAATTTTGGCTTTCATGGTGCTGAATTTCCCGGGGTCCATAGATTTGTCTGTGTTCATTTCTGTGATCTTGGTTATTGCGGACACAGATTCACATTTTCCAACTATTTCTCCCTTCTTGAGCTTGACTTCGTACGGTTTGATGTTCAGTATCCGCACGGGTACCATGTTGTTCTTTGGTTCCACAAGAGTCTTCCCTAAGATGATGTTTTGGGAAGATTGCTCAGACTCTGGTTCCACCATGAGGTATCGATGGCTACCTAAATCGCCCTCTATTTTTTGTCCACACAAACACTTCCGAAGAGGGAGGCAAGCATATGTCTCCTTTGATGACAGTTCTTAGAGTTGATGAGTTTTCGTTGCCATAAACCATAGGAATCTCTACATTTTGGTAATTGAGAACTTGCTTACCGAGATCCAGAATCAATCCGTGCTCTTTCATAAAGTCAATTGCAATTATGCACTCGTCACATATATCTGCTACCAAAACTAGATGCGAAAACTCTAGTTCTGCCAAACGGATTTTGAGACGAACTTCTCCATACACTCTTGCTGCCGCACCTGTCGCAGTTTTAAGACGGTAGCTATTGGTGTTGTGTAGCCACGTCATTTTGACCAAGCTCTTCGCACAATGGAGGCTGTGGCACCGGTATCAATTGTAGCCACGTGTTTCTTACCATTTACTGTTGCGTCCACTGTCAGACTCTTATTGTTTCGTTTAGTCTGCGAGACTTGGATTATGGTTCTGGGCAAATCGATACCAAGACGAGCAGGAGCGTTGATGTTATTGCTTACCTGTTCGCGGGTATTATTTTTGCTTCCACAATGTTGACAGGTGACTCTTCTTGGTGGCAATCTGCACTGGCGCTGGAGATGTCCGATTTTGTTGCAATTCCAGCATCGAGCAGGTCCTTCTCGCTGCCTTCTTTGGAATTCAGCTCTCTGGCAAGAACATTCCTCAACTTCCAGTTCTCTTACCCGATGAATTCCTAAAGAAGCCTGTTCCGATGCTTCCATAGTGAGCGCGAAGGCTAATGCTTCAGAAAGCGTGCGTTTTCCAGCAGTTCGAATTGCTCGCTGGAGATTGATATCGGAAACTGCACGGACAAAAGCCTCTGTTGCTAGCTGATTGGTAATTTCATCTCCTGCAGTCGGGTATGCTAGATGCGCCAACCGTTCAATGTCTGCTTGGAGTTGTTGTAGACTTTCTCCACTTTTCTGGACTCTGGTATTAAGTTGGACGCGGAAGACTTCTTGCATATGGCCATCCCCAAATCGCTTGTCAATGGCCTGAACAAGAGCACTGAAGTTTCCGTTCTTGTCTGCTGGTAATGTTTGCAATAATTCAGCAGCAGAACCTCTAAGGGCAAGCGTCAGGGCAATAAACTTGTCTTCGTCATCCCAGCCATTTGTTGTTGCGGCTGCCTCAAACTGCTTCTTGTAGATTGACCAAGAAGATTGTCCGTCAAAGGTCGGTGGATGCATTTCCTTTTTCTTTGGACAGTCGCCAGAACTTTCTCGAACCTTTATTTTTCGAACTCTGTCCAGTTCTTTAGTAATGCTTTCAATGTTATCTTCGATCTTCTCGAATTTTGCTTCCACTGACGAAAACTGTTTTTCAACACGTTCGTCAAGGGCAATAAACTTGTTCTCGAATAAATCTAGTTTACCTTCGAGGATGTGTTTCTGTTCTTCGAACCGTTCGAGAAGATTCTTTTCTTGTTTTTCGAGCAGATTCTTTTGGTCACTTCGCTGTTCCTCTAGAAGATTCTTTTTTCACTGCGTTGTTCTTCTAACCGCTCAAGAAGATTCTTTTGTTCATTCTTCTGCTCAATTCGTTGTTCTTCTAGAAGATTCTTTTGTTCACTGCGTTGTTCTTCTAACCGCTCAAGAAGATTCTTTTGTTTATTCTTCTGTTCAATTCGTTGTTCTTCTAGAAGATTCTTTTGTTCCTTTCGTTGGTCTTCAAACTGGGCGAGCAACTGAGCCATCATATTGGTTAAGTCTAAGCTTGTACTTACTTGATCTTCCAAAATTTCAATTTCAAATAGAAACGTGTCTGGATTTTCACCGTGTTGCCTTAAATCTTCCTGCAGACGAATAATGAGGTCATTTTTCGTTCCAGCAGTAGGAAGACCTCGTCTGTTCAGTTCTGCCTTAAGTTCAACACAATTCAATGCATTCACAATTTTTCCCATTTTGTTTCTATTTTTATTCTTATATTTTTGTATGTCACTTTTACTGTTCATTTATTTACACACTTTAACACTTTTCACCATTAATTATCTGAATGCACAGATAAAATAAGTTCTATTCCACTTTACTGACACCAGTGTAATATTTTGCCAAGGGTTCGCCAATAAAACTTATTTCTTAAACTGAACAACAATTACTTTACAAAAATAAAACACCTTTATTTCACTTCAAATACTTTACTTCCAATACTTTTATTATAACAAGCACAATTCACTATTTAACACCGATGTTTATTCGTTCACTTTCAAAATCAAACTCAAAACTTCGGACTGTAGGCCCTGTATTTATATTCGAAAAAAAGCTACTAGAATCTTCTAAAGTTCTGGAATGTGCTGGAATTTGCTGGAATAAGCTTCCCCTCCACAAGTCTCCACAAGTAGATCAAAAGCTCTCAAAAGCTTTCGTTCAGTTAATTATAGCAGTGTTCAGTGGTTTGTGTATTGGATAACATCAGTGAGGTTAATGTATTGGATAACATTAGTTAATCTTTTGTTCAAAGATGGCGCTACTAATTTATTCTGTTATAGAAGAATAAAAGATGTCGTTGTTTGCATAAATGGGCATATTCACCACAATATTATGATTGAAATAGAATCAAAAAATGTGTAAGCTTATAAATTACCCCGAAAATATATTAAAATGGATAGCTAAAACGCTTTGCTTTGTAAATGAAAAATGTAAACAAACCACTTTTACAACCAGAAACAACAACAAAAGTCACGATTATTAAAAAATATGTTTGTTTGTAAAATAAAGTTATTTGAATAAAAATCTTCTTGTGAAGCAATTGTTAAAAAATATTTTTCAATTGGCTGTCTACACATTAGTTTTTTAGTTTACAAAAGAGGCAAGGTATGAATGAAGGTCAAGCTCGATCACTCTTAATTAGTTCTATTTTTAAAAAGAGTTTACTTTAAAAGAGTGCTAACCTTTTTTTAAATGGAGGATAAAAGTTTTTTTTTTTGCCAGAAATTACATTATTCTTAGAAAGAAACTTACGTGGTAGGATAAAACAAACGAACACAGGGAAATCAAATGATGCCCCTATAATTTATATTAACTTTATATTAACCTGCGCGTACCTAATACTAAAAAAAATAAAATGAAGATTTATATCACTTAAGTGTATTATAGGTGACTCCTTTTGATAATTAGGAAAACTAATTTTTGTTGGCTTATTACATTTACTTAAGTGAGCGCTTTTGACTGTCATAATTCTATTTTTACGAAAGCAAATTTGAACGAAACTAATCGAAAAATAGCAAACCGCAATTATTGGTGCAACACATAATTTCCTGGTATTATCTTTTTTTTCTTACGATCACTTAAGTGGACCTTTGACATTTCTACTTCTTTCTTTACTTATAATAAACAGGAAAATTAATGTTTTATTTAAATCCATAAGAAACTCTAGCCCCCTAAACTTCTACCTGACTACGCACATGATATCGTTCTGACTGGCGCCTTGCATCCATTTTGGGAAACAACAACAAAAAAGCACGTTTGTTTACATATTTCATCTGCAAAATAAAGCAAATTAGTAATTAGTTTCGATATATTTTACGTTTGATTTGCAAACTAGCATGTTTAATTATTCTATTGCAATTATAATAGAAACAACCGTTCATATAAAATTAATTTGTTAAAATAATGTTTCTACGAGCTGTTTTTGTTTTTCTCTTATGGGAAATGCATTGAACGTCAAATGAAAAAGAAATCTATCTCGTTTGCTAGTTTCACGCGCTGGCTGCTAGGTGCCGTGACTCCATGTGCCAATACTGGACCCACCTCAACAAACGTACCAGAGAAAACAAATCGTGAACTTTCATCATCCAGCTCAGGAATGCAGATCCAGCTGACAAAATACACTCGAGGGGAGTACTGTGGCGATCCTGTATCGACAGTCGCACCTCTGCCAGTTGGTGCCAGGGTGCCAGCAACTTCTTACAGCCGTATTCATTAGAATCCGCTGAACAGATGAATAGTTATGCACTGCATACGGACTTATGTAGCCACTATACAACGTTGCATAAATTGTTATGCATAAAATATTTTTCAACGCATTATAGTTATAATGAGCTTGTGTCAAAATTAGTACCATAAAGGAGGAATCTAGTACGTTTAACTTTCACAACTGACAAAGGACAACCAGCTGTGTGTGTGCTGTGTGAAAAATCAATAGAAGTAATTCTGCTGGCGATTGGATTCTTTTTGGTTTCTTATTAATTTCTTTTAATATTATTATAATTATCCAGTAACTTTTTTATTTTTTTGTGTTCGCAAATAAAATTAAAAATATTTGAAAGAAAAAATACGTCGTTTCTGATTTATTTCATGAATTGTTCCATTCACTGACATCGTGATGTTTTTGTTGAGGAGAAAAATAAAAGGGTGGTGCTTATTTTGTAATGCTTAAAATTCATTTGTATTATCCCATGAAAGTGATAAAGGTGAATCTTTGTATAATTTTATTTTAATCACGCATGCCGTCGAGCATTTGCAAAAGTTGTAAGAATTGATGGAAAATCTTTAAATTTTGCACATTTATTAAGCAGCTTCTATAAAATAAAGTGTACAAAACAATGTTCTTTATTTTTTAAAACAATATCCCAACAAAAATTTACAGTAAATGAACAAAACCAACATTATTAATTGTTGTGTGAGTCAAAGTGACATTCCGATACTAAACAACCCTTATGTTGGCTCTATACAACCTCCAAACGCGTTTAGCTTATGTTGCTTCTATTCAACGTTGCATAAGTTTATGAATAAGGTTTTTGCGTTCAGAGGCATTATAAAGAATGCATAGCGCTATGCACTCGCTATAATTCGTTTATACATAAGGCTGTTAGTATACAGAAAAAACCTAGAAAAAGACCAGTAGAAAAATTCAAATTCATTCTTGTTTTCAACCGCACTCAGCAAAGTCGACTTACCATTTTATTTGACTTGTTAATAATTACAGAGTTTTAAAGTTATTAATTTACATAAATAAATATTGTTAAAGTGATTTGTAATCACATAAAATAAAAGTTCAGTGTTTTCATCCTCTTTTGTATTCGCTTTTGGTGACATTTATCATTATTATAGTTGGTGTCAGAGAAAGACACCACATTTTATCGTTTAACAGCGCCATCTGTGTGGTCAAAATACTAACCTTCACTTACCACCATTATTCGCACCCTCTTACCGACATCAGCTGATACCTACATGTCATGTGTACTAAAGTGAAAGTGACAGGAATATGAATCTGCTAACTGAAGAGCGTAAAAGTTTTTATTTTTAATTTTATTTGTTGAGATGTTCGGCAAAAGTTTGTTGTTTTTCATTTATATATGCAAATAATAACGTTGGCCACCAACTAATAAGAAAATAATTACTTTACCTCGGATATGGTTTCAAATTGCAAGAAATCTTGTGAATGACGGGCTAGATGATGCTGTGAGCTTGCGACCTATTTTTGATTTCCTTTGCTCTAAATTCTAATCAAATCGGGCTTTCAAGTTGGAGATTGAAGTATTTAGAAGCGATATATATTTTTTAATGATTTCAATCGTTATGCCGTTGTAGCACAAGCAACGACGTTACTTGTTATAAAAATAAAATCAAAACACTTATTTTACGGAGTAATCTCCCATTTTGCTAGTTGCTACATACTTATAATATCTATTTTAATTGCTGTCAGCTTTCTTTCGATTTAATTTTTTATTCGATATGCAAGAAATAAAACTAACGACAATACTACTGAAGTGTTAAGTGTTTTAATAAACATTTAAATTAAACTGCAAAAAATTTAAATCACTATCGACACCAAAACAAAAAAAGATGTCACAACAAAATTTAACATTGAACGGGATTGCAAATGTGGCCAAGAGTGCTGACTCAGCTGATGTCGAAGCTATGAGAGAATGGTGGTAAGTTTCTGAAAATTAATTGATTGTAAAATGTTTGACACATCATTTTTATTTTACGATAAAGCTATCACAATTTTTATGATAAAGGCTTATGTTGTTATCTTGTCACAACACAACTTACTTAAAACTTTTAAGATAGGTACCCAAATACTTATGTGGGATGACATAATTTATTTCGACGTTATCTCTGCTCTAAAGGGATCAATGTGATCCGTGGAAATTGTCCCTTCATAAAATCGATGGACATAATTTTTATATTTAGAAGCAATACACATACCTACAACCAAATTATGTATCGGAGTTTATGGATGATCCCAAAAGACCATCGTGTGCCTACTTCTTCGTTACGCGAGTCACGCGTTTCTTCACACTTACCACTGTGTCACTAGCGACGCCTTTGAGCTCTTTAAGTTTGTCGGGAAAAACTGCAATAACCTTGATTTGGATTTCATTTTTGGTTCTCGACATTAAAGAGTGGTTTTTGGAAGCAATGCCCTCTGTTTATCGACTAAGTAGATCACTTGCTCTCTCCGACCAAAACGAATTCAAATAAATCAGTAAAACATGCGCCAAATTTTGTATTAATCCTTTAGAAGAATGAACAATCAAATGCTAGGTCTGGCCGATTACAAATTAATGTGAGGAGCCTGCCCAGTACCCTACCCATTTTTTTGTATAGTTTGACTTCGATTGTTGTATTATTTTTCCCTCATATTAAATGCAAACATTGACACACAATACAAATGTCAGTTAAAATAATAGGTATGTTTAGGAAAAGCAGGTCTCTGAGGGCTTAGCAGTGTCAGTGTGCCAAACCGGATTCCTCAAAAACTCTCAATTTGGCGGTCAAATTACTGGAAAAACAAATTTTGGAATCACTTGCTCAGCTATTTCCAGAGGTAAATCGCCAATATTTTATTTTCCTACACACACCAAACTAAATTCTAAAGCTGAAGTTGGAAATAAATAACTTAAAAAAGTACTTCAAACTACAAAACGCTGAATTCTTGATATTAATTGTGTTTAACATTGGTAAAACAGATTGTTGCGTTCCATTGGCCAATTAAATTGTTTCCATTTTGCCAATCAAAATTTTTCGGCATATTATTGCTCCTTGCGTTTATCCATGAATTTTTAACGATGATCGAACCTGGAGAGTAGGGTGTTCAGTATAGTTGCTGTATATTTTGGATTTGCTGGTGTACAGCACTATTGATAACTCGGTATATGGTCATCCATAAAATGGTTGTCCGCTTGTTTCTGGCTTGTAAGGATTATAGTGGTACGACATTTATAGCTTGTTTTTTAAACAAAAGGATTAAAATTTCAACCTCAAGATCAAATGCTTTTTATTCGAGTCTTTTTTTTTGTTGCTGAAATTAAACATGCCTAACCGGACCAAGTGAATTATTATACTCTTAACTATTTATGTAAGTCTATTGTTAGTAAACAGGAATGTAGGGGCTTAAACTAAACGGCTCAAACCTAAAGTAATTACCCATAATTTTCTAATATCAATATTGTTTGAGCAAAATCGGTATAACAGATGTAACGCCTTGCGCGGTCGTTAAACGATCAATTCCGCTACTTGTTCTGCTACAATTTATTAGGATTTTATTAAAGTTAACAATATAACATACAAGCAGAAGCCTCTTCCTCACTACAGCTCGTTATTAATAGTCTTAAAAACTACTGCGACTTAGGAAACTACAAATAAATACCTCCAAATCGAAGATAATGATTTTTGAATTTATAAACAGGAGAGTATTACCTCGTGACAAGTGGTATCTTGGCGTTGAGTTCATAGAAAATGTAAAGCAGTACAAATATCTCGGTTTTTTGATATCGAGTAACTGAGATTTGCGTCCTCATATAAAAGAAAAATGTATATCTGCCAAAACTGCAATTAATGTTATGTGGAGTAGGTTATTTTGCAATAAAAAAAGTAGATTCATGTTCCAAATTTAAAGTGCTAGATTCCACGATAAATGCCTGTGTTTGTTACGGAAATCAAGTTTTTGGGTACAAGTTTGTTGAAGAATTCGAAGCAGTACAAAGATTATTTTTTAAGCGCATCTTCAGGCAACAAAGCCAACATATGCTTTACACGTGGAATCGGGCATTCCACAAATTTTCGTTAAAAACTTGAAAGCGAATGCTGACTACATAGTGAAAGTAATGTTAAGGCCCGATTCTAATCTACAAAGTAAAATAATGAAATATGCGTTTAGGTGTAGGCTTACTCCATTTAGGGAATGGTACGATATTGCCGGTATCTATAGAGTGGATCTCAATTTATCTAATCAGTCGATTGCATCGCAAAAGTGGATGAATCTTTTTATCTACAATGCATTCACAGTGCACAATCCTCTTCAAGTCGACTGATTTACAGATAACTGAACCACTGACTTCTTAGGTAGTAGCAATTACTTCAGTAATAATTCTCTCTACATACCAAATAAGAATGATATTTAAAGCTAAAGTAGAAATCTTGGGGCTTTTGTACTACAAGTAACCAACAAACTAAAAATAGTTTTTTGTGATCACCAGTTGGATATTGTTTATAAAAATGACCAAAAACTGGTAAATTTACTAGGTTCTACAAAAGACAAGATCCCTACTTTGAGTAAGTCGGGTATTTATGAAATTGAGTGTGGTGACTGTAAATTAAAACACTATGGGCAAACAAACGAAGTATCGAGACTAGGTTTAAGGAACATTTAACTTACATTCGACACAATCAACCGCAAAAATCTGCAATTGCATCTCATGTGCTAAATAATGGTCATGAAAACATAAACATCAACAATATAACTTTACTAAAACAAGTGAACGGCCATAGAAGATTGGACACCCATGAATCTTTTTTCATACAAAAAGACCCAAGTGGACTGAACTTAAACAAAGGCAATATAGAATCTTGCCTCATAAATATAATGTACCAAAGCAATACATAAAAAACAAACAACAAAAATATTGACCTTTGATGAAGCTGTGTGCGTTATGATCTACCAACATCATCAGTTCTTCAATGTTGCAGACCCAAAGTTTAGTCGTGATTGCTGAGGATGAAGCGCATAAATGCTTCGAAATGCATTCAAGTGAGTTACGTGTTAGTTTAATTTTTATTCGTTTTTGTTAAATGTAAAAGTGTGAACATACGTGTACCGACTCAAGTGGAGTTAATTTAAGGTGTACTTTTTAATGTAAAAAGATTAACTTCACTCTCGAACTTCACGCCGTTCAACATTTTTTGTGACTTGGGGCTTAATTTTAAACCAAACGGACAAGAAATCTCATCAATTTGTAACTTATGCAATAGAAATGAAAACGTTTACCACTTCTTAGCAGTATGCCCAATTCTGCAAGAGTTGAGAAGACTTTACTTTAAAAAGAGCTTTTTATCTTTCTTAAAAACCAAAGATATTCTAAATGGAAAATGTGGATGGAAATTAATTTTTAGCTTTTGCGAACATGTCCTTAGAGATCGAAATAGTTTTGATATATATTAACCATGTTTTTATTTACCAATATACAGAAAATAGCCTAGTCAAATTCGACAATAAATAAAAAAGAGCGTGTAGTTCGGCAGATTTGATATGTTGTTGGGGCATGTTAGAGTAGTCTGTAGCTAAGTTTGCAACTTCGAAAACCTGTGCTCTCTGCAGGAAAAATGCAACAGTGAAAAAACGCTAAAATCACCCCGTTTTTCCGACATTTTCCTTTATAACTTTGGAAATACGCAACTTAGGAAAAAAACAATCCACTATGTTCTTGTTTTGTTATAAAATTTTCTAGAAGACTACCTTAGTTTAAAATTCGTGTATGTTATATTTGAGTGACTATCTAACCAAAAGTATTATAAGACAAAATTTGAAAGTTCGATCCAAATCGGCCAAACAGTTTTGGCAAGAAACATAATGTTAACTGAGTTCAACAAGCAATGTTTGGTTATTCCTTATGTTTATAAACGATAAGAGTAAGGTAATTAAAACTTCGAAACTTATTCTGTTTGTTCATGATGGTTTAACTCTCACCACTGGAAAAAATGCTGCGGAGTGCATTAATGAAATAAACGAAGACCTGGAAAGAATAAATACATGGCTGAAAATGAATAGACTGGTGCTTAATGTTGCAAAAACGAAGTGTATGTTATTCAGTTGTAATCCTGTAAGTTTGTCTTTAAATGTGATTTTATCTATAAATAACGAACAAATAGAACAAGTCAAACAAATAAAATATCTTGGTGTTGTCTTAGACGAGCAACTTAACTTTAATGAGCATATAAATTATATTTGTAAGAAAATTTCAAAAAAAATTGGAGTATTGAGAAAAATAAGAAATAATATCTCTATGAGTACCGCTGTAAATTTATGTTATGTATTAGTTAAACCTCATTTTGATTATTGTCCTAGTCTACTGTTTATGTGTCCACAAAGTCATAAAGATAGGCTTCAATTGCAACAAAACAAAGTTATTCGAATTGTCTTAAAATGTAATATGTATACGTCAATTCGATATATGTTAAATACGCTTAAATGGTTGAATGTCAATCAACGGCTTTTTATGTTATGTATGATATTCGTATTTAAAATTGAAAATAATATGTTCCCAGGTTATTTATGCCAAAATGCACGTACAAGTTCAGAGTTTGAACACAACTAGCGTAACAATGATGACCTGAAAATAGAAAGAGCAAGAACTACAAGAGGTCAGCGGACTATATTCTACATGGGATTTAATGCCTTTAGTAATCTTCCAAGACAAATAAAAAACAAAAACAATATAAACGTATTTACAAGAAAAATAATTGATTATGTACAATCTAATACTAATGTATAAAATTTGTAATTATATGAACAAAAAAAAAAATGTAAAATTAAATAAGTATAAATTATGTATGTATCTATTTATTAAAATTTAAGTTATAAAAAAATTGTAAATTGTAAACTAAATGGCGTTTAAAGCGAAATAAAGTATATTCATTCATTCATTACTGTGGTCTTGTAATTTTAAAGTTCGATCCAAAGCGGCCAAACAGTTTTGGCAAGAAACATGATGTTAACTGAGTGCAAAAAGCATGTTTGCTTAGTTGGCACTGATTTTTGTACATGTACTTGTAACCCTTAGCTATCATAAAATATCGTTATATTATTTATGTTTTTTTTGTAGATACCTTGTGAGCGATTTTAAAAGTTGCGAACATTTTGTACTGTATGAATAAAAGATGATTTCGTGAAGCTTTTTTGCGAAAATGGCAAAATATTATAATGATATTTTATGATAGTTAAGGGTTCCAAGTACGTGTACAAAAATCAGTATCACCTTTATTGTCCTACTTTGACCACAGCAATGTTTCATGTTTCTTGCCAAAACTATTTGACCGATTTGAATCAAATTTTCAAATTTTGTCTTATAATGCTCTAGGCTATTTGATTGCAAATTTTGAGCAGAATTGGTCAATTTTGAATTTTTGACCTATTTTTTGAGCGCTTCAAAATTACTTAGTTTTTCAGATTTTTTTTTACTCATTGTTAGATAGCAACTCAAATATAACATCATGAATTTTAAACTTATGTGGTCTTGTAGAAATACTAATACTAGCGCAATCCATCGACAGTTTCAACACAAATTCAATCCAAAGTTGCCATGTAAATGGAAGACTTTATACATTAAGGGTTGTTTAGTAGCGGAATGTCACTTTGACTCACACACAACAATAATGTAGATAGATATTAGGGGGGCGCTTATTTTTGTAATATTTAAGGTGTTGAAATCTGACTATCAAAATATTTTATAAAATTAAATACAACACGAAATAATGTTGGTTTGTTAATTTATTGTACATTTTTGTTGTGATATTGTTTACATAAAATTAAGAATATTTTTTGTACACTTTATTTTATAGAATCTACTTAATAAATGTAAAAGATTCAAAGATTTTCCATCAATTCTTTCAACTTTTGCAAATGCTCGACGGCATGCGTGATTTACGGGAAAATAAATAAAATAAATTTTAAGCATTACAAAATAAGCACCACCCTTTTATTTTTCTCCAAAAAAAACATCACCATGTGAGTGTGAATAAGGAATAAATCAAAAACCAGGTTTTTTTTGTTGCAAATATTTTTAATTTTATTTGCAAACACAAAACACCAACAAAGTAACTGGCTTATTATAATAATATTAAAAGAAATTAATAAAAAAAACCAAAAAGAATCCAATCGCCAGCAGAATTACTTCTATTGATTTTTCACCCAGCACACACACAGCAGGGTCTCCTTTGTCAGTTTTGAAAGAAAAACGTAATAGATTTCTCCTTTATGGTACTAATTTTGACACGAGCTCATTATAACTATAATGGGATGAAAAATATTTTATGCATAACAATTTATGCAACGTTGTATAGTGGGTACATAAATCCTTATGTAGTGCATAACTATTCATCTGTTTAGCGGATTCTAATGAATACGGCTAATTCAGCAGTATATAAATGTTTAAATACCTCCAATATTACAATTATTGATCTGTGCTTCAGGTGCGTAACCAGGATTTCTGTTTTGGGGTCATAATCCTACAAAATGTTATTTACTTCTATGTATATAAATTAACGCAAATTTTCAAAGATAACTCATAAAAGAGAAATTTAGTTTTTAAATTTTACAATTTTAACTAATTCTTAAAAAACCGTTAAATTTTCAAACAATACATTTGTACTACTGGCAGGAAAAAAGTAGGTACTTTACAGAGCAGGTAATTCTTAAATATTGGCGGCAAAAATTAACTTTAAATTTGAATTTTTCGCATGAACTTTTAAAAATTACGTAATTAAGTTAAAATTTCTAACCAAAGCAACCTGAAAAAACCTACAAGTGGTATTGTTTCACTAAAGCTATCGGATGGTACCCTCTTTTTTAACAGTCGCGTTGCAATAGCTAATCATCACGTGAAAATTTCAAATTTGAAGATAATTTTTGAAAATTTACACTGAAAATTTAAACATTACCTCTCAATACAGGGTCCTTATTACGAAAACGAAAAATGATCGAACGATATCGTTTTGGAGAAAGCTGTCTTTATTTTTCTCAACTGAAGTGATTGTGAGAGCGATATTGAAAACGATATCGTCCTATCGTTTTCGTTTTTGCGTGATTAAGAGCTAGGTTAGGTAGCTAGGTAAGTAGGCAAGTAGAATTGGCGGCCACGTGCAGCCTAGCCCATAACCCAATTAGGGCTCAAGTGCGCCGCGCCGTTTTGATACCATAACTCGTTAAAACCTGTGGATGGAATTGAAATTGGGATAACCTCATATAACCTCAGGATATCGTCCATTTATATTTGAATTTAAAATACGATTGAAAGAATTTTGTTGAATGTGGAATGGCTGAGTAACCTTTAGCACAATCATCAGAAAGCGGATCATTCACTCAACCAGACCAGCACCTGCACCCGCACCATGCACAGTTTGCCCAGCTAGGCAGTTTATTGGCTGGCACTGGAGCGTCCACTGATCTGATCGAATGATCAACCGGCCGCTGTGCACCACGAACCACCACCAGAACCCCAGTCCGCTATCTTGCGATCATAGGGAATCGACGGTAGATGAGATGGTTAGGCACAGTTTTTTCAGTGACGAGATCATGCTTAACTCAAGCTCAACAAATTCGAAGATTTATTTATCATATATATATATATATCAACCCGAAAAACTAGGCCTTATTAAAATCAAATTTTAACATTTTTTTATTCATCGTTTTCATGCTTATTATCGTCGTTTTCATGCTTATCATTTACCATTTCAAGCTTCAATAGATATGTGCTATCGACTCAAATTGCTTTAGTTATTACAAAAATTGATGAATTGAATGCTTTGAAGTGCTACTGCTGTCAAAAATTCTGTGAAGACGTTGCCAGTCACTAATTTTTTTTTAATTCTATTACAAAAACGCACGTTTTGTTAGAGAAATGTATCTGAGAGTTACAACTTTCACCTGGAGTTTTAATGATATTTTGGAATGTAATGTAATTTTTATCAATTCTTGTTATTACAATTCATTGTTTAGGAAGCTAATATTTTGTTGTATTTCAATTAAAAACTTCTTTGTTATTTGCAGGTTTAGGTTAAAAATTCACATAATGGAAGAATAATACAAAAGATTCAGAATTTGGGTGAAATTTGTTTATTCATTTGTAAAATCGTGATTACAAAGTTGCGTCAACAGATTTTGGCTTATACCCTCTTCAGGCTTTACGGGTTGTCTCAACAAAAATTGTGCAGCTGCATCAATCTTACTAGATGAATACAAAATTCATATATTTGAAAAATATTTTTGTATGTTGACAATCAACAATATTGAGATGTGTAAAACAATAGCACTGCGGGCTTTTTACTTGCGATATACGTAGTATAGGGCAAGTTTAGTATTCGTGCAAAAAAAAACTCGAGATAATAATTTTCCCTAACATAATGATGATAGAGAACGCGAAAAAATTGGGTCCGGCAATTCTGTGTGTCTGTATTTCGATCTGCAGCATAAAACCACTGAAGTTATTTTCTTCAAACTTTGGACTTAAGGTTATTTAGGGATTCCCTAGAGGGGAAATTGAATTTTTTTTTAGCTCAAAAACTAACGGTACCTGCCATATAACCAATATACAAAAATTGATTTATTTCAAAAACGTCTCTAAAGATTTTGGAAAAAAAAAATTACAAGGTTCTATTACGACTATACTTAATATTTTGTTAGAAAATAATTTTTTTTTATAACGGTGAGTACCTGTCATAGAACCGATTTTTTGGTTTTCAATTTTCTCGTTAACGGCTACATCGATTTCAACCAATTTTTGTATGTAAGACATCCTTTGCAATTTTAACAATTTTGCATATACAATTTTTCAATAAAAAATAATTTTTGGATTTTTAAAAAAATATTGATTTTTTTTTTTGAGCTCTATCTGTTTTAGCTTTAAAAAAAAAACAAAATTTATAGTAATTTATAATAAAAATTTATATTTAAAATTGTTTTTAAAACTTTTTTTTAATGATATCATAATGGTATAAACCCACTACATATGCACATTGTCAATTTTAAGCTACGTTCAAGTTGTTAGCTACGAGAGCAAGTTTGTGCGTTCCAGTCGTACCCATTTTTTGTTTCTAAAATTGTATCGCTTTTGTTGTTTAACACTAAAAGCTCAGAACCAGTTAAAAATGATTGTTTAATGTAGTGGTAGGTAAGGAAATTTTATTTAAAGAGCCCCTTGAAATTAAAAGTAGCATTTTCACTGCATTTTAAAGACGAAATGGGCCCAGTGAAGCCTTATGTAGAAGAAAACTTTAGATACTAATTTATTTAGGAATTATGATGTCATAAAAATTGTCCTTTTGTCTTAAATAAAAAATATACTTTTAAAACACCCCTATCTTAATTCAGCAGATTTTAACTTTCAACGATAAAGACAAAAATTTTAAATGTGAGAATGACTTTCTAACAAACAAGAATCCTTCTGTGGGTTTTATTTTGGTCAAATTAAGGTTTTTTTTGTTCACGTAATAAATTCATTGAAGCGTTGTTGGGGGATAATACTACTCCAATATATAAAACAACTGCAGTAAATAAGCCAGGTAAAATACTAATCTAAGCACTACTACTTAATTCGACATATTGAATTATTTCAGTAGTAAATACCGATACGGAAAAACTTTCGCAGCTAAAAAATATAGATGAGCTGAATAAAAAAGTTTCGTATTGTTAATTTTTATAATTTTCACCATTCGGGTACAGCTTCAGATAAACTTATAAAATTATATTTCGTTAAAAACTTTGGTTGTGTTTTCAATTCAAATAAAAAACTTAGAATAATTTAAATTCTTTTTTTCCTATTTTAGATATAAAAATCATCGATTGTCAATGCATCTCTTTTTTTTTTTTTAAGAAAACACTAATATTACATATTAGTACACAGTGTATCTAAGTAGTTGAAGCCGAGTGTACTTGCAAGACCCCCTGTATAAATGCTTTATTGAAAAGTCCAACTTGTTCAGTCACATCAAACGATTGGCAGCACGATTTAGTTTTAAATCGTCACTAACCGCTATCGAACGTGTTTCTGTGTAAACAATATAAGCTCTTTGAATTGCTGCCGATGACGGACTACGCGACGCGTGCATTTGTACTCATTTGGCCCGGTGCGGTTCACCGTGACCAACATCAAATCGACCAAGTCGCGGAATCAGTGAAGTAGCAAAGGTAGCAAAATTGTATAATATTGTTCGTATGTGGCAACGAATAGAAAAAGGAACTTAATCCACATCTTGACTTGCTTTCCATAGCCATAGGCCTAGAACTTTCACTCGTTGTAAACTTGTCTTACTTCAATAATGTAATATTGTATATAGAAACTGTTGCAAGTTGTTTAATGCGTTTGTTTGTTGTTCGCTTGATTGCCCAATATAATGTGCCGTGCATGAGTCATTTTGCCTGCGAATGAAAAGTTGACACAATTATATTGTTTGATTTAGCTATACAAGCTCCACAGACTGTCTTCAACATCAACACTAGTGCAATTCCCTTTCATTGCAACATGGGCTCTTTCGTTTATGCTGTTTTTCTTTTATTATTGAAATGTTGAAATTTTTCTAACTAATTACGCTAAATGCTAAATGAAAAATCTACCTGTATACTTGGACTATGTCAACCATCAACTTTCGGAAATTGCTATGTGTGTGCTGTACACTCTAGTCTACTCAGTAGTTGTTACGTTGCTAAGTTTGTTGATATGTGTGCTGCATATGGTATACCGGTTTATTTAAAAATTTCAAAATATTAATGATGATCAAATTGTTTTGATAACATTTTGTTTCTTTGTTGTTAAATGTTATATATTTCAGTCGAATGTAGTACTCGTTTGCAAGAAAACAAATTTGAACTAAAATACAAACGAAAAATAAAATGGGGCAGTTGTCAATTGTTGTCTCTAAAGTAGTGCCTTGAAAGCGCCAAAAAACCTATTATGTCGCGTTATATGATGAAAAATGATTTTTTACTTGCTCTATAAGGAATGTATTGATTTCGTGCCAAACAAAATTTCGAAGTCTAAATCAAATTTAACAATATGCTGATGAAAAATTGGGCTGTGCGTCCAATGTAAATCAAGCAATATGTACATATGTATATGATTCCCTAATACAAAATCCGATTGCAATGACTTAAATTTTTCAAACTAAAACAACAACTCTAACGATTTTGTTTAAACTTCATACCTGTTATGTTTAAATTGATTGTAACAAAACTGCATTCCACTTTTTTGCCAAACAAAATTAAGACTCTGGTTTATACAGAAAATTTACTTTTTTGCGTTATTTCGCCAAATCTCGTAAATTGGTATTCCAATTTTGTTTAAATTACGCAAACAAAACAATTTTTAATAAAAAAAAATAAGAGAAAACTAAAATAATTTTAAAATACTACAAATTACTATAAATAGTATGTACAAATTACTATAAGTAGTATGTATTTGCATCTATCTATCGATTATAATTTCGGCGTCATTAACATAATATGTACTAACCATTTAACCGATGATTATGTAAAATTTTAAATTGCAAACAAAAATCAATTTTTGTCTGTAATTCATATACATACGAGTACTATATGAATATGAATAATACAAACAACTACGCTATAAACGATTGCACGAGTACGTTGTCAGTCTATCTAAAAGTAATTATGATTAATAACTGAAAATGGTGTTTTGCTGCGTCATTTAATTGGTTGTATAGTTTGTCATGTTATAAATATTTGAAAATGTAATCGAATAAATGAAAGTAAACTTTGCAAAGGGACTGTGGCCTATTTTGTTTTTTTTTTTGTTTGCTTATTATAGGCTATTAAATATGACGGTATTTATTTTACTAAAGAACAAAGTGTATTGCATTGATAAATTTTCGAAAACATGTTTTGTATACTGTATGTGTGTATGTACATAAAATGATCAGTTATGTTTTAAAGTTTAAACATTGAAAAGTGACTAGGTGGTTGGGTGGTGTACGACCTGTACGACTGACTGCTTATATACCAGTTATTTAAATATTTTGAATTCTATCCGTACACAATTATTAAATTTTAGTAAACAAATTTGTCAAAATGTGACACATTTGTGTTTTCGTTATAATCTGGTAAATAGTGTTGCATTTTTGAGAATTACTTTAAACGATAACCCACTCCTTATGTGATTCGCCACCATCGCCTTATTAACAACATTTCATAGATTTTCTTTGACTTAATTTTTTTTAAGGCCAAGCTTTCGTGCTGAACTCAAATCCATCATCTGTTTTCCGGTTTTAGGTATACAAATTCCCACTAGAAATTGGAATACATTTTTTTGTTTCGGTTTGAGGTTATGCAACTATGTGACAATGTTGGCCCAACATTTATCTGATAAACGATTAAAAATTAATTATTTAAAATCATAATCAAAAATTTGATTACGATTAATTAATCATTATACTCATTAGATTTGTTATTTTAATTAAGTTTTAAGTATGTCCAAATAAAATGCATAATAAAACAATTTTACTTTCAAAGCCTATTTGCCGTGTAAATACTGGAAAGTGGCGGCCAGTGTCGTTATATATTATGTACATAATATATTTGCTTTATAGTAATGAAGATGAAGAAATTGAAATATTATAATATTAAAATTACTTCTGTTCTAAGTGGAGTATCTTCTTGCTGTGATTTTTATAAGAGTCAGTAAACATCGACCAAAATGTGTGTCCTAGTAGCGTATGACAGATTGACTGAAGAGCCCACTGTCATATCTGGGCGAAACACATTTATTTATGGAGTTGAGGTCACTTGTACTTTTTATATTTATTTTATTAAAATTTAAAGGAGAATGGGCATTTTGGTCTGCCTATTGCCCACGAATGAGACATATATCGTTGGAAAGCTTAGCTCTATAGTACATCATTTTTTTGTATGAACATAAAGCTGTATACCATGGGGTTTAGGTAAGGTTAATTGCATTAATTTTTTATTGAAATGACAGTATTGGTCACCTTCGAGAACTGAATAGACCCTAAAATAAAGGAACTTTTATTCCTTTATTCCTTTTATTCTATGGCCAATAATAGCAAATAATATCATGGTTGGCATATGATTCGCTTAACAGTATGAAAATTCTACATTTTTTTATTCGATTTAGCGAATTTAATGAATGGAAATGAGATATACAACGTTGGAAAGCTTAGTTCAAGAGCATCATTTTTGAATATGAACACAGAAATGTAAACCATGGGGTTTAAGCATAGTATATTACAAAATATAAAACAATTCGTCTACGCCAGCATTTCTCTCGCTCTTACATTCCACAATATAATCAACAAAAACAACTGACATTTTTGACATATCAAAGTTATCTAATTTAAAAAAAAAAAAAAAATAAATAGCTTGGACGAAGAGGAAGAAAATAGAAAGAAAAAATTATTACTCCAGAGCAGATTGATTTGATCAAAAGCAAATCCATTAGATTTACCAGATTTATTTAAGTTTTTTTTTTTTTAAGATTCAATTTTTCCTTTTAGATGCTGTATATTTTAGATGGCATACTAATTTTTTTTTTTTTAATTTTATAAATGAGGTGCTAAAAGTCTTATACTGTGACCTTGACACAAACTTTAAAAAATCATTAAAAAAAGCTATGGCTGACCAATTACTGAAACCATCTGACCTTTTATCACAAGTCGGTGGCCTTTCGAGTGGTACACTTTTTTTGCGAATATCCCATGAATGAGGTGCCAAAAATAGTTGGTGACCTTGAAAAACTTTAACCATTGATACAAAATTTCCTATGGCTGACCAATTTCTGAAACTAGTTGAGCTTTTTTGACCAATTACTGACCTTTTAGATGGCATACTTTTTTTTTGCGAACATCCCATATATGAGGTGCTTAAGGTTAGGAGCCCAAGCTTCATTTCTCTTTTTATTTAACAAAAACAACAAATTTCGGTTGGATTTAAAAAAAAATTCTTAAAACTATCCACAAATTAACAATAATCATCCTTCAAAAAAAGCTACTATCGAAATTTTTGAAAACCTTTGAAAGTTAATCAACTAATGATTTATGATGTACACAATTAATCATAATTAAAATTTTTTTTGTATCATAATTATTTTAATTATGATTTATTTAATCTGATTCAATTAAATCAAATCTATTAATTGATTCAAAAATTAATTGATTCATACTAACATTGCTATAAGTTGTAAATAGTCTTGAATGGTTGCAAAACTTGTGGTCGTTTAGAATTTTTTATATGTTGATTGGGTAGGTAAATAGGGACACTCGAATTTGTAGATTTTGATTTTCTAAATAGTGGTTAATCGAGCGAACCTCTGCTTCTGTACCAATCTGTATGAATTTTACAATCGGACAAAAAGATCTTCAGAATCAGACGTATTTGTTCTTAAATACGAAACCGAAATATGTTGAGTTCAGCACGTCAAAAAAGTTAAGCCATTATTTCTAAACCTGTGTTATTATTCTCAGTGCTATCAAGTTCCATTTTTGTTATAAATGATGTATTAATTTCAATGTTTTTTTGTTTTTCTAGATTTCAGAAAAATGTAATGTTTTTTTTTTCATTACCCTAATATTGAAAAGGGCCATTTTTATCCATTACATAATTAGATAACTTTTTTTCCATTACGTAATAGGTAATTTGCTTTTTTTTAGATAACATATTACAAATGCAATGGGTAATTAAAATGAAATTAACTATTTACAACCCTGGTTCTCCAACCATGAAATAATAGCACAGGGTCATAAGTCCATAAGATACAAAATCAGAATCCTCTTTTGAACCACTTTAATATCATTTGTCAAATCTATACAAAAAATTAAAAAAAAAAACCTTAAGCCCACTCAGAAGTCAGGTTTTTATACATTAAAAGGAATAATAATGAATAATTGAAGTTCTACTATTTTTGTACCTCATTATGCAATTGAGTACAAAAGCCAATTTTATGACAACTTGCTCCTCTCAAGGTCAAACACATGAGTTGTTGGTATAAGAAATGTTCTTTTACTAATGAATGAACACCTATTCCATTTTGATTGCGTAGAAAATAAACAGCTGATTGATAAATTATTATACTTCCGTACACTCATGGAATACAATAGCGTGATCAAACATTTAATATTTGATGATTATATGTACATTTTAGTATGTATTCTATTGCGGTCACAATCTTATCTTCATTAATAAATACACAATTTTATACTCACGGCAGTAAACCAATATATTATTAATGATTTCGATGCTGGAAACATGTGGAGTGTGTCAAGGGTGGCAAACGACGACGCGACAGCAACGAAGATCTTTGCCTGATTTTCTAAGGTCTAGCTAGCTATATATACTTGTTAGACAACAGCTGTGAAAACTAGTTACTCACAGACTTTACTTTGCATCGAATGTTTCTAAAGAATATTGTTTTTTTTTTTTCTCTTTTAATATATATATACATATATCGATTGTTTTCGAACTTTAGATCATTAAATTCAAACAATTTTAACAAATATCCACAAAATGGCCTGTTTATCTGACATTGATTTGGCTACATTGCATAGAAGTCGTCTTGAAGAGCGTCTTAACTATAAATTAGCGTGGAGCTCAAATCGTTGTGAGAGTTTTCAGTATGGATTTAGTGAAATTACCAGAGAGTGTCTGCGAAGAAATGTTAAAAAGTGTACCAGTGATAAGTGCACTGATAAAAAGTCTAACAACCACTGTGATGTTTTATTATGTGATAAAATAAATAAATTAAATTTAGCAAAACGACAAATTCGCCAAGCAGAAGATGAACGAGAAAATCATTCAGCTGATGAGGAGAAGAATTCAAATTATTTCAGCTCGGATACGAGGAGACGACGATCGGGAACATGGCCGTAAGTTTTAATACAGTAAACATTTTTAAAATTCAATTCAAAGTTTCAAATAATTGAAAATATAGTATTTGTGGTTAAAAGTCCTACAAGAAGCTGTTCCATTTGACTTTATTTGAATTAATGGCACAATACATATGTATATATAGGTATGTAGTTTAAAAACTCATTTACTTAGTTCAGGTTCAGGGAAATTAGTTCCCGGCAGAGTTGGGAAAGAATGCAATACTTTGGTATTGCATTCTTTGAAATCCCATCATTTGACTAACTCTGCGAATGAAGTTAAATATGTACTTTTGCTAAGTATTTTTACTCCAAAGATTAATTCGCAGTCAATTTGAAGTCTTTTATATTGCAATCATTTTAAGCAGTTAAATGTCTTGAAGTTAAAAGAATGCAATACTAAAGACTTATTGAATTCTTTGAAGTCTTTTATAAGTCTTTTTCATTGAATGCATTCTTGAAGTCTTTTGATTGCAATCAAAGTACTGCAGTCCTTTAATTCCTTTGAGGTCTTTTTTGTATGTATTTTTAAACTTTAAACCAGAAAAAAAACTCCAAGAAATAAAAATACTCCAAGAGGAAAAGACTTCAAAGGAGTTAAAAGACTGCAGTACTTTGATTGCAATCAAAAGACTTCAAGAATACAATCAATGCAAAAGACTTATAAATGACTTCAAAGAATTCAATAAGTCTTTAGTATTGCATTCTTTTAACTTCAAGTCTTTTAACTGCTTAAAATGATTGCAATATAAAAGAAGAAATTTTAACTTTGGTTACAATAAATTATGTTTCTTTGTTGTTATTAATTTTTTTTTGTTCAGATTTCGAACGAAAAAATGGTGATTTTTATAAATTTCGAAAGAAAATATGGTTTGGATACTGACTACTATGAAAGTGTTATTCAGGACACTTTTTTTAGTTCGTACGGAAATAAATTTCGTATACGGATTAAATTCGAAACGAAAATCAGAACAGGGGTGATAGTACATATTTATTCGTTTCATAACATTAAAAAGTTTTAAAAACAATTTAAAATATAAATGATTACACTAATTCCTTTTTTCGTGACCTTTTTTTATTTCTAAATAAGTTTCCCTCTATATTGGGCTATAGGTTTTTGTTTTTTTTTTTTTGTTTTAAACTTTCAAGTGACGTTTCGGTTGTGATTACAACCTTCTTCAGGCCTATGGTTAAAAAATGTTAAAGTTTTTTTCTTTAAATACCTATAAATACTTATTGAGAATACTTACAGCTTGGGTATTTAAAATTCTTTGTAAGATTTGATGATTATAATTTGTTTTTTTTTATTTTTTATTCAATTTAGCTAAAATCTTTAAAAAGACGTTTAAGCAAATTGTTTTATTTTGAATATTAAAATTCAAATGTATGTATTTCAAAACTTAGTCAAAATATTTATGTATGCATGTATGTAAGTATATAAGGCTCAGTTATGTCTACAAATGTTATACGGATTTTGTCTTTATCTCTAATGTGTGCGTTTAATAAACGGTTAGACAAATTTGGAATATATAAAGCACTTTTATATATAATTTGTGGAACATCTGCTATTTGATTCGGATTTCTGACAATATTGAAATAATTATTAATAAATGATTTAATTATTTCAATTGGGAAAGAATTAAATGATAACGTATTCATTATAATCTCAATGTTCTTTTGTCGATACAATATTACTAAAATTTCTAGCTGTATTTATAATCATTTGTTTTCGCTGTTTTGAATTGAAATTTATCAAACAAGAAATGAGGATTAATTTTCAAGAAAACTGGTTTGTCAACAAAACAGAGGTAATTTTTTCAAACGATATAAAGTGGCTTTTATCACTAGGCCCTAAGTTAGCTTTGCCTGTTACTAAAACAGAATTTCCTTTGTTTAAAACGATAACAGATGTAGAAGATATAATTAAGTCAAAAGAACAAAGTGAACATGATTCTGCACGAACATGTTTCACACAAATTCTGCATTTTTTCATACAATTTTTGCTCTAAAAAGTGACTAAAAAAATAAAATAAATATTATAACGTAACTTTACGATAGCTTAGGTTTCCAAGTATGTGTACTAAAATTTGCGCCAGCTTAAATGTCTAACTTTGACCACAGCATTGATGCATACATTTCGCGGTGCACTTATTTAACATTACCTCTCATGCCGAACCTATCAGACCGATTTGAATAGGGTTTCAATATTTCATTTCGTAATTCCCTAGAATATCTGAGTCCACATTTATAGTAGAATTGGACCCTTTTTTTATCTGTCAGTTTAGCGCTTCAAACTACTCTGTTTTTAACAGCTTTTTTCTGACGTCAACGCTGTATAGCAACAAAAATATAACACCAGAAAGTTTTACATAAATGTCATCTTGTGGAGAATTTTATAACAAACAAATTTTGTCATATTGTTTTTTTTTTCTAAGATTCATGTTTCCAAAGTTATATAGGAAACAACAAAAATCAAGGATTGAATAATGCACTTACTTGCACGTTTTGATTTTTCCTGCAAATAGCACACCTTTTTGAGCGGGAGCACCCTCATATTCTCGTTTTTTACATATTTTCTGATCGATCGAAATCTAAGATGCTATAATGTAACATCCACATATGCTTCAATTGTATCCTAATTTGCCTGGACTACTCAAGCGAAAAGGGTTATTATTTGAAGTTTGTCTGTTACTTAGTTTGTTAACAAATTCATGAATTATTATACCATTTGGCCAGAGTGATGATGATTTGATTAAATGAAAAACTGAATCAGGAACTTTAATTTTGAATGATGAATACTTAGAATGGTTACGATGTTATAACTTTTCAACTTCTATCATTGAAGAAATTCCAAACTTTGATGAAAGATGGGTTTTTAAATCTAGTGTATTCGTTATGGGATCCAATTTGGAAATAAATAAAGTTCTATGGCCTTCTAACTTTTAAGCCAGACACTATTGGTGAATTTGGTAAAGATGATGAAGGCAAACCAGAGATGGATGATTGAAATGTCGATTGATGTTGATGAGATGGAGGAGTTGGTGTTGAAAGCTTACTGATATTTGATGTGGGTTGAATGGATAAATGCATTGCAAGGGCAGATAAATTTGTAGCAGGTTTCCTTGTTGATGGATTTTGTGTTGAATTATCTACATTTAGTTCATCACTTTTTCATTTTGTAGCAGCAGCTTGCACTGAAGAATTGTTTACATGATTTTCTTCATTTTCATCAACATCATTACATGTTTGCATATTTTGTATACTTTGATGATGAGTGGTTAAACTTTCTACTTTTTCAGTGAGATGAAGTAGTTTTGAATGCAAATTTTCAAGATGTTTTGTATTTTTAAGTACGTCACGCCATTGTATATATAAACTATAGTACTATCATGGTGAACATCGAATGGACTGCCATCTTCAGATCGATCGTGAAAGAATCTCATCGAATTTCACAGTGGAGAAAATTGAGTTTTGTGGAGAATTTCTAGTAAGAATAAGAAAGGAATACTTATATTTATAGTTAGAGTGAAATAGGTAGAATGAATGTTTGTTTGTTAGGTTTACATTTTTTTGTAGATTACTTTGCTATGCAAAGGTCTAGAGAATTAAAAAGTGTGAAACAAAATTTGGGAATTCTCCTTGGTTTGTTGGGTCTTGTGCGGTTAAAGAGGAAGGGGTGGTTTTTTTACAACTTTGGGTGTCTTGTGTGCAATGCAAGCAGACAATCGTGACGTCGCGTCGGCCGGCGCGGCGGCGCGCGTGAAGGTCAAGGCATAGGTAGGTTGTTTTTTTTTTGCTTTCTAGATATTTATGTATGTAGGTCTGTTGGCAAGAATATCAGTGATGCAATCAATAATTCATGAGTTTCGTGGCGATGATGTTTTTTTGATGAGTATGGGTCATGGTAGGTAGTTAGGTAGGTATGTAGCTTTTTTATTTTAACCTAGAAAGGTAGGTATGTTTGTAGATAATTTGTATTAAGGTAGGTACTAGGTAAGAAGGTACGTACCTTATTTTTATGTGAATGTTTATTTATTTATATTATAAATATAAATGAAAGAATACAAATTGCAACAGCTTAAACTAGATGTATTAAAAATAGGTAGGTATCTATATACTAAAATTTATATGATAGCAAATTTTATTCAGGGTTGCACTCAGAACGGAATTTTTGAAATTCGCACATTTAATAGGGTAAAATAGGGTAAAACTGAATCAAAGTCAAAAAACTAACTTCTAAACGCGACGTCGTAGAAACTTGATTTTTTTATTTGAAAGATATTGAAAAATTAGGCAAAAAAATATGCACAACTTTTTTTTTATTAAAAATCTACAAACCGAGATATACCCGGTTTTAAAACTAAAAATTGATAAATAGTCGTTTCGAAAAGTACTTAGTAGTTATATGGGGGTACATTTTTTATTTATTTTTACATATTTTTATAGGGGATGATAAAAAAGGTTATCCGTGTTTAAGCAATTTTTGACAGGATTTTTTTTGCATACCCAAAATGATTTTTGAAAAAGGGTAAATTATTTTGGTCAATTTTTCAATCTATATGATATTTAACGGGTAGTTGGAAAAATCTAAAATTTTAATATCTTATAGATATATTTTATAGCAATTAAATGGTAAAAATGTTAACTTTCTAACTTATCATTTGACAGATTTATTTAAGAAAGGGTAAACATTTTGAAATTTTTTTTTGGTTTTTTATTAATATCTTTTTAATAAACAGTGGTAGAGGTTTCCAATATACTAATGGATTATAGCTATATGTTCCAGGAATTTGTATAAAAAAATTATATTTCTATTGTACTATTGAGCTGATAAATTAACAATATATAATTTTTACACATATTACTTAATACCATGTGAGTGTAGGCATGGATTGATTTGGTTTTTTCTTATATTTAATCTCAATAAAATAACCATTAATTTGATACCTCATTTTTTAATATGTACCTCCTTTATTAGTGTCACAATTGATTTTTTAAAATTAATAAAAATTCATAAAAATTCATAAAAATTCAAATAAAAACAATAGAAATGCTTTTCATTGTTCATTGTCAACAATCGTCAACCAGTGCGAAGCAACGTTATCTCAAATCAATTTTTTTTTATTTTTTGTATATAAAAAATCATAACCATATACAAATCATAAATTACAAAAAATCTACATTTAGACAACTTTAGAGGCTTAAAAATTGAGTAATACTTAATAGTTAATAATAAATGATACATGAAATTTAGGTTGATATTTATAACTTAAATTTTTGTGTAAAAATTATTGCAAAATATTTGTACTAAAAATTTGTTTTAATGAATAATCAACTCTATATCAATTTATATATTTTCGAAAATTAATCATGCACATTTATAGGTGTAACCTTCTTCTACAAATATGTGAGTAATTTTGTATTTGTAAATCTAATTGGAAAAAAAGAAGGGGCAATTCAAGCTCTATTTAACCAAGTTTAAAGGCTTCAAACTTGAGTAATACTTAATAGTTCATAACAAATGATACATGAATTAAAGATAGAAATTTATAATCTAAATTTCTATGTTAAAATGTTTGCATAATCTTAAAAAATTCATACTAAAAATGGGATTTAGTGAAAAATCAATTCGATTTTTGGTACTTTAAATGCAAACGTTAATGAAAAATTGTAGTAGACCGTAGCGTAATGGTAAATGCGTTTAACTGTCACGCTGGAGGTCTGGGTTCGCTTCCCAGCCTACTGCCTCTTGCGAGGAATTGACAAATCCTCCAAGAGTATCACTTGCCACGAATAAGTGCTTCTCGTCTAGCCGTTCGGATTCGGCATAAAATTGTAGGTCCCTTCAATTCCTGTTGATAGGCGCACACAGGAATACTTACTTACTTAGATCCTTGACCCCTCTAAGGGGCACAGGGCGTCAACTACCGCTACACGCCATCTCGTTCGGTTTCTGGAAATGTATTTTAGCTCTTCCCAACTTTTACCGAGCTTTTGTGATTCCTTGTCGACTGTTCTGCGCCAAGATTTTCTCTGGCCTCCAGGTCTTCTGCCATCTTGGATGAGTGGATCCCACTCCATTGCATGTCTTGCAATAGAGTCTGCACCACGACGTAGGGTGTGACCAATCCACTGCCACTTTCTTTTCCTAATAACGATGTCAATAGGACTTTGGCCCGTTCTCCGAAGTAGTTCTTGGTTGGAGATGGTGTTCGGCCAAAAAATCCTTAGGATGTTTCGGAGACATCTATTTTCGAAAGTTTGTAGCTTCCTTGTGACAGAGGCGGTCACTTTCCATGTACTACACCCATATAGTAGTACTGACTCTACGTTCGACCGGAACAGTCGCAGCTTGGTCTTCGTACTGTAGACGTTGCTCCTCCAAACTTTAGACAGCATGCCGAAAGCAGCTTTAGCTTTGCCGATTCGGCAGTTAACATCTTCATCCGTACCACCGCCGTCTTTTGAGACAACACTACCGAGGTACAGGAAGTTGTCCACCGCTTCAACCTGCTGTCCCGCAACGACAACTTGAGAAGAAGATTCAGAAATGTTGAGGATTTTTGTTTTCCCGGTGTTGATCCTCAAACCGACTTTGTTTGCCTCGCATTCCAGATTAGTCACCATATGGTGAAGATCCATAATGTTGTGCGAGAGCAAACAAATATCGTCAGCGTAATCAAGATGTTGCAGGAACGAAAACATCGTCCATCGAATTCCACGCACTTGCTCGGCTAGAGCTGCATGAAGGACATCCCCTATAACCACCAGGAAAAGTAGTGGAGATAGCAAACATCCTTGACGAACTCCGCTATGGATATCGAAGTCCTCTGATACCTTTCCGTTGTGTAAGACTTGACACGATGCAGCCTCGTAGGTAGCCTTTATAACGGCGATAATCTTCTCGGGTACTCCTCTCCTACGTTAAGCTGACCAAATGAAATCTCGATTCAAACTATCGAAAGCCTTTTCGAAGTCCATGAAGAGCAAATGAAGAGGGGAACGGAACTCCACGCATTGTTCTATTATGATCCTCAAGGTGTTGATGTGATCAATGCAGGATGAGCCTGCACGAAATCCCATTTGCTCTTTGTCGAGAGTAGAATCGAGATGTTCTTTGATTCGTTCCAAGATTATTTTCGCCATTATCTTTGCCACCGCGGGGAGGACACAGATCCCTCTCCAGTTTCCGCAATCCGTAAGATTTCCCTTTTTTGGTAGTTTGACGATCATCCCTTTTTTCCATTCAATGGGGAAACTTTCGTTCTACCATGCCTGTGCTATTAAGGGGTTTAACAACTTCGCTGATGTTTGTGGATCTGCTTGGTAGAGCTCAGCGGGAATGCCGTCCAAACCTACCGCTTTGTTGCTCTTGAGGGATTTGATTGCTGATGTTATCTCGGCTAAACTGGGAGGGCAGGTGCGAATACGGGAACTAGTTTCTACGAATAGCTCATTTGGGTTAGGGGCTGGAACACCTCCGCTATCGCCTATGTGGTTGAGCACGCTAGCAAAATGTTCCTTCCATCTCCTGAGCTGATCCTCATCCGTAACTAGCAGGGTGCCGTCTACATCCTTGACGAGGTGTTGTTTCCGGGAGTTGTTGTTTCCAACCAATTCCTTGGTTATCTTGTAGACGGTACCACTGTCGCACCTTGATGCTGCTTCCTCTGCCAGTTCTGCGAGAACATTTACGCGCCTCCTTTTGTCACGTCTGACACTACGCTGCACTTCTTTCCTTTTCCTACGGTACTGAGACTCGATGTTAAATCTCTCACCTACTGGGGCAGCCGCAAGTTGGGATCTAATTGCGTTCCTTTCTTCAATCTTACTCCATGTATCTGCAGAAAGCCATGTGCTTTGGCTTCTCTGCCTTATACCCACAGACTCAGTTGCGGCAGTTGCAAAGGCCTTTTTCACATTGCTCCAGTGTTGGTCTGCATTTTCTGGCGTGGCAATGCTGATGACTTCTGCTTCTGCGGCGAGGCGGTCCTTATATCTTTGGCGCACTGTAGGATCCCGTAATCTGTCGGTATTGTACCTGGGTGTACGCAGGAAGTTTTGCCGATTTCCATGTACTGAAGCAATTCGAAGACGAACGTAGGCAAGCATAAGATGGTGATCGCGAGCTAACCCTACATCAGCACCGCGTCTGTTTCGGACGTCGAGAAGACAATTTTTAAAGCGCTTGCTAATAGCAAAGTGATCGATTAAGTTCGCTGTACATTGACGATCTGTGGATAACCAACTTACACAGGAATGGTTGCGAGTTGTTAGTCACTAGGCCCTGGTTCTTCATAAGCCGTTGTGCCACCCGATTTATTTATTTTTTTTTAATAAAAAATTGATAAATTTTAATAAACAAAACCAACACACTAATTGGTCTAATCCTCTTCTAAAATATTGCTTATAAATTTTAAGTGATTATTTCAACAAAAGCCACTCTAAAGTTAGTTTTATTGATTTGTTTACCAAAAAAATACAAAGTGAATCATGCTTTTTCAAGGAATTCAATTTTTATATTGTCAAGACGCCCATCAAATGTTTTCAAATTTAAAAATTATAAATTTTGAAAATCTAATTAATCTAATAAAAAAGATCAAATCCAGAATTTTGTCAATTTGTCGGCATAAAATTGGTTATAAATCGAAAAGTACTTATCTGAATTTAAAAATTTAGATGTCCAAAGAAAGGTTATATATATGAGCATTTAAATACATATGTACATATAAAATATTTAGATGATTAAACAATTTTTAGTGCTAATACGCCTGGACTAGCCTGGAACAGCTTTATTTGGGCTAAATTACAATTAATAATATAACTATTTTTCTGCCAATTTTCACAACTTAAACTTGACGATAATCAACTGGTTGCTGAAATGATCATTTAGCCGGATTCTTCTAAGTTTAATGTGAAAGTTGCTTCATTAATTTTTGTCATATCTTGAAAAGTAAAAGTTCTAAATTCATAAGGTTTCCAACGTTTGACTAAAAATTGACAAGAGCATTAAGTTTTTAAAACAAAAATTATGCTTAATTACATAAAATTTTGAAAAAAATTAGCTTGAATTTTTTTTTATTTTTCAAAATTTTTACTTGGAAAATTTATTTTTCAAAAACTATTTACTCGAACAACTAAACTTAAAAATTATATTAAAGAATATACTTTTGGTTTTTCAATATGCTATAGCGTCACTCTGTAAGTGTTACCGTAATTTTTTAATATTTTTTTTCTGTTTTAAGTGATTTTTTTTTTTGGAAATTGCCCCTCCCGCCTAAACGGAGGAAAATAGACCCCCCTCCCATTCGAATCTTATCTTGTCTAAGTCCAACCTACACGCTCTAGCCTTTTATGCTACCTTAAGCAAACCACCCTGTAAACACGTACTAAATACCTACTCAAAAAATAATTTTGGAAGAAAAAAGTACTTTCATAAGTTTCGATTTTCTCTAAAACTAAACTATATACCAGCTCCTGGTTCTTAGCGTTTGCCTAAAAACTAATTACAGCAATCGTTTTTCGAACAAAGAATATTACGTAAAATTCTGAAGTAAAACATGCAAATAAATTTCATTTTTCAAATTTGTTTTCTAAATTTTGACTTTGAAAAATTTTGTTTCAAAAACTAATCATTGAACATTTTGATTTTGAAATCAATTTGAAAAAAATAGACTGAAAAAAGCTATCGCATAATATTGTAAGTAATATCGTTGATTTTTAATAACTTTTAATGCATTTAAAGCAAATGTTTTATAAAATTGCCCCTCCCCCACAAACGGAGGGAGATAGAAGTTTTAAGCTTTAAACATAAAAAAAACAGTAACTAATTAAAATTATTATACATTTCTAAAATTGTATTCCTTTTAGAAATTTATAAAAAAAAGTTCACGAAAATAAGAACAATTTATAACTATTATTATTTTATTAGGTATGCAAAAATTCATATTTAAGTTTTTCAAATTTATTTTGCACTTAAATTTCAAAAAAAGGAAAAAATTCCTAACGAAAAAAGTTATTGGTAGGTAGGTATCTACAGGTAGGTACCTACCTGTCTACAATAAAACATTTATTTTGTAAACTACCTGGAATCAACAAATCGGAAATAAAAATTCAAATAGGTAAGTAGGTAGGTACCTACCTGTTGCCACGTTTTGCAATTGGTTGATTTAAAAAAAAAATAAAAATAAAAATTTAGAACTAGGTTTAGTTAAAACAATTTTTTTTAAATGTATACACCTACGTAGGTATGTATATATAAACCTACCTACCTACCTTGGTATATATAAAAATGAAATTGACAGTCGACTCCGCATAACTGGAGCACCATAATTGCAGACCATTTGTTTCAGTAAAGCGGAGTTTTCAGTTAACCAAATTCCGAACTTTGGATAACTGAAACTTGTTTCAAATAAGCGGAGGTTTTTTCAAAACAAATATTAAATTTCATTTAGCCTGAAAATCAAAAAAAATGTAGGTATGATTTTTTGTGTCAAAATATGTATGTACCTAATGTGTAGTTATATTTCCATATGAAACAATTCAAACAACATATGAATATATAATAATTAAAAACAAAAAAAATGGTCGTTTCACTTATACGGTGTTGAAAAAGTGAAAAATGTTCCTTTGAGGCACACAATTTTGTTTCAATTATCCCGAGATTGCAATTAAGCGGAGTTCAGTTATGCGAAGCAGTTTGTGTGAAAAATTCTTAAAAAAGCCTCCGGAATAAATGTCTTGTTTCAGATAACCGATGTTTTCAGTTAAGCGGAGTTGGCTGTACCTACACACAAGAATAAAAAACATTTTATTTGACGACTGAAACTTCGTTTCTTCTTTTTTTAACAATATTTATAAAGGTACCTACCTACAAACCTATACGTATGTACATACCTACCTACACCTGAGTATAATTCAAGTTTTGGTGCACTGGTCGTTTTGCAATTTACATTACCTTACAAAGGTACCTAGGTACCTACCTAGGTACATACCTATGTACATACCTAGGTAGCTTTAATTAAACGAACAATGTTGTAGGTATGTACGTAGGTACAGTTACATACCTAGCTTTCTTTCAAACATTTTTGGGCACAACTAAAACTTATAAAACCAACCTACTAGGATATCGCCCACTGGCTGAAATTCAACCACCACATTGACAGACTCTAGTGTCAAACAATTAAATCATATCTACCTATGTAGGTACATACCTATACGTACATGCCTGCTTGTATGACAAATTGTGAATTAAAAGTAGGTAAACAAATACAACCTACCTACGACCAAGCACTTACCTACCTCAACATTGCATAGAAATTCTCCCTTTTTTCATAACTAATTTTCATACCTACCTACATATGGTTATGCATTATGTATGGACCTACCTATATTTGTCGGCATAATAAATTGTAAATTTCTTCAAAACATTCAAATCATTCAAACTCAAATCATGCAAACAACATAAATATTAATTAAACCTACCATTCATAATTTATACGAATATTATCTACCTATGTAGATGTTCCCGCAAAAAAATATGCTCAAAATCTTGCACTTGCAACAAATTTCACGGCAAATAAGAAATCTTTGCAAGACAATTTAATATAAAAACTACCCTCAATAACATACGATTGCATATACATACCTACAAATATACTTACACAACATGAACATATTTTTCTTTCCCGCATTAAAATCAACCTACCCTTGATAATATAAGAATGTATATCTCCGCGCTTTATTCTTTCCCGCAAAAAAAAAAACTATATTCCTTGCTTCAAGGTTGTTGACCACGACGACGCAAAAAGCTAACTTACATGTATGTATGTCCACTTCTCTTCTCGCATATAGCATAATCAGTAAATTAAGCAACAAAAATAACCTTGCATTGCACATTCAATCAAAGTGGATACGAATATTTTTTTGCCATTCTCTTCACCTTTTTCTCATCATTGACGTTGAACAAAACCTTCGATTGGTAATCTCGCTTACTCCATTTGATTCTTACCAGAATCGAAAAAAATACACTCCTCTTGCTCTAACTACTTAGTTTCGATTCTCTGATAAATGGAAGTCTCCCAAAAATTAAAGTCTCCGCCGACAATTGTCTCCCAAAAATGGAAGTCACCGTCGAGCTTAAGCATTGTTGCACACAAAAATTTTGTCCAAGATAGTACTTTAGTTTTCATATACAAGGGTCACGCGTAATATTTGCATATGCGAAGGGGTCAAAAAAGTAATAAAACGATTTTCTTTCCTTAAATAACTTAAGTGCCTGTCCACGTCGGATTTTTAAAGCTGGCTGTTAATATGTTCGTTGTGTCCATACGATGAAGATCGTATGTGAGAATCCTCTCAGTTCAAACATATCCCTATCTCCCACCCTTGAAATCCATCTATCTTTCACTGACTCACACAATAAAAAATCTTTCATGTTGAATCGGAGAATATTGTTTGAAAGGGGCGCATCGATGCATTTTGGGTGGAATCTACCCATCTCTTTTTCACTAACATATAATCTACCTGTCTCACTGCATGCACCTAGTATTAAAAATCCAATGTGGACAGGCACTAATGGTGCTAAATGGAGCGTCGATACACATGTAATGGAAAAACTTGCGACAGTTGCCATGAAACATAATGCAATCTATCATGTAGTCCGTATTTCCTTCACAAATTATAGCGCAATTAGTCATATTTTCGATGTCATGATGTTGATTTAGCTTTAAATTTTTAATTTTTTTTAATTTTTTTTAGTTTTTGTTTTGCTTTAGATTGCAGACAAACATTTTGGTTCGAAGTGTTTTATTTTTGTTTGGGTTGTGTAATACGAAAAGAGGTTCCTGTCTTTGATAGTTGTGGTGAAAAAATATCAGCTGTTTCTTGATATCAAATAGAGGTGTTGTTGTTTGTGATGCTGATAATAAAAAAAAAGAGATCAAATATGTGAATGTGAAGTATCGATAAGGCTTCGGCAGAAAATCTTCCACAAATGTTCTAACCTGTAGGGATGAGACAAAAGAAAAAGATTACAAATTGTCTTGGTGCTGCAGCTGATGAAATATGTTGACATCCAAATGAATCCCACATTCCACATCCACAGAAGATGAGTTAGACTTATGTAGGTAGCAATTTCGGCAAAGCATAAGAGAGACAGATTAATGTTTACGTTTAAGTATCACTCAATCAATATGTATATATCTTTGATTTTATGAAATTATATTTCACAATTGAATTTATTTATTTAATAAAAAAATAAAAAAAAAACAAATAACACTTGGGTGAAATAGAAAACAACAAAATAATAATTGTTAAATTGTACAATAGAAAAGTTTAAGACTGTGGAAGTTTAGTAAATCAGTAATAAATTCGGTATAATCGGAGAGGTAAAATAAGACAGTCTTTAGATCGGAAAATCAGGGTTCGTAGTGTGGACAGTGGTCCGTTTGTTGAATTCTGTGGACAATAATAATTTGTCACGACGATTCTTGACCAAAATTAATGAAATATGATACACTTAATGATTTGGGGACGCAGAATTCAGTGGTATCGCCTATATTTTTTATTCGAAATGGGGGTTTCACAATTTCGGCCAGAACATAGTTCGAAATGTAAAAAATCCAAAGAAAGCACTTTAAAAGCCAGAAATATTATAAATTTATGTTTAAAATGTCTAAAGATATGTTTCCGAATATGAACTAAAATATAGAAATGGTTCCAATACAGATATGTGGGTGATTCTACATAACTTTGGAATAAAATGATGACAATTTCGGCACGACAATTCTTTAAGCAAATCGTGGTAAAACTTATTCTGGTTTAACATTAGAACGTCCTTTCACAAACCACGAAGCGGCCAGTCAAACAAAGTCAGTTTTATGGGCATTTTTTTTTTAAATTAAGTGCTCAGTGACTTAGGTTTTTCTTCCGGGACTGCCGCTAGTTTTCCAAATAATCATAAAATCTATGGGTTTTTCGCCAATCTTGTTACTGATTTTTATTTTTAGTACTCTTATATATGATGAATAAATAATAACTATGGGGTTTTGCACTGCGACCTAAGTATCTATTGTGCCCCCTACTGGAGTTGGATGACAACTCTTCCCCCAAATTTATTTCTCTAAGAAATTTAAGTATTTGGGGTACCTTTAGAGGTGGTAAATCACTCTCTTTCACCTGGTAACGTCCCAGGTATTTGTGTCTTTGGTGCACAAGTGCATCACATTTGCCTAGAATGTGGTCCGGTGTTTCTCATCGACATCGCAGGATCTGCATGTAGCACTGCTTACTAGACCGATAATGCTAAGATAACGTTTTAGTTGGCAGTGTCCATAGTATTGTTACAAAAAAAATTAAAAAATCATGTTTACGAATTTCCTGGAAAAAATTATCCCCAAAGTCAAAAAATTAGCATGGGCAGAAAAAATGGAACATGCTAAAAACTTTAGACTGGGAGAAGATAACTTCTAAAAATTAAGACATAAACAAAGATTCTTTCATTAGTATAAACAGCGCAATTACAGTTAACATAGGCCAGGGTACACCAAAGTAAGACTTTTATACCCGATAACTTATATCAAAATTGTAGATAGACCCGATTTTTGTTTAGAATATACCCAAAAATCATGTCTTAAAATACTATTGATGAATTAAGGAACACTCTGTGGGCCCTACCAATAATCAAATTTAGTAACGACTTAAATATTTAAGGAAAATAGACCATAATGGTATGGACTATAAAAAATGAACCATACATGTTATAATACAAATTTTAGAGTCCATACCATGTAATATTCATTATTTAAGGCCCACCTAAATATTTAAGTCACACAATGGTTGGTTTATTATTTAGAGCCCATACAATTATGGTTCATTTTACTTAAATATTTAAGTCGTTACTAAATTTGATTATTGGTAGGGCCCCGTATATATAACACAAAATATCTTACAAGCTTTTATGTTTTCTAATTAAAATTGTGACTTAGGGCCCAGTTCAAGCGCGGATCGGAGATTCAACTTTTGTTTTTCTATATGAGTTTGTTTAAATTAAGAGCAAAATCTAGATTGTGCTCGTGACCCCCCCCCCCCCCTTAAGTCGCATGTTCTATGCATAACTGCTCATAACATACATATTTCGATGTGTAATAACCCAACGCCCAACATCAAGGCCCAAATATTGGCTAGTTAAGCTGCATGATCTTATCACTAACCATGCAGAGTTATAAAAACTCGTCCAAAGATGATGCTAAGTGGTTATACATTTTGTAATGGTATTATTTTATTGTGTTATTCATCTTTATTTATATGTATCTTCGCTCATATTTACAAAACCTTTTAAAGCACTTTAAAAACTAGGTATAGTAACTTGCAAATGTTCGCATATGAAACCTTCATACCGGCACCCAACAGGCTAGAAACAACGTCACAGTAAATAACAATTTTATTGGATCGGGAAATCGATATTTTTCATCATCTACGAGTATTTCTTAAATTTCTTTTTTGTATCGGGTATTATTGGCCAAACAGATTTAAATCCGCAATCAAAATCATTTGGATATCTATGACCGCAATGTAATAGCCAGTTTCTAAAGCCTTAACTACATAGACCTACTTTTGTACAAAAGTACAAAAGTAAGAAATTAAAATGCTCGCTAAAGAAACATGCTGGTAAAAAACATACGAAAATTGTTCTTATACATAAATTAAACCACCATGCATTTTCCATTGTTTTTTTTTTTGCAAAAAGGTGTCTTCAGAATAGATATTTATTTCTCACTTTTGTACTTTTGTACAAAAGTATCCCTATGTAGTTAAGCCTTTAGTGCGATAAAACAACAAACTTACCAAGTGCTTTGAAGACACGTTTTGAGGTTGATAGAATCAAAAAACCTTCTGAAAACTATGAAAATCTTGACCTTTTATGTGTACATATGAACAAATTGTTTCAGGGAATTAGGGTGATATTTGGAATGCAATATTTTAAGAAAGTTACAATATATGTAGGTACTTCATGTTTCCAAACCTCAAACAGAAATTTAAGGCCTAATTTATTCAGTCAAAGTTGAAGATAACTCTGGAATTTTACAGTCAACTTGAAAAATAGTTTTCAAAGTTGGCATTTTCAACTTTTTATTTTCAACTCTAGAGTTGATCAACTTTGGATTTTCTCAACTCCCCGAAAAAGTAGAAGTTACCGAGCAAACTTGGGATTTTTCTTCATTTGTGTCTATTCATTCATGCTATTCATTTCTCGACCGATCACCGAAATCAAGCATCGTCGGGTGAGTTAGTACTAAGATGGCGGACCGCATGAGTTTTTTTTTGGTTTCATATTTTTAATTGAAATAATTGAAATTTGTTTATAAAAATGGTGCCTTTCCCCCACCAAAAAATAGAACAAGTGTACAATTTCCATTAACAGATCACTTCAGTATTGTGTTCCATGTTATACATATATGGAATGATTTGCTGGTCTTGTGATGTTTAAGTAGTGGGCGATGATTTCGCCGGAAAAGTGTAAAAACATACTCATGAACATCGATCCTTCCACAACAACAGTTCTTACGTTTCATGGAGTTGGTGATCTTTGTTTGGCCCTACATTATTCTTCTCTGTGAAAATTTGTGTTTTTTCCTTTATAATTTCATTTTAGGAAAACAAAATAGTTATAGGAACAAATTATAGTGTGTGAAAACTCACCTCTTATTGGTAGATATATGTATTCCGATCTGCAACCCACCGTGAGTGGACGTGTGTAGGAGTGTGAATTACGTTGTGAATTTCCTAAAATACAAAACCTACACAAATCGCGCCGCGTAAATCAATAGAATCAATAGCCTACATACATACTTAAACAAGTTACAAATAAAAAAAGTGCAAGTGCCAGTGCATAAAAACAACAACAAAAGTGCACCCGTGTAGCGACGTTTATGATGCTCAAACCACAAACATTCATAGCACAGCGGTAATTCCTAATCTCTCCTTTCCACTTCACTCACAGTGCTTTGGCTTAGTTATTATATGCAGTATATGTATGTATCATTACATGCAATTCTTATGATGGACTAAGCCGAAGCATATCAGATAAATTGCTGTTATTGATTTTGTGTATCCTGGGGCGGATCAGTACATTGCTTTTTTAGGCATAACACTAGTAGTATTGTACTGTGAAGTCATTTGGGGCCCAAACTTGATATCAGCATAGATAACTGTCTGATTTGGTTATTTATGTCTGTTTATTGTAATGGTGGGTGAATTTAGGGTTGACTACAGCAACATTCGGGGACTGAGGCAAAATTTTTGTGCTGCATATGTCCATACTGTGAAAAACAGGCCAGCTGTTTTGGCACTAAGTGAAACACAGGTAGGGTAAAATACCGATCACTCGGAATTCAGCCTACATGGTTATATCTTAGTGCCTCTATTTTTTCCACATCATGGTCTCGCCGTGTATGTTCGCAGTGATGTTGCTTATCAGCTTCAACCACAATATGGTTCATGTTTGAATACGAACTTTAATTTCATGTGGTTTAAATTCACCATCCATAAGCGCATCATCCATACTTGTTTTATTTATCGTAGTCCTAGTTTGGATAGTAATTCGACTTCCAACGAATTCGATGCACTATCCGACTCCATCCAGAGAATTATTTCCATTTTCCGCACAGTGAAATCGTTGTTACGGGCGATTTCAATGTACATAATTCTTCGAGGCTACGCTATTAGGGTTAGACAACACCCGAAGGAAGGTATGTCGAGATTTTTGCTGAGATAAACAACCTAACTCAGCTGGTCGACGAGCCTACTCGGATTCCTGACGTTGCAGGTCAATCCGCAAACACTCTAGATTTGTTTCTTACCTCTGACCCTGATAAATACACTATAAGTGTATTATCCCATCTAGCCACATCAGACCATTGTGTCATATCTGCGAATTTCTCGTGCCACCAAAACACAGTTAAAGAAAAAACTCCCAAGAGAACCGTTTGGTAGTATGAGAAAGCCAACTGGGACGGTCTCAATGTTTTCTTCAGGAACTTTAACTGGTCACTATGCTTCCTCGATAGTGACGAAACTTAATTCTTTGTGGAATGAGAAATTTTATCCCGAATAGGGTGAAGTCTATCAAACCCAAAGAAAACTCATGGTTTGATTCGAGCTGTAAAGAGGTTATTAGGGTTAGAGTAAGTAAGCTTCCGAGTTATAAAGCCAACCCTACTGAAAAACCCTACCGGAAAAAGTTTCAACAAGCTAGAAAGACCTGTAACGTTCATATTCGACGAACCAAATTTTTACATGATCAAAAATGCCGGCAAAAAATTCTACAATGTCCCTAAGGTAGTAAAAATGTTTGGTCATTTGTTAAAAACATACGAAACACCACCTCGTCCTCGGTTCCAACGCTCGTCTTCAACGATACTCCTTTTGTCAGCTCAATCGATAAAGCCAATTTGCTTGCAGCACAGTTTGCTGTTAATTCGTCGCTGCCTGAAAGTGTTATGACTCCTCCTGTATTTGAGAGCGCAAATGATTCTATGGGACAAATCTTCTTCCGCACTCGTGCAGTTGCCAGAGTTCTAAAAGATCTCGATATACACAAATCCGCTGGCCCGGATAGTATCCCTCTCATTGTTCTGAAGAGGTGCTCTTCAACGCTGGCAAAACCACTGCGTAAGCTTTTCCATCTGTCGTACTCTACTGGTCTCTTTCCGAGTGGATGGAAAACAGCATTTGTCCAGCCTGTCCCAAAAAAGGCGTATCTTCTTCCCCCTCTAACTATCGACCAATTGCGCTTACGTCCCTTCTTTCTAAGGTCATGGAAACGCTGATTAACTTCCAGCTCAAGAAATATCTCGGAGAACGAAAGCTTCTTAATGACCGGCAGTACGGCTTTCGTAGCAATAGGTCCACTGGTGATCTGATGGTATATCTCACCGAACAGTGGCACAAATCTTAACATCGTTTTGGCGAAAGTAAGATTATTGCGCTTGATATTTCTAAAGCATTTGATAGAGTTTGGCATCAAGCTCTCTTGGTATCGATGAATCTCTTCTTCGTTGGATTAGAAATTACCTTTCGGACCGTTCAATACAAGTTGTATTGGATGGTTTCAAGTCTGAAATTCACAAAATAAATGCTGGTGTGCCCCAGGGCTCCGTTCTGTCTCCGACTCTCTTCCTTATATTCATAAACGATCTTTTATCTGAAACTTCTAATCCATTAAATTGTTTCGCTGACGACAGTACCCTCAGCTTTTCATATTCGTTCTTAGATTCACATCCATGTCCTTCGGATGTGGAACTTGAACGGCAGCGTATGATAAGCTCATTAAATTCTGATCTCGATAGCATTGTCCAATGGGGAATAAAAAATCGTGTAGAATTTAATGCTTCAAAAACTCAATGCTGTCTACTGTCGTTAAAACGAAACCCACCCCCCATGCCACTATCCATGAGTGGCACTTGCATTGAGGAAACCGAAAAGCTTTCAGTCCTCGGTATGTGTGTCACAGACCACCTTTTATGGAACGACTACGTATTCGACATCGCCAAAAATGCTGCTAAGTGTTTAGGTTTTCTCCGTCGATGCAAGATATTTTTCTCCCCTTCTGATCTGGCTGTGATCTACAAAGCTTTTAGTCGTCCAAAACTTGAGTATAACTCTCACATTTGGGCAGGTGCTCCAATAACCCACTTGAGTTTATTGGAAAGAATTGAAAAGAGAGCTCTTAAAATGATAGGTGAAAGAACTATAACGGAAACATTCTCATCTCTTGAGCACCGTCGAAAAGTTTCATGTCTTTCGTTATTTTACCGTTATTTCCATAAACAATGCTCTAGTGAAGTAGCCAGTTGCATTCCTCCCCTTAAACAATTCAACCGTAATACTCACGCTTCAAGGAATGCCCATCAGTTTACCCTTGAGCCCAATTTCGGACGTACTGTTAAGTATAGAGATTCTTTCTTTAGTCGCACTACTCGAATGTGGAATGCTCTACCCAGCTCAATTTTCCCCTCCCATTGTGATCTACAATCGTTCAAAACCAATGTGCATCGGTATCTCCTTTTAAATCCCCTCCAATCTACCTAATCGCTCGTGCTGTGTATATCATCTTAAGGGTAGTCACACCCCTTTTGCACGCGCTAAATATTTAAAAAAAAAAAAAACATTAATTGCTTTAAAAATAAAAGTCCTACCTAATCCGTTTTGTATAGCTTTCAATTAGATTGGTATTTTTTTGATTCCTCGCTTCACATGGAATGAAAAATCCATTGCAATTATTCGGACAAATTATTCAAAATGCAAATTTAATTCTAATGCAAAACAAAAGTTGAAAATGACGTCTTGTGCGTCATGTGTCACAAATATCCCAAGGATATTTTGGAAACTGCAGGTTGGTCAACTTTTGAATTTCAACTCTGGAGTTCAGATTCGAAGTAGTGAATAAAAGCATTTTTCAACTTTCAGTTCAACTACGGACTTGTAATTTGGCCAACTTTAGAGTTTTCAGCAAGTTGAGCAATAGTGAATAAATTGGCTCTAAGTATACTGGCTAGGTAAATTATCAGTGTAGCTTTAACAGAAGGTCCTTCTCTACGATTTTTCCACTGATAATTTGCTTGCGGTCTTCAATGGTAGAAAACCACCTTACAGTTAGCCCTCTGTTAGGTGGTTTTCAACCATTCCTGCTTATTTCCACAAAGCCTTATAACCTTTATCAATAAATTTATTGCGTACTTTAAGGACATATAGATTAAACGCTTAGAAGCCAAAGACATACTTATGTATATGTAGATGTACCTAAATTTATTTTAAGAACAGGTTTCACTAAAATAAAAAAAAATAAAAGAAATTTGTTAAGTGTAAGGCTTTATTGGGTTTGTATGTAAATAAAATAGGCGTCGTTACCCTCCCCCCCCCCTGGCTCAAAGTCTGGATCCGCCCTTGGCACAGTTATAGCAATCATTGGAAACCATAATTTAAATAATGAATTGTCAATTTTGAGAGATTTTAATGAAAGAATATATGATTATTTTGATGCCAAAGTAAATCTAATTGGGCCATAACACACTGGCTCAATTTTGAGCTGAACTAAAGCCAGACTTACTTTTCGTTCAATCACATACGGGCTCAGCAGAGCTGGCTGAAAATTGTGTGTACATGAACAATTGTGTTAGTACTCTCAGTTTGAGAATCGAAAAAAAAAACAAGTAATTTCCTTTAAAATTTTCAGTTTACAATGACAACAGATTTGTTTATGCCTAGAAACGAACAACTGTGTGTATTAGTAATTAAACTTTGTTTGTCCGCTCGAAACAGGATGACCAACAAACTTTCATTTCCCCAGTTTAGTCTAGTTCAAAACTGAGCCTGTTTGTGATGGCCCATTGACTTAATATTTATTTCTAGGTAAAACAAAATTCAATTTTGTACAACTTTTCTCATAAAATGGCTTTTAATTTTTCAATGATGAACTACCTTACCAATGATCATTGAACAAATTAAAAGTTGCGTTATGGGGAAGATATGGGTCAAAATGATTTTTTTTTGGAGGAGAAATAATGATTAAACTTTCCAAGGGTCTCAAAATAAACAGCTAACATTTTCAATGATGGTTTCAATGATAGCTATAACTGGGCCCTTATATAATTTTTACACAAAATACATAGTAAATCCTTTAGAAAAAATACATAAAAGTATCCAGAGTAATTGTTATGTAGAATATAGGTACCTAACATTATACATATTTTAGACTTCAGTTTTATCTCAGTTGTTTTTAATAAAAAGTTATAAAAAATGTGATAAATTAAATAATTTTATTGTAAATAAAAAATTAATGAAATTTAGAGCCTCAATTATTGTGTTCCATGTTATATACGGAATGATTTTTTAGATTTAGATTTTTAATCATTGAGGTTAATTATATATTATATACATTTTCTTTTGTTTACATTTTAACATCATGAATAGTTGAGGCATGACAATTTATGTCGTCTGCCTGAATGGCTTTACATTTTGATCCATATTGCTCAATTTAAGTTTTTATTTTACAATAATTCATTTATAAATAAATGACTTTTAGTTTAGCTAAAACGAACAAAAAAAAAAAAATGTGCAGAACGCTTAGATTTACAATTATTGATTTTTGACCCTTAGTTAAAAATTTACAAATTATTTTTGACTTTTAGAAAAAAAAACAAAATTTAATTTAAAAGCTTTCACTGATTATTCTGGCTCGGTATGCTGTCGCCTCTTTACAGTACTCCACAAGCTGCATCCAATTTTCACCGTTAAGGATTCTTAGCACTTCGTTTTCCGACAAAATATTTTGACCAAAGACTGCTCTTCTAATTTCACTTAAAACTGGACACACTCCCAAAAAATGTTCAAACAAAATTTAATTTAAAAGCTTTCACTTATTATTCTGGCTCGGTATGCTGTCGCCTCTTTACAGTACTCCACAAGCTGCATCCAATTTTCACCGTTAAGGATTCTTAGCACTTCGTTTTCCGACAAAATATTTTGACCAAAGACTGCTCTTCTAATTTCACTTAAAACTGGACACACTCCCAAAAAATGACCAACATCTTCCTTTTTGTTTAAGTTCCAGAGACTGCAAATTACTGTTAAATCACTGCGATGTGGAACAAAATTAAGACGCAACATCACCCCTCGAATTTTGAAAATAGTGCTAATGGTTTCCACTGAGAAATTTGGGGTAAAGTAGTTCCGTTCTTTGAGGTTGTAAATGACTTTCGAGTAAAATGACCTTTCCGTTGATGCTCTTGCTCTTTCTTTGAATGCATACCTTTCGTTCTCATCCGTTAGTTGGATAATTTCGTACAGTAATTTTTTTTTGTTCCAAATGATTAGTTTCTGTTTGATTAAAGGTAATACCACAGTCCGCTGCTATTTTTGTCCAATCCTGGTACCAGCTTTTCTTATATTGCACAACATATTGCCAGACCAGCTTTGGTAGTCTTGTAGCTTTCATGTTCATTATCCTAATCAGGTAATCCGCATTCAGCTTTAAGAGTTGAAATAAATAGTGTTGGCAGACCACTTTCTAAGTAAAACATATACTTTGGTGTACTTATTGGAAGCGTAAAGATTTTTCTAAGAAAGAAACATAGTACATTTTCTACAGCTTCAAATTTGTATGTTCCCCAAACTTGTGCTCCATAAAACAAGACTGATTCCACGGTTGCGTTGAAAACCCGATATTTAGAGCTCAAAGCAATATTTTTACTATAAAATATTTTTTGCCAGTTTGCACAAATTGCTGTTTTAGCTTTGTTAGCTTTTGATTTAAAATGTTTTTCCATATTAACATTAAACGTTAGCTCCATGCCTAAGTAAGTGTATTCTTTTACTACTTCCAGATCCCTTCCATCGAATTTCCATTTCTCATCTTTTGCAGCTCTGCCACTACCATTCTGAAAAATCATAACCTTTTACTTGTCTATATTAACTTGTAAACTCCATAAATAACAGTAATCTGCTAGCCTATTTATCATCAGCTGAAGTGAAGTGGCAGACTCCGCTAATAAGACAATGTCATCTGCATACATAATAACTTAAATTCTGGTGCCGCCGATTTCAACTCCACAAGGTAAACATTGAACAAGGTCATCCAGATAGTGCAAAAAGCAAAGGACTGAGATTGCAACCTTGCTTTAGACCACGGCTCATTTCCAACATTTCGGATGTATCCCTTCCATCAAACACCTGAGCAAATGATTGTTGGTACAGTTTTTCCAGGGCATTAATAAACTTATTTGACACTCCTAAATTATAAAGCTTAAAGAACAAAGAATTTCTATCAATAGTGTCAAAAGCGGCTCTGAAATCAACGAAAAATGCGTAAAGTTTTTTGTTGTTGCTAAGTTTGATTCTTGCTAGACCAGTCAAAACGAAGATGTTATCCCCCGTTGAGTAACTCCTTCGAAACCCAGCTTGGTACCCACTTAAAATTTCGTTGGTTTCTACCCAGTCGGTGAGCCTTTCGCATAATAGTGAGGTGTATATTTTAAGCGAAGCATTGAGAAACGATATTCCTCTGTAGTTCTTGGGATCGGCAGGATCTCCTTTTTTTAGTATGGGCCAAATCAACACTTCGTAAATGTGATCTGGGGGGATACCGAAGTTAAAAATTGTATTTAAAGCTACTGCTAGTTTTTCCTTAAATCCAGGCGAGTTATATTTGAACAATTCTACAGGAATGCTATTTGATCCAGCCGCTTTACCATCTTTCATGGCCTTCAATGTTACCTCTAGTTCTTATTTGCTTATATCAGCGCCCAATAGAGCGTTTCTAAGATAGGGATGGGCATATTTAAAACTACAATGCTCTTCCACTGTCGGTGCACTTAAATGATTACTAAAATTTTCCCGTAGCTCGTCGAGGTTTATTAACGAATTCCGTTTAGTAAGATTATTGCCATTGATTTTTTTTGTTAGAGACCAAAACTCCTTCGAACCCTTGCATTGTCCTAGAGATTTAGCCAAATTTTCTTTTTTTGTCGTTGCAGTGCTGCCCTATTAGCTTCCACATACGCAGATTTCGAGCTCAATGTGTTGTATTTTCGCATCGAATTCAGTAAAGCCAAAGATTTATTTCGTAGTTTTTCGAACGAAAAATCGTACCAATCACTTTTTTTTTCAGGAAGTGGGTTTTTTTTTATTAAACTAGCTGCACCGATAATAATCTTCTCCAGCTCTAGGAGCGGGAAGTATTTGATTAAAAGTTGAGACTCCTTTTTTAAAATTAGATCATTTGTTCTTGTTTGGAACTCATTCGTGTATTTATTGTTAGATTTTAAGACTTGGCAGTTGTTGTTATTTGAATCCTTCGGGGAAAATTTGATATAATCTAATTCAATTTTAATAGTAATTGGCAGATGATCAGAAAGATTAAGGTCCTCTACACGAAAATCTTTTATGGTGGAATACCAGTCTCCACCAATAGTCAATTGTAGAACCACCTTGCATTCCAACAAAAGTCAATTCTCCCTCCAAATCTCCAAAGCAACATCCATTTAAGATATTAAGACCAAAATCATTGCAAAGCTATTTTTCAATGATGAACTACCTTACCAATGATCATTGAACAAATTAAAAGTTGCGTTATGGGGAAGATATGGGTCAAAATGATTTTTTTTTGGAGGAGAAATAATGATTAAACTTTCCAAGGGTCTCAAAATAAACAGCTAACATTTTCAATGATGGTTTCAATGATAGCTATAACTGGGCCCTTATATAATTTTTACACAAAATACATAGTAAATCCTTTAGAAAAAATACATAAAAGTATCCAGAGTAATTGTTATGTAGAATATAGGTACCTAACATTATACATATTTTAGACTTCAGTTTTATCTCAGTTGTTTTTAATAAAAAGTTATAAAAAATGTGATAAATTAAATAATTTTATTGTAAATAAAAAATTAATGAAATTTAGAGCCTCAATTATTGTGTTCCATGTTATATACGGAATGATTTTTTAGATTTAGATTTTTAATCATTGAGGTTAATTATATATTATATACATTTTCTTTTGTTTACATTTTAACATCATGAATAGTTGAGGCATGACAATTTATGTCGTCTGCCTGAATGGCTTTACATTTTGATCCATATTGCTCAATTTAAGTTTTTATTTTACAATAATTCATTTATAAATAAATGACTTTTAGTTTAGCTAAAACGAACAAAAAAAAAAAAATGTGCAGAACGCTTAGATTTACAATTATTGATTTTTGACCCTTAGTTAAAAATTTACAAATTATTTTTGACTTTTAGAAAAAAAAACAAAATTTAATTTAAAAGCTTTCACTGATTATTCTGGCTCGGTATGCTGTCGCCTCTTTACAGTACTCCACAAGCTGCATCCAATTTTCACCGTTAAGGATTCTTAGCACTTCGTTTTCCGACAAAATATTTTGACCAAAGACTGCTCTTCTAATTTCACTTAAAACTGGACACACTCCCAAAAAATGTTCAAACAAAATTTAATTTAAAAGCTTTCACTTATTATTCTGGCTCGGTATGCTGTCGCCTCTTTACAGTACTCCACAAGCTGCATCCAATTTTCACCGTTAAGGATTCTTAGCACTTCGTTTTCCGACAAAATATTTTGACCAAAGACTGCTCTTCTAATTTCACTTAAAACTGGACACACTCCCAAAAAATGACCAACATCTTCCTTTTTGTTTAAGTTCCAGAGACTGCAAATTACTGTTAAATCACTGCGATGTGGAACAAAATTAAGACGCAACATCACCCCTCGAATTTTGAAAATAGTGCTAATGGTTTCCACTGAGAAATTTGGGGTAAAGTAGTTCCGTTCTTTGAGGTTGTAAATGACTTTCGAGTAAAATGACCTTTCCGTTGATGCTCTTGCTCTTTCTTTGAATGCATACCTTTCGTTCTCATCCGTTAGTTGGATAATTTCGTACAGTAATTTTTTTTTGTTCCAAATGATTAGTTTCTGTTTGATTAAAGGTAATACCACAGTCCGCTGCTATTTTTGTCCAATCCTGGTACCAGCTTTTCTTATATTGCACAACATATTGCCAGACCAGCTTTGGTAGTCTTGTAGCTTTCATGTTCATTATCCTAATCAGGTAATCCGCATTCAGCTTTAAGAGTTGAAATAAATAGTGTTGGCAGACCACTTTCTAAGTAAAACATATACTTTGGTGTACTTATTGGAAGCGTAAAGATTTTTCTAAGAAAGAAACATAGTACATTTTCTACAGCTTCAAATTTGTATGTTCCCCAAACTTGTGCTCCATAAAACAAGACTGATTCCACGGTTGCGTTGAAAACCCGATATTTAGAGCTCAAAGCAATATTTTTACTATAAAATATTTTTTGCCAGTTTGCACAAATTGCTGTTTTAGCTTTGTTAGCTTTTGATTTAAAATGTTTTTCCATATTAACATTAAACGTTAGCTCCATGCCTAAGTAAGTGTATTCTTTTACTACTTCCAGATCCCTTCCATCGAATTTCCATTTCTCATCTTTTGCAGCTCTGCCACTACCATTCTGAAAAATCATAACCTTTTACTTGTCTATATTAACTTGTAAACTCCATAAATAACAGTAATCTGCTAGCCTATTTATCATCAGCTGAAGTGAAGTGGCAGACTCCGCTAATAAGACAATGTCATCTGCATACATAATAACTTAAATTCTGGTGCCGCCGATTTCAACTCCACAAGGTAAACATTGAACAAGGTCATCCAGATAGTGCAAAAAGCAAAGGACTGAGATTGCAACCTTGCTTTAGACCACGGCTCATTTCCAACATTTCGGATGTATCCCTTCCATCAAACACCTGAGCAAATGATTGTTGGTACAGTTTTTCCAGGGCATTAATAAACTTATTTGACACTCCTAAATTATAAAGCTTAAAGAACAAAGAATTTCTATCAATAGTGTCAAAAGCGGCTCTGAAATCAACGAAAAATGCGTAAAGTTTTTTGTTGTTGCTAAGTTTGATTCTTGCTAGACCAGTCAAAACGAAGATGTTATCCCCCGTTGAGTAACTCCTTCGAAACCCAGCTTGGTACCCACTTAAAATTTCGTTGGTTTCTACCCAGTCGGTGAGCCTTTCGCATAATAGTGAGGTGTATATTTTAAGCGAAGCATTGAGAAACGATATTCCTCTGTAGTTCTTGGGATCGGCAGGATCTCCTTTTTTTAGTATGGGCCAAATCAACACTTCGTAAATGTGATCTGGGGGGATACCGAAGTTAAAAATTGTATTTAAAGCTACTGCTAGTTTTTCCTTAAATCCAGGCGAGTTATATTTGAACAATTCTACAGGAATGCTATTTGATCCAGCCGCTTTACCATCTTTCATGGCCTTCAATGTTACCTCTAGTTCTTATTTGCTTATATCAGCGCCCAATAGAGCGTTTCTAAGATAGGGATGGGCATATTTAAAACTACAATGCTCTTCCACTGTCGGTGCACTTAAATGATTACTAAAATTTTCCCGTAGCTCGTCGAGGTTTATTAACGAATTCCGTTTAGTAAGATTATTGCCATTGATTTTTTTTGTTAGAGACCAAAACTCCTTCGAACCCTTGCATTGTCCTAGAGATTTAGCCAAATTTTCTTTTTTTGTCGTTGCAGTGCTGCCCTATTAGCTTCCACATACGCAGATTTCGAGCTCAATGTGTTGTATTTTCGCATCGAATTCAGTAAAGCCAAAGATTTATTTCGTAGTTTTTCGAACGAAAAATCGTACCAATCACTTTTTTTTTCAGGAAGTGGGTTTTTTTTTATTAAACTAGCTGCACCGATAATAATCTTCTCCAGCTCTAGGAGCGGGAAGTATTTGATTAAAAGTTGAGACTCCTTTTTTAAAATTAGATCATTTGTTCTTGTTTGGAACTCATTCGTGTATTTATTATTAGATTTTAAGACTTGGCAGTTGTTGTTATTTGAATCCTTCGGGGAAAATTTGATATAATCTAATTCAATTTTAATAGTAATTGGCAGATGATCAGAAAGATTAAGGTCCTCTACACGAAAATCTTTTATGGTGGAATACCAGTCTCCACCAATAGTCAATTGTAGAACCACCTTGCATTCCAACAAAAGTCAATTCTCCCTCCAAATCTCCAAAGCAACATCCATTTAAGATATTAAGACCAAAATCATTGCAAAGCTATATAATAATTTTTCCTTCAGAATTGATCTTCAAATCTTTTGATTTTCTTTGCTGCGCTGCTTTGTTAAAAGTGGGTTCTTAATTACCGGTCCTGGCGTTCAAGTCTCCGATTATTATTAGGTTATGTGTTCGTAGTGAACTTAACATATCGTACAAGCTATTATAACCCACAGTCCATTTGGAACAATTTAAATAAATGGGTATAATAAACAGTTTTCCGTTAGCATTTTCTTTGTTTTCGATATAAAAATAATAATCGTTGAATTGATGGATTTTATATTCCCAAGATAAATTTCTTTTATTAGCAACCATTGTTCCTCCACTTCCACTTCCACGCGTTGCAGTTTTTATTGCTGGTATCCATCTGCAGTTATAAGTATATTATTTTTCAAACCCTAAGCTTTTATCTTCCACAATATGTGTTTCAAAAAAAAATATTATATCAAAATTCAACAAATAGTTAACAAAAGTTAATGAATGATTTGCTAGTCTTGTGATTTTAAAGTAGTGGGCGACGATTTCGCCGGACAAGTGTAAAAACATACTCTTAAACATGGATCCATTCATGATTCCATTTCATGGAGTTGTTGACCATTGTTTCGCATTTCTTGTTATTATTCTTCTCATTATTCTTCTCTGTGAAAATTTGTTTTTTTTCCTTTATAATTTTATTAAGGGAAAACAAAATAGTAGGAACAAGCAAGTATAATAATAATAATTTCATTTCAATAATAATAACAACTTACTTTTTTGTATCTGTGTTTTGTTCCACTCATCTCGTTTTTTATTTCAATTTTGTTCGATGTTAGAGTTGTATGATGTTTCACATACATTGTAGACCCACAAATGTATGATAAAATTCTATGAAACAGGGTTTATACTTGCAAATTCCAGCCACTTCACCTCACATACATTTGTTGTATGACAGCGTTCATGCAACAATTCAGTGAAACAGAATTGATGTATGATAACTGCCAAAATCATACATTGTATATGATGTATGTGCTGTGAAACAGGGCCCTGATCGAACCTCATACAAATTTGCCAATTCTCATAGTTAAAAGTTGATAAACCAAATTTTTGGTCAATTACTTCTTCGTCTGAAAAGTTCGACATAGTGTAAAATGATATCTATCAATTTTTTTCATTCTATCGTTTGAATCTGATATCAAACTAAGAATTCTGCTAAGGTAACTTCACCGAAAATGAGGAGCAACGGTCTTCCCTTTTGCTAAACACTCACTTTCCAGGAAGTCTACCAATGGTAGGGGATATAATAGAGAGGATTCTGTTCAAACCCAACCGGGAAGCCTGGAAGATAGCTAAAACTATCTGCTCAGACAAAAGGCTTGAATGGGCGTTAAGCACCTTTCAAATAGAGCTTGAGATCAGTTCCGGATCCTCAAACTATCCGGATATCCGAATCGTATCCGAAAATGCGAATCAGATCCGGATCCAGGATCCGATATCCGAAATATCCGGATAGTGTCGGATACTCGGATCCAGATACTGATCTAGGTTCGGATAGTTTCGGACCCTCGGATCCAGATCCGGATCTGGATCCGAGGATCCGACCCTATCCGGATATCGGATCCTGGATCCGGGGCCCTGTTTCACAGAACATACTTCACATACATCACATACAACATACATTAATTTCTCAATCATACATAACATACAATTTTCTGTTTCATAGATTCCATTGGAAGGATTGTATGATGTTTATAATTGTTGTATGTGCTGTATGATTTGACATAAAGTAAGAGAGCAAATTTGGAGTTTCTCTTAATTTCTGTCTATTCATTCATGCTAATCAGTTCTCGACCGATCACTGAAATCAAGCATCGTCGGGTGAGTTAGTACTAAGATGTTGGACCGCATGAGTTTTTTGGTTTCATATTTTTTTTTTTATAATTGAAATTTGTTTATAAAATGAGTTTTTTGGTTCCATATTTTTTTTCTTTTTATAATTGAAATTTGTTTATAAAATGGTAAAATGGTGCTTATCCCCCACCAAAAACTAGGACACGTGTACAATTTCAATAGACAGATATAGACCGAGAGCTGGCAGCAGATTTTGGTCGTGAAAGGAAACCAAAAGATTTTAATAGTATAGGTAGTCCTGGTGAAGGTGATAACGAATACGTTCGTCTGCCAGCATGTAGTGGCCCCGTTACCACGTAAAAGTGCATCAAAAGTACAACTTTTCTGAAAATTGAAATCGGGTGGGAAACCATTTCAAATGTAATACAACTTGACGCCTTCAACTCCCTGATTACAAAAATTGTTTCGACAGTCGTCCCCGAAAACGCGATTTTTTGGCGTTTTTAGGCTTTTGGGAAACCACTTGAAATGGATCACAACTTTTAGCCATGGACTCCCTGAGTGTGAATATGTACGTGACAGACGTCTCAGTGGCCCCGAAACCACCGACAGACGTCCCTGAAAATGCGTTTTTTTTTGCGTTTTTTGTCAAAAAGGAAACCACTTGAAATGTATCACAAACGAAAGAACTTGACCCCCTGAGTGGGAATATGCACATGACACGTCTAAGTGGCCCCAAACCCCCGACAGACGCGATTAAAGTCGCGGATTTTGTATTTTTTGTAAAATGTATCGCAGTCGGAAGGTCTTGACTACCAGAGTACTTATGTATAAAAATAGTTTTTAGTGTCATCCAACAGCTGGAAAGGCGCGAAATAAATCGCGGATTTTTTATTTTATTTTTTTAGTAATAGGATTTTGAGGGAAACCACTTGAAATGTATCCCAATCCAAAGGTCTTGACCCAAAAAAAATTAAAATTTAAGTGACAGACGTTTGAGTGGCCCCAAACAACTGACAGCTGCGATATAATTCGCGGATGTTATTATTATTTTTTTAATTGTATATTAGCGGTAGCTTCTTCAAATGTTTACCAATTAAAAGGTTCTGGCTCAAGAAAGTGATTTTATAAGTTACAGGCGTTTGAGTTACGCCATACTGGTGAAAACGCGATAAAAGTTGCGGATGTAATTACTAGTTTATTAAAAAGATTAAAGATACAAATATCTTGAAATCCATCTCAATTTAAAGGGCTTGTCTCCCTGAGTTTCAAAATATAACTGACAGACGTTTTGAGTTACGCCATACTGCTGAAAAGCGCAATAAAAGTCGCGGATGTTATTACTAGTTTATCAATTAGATTTCAATACAAATCTCTTGAAATGCATCTCAATTTATAGGGCTTGATTCCCTGAGTCGGAAAATTTAACTGACAGACATTTGGAGTTGCGCCAAATTATTGAAGTCCACGAAATAACTCGCCTTCAAATATTATTATTGTTTTTCCTTTCAATTTACCTAATTAAGAGGTTTTGACTATCTGAAAATGAAATATTGAAGGAAACATGTTTTAAACACACCAAACCATTCAAATAATAATAAATAACCATACAATTAAAAAAAATAATAATAACATCCGCGAATTATATCGCAGCTGTCAGTTGTTTGGGACCACTCAAACGTCTGTCACTTACATTTTAATTTTTTTGGGGTCAAGACCTTTTGATTGGGATACATTTCAAGTGGTTTCCCTCAAAATCCTATTACTAAAAAAATAAAATAAAAAGCCGCGATTTATTTCGCGCCTTTCCAGCTGTTGGATGACACTAAAAACTATTTTTATACATTAGTACTCAGGTAGTCAAGACCTTCCGACTGCGATACATTTTGGTGGCATACATCAATTATCTAAAAATGTCAATACAAAATCCGCGACTTTAATCGCGTCTGTCGGGGGTTTTGGGGCCACTTAGACGTCTGTCATGTACATATTCCCACTCAGGGGGTCAAGTTCTTTCGTTTTTGATACATTTCAAGTGGTTTCCTTTTTGACAAAAAACGCCAAGAAAAATGCATTTTCAGGGACGTCTGTCGGTGGTTTCGGGGCCACTTAGACGTCTGTCACGTACATATTCACACTCAGGGAGTACATGGCTAAAAGTTGTGATCCATTTCAAGTGATTTCCCAATAGCCTAACAACGCCAAAAAATCGCGTTTTCGGGGACGTCTGTCGAAACCATTTTTGAAATGGTTTCCTACCCGATTTCAATTTTCAGAAAAGTTGTACTTTTGATGCACTTTTACGTGCTAACGCGGCCACTACATGCTGGCAGACGAACGTATTCGTTATCACCTTCACCAGGACTACCTATACTATTAAAATCTTTTGGTTTCCTTTCACGACCAAAATCTGCTGCCAGCTCTTAGACTAATAACTTCAGCATTGTGTTCCATGTTATATACGGAATGATTTGCTAGTCTTGTGATGTTTAAGTAGTGGGCGACGATTTCGCCGGACAAGTGTAAAAACATACTCTTAAACATGAATCCATTCATGATTTCATTTCCATTTGAACCATTGTTTCGTTTTTCTTGTTATTATTCTTCTCATTATTCTTCTCTGTGAAAATTTTTGTTTGTTCCTTCATAATTTTATTTTAGGAAAACATAATAGTAGGAACAAGCAAGTATAATAACAATAATTTCATTTCAATAATAATAGCAACTTACTTTTTTGTATCTGTGTTTTGTTCCACTCATCTCGTTTTTTATTTCAATTTTTTTTCGATTCTAGAGTTGTATGAAGTTTCACATAAATTGTAGACCCACAAATGTATGATAAAATTCTGTGAAACAGGATTTATACTTGCAAATTCCATCCACTTCACCTCACATACATTTGTTGTATGACAGCGTTCATACAACAATTCTGTGAAACAGAATAACTGCGAAAATCATACATTGTATGTGATGTATGTGCTGTGAAACAGGGCCCGGATCTGATTTGCATTTTTGGATCCGATCCGGATATCCGACATAGCCGGATACTTTCAAGCACTACTTTCAACCCTTTAAGTCACCGGGGTGGATTTTAGATTCCAGCTCTTTTACAAAAAGGTAAAGAGGAACTTATGTCTCAATTAACTAGCATACTTCCTAGTACCTAAGACTTGGGTATAACCAAGTCTATGGAGAAAGGCTAAGGTAATCTTTATTCCTAAATTGGTGAAAAAACATACAAACCATCCAAAGTCTTTCAGGCCGATAAGTCTTACATCTTTTCTACTGAAGACTTTGGAGAAAATAATTGACAACTTCATAAGATCAGAAGTACTTAATACAATGCCTCTCAACAATCGACAGCATGCGTATAGAGCAGGCAGATCCACAGAAACTGCTCTGTATGAGCTCACTAACACCCTACAAATTGCTGTAAAGAATAAAAAACTGCACTATGTGCCTTCCTAGACATTGAAGGTGCTTTCGAAAACACCTCTCATGATGCAGTAAATAAAGCCCTAGTGAGGAAGTGTGTACCCATCACCATAACAAGATGGATTAGTGAAATGCTGAGAACAAGAACGGCAGAGGCACGCACAGGGCAAAGTGTCCAGAAAATCACCACAACAAGAGGCTGTCTGCAGGGAGGGGTACTGTCACCCTTGCTGTGGAGTCGTGTAGTGGATGAGCTATTAGAAAGTCTTACTTCTCAGGGCAAACGCTGCATAGGCTTTGCCGATGACATCGTAATAACAGCCCTTGGGAAGTTCGAAGAAACTCTCTGTGAGATATTACAAAGAGGACTGAGAATAACAAGTAAATGGTGTCAATCTGGTGTCAATCTGTAGGACTAAATATTAACCCTGCAAAAACGACTATCGTACCATTTACCAACAAAATGCTTCTGCCACGAATGAAACCTATTAGTTTAGCTGGTAAAGTCATTGAAACAAAGAAGGAGGTAAAATACCTCGGTATCACACTAGATAGCAAACTTCTTTGGAATAAACACTTAGAAATAACTATCGGGAAAGCCACAAAAGCCCTTATGACATGTAAGAGAATTGCAGGCAAATCATGGGGTTGCAAACCAAGTATCCTAAGATGGATGTACACCATGATGGTAAGGGCCATCTACAACTACTAACCGAACTACAAACAACTAGGAATGCCCTAGAAAAAATCCAACGGCTCGCATGCATATGCATAACTGGAGCAATGAGAACTTGCCCCACAGCAGCAATGGAGGTTATGCTTCACCTAACACCACTATACGTGGTCATAAATAGTACTGCTTAGGGAGCAATCATGAGATTTGCCAAGGAGGGAACTGGGACCGGAAAATGCATAGGAAACAGAGAAAAGCAATGCAATGCAGGTCGACAGTAACAAACCTTCTTGACATTCCAAGAGATGGCATGTTTAAAAAATATAACTTTGAAAAAAAATTTCAAACAGAGTTATGTAGCAAGGCAGAGTGGGTAGGCGCAACAACGAACTACAATCTTAAAGCAAACGCCATCAAATGGTATACTGATGGATCAGGAACGTGTAAAGGGACTGGGGCGGGTATATTTGGGCCAAGAACCAAACTATCTGCACCGATGGGACAGTCCACAAGCATTTTCCAGGCGGAAGTAAACGCCATACCATACCAGACCAGGTGGGTATCGATGGTAATCAGGAGGCAGACTGCCTAGCCAAAATAGGAGCAAAAACCCTCCTAACAGGGCCTGAGCCCTATTGCGGATTAGGTGAAAATGTGATCAAGAACAAGATCAAATCAAAAGAGGACGCAAAAAGATCAAAAAATTTGGAAAGAACTCCCAAAACGCAGGCACAATAACAGCACTTACGTTTCATGGAGTTGTTGATCTTTGTTTGGCTTTTCCTGGTTTGACCCTGCATTATTCTTCTCTGTGATAATGTGTGTTTCTTCCTTCATAATTTCATTTTAGGAAAACAAAATAGTCACCCCAATTACGAAATTCGTATTATTTAGTCGTATTTTGAGTTTGAGGTTCCTTTAATAGTAAAGTATCATCATTTTTGGTGCAAGGGTTGTGAGAATTCAACATACGACCAAATATGACTTAATAATATGAATTTCGTAATAGAGGTGAGTATTATGTGAGTTTTCACACACTATAATTTGTTCCTTATTGTAAGATACATATATATTTGCTTTAAAAATAAAATTTATACCTAGTCCGTTTTGTAAAGCTTTCAATTTTGCTTGGTATTCTTTTGATTCCGCGCTTCACATGAAATGAAAAATCTATTGCAATTATTCGAAAAAAATTATTCAAAATGCAAAAATCCAAGCGTTTGTGAATTTACCCAAAGTTCTTTTGATGAACAGTTTTTGAAAAATTAATTTTAAAAGTCAATTTTTTTTTTGTAATGATTAAACTTTTTTATTCAAAATTTTACGTCGTTAAGTACTATTTTTGTTTTCAAAACACAATGTCTTGTCAAGAGTATTGTTGGGTGAAGGTGTCGGTGGCTGCAATTGTGTTGTGCTCTATTTTTACTAGCTTAAAGTGAACTCTAAAAGCAAAAGCTATGCCTCTCAATTGTACAGTTTGTAACTTAACATTCGATAAGAAAGTTCTGAAGATTAAATGTGATGATTGCTCGCTGTATTTTCATGCAAAGTGCGTCAGAGTTGCTGCAGAGGATATTGAATTTTTTAAGACAAGCGGTAAATCATTTCGTTGCATTTCTTGTACAACTCAACGACGTCGATCCATATATATTGAATCGCCCCTTCGACCTGCTAAAGGGGTACCCACGAACATTGCTGAAAACATCGTCACCACCACGCCGCCGTCTCCACCTCCAACTGATAATCTTAGTTCCTCAACTCCATCTCTTCACGTTCAACAACAGAGTATTGATAATGAAGGAACTGTTTCGCTCTCGCTTATTTACAAAGAACTTTTAGAGTTGAGAATAGTTAATAGCAATTTTTTGTCTACTCTTCGTGAGCTGCAGTCATCTAACACCAATCTGCAGATCCAGCTCTATTTGATGCAGAAAAGAGTCAACACCCTGGAACAATCTCAAAGAGAAAATATTATCGAAATAGTTGGCCTTCCAGATGTAAACAACACCAATGCATTATGCCAATCTCTTAAGCTATTTTCTTCTGGGCTTGATGAAAATATTAATAAAGACCAAATTGACAAAGTTTATGTCAAAAAAGTTAACATTTCATCTATGGGCGGTAATGCAGAAGATAAAAAATGTAATGTCGTTTGCGTTAAATTTGTCTCCAATCTTATTAAACAAAAGCTAATGAGGAAAAAAAAATATTTCACAAATCGTCTTACTGGAAATCTGTTTGGGAATGAATTTGCTAACAACAAAATTTATTTGAATGACAGTCTGTCTGCTTATACACGGGAGCTGAGGAAAGATGCTATAGATATGAAAAGGGAAAAAAATTATAAATTTTTGTGGTTAAGAAATTCTTCATTGTTTATGAGAAAGAAAGAGGGTGACAAACCTATAATTATTAATTGCAAAAAAGATTTACAAAAAGTTATTTAATATGGCTTTTGATTTTATAGATTATTCTCAAGATTATATTAATTCTCTGTGTAATTTTAATTGTGATATTCTGCAAAGTGTTTTTCATAATAGTTTCGTATATCCAAACCATTTTTTTGTTATACATCAAAATATACAAAGTCTACGCAAAAATTTTGATCTTCTCCTTATTCATATCGATTCGTGTAGGTACAAGCCTGATTTTATATTCCTTTCAGAAATTTGGATTTACAGTGATGAAATTGATAATTTTAGTATACCTGGTTATGATTTTCATGCTCTGTGTAATGACACTTATGCTTCTGGTGGTGTTGCTGTTTTTTAAAAGAAAATTTACTTTTGCGATATTATAAAATATAATTTTAATTCCATGGATGTTCTTAAAGTTGTTACTGAGATAAATAATGAAAAATTTTACTTTTTTTGCGCATACCGACTTCATGGTTGTAGTAAGGATGTCTTTTTGGGTGAATTAAAAGATTTGTTTTTATACGAAAAAGCCAAAAACTTGGTTTTTCTGGGGGATATTAATATCGATCTACTCTCCAACTCAAAATTGGTTGATGACTACTTGCAATTTTTAGCTGATATTGGCCTTGAATGCTGCATAGAACAACCTACTCGCGTTACCGATAATTCTAGTACATGTATTGACCATATATTTTGTAGAAGCAGTCGTTCTGGCAATTTAGGAATATCAAGTTCAATTGCTGATTTTAGCATTTCCGACCATTATATGACTAGCCTTCACTTTCTTGGAGATGACCCTTCAAATGACACATATTCAGACTCTAGATTGGTTAAACAGTTAGACTTTGCATTGTTAAACTCTAAGCTTCGCTTTGAATTTTGGGACTCAGTTTATAATGAAGTTGATCCTTCCCTAGCATATGATAACTTTATTGTTGTTTTAAGATCCTTGATTGAAAGTTGCTCTACAACTAAAATTCAAAACTCCAAATCTAAGCGTCTTAAGCCTTGGATTACAGATTCGCTCATTCGTAAAATATGGGTTAAAAACAGGTTCAGTCACAAATGCAAAAAATTTCCAAATAACCCTAGTTTAAAAGAACGATGTAAGAAATTATGTAAAGAAATTTCAATTGAAGTTAAAGTTTTTAAGGAGAACTATTACCTAGCTGAGTTGGAAAAAAACAGAGGTGATATAAGAGGGGAATGGAAAGTGATTAATAATATTCTTAATCGTCAGACGGCTGATAAAAAACAAATAGTTATTGAGAAAGACGGATTATTGGTTTCTAAACCTACTCAAGTTGCTGATTGTTTTAACAAATTCTTTACTTCTATTGCCGATAAAGTTTTGGATGATTCATATGGCTCAAATTTCATAAGTTGCATGGGTAATTCAATTATTGTAATAGTATTTATTTTTTATCTTTTGCTTCGCAAGAAATTTATAAAATCATTAATTCTCTGAAAAATTCTTATTCTAAAACAGATGATTCTTGTTCTAATTATTTATTAAACAAAATATCTTATAATATTGTTGATGTTCTTACACACATATTTAATAAAAGTGTTTTTTTCGGGTATTTTTCCTAACGCTCTGAAGGTAGCTGATGTTATTCCCCTTCATAAAAAATCTAGTCACAAAGATATGAATAATTATACCTATATCACTTTTGCCATCTTGTTCTTAAGTTTTCGAAAAAGCTATAAAATATAGGATTTTAAAATTTTTGAACAAAAATAATTTTTTCGATGAGAATCAATTCGGATTCCGAGCTGGAATGTCGACTGAAGATGCTCTTGTTAAGTTTTGTGGAGAAATTTATGACGGAATCAACAATAATAATAGTACTGCTGGACTTTTTATTGATTTAACAAAAGCTTTTGACCTTGTTGATCATGAGATTCTTCTTTCTAAATTACATAGGGCCGGATTACGTGGCTTTGTTCATAAATGGTTAGCTTCTTATTTATTCGAACGTAAGCAAAAAGTTAAATTCTTGGAAAGTTTTAGCAGTCTGAGGGATATAAGCACGGGGGTTCCTCAAGGATCAGTCCTTGGTCCTTCGTTGTTTTTAATCTTCTTCAACTCAATCTTCAAACAGCAATTTAAAGGTAAGCTTACGGCTTTTGCTGATGATATTGCTTGCTCTTATGGCAACAAAACATACTTCAATCTAGTTTCTGACATCTTTTATGATCTTGATGTCTTAAGAAAGTGGTTTTTTACACATAAAATGATTTTGAGTAACAAAACCAAACTTATGTTTTATAGTCTACAAGGTAACTCCACTATTGTTGATTGTGATGTTTACTATCATTCTCCTTACTGCCTGCGCTACAAACTTTTTGTTGATGTTAACTCTTCTACTTGCTCATTTGATGCCAACGAACTGTGTTCTGGGATTTGCTTTAAAATTGATATTGTTCAATCCTTCAAGTATCTGGGAGTTGTGCTGGATAGTAGAATGAATTGGCTGGAACATACCTTAACACTTAAAAAGTATTTATTGAATTGTACTAGGCAACTCTATAATTTACAAACGTATTGTTCTCAAAAAATACTTCTTATGATCTATTATGGAATTGTACAGTCCAAGATTCAGTATGGTCTCACTTGTTGGGGAGGTGCATACTTCAATAAAATTAATCCGATATTTATTGCACAGAAAAATCTTATACGTATTATTTGCAAACAAAATCGGTTTTCAGGTAGTTTAGTTTTGTTTCGACAGTTAAAAGTTCTTCCTCTAAGATATCTTTACTTCTATAAAGTCTTAAGGCTCTTTTTCTTAAGAAGCGGTTTTCTTTCTGTTCGTGACAATGCCAATCACAACTTAAGAATAAATTCAAGGAATTATGTGCAAATACCATCATATAAAAAAACTCATTACAGAACCTTTTTTACTTTCGTTGCTCCTACAGTTTTTAATAAGTAACCCGACTCCATCAGAGGCTTACGAAGATTTTCTTCTTTCTCAAATGAGATAAAATCATGGCTTTTTCAACTTGATTACACCGAAATCGAAAATATTTTAAAAGTTCAAAGATAAAAAATTTTGCTTTTTCTCTTTTATTTATATTTTTCTTATCGACGCACTAACTTTAATTCAATACTTTTACAATGATCTTTATGTACATATTACAAACTATTATTTCTTTTTTAAATTATTTTTTTTTTTTTTCAGGAACATTCGCTACTAGACCTGGCGTAAGCTATAGGCTAAAGAATGTATCCTTTTATTCTTTTCTAAGTAACATTATATTATGAAGAGCACTCTAATTAAAAAATGTTGTTTCTTGTTTTTATTAACTTATATTAAAATGTTATATTTTTTTCTTAGTTGGTCTCATTTACATTGTGTTCATAGTATCTTAGTTTACAAAGAATGATAAATAAATAAAAAAAAAAATGTTCTTATCTAACTAACACTGAATACGGGATGGTTCTAGCTTCTAGGTTCAAGATATTAAAAAATAAAGAGACCAACTTCATAGTAAAAACAAGGAAAAACGAGGTTGATGATAATCAACTGGTTTCTAAAATGATCATTTATCCGGAATCTTCTTAATTTTTTGAGAAATGTGGTTCATCAATTTTTTAATAACTTGAAAAGTAAAAGTCTTCCGTTTTCAGCGTTTGATTAAGAATTGGTAAGAGCATTGACGTTTGAAAATTAATTTTTGAAAAACTGTTATTTAAAACAACTTTAAAGCCTTTTAAGTAAGTCGAAACTCGCAAGTCGCAACGTCTTATAACAAAAGGAATTACTTCGATTAGTGTACTTGATTCCGACTGTTAATTTTCGACAAAATAATTTTTAGTTATTAGCCCAGTCAACGAAGACTCAAAATTATAAAATAAATGCAAAAAAGAAGGCCCTCTGGATTATTTTTTTATATCATAGGGGGTACCCCGAGGTATAACATACCCAAAGTCCCCAGCCCAGGGCAGCGAGCTAAACTGAGGAGGGGGGGGTTAAAGGTACCCCTCTTTAGATTTTCGTAAATATTGGTACAACCTAGCATTTTATATAAAAACTCTATACTACTTAATTAGAGACAACTAAATTGTCTATAAAATGATATATTCACATTTTCTATAGGGTCAATAATAATGGAGATGCGGGGGGTAGAAAAGTCAACAAATCTGAAAAATCTGTTATTGTCTTAGATATTGAATGTTTTCTGACCAATTTGCCTGGAAAAAAAACAAAAAAGGTAAATACACATTCATTCACTGTTATTTCATCATGTCGTGGGCATATGAAAGGGGTTTCAATTTCCTTTGTTTTCTATATATACCAAACTATACGAAAAAGTAGATGTATACTAAATTAGTCAAAAATTTATTAGCAAGAGTTGTTTTCATATGGCGCCAAAAAATTATAACGTTTTTTTTTAAAGGAACACAATACAAAATTTGTTGGCCATAGAGGGGGTTCTTTCTTTCGTTTTTTTTTAAATAATTAAAAAACAACGGCAACACTTACAACGAAAAAATGTACCTTCTTTGAAAGCCAGAACCCCGTTCTTTTATTTTATTTTATTTTATTTTCAAATCAAGTTATTGATGTCCATTGTTTTTGTAAAAGTAAGCTTCAAACTCAAAATTATAAAAAAAAATTGAAAATTTTGTTTTTGATTTTTCTTTTTAAGGTGCCAGTTATAGCTATCATTGGAAACAATTATTGAAAAAGTTAGCTATTGATTTTGGGACCCTTCGAAAGTTTGATCATTGAATATTTTAATGCAGAAATATAGCTTACGACTTCAAAATTAATTCTCTTCAAAAAAAAATTCATTTTGACCCATATCTTCCCCAGAAGTTAACTTTTAATTTTTTCAATGATCATGGGTAAGGTAGTTCATAATTGAAAAATTAAAAGTCATTTTATGAGAAAAGTTGTGCCAAATTGAATTTTGTTTTACCTATAAATAATTATTAAGTCAATTAGCTTTGATTTGGCATCAAAATAATAATTTATTTTTTCATCAAAATCTCTCAAAAATGACAATTAATATTTTCAATGATGGTTTCGAATGATAGCTATAACTTGGCCCTAAATTAGGAAATAAGATGCTGAATTGGCTTTTATTATTCACTACCTAATAACTCTCAATTGAAAACTGAAAACTAAATGGTTCTACGTCTCCTAGTTTTTGAGAAAATTGAAAGTTGCGACGACAATTTTGTTGATGTTTTTTTTTGTATAATTTATATTTTTATTATAGTAGTATTGATAGTGTGTTTCTTTGAGCTTGAGGTTGAAGAATAAATAAATTCTTTGAACCTGCGAAGCAAGCCACCCACGGTACTTTGTGAGTGGTAGATCTGACCCTTTGGTACAACATACCCAAAGTCCCCAGTCCAGGGCCACAAGCTTTAGACAGGAAAGGGGGTTAATTTCCCCTTTTGTAGTTTTTCTTCAATATTTGGAAAACTAAGCGTAATAGAGGCAAAGCCAAAATGACAAAGTGAAAGAAAATTTAATTCTCTACAAATAAAAGATATTCTCATAGTTTTGCTGGAAGCAATAGAGATGCGAGAGTAGAAATATCGACAAAAAATTAAAAAAAAAACATTTTATTTCCTTAGAAATTAATGTTTGTTAATTAGTTTACTTTTATAATAATATGAACATTCCTTTTATTTGTAGAGAATTTAATTTTCTTTCACTTTGTCATATTGGCTTTGCCTCTATTACGCTTAGTTTTCCAAATATTGAAGAAAAACTACAAAAGGGGAAATTTACCCCCCTCTCCTGTCTAAAGCTTGTGGCCCTGGACTGGGGACTTTATGTATGTTGTACCTAAGGGTCAGCTCTACCACTCACACATTACCGTGGGTGGCTTGCTTCGCAGGTTCAAAGAAAAACATAAAAAAAATTGTCGTCGCAACTTTCAATTTTCTTAAAAACTAGGAGACATAGAACCATTTAGTTTTCAGTTTTCAATTGAGAGTTATTAGGGGTAGTGAATAATGAAAGACAATTCAGCATCTTATTTCCCAATTTAAAAAGAAAAATCAAAATTTTCAATTTTTTTTTATTTATAATTTTGAGTTTGAAGGTTATTTTTACAAAAACAATGGACATCAATAACTTGATTTGAAAATAAAATAAAAGAACGGAGTTCTGGCTTTTTTTTGTTGTAAGTGTTGCCGTTGTTTTTTAATCTTATTTAAAAAAAAAATGCCCCTCCTCTCTAAAGGGGTGGGGAGAAAGAACCCCCCTATATGGCCAACAAATTTTATATTGTGTTCCTTTAAATAAAACGGTTATAATTTTTTGGCGCCATATGAAAACAAGTCTTGCTAGTAAATTTTTGACTAATTTAGTATACATCTACTTTTTCGTATATTTTCGCATATATGTATAAAAAAAAAGGAAATTTAAACCCCTTTCATATGCCCACGACATGATGAAATAACAGTGAATGAATGTGTATTTAGCTTTTTTGTTTTTTTCCAGGTAAATTGGTCAGAAAACATTCAATATCTAAGACAATAACAGGTTTTTCAGATTTGTTGACTTTTCTACCCCCCGCATCTCCTTTATTATTGACCCTGGGAAAAAATGTGAATATATCATTTTATAGACAATTTAATTGTCTCTAATTAAGTAGTATAGACTTTTCATCTTACATGCTAGGTTGTGCCAATATTCACGAAAATCTAAAGAGGGGTATCTTTAACCCCCCTTCTCAGATTAGCTCGCGGCCCTGGGCTGGGGACTTTGGGTATACCTGTGGGTTACCCCTACCATATAAAAAAAAATCCAGAGGGCCTTATTTTTTGCAAGCAAAATTCCTTCGTTGACTGTACTATATATGAGTTATGTTTATTTAGTCAGTATTCACAACTGTGGCTAGTAGTCCCTTTTCGTGATACAGATGTATTTATTCTTCTCATTATGAAAAACTACCAAACAATCCTAAAATTTGGGTTGAAACAGGAAAATCCAAGGCCACTACTGATTGAAGACTTCACATAGCTATTAATTCAATAACATAGATAAACAAATTTAGAAATTGAAATTACTTCTGTCCTATTCATTTGATAGACTACAAACATGGCTAACAATTTTGTTCAGCTTTTCCTTCTAATAATGATTTAAAGGGTTTCGACGCGACTTCATCTCTCCTTGGAATTGACAAAAAATCTTTGCAGCTGATCGAATGGCAGATCCCTGAAACAAAAAAAAAACACCCTTTCATTACAGATATTTTTGGGGACATTTTGATTTTTGGTAAACTTGGCAAATGAAACATTTATTCTAAATTTCATTAATATCCCATTATCTTACAATGGTTTTGGATAATATTTTACTTGTATACTTAAAAAAACCTTCATTCCATAAAAAGGACTTTAAATTTTTACAGAATACATGTATGTTTTCAGATTTGGTTTCTTTAGATTCAGCTTTAAAAATTACCCTAAATTCATGTGTCAAATGTACTAAAACAAACTTTTCAGCTCGATAAATTCCAACCAACCCCCTCTCCCATTCTTTAAATGTGTCTTTACAAAAAGCCAATAAGGGAACTTTGGGGGACTTTGGATATGCTGTTCAGGATACAATTTTTCATCGACACCAACAATAAAAAGAAGATAAAGATCCTATCTTTCTTTAAGATTGATTTTCGTGCCTGTGTCTTATATGATAATAGCCGCGTTTTATTATACACGAAGACCTATTAGGTCACAGCTTATCATGCATTACAACAACACTGTAAGATCTTGATATTTATCGAGTTGAATTTTCGTGATCCAAAATTCAATTACAATTCTGGCCACCAGGCTTCTTTTTAACTTGTGAGAGTTGGTACTACAGCGTGAATTCATGGTAGAACAGTGCTAGGTTGTCAAAGACGGTATTACCAAACAACTCATATTTTTACAATAAAGGCAAGACCGCACTCAACTTCAGCGGAACTGCACTTCACGACGCGGCAAAACATTATTTTTATGAAATTGTATGAGCTATATCGCACTAAGCGGCAACTGAACTTAATCAAGTTTCATAAGAATTCCTGTAAATCGCAGTGCGGTTCCGACAACTTTCGGGAACTTTTAAGGCTAGACTTAATTTAACAATTTTTTTAAAAAGACTTAAAAAAAAACAATTTTAATATAAAAAAACTTTCCAGGCCAAGGACAAATTGGACTCCTGAGGAAAGAAAGGCTTTTCTTCATGCTATGATCAATCAAAATTTTGATATTTAGTTTTTTTTTTTTTGAGAATATTTATTTTGCTTACTTTGAAAGTGGTGCGTTATATTTACATAAGTTTGATGTTTTCTTTTTAGTTCTTATAAAGTCCCTCTAAAGTGTTCAAGTGTTCAATTTTTAATTTAAAGGACAAAATAAGTTCCATATAAAACCAATTTCATTTGAATTTATATGGAAATCAAAAAAGTGTGAGATAAACCTTGCTCTAATTCCAAAACTACTGGACCGATTTTAGTGATTCGAACGGTTCTGGGTCCTTATTGAAGTGTACTAAGTGACTGTTGCATTAATTTTAAATTTTGAAGATAATTACAAAAAAATCTATACAAAACTAATTTCTTTCGAATTTTGCATCAAATTGAGTATGTGTTCCATAAGTTTTTTTCTAAATATTCTTCAAAATTAAAAATTGATGCAACGATCAGTTAGAACGCTTCAATAAGAACTCAGAACCGTTTGAATCACCAAAATCAAGCGAGTAGTTTTGGAATTAGAGTAAGATTTATCTGACACTTTTTTGATTTTCCTAAGAAATTCTATGAAAATCAAAAAAATAAAGGTAAATTTTGCTCTAATTCCAAATTTACTCACTCGATTTTGATGATTCAAACGTTTCTTAGTCCTTACTGAAGCGTGATAGTTGTATTAGTTTTAGTGATCGTTGCATTAGTTTTTAATTTTGAGGAATACTTAGAAAAAAAATCGTATGGAACATACTCAATTTGATGCTTATGCATTCGAAAGAAATTAGTTTTTTATGAATTTTTTTGTTGTTATCCTCAAAATTAAAAACTAATGCAACGATCACTTAAAACACTTCAATGACTAAGAAACGTTTGAATCATCAAAATTGAGCCAGAAGTTTTGGAATTAGAATTTTATCTCACACTTTTTTGATTTTCACATAAATTCAAATGAAATTTTTTTTATTCGGAAATTGATTTGTCCTTTGAATTCAAAATTAATATGATGATCACTTAAGAGGGGCTTAATTAGCACTAAAAAGAAAACAATTATTTACAAAATTATGTAAATACAACGCACCACTTTCAAAGTCAACAAAATAAATCTTGTCAAAAAAAAAAAACTAAATGTTGTGGTATATTTATTTTTTACAAAATTACTGTCTTTATTAACAAATATAATTACTTAACCACTTTTATATATCTTGCTTAGACACGTCTGAGAACTAGAATGGACGTTAAAATACAAATTTAAAACTAAGAGCGAGACCAACAACTTTTTGTTTCGCTTCTATGTCTCAGTTTCAGTGTTTCGCGCTCGGTGTGCGACACCTAGCTACGAAACTCTGAAACCTAAATATAAGGGGAATAACACATTATTGCGTGTATTAATAAATTTATACTACAATGTCAAAATTTTATCACGGGTGCCAAACTTGAAGGGTAAAGATTTTGGATGACCCACGTCGTTTTATTTTCATGATCTGATCCAGTTCAGTCCAAGTTCATAATAAAACAAGGCTAATGAAAACAGTAAACGGAAATAGGGTTTTGTTCTTATTTATGGGTTAATCCCGCATATCTCGTAAATGGCTAGGCCGGTACTGTTTTAATTCGACACAGCATTTTTTAAACGTAGAAATGCATCCCAAAGCTTAAAAAATGTAATTTTTTACTTGTGATATACGTAGTATAGGCCAAGTTAAAGATTCGTGCAAAAACAAAAATTCGAGATAATAATTTTCCCTAACATTACGATGTCTGTCCATCTGTCCGTCTGTCTGTCTGTACCTCGATCTGCAGCCTAAACGGCTGAAGCGATTTTCTCCAAACTTTGGACTTAAGGTTCTTATGGGATTCACTAGAGGGGAAATTGAAATTTTTTTTTTAATCAAAAAATATCGGTACCTGCCATACAACCAATATACAAAACTTGATTTATTTCAAAAACGACTCTAATGATTTTGAACAAAAATTACGAGCTACTATAATTACTACAGTTTATAATGTGGTAGACAAAATTTTGTTTTATAACGGGTATTAACGGTACCTGTCATAGAACTGATTTTTTGGTTTTCAAATTTCTCGTTAACGGCTGCATCGATTTCAACCAAATTTGTTTATGTAAGAGGTCCTCTGAATTTTTAATACTCTTGCATATACATAAAGCTTTTAATATTAAAAAGTACACCTTAATTAACTTCACTTGAGTCGTTACACGTACATATGTTTATAATTTTACACTTTTACATTTAACAAAAGACGAATAAAAATTAAACAAACATGTAACTCACTTTGAACTTTGAATGCATTTCGAAGCTTTTGCGCTTCATCATCAGCAATCACGACTTAACGTTGGGTATGCAACATTGAAGAACTGGTGCTGCTCTTGTATCATAAAGCATACCGCTACAATCAAAGGTCAAGATTTTGTTTCCTTTTTGTTGTGTCTTGTTTATGTTCTGCTTTGACACACTATATTTATTAAGTAAGATTCTATATTGCCGTTGTCTAAATTAAGTGCTTTTGGGTCTTTTTGTATGAAAAAAGATTCATAGGCATCCAATCTTCTATGATCGTTCACTTGTTTATGTAAAGTTAAATTGTCGATATTTATGTTTTTATGACCATTATTTAACACATGAGATGCAATTGCCGATTTTTGCGGTTGATTGAGGCGAATATAAGTCAAATGTTCTTTAAATCTAATCTCGATACTACGTTTTGTTTGACCATAGTATTTTAATTTACAGTCACCACACTCAATTTCATAAATACCCGACTTACTCAAAGGAGGTATCTTGCCTTTTGTAGAACCTAGTAAATTCACCATTTTGTATCGTTTTTATAAACAATATCCAGTTTGTGATCACTAAACACTTTTTCTACTTGCATATACAATTTCTCAAAAAAATAATTTTTGGATTTTTAAAAAAATATTGAAATTTTTTTTTTGAAAATTCAATATCTTGAAAACGGGTTAATGGTTTTTTTTTTATTAATTTGGTGGAAAATTGTATTCTATTAAATACTAAAAGTTGGCATACCAAATTTAATTTTTTTTTAATTTTCAAGAATTTTTATATATAAAAAATTATTAAAAAATAAAAACGCTTTAACGATTTTTTTTTTAAGCAAATCAGATGGCATACTTTTTTTGAGTGCTGTTAAAATAACTAATTTATAATAATTCATAATAATCATTTATATTTTAAATTGTTTTTAAAACTTTTTTTAAATGATATTATAATATTATGGAACCAATAAATATGTACATTGTCTATTCAAAGCTACGTTAAAGTTATTAGCTACGAGAGCAAGTTTTGTGCGATCTAGTCGTGTCCATTTTTTATAAACAAATCAATCAGAGAAAATATAATTATTTTACTACAGTACAACACGGGTATAGGAAATTCTGGTAATCCAAGAAATTTCTTTTTTATATCCGAGTTTTTCTAACAGTATTTTACGGATATAAGAAAAACTCATATAAGAAAAACTCGCTTATAAGAAATGCAGCCCAAAACACCGTGTCTTTTTATTTAAATTTCCTTGGAAATTGATCGTATAAAAGAAACTCGCATATAAGAAAAAGACGGCTATAAGAAATCATTTTTTTGGACAAATATTAATTTCAAGAACAAAAAAAGTCGCATATAAGAAACTGCTTCATCATTTTTTAATTCACTTTTGCCAAAACTAGTTTGTGCCCATAAATATGTTTCTATGGTTAATAACAACTTCTAATGTTCATATAGGATTGCAGAACTAGCTTAAAAGCACTAGAATACTCATACTTCTCGCATAAGATATGTCTCGCATGATTCATACATCGCATGATATAAATGTTGCTCGGATGATATTTGTTCCCTATAGTATTTTCCTCGCATGCTATATTTATCGCTTGTTACACTTTTGGCGCGATATTTATCTAATATGATTATTTCGCGCTTGTTATGCTTTTTGCGTGATATTTTTTTCTCGCCGGCGCTGATACATTAAATTTTGGTTCGTACCGGTTCTAAAGAGTAGTCAGACATTTAAGAATACATACTTAACTCCCATACAACATGCTTTATAAAATTAATCGGCATTAAACCATTTTATTAAAAAAATAAATAAAATCGTAAACATCCCCGACGAACACTATGATCTATTCTAGGGGCTGTTCTTCGATTCGTTTAGTTATACGACCGACGCGACGGGACGAAGTTATTACCTACCTACTAATTTGATTAACAAATTGAGATATTGTATATTAGTTTCACCTCTGCCATAATCATAGTAGGTACATAGTAAATACAAAGGATGTGATGGAAAATCAAAAATCACTATTATTTTAAGTGAATTGTTAATTTTTTTTTTCTGAGAATTTAATTACACGGATGTGGAATGCAATCAGCTATCGATTTTTTTGAACTTGAACACGCTAAGTTCAGTCAAATTAAATAAAAAAGTCTATACCTTCCCACAAATACACTGCTAGATAGTCTGGTGTCATCGAAATCAATATGAGCAGGTAATTTAAATTTTTATTAATTCAATGGAACTAATGTATTATCATGTTCGCAGTTGAAACGAGTTTATTGGATTCATTTGATTGAAGTTTTTTAATTCAAATGTGTTGCTGAATTTTTTATTTCACACACCACATTCATGGTAATTATACTAGAAACTTTGACCGACAAAATTATACAATTTATGTTAATGTACAGCGTTGGATTGAAGAAAAAAATGTATTGTGCTGTAATACGATAGCGAATCAGAGCTATTACCGGGTAGTTGGGGGCCAAGCTTCAATCGACCAGGAGGTTTTGTGTCGGGTTGCCTGGCTTATTTTTTCGTAATAATCAATTATCAATTTGTATATTAAATATGATCTAAAGAGAGAAATAATTACTATTAACTGTTTTAAGAATTTGGTGTGCAAATAAGTATATCAGTGATGCAATAAAGAAAGAGCATTTCTATTTTAAACTTTCGTTTAAATTTATGTAAAATCAATTTATTAAGTACAATTGTGGTTTGTGTTTTTGCTTATACCTATAATGTCTTTTGCGACTAACATGATGTATACAGTGCAGGGTGTCCCACAATCACCGCCATAGACAAAACCATGGGTTCTGGATATATTTTAAATTTTAAGTAAACAAATCTTAAGAGGTAACTCTCTCCTTTTCCCTTTGTCGCTGAGATATAACGGTTTTTATGATTTTGGTGCCCGTTTCTTTCAACTGGCTCTATCTTTGCCAAATTCAGACTGACTTTTAACATTTTACAATAACAGTTTTTTGTTTTGATTAATGTAATATTGTTCACACCACACCATCCATCGCATGGGTTAATAAAATCTATTGTTCTTACAAACAAAATTATCTTTCTGTTTGTGTAGAATTCTTAAGTCTAAAATTTTGCCTTAAATTTTTTTTAAAACAGTTGAAAGTTGTCAAAAAAATTTAAAAATAAATTAATTGCACTCTCTCACGAGTGTTGCCATAAAATATTTGATTGAATCAACATTAAAGTCAAGGTGTAGTTAAAGAAGTTTACTTTAGAAAAAATTGTTAGTTTTATTTCCCAGGAAAAATAAAACGAGTTTAAATTAAGCTCAAATTGTTTTTGTTCTGTCGAATAAAAATTTTCAACATCTTCTACAAATAAATATCACAACAAAGTTCCAGTCTAACTTGTTAACAGTGGCATCAAAAGCCAACAAATTACGGATATTTAAAGAATTTTCCGTAGCTCATACTTTGACTTGCTTAATGTTTTAAAATCTGAAGCGAAAGCAACTTGATAAGCAACGTCGAAGTTATTTTTTAAGCAGGACCAAATTTCTTAACACGTTTGATGGGCAAGTCCATTTGTGAAAAGTTCGTGGTTTGGGCGGAAATCTGCAAAATGTAGCCAATCTGCAATTATGATAACTCTAGCTTTCACCCACAAAATCAATTGCCCTTGTCCAAATTTAGTGTTCTTTATAAAAAAAATGCAAGAACAGTCAGTGCTATGGGGTGTTCAAATGAAAATTATCGAGATAATAGTTTAAGACACAAAAGTTTTTAAATTGAGAGTTTTTTTTTGTCAATGTAGACTATAGAAAAACTGTTTTAAATAAATTGATTGTACAACTTTAATTGTTATATGAAATTTTAAGGGGCTGAAATATATGCTTTCCACTAGTAATAATAATTGATTCGTAGATAGGTAGGTACTTAAAATAATAATCTACACGGTGAGATGTTCAGTAAATAACTTGAAGAGGACTGATTTAAAAGAAACAGAAAATGCACCTGCTCGCAAATCAATCAGCAAATGCACTCATAAAGAAAAAAAATATTTTAAGTTGATGTTCTCCTTCAAATGAAGCGCAAAAAAATTTGTGTTGTGTTCATGAAAGTGCCATAAGTGACTCGTTTCTGTGAAAACCAATACAAACATAAAAATGTGGTTTAGCTTGTTTGAGAGCGCACCACACTAACTACACCCACGCCATATGAAACCGAGAGTTCTCTTCTCAGTCAAGCAATCAACTTAAATTAAACCACAGTGGCTGTTCACTTAATTCTTAAAATTTGAGACTTGCTATCATGTGTCGTCATAGTTATAGTGTAACCTTCAACCACACAAACAAACAAAAAAATAACCTGTTAATCGAGTAATCATCTTCTCTTGGTCTAAATGCAACTGAGTAAATTGTTCCAAGTTCCAATTACACAAGCTTCTCTCTGTGTTGTGTTTGCCTGAAAATCATGATTTTCCATTTTGAAGTCTTGATCTCGGTGTAAAGCTCAAGTTACGAGCCGTGCAGTCGTTATTTGTCACGTTTCATTGAAAGCACTCGAATTCAGAGGTTCAGATTCAGACCACCAAAGTTGGTCAACTTAGACAGTTAAGGTTGTGAATTGAATTTCATTACGATCATTTAGTGCGCGTCGCCTGAATATTTCGGTTCTGCAGTAGTTGTTAAGTAATTATAATTTTCGGGAGAATGCAAACATAGTTATTGAAATAATAATTGCTTTGCAGAATCACAGTGAATTCGGGTACAAAAATATGGAAGACTCAGCCTTTGCTTATAGCTCCCGCTATAGCGGTGGCAAATTTAACAGTGATGCGCTTTCGAATTACATACAAAAGCGACAACAGCAAAATATTAATGAAGGTCATAATAGTTTTGATTTAGACGAGAACTCGTTTTTGGTGGATCAAAATACAGAAATAATGCCTATCCACCCTTCATTGAGAATATTAAGGTTTGATTTCATCTTTAAGACTCTACTTTAGCAATAAGTTTAACTTTTATGTTTTGATATTATTTTCTTCAATATATCTATAGTTCAGTCTTGCTTAGTTAAGATGTACCTAAACTTGTTGCAAAGCCCAAACCAAGTGTGGCATTGGAATTTGTTGTTATTTTAATTTTCGATGCGTATTACTATTATTAAGAGTTCAGAATATAAATGATATAATTCTTGACTCGAAGAACAATGATGTTTCAACTCCAAATAAAATGGAACAAGAAAATTTTAAATTTTATAAAAAATATTCGAAACAAAATTTAAAAAAATACTCGAAGTCACCCTAATTTTTTAAGTCATTAAAAATGTTAGCCCTAATTTTATTTCAGTCAATTGACCAAATGATTTTCAAACTTGAAATTTACAAAAAGTAATGAAAAAATGGGCACGACTGAATCGCAAAAACTTTGCTCTCGTAGCTAACAACTTGAACTTAGCTTAAAATTGTGCATGTTAGTCTTTAGAGCGGTTTTTTTTTTAAATAAATTTTGTATACATAAAAATTCTTAAAAAATTAAATTTGGTATGCCAACTTTTAGTATTTAATAAAATACAATTTTCCACAAAATTAAAAAAAAATCACTAACCCGTTTTCAAGATTTTGAATTTTCAAAAAAAAAAAAAAATTCAAAAAATTGTATATGCAAAAAAGACGACCTCTTACATACAAAAATTGGTTGAAATCGATGTAGCCGTTAACGAGAAATTTGAAAACCAAAAAATCGGTTCTATGACAGGTACCGTTAATAACCGTTATACAATTTTTTTTCTACCAAAATATAACTGTAGTTATTATAGTAGCTCGTATTTTTTTTCCAAAATCGTTGCGAGTCTTTTTTTTGTTATAAATCAATTTTTGTATGTTGGTTGTACGGCAGGCATCGTTATTTTTTGAGCTAAAAAAAAATTTCAATTTCCTCTCTAGGGAATCCCATAGAAACCTTAAGTCCAAAGTTTGAAGAAAATCGATTCAGCCGTGTTGGCTGCAGATCGAGGTACAGACAGACAGAATTGCGAGACCCACTTTTTTCGCGTTCTCTTTCATCGTAATGTTAGGGAAAATTATTATCTCGAATTTTTTGTTGTCAAATCTGGTTGTTCTAATTTTTTGCAGAGTTGTTCGGAATGTTGGCCTAATAAAGACCTCAATCGGCGACAGCTTCATGGTCAATAATCACAGCATTTAAAAATTTAGCCATGTAAATTTTAATATAACAATGTGTGTTATATTAACGGACAGACAGAATTGCGAGACCCACTTTTTTCGCGTTCTCTATCATCGTAATGTTAGGGAAAATTATGATCTCGATTTTTTTGTTGTCAAATCTGGTTGTTCTAATTTTTTGCAGAGTTGTTGGGAATGTTGGCCTAATAAAGACCTCAAGCGGTGACAGCTTCATGGTCAATAATCACAGCATTTCAAAATTGAAAATTGTATTGCATTTATTTTGGACACTAAACATTACCCTAAATTCATGTATCATATGCTTAGATTGTACCAAGAAAAATATATATCGGTTTGACATACTTCTTTATCTCCCTCTGCCGTAATTGAACGCGATTATTTAAAAAAAAAAACAAATATGTACGTACATGGATTTCAGTAGGCTTCAGATATGCTGTAGAGTGTGAAATTCTGCGTCGACACCTATCTTATCATTTTATGAATATGTATAAAATTACCATTATTTTCACCATTTTACGCCTAGGGTATTTTGCGCCCTAGGGGGTCAATTCCCGATCTGTGATGTTGTGAAGTAATAATTTTTTTCAAAGCTTCACATGTAATGCGATTCTGGATATGTGAAAAAGTAAAATCAAATGTCATAAACTCTTTTTCAGTGAAGTCGCAGTGATGCAGACCAAATCTTAGTGCGAACCAAGGGAATTGGGTTGAATTCAGTCTACGTTGCATTGAATCAAGGAATGGCATTATAGTTTTGATTCTATATATTTTAAGAGAAAGGCCATAATATTTTGAAGTTATAAACATATCTACATTTAGTATGTACCTTAATCTGTACATAATGTACATGTGGACTGGACATACATGATATGAGTTAACAAAATTAAATTATCTTCGTTCAATATGGTGTCTTTAATTTATTATTACAAAACGGAACAAAATATTGTTAACTTTTACAAAAACAGAAAACTCAAACGGGCAAATATTACATATGACATAATTTCTTTCCGACTTCAAATCAGAGCATAAAATGTTCTGGGTGCGACAAGAAATTGTGTGTCTTCATCGAACATTTTAATTTCTGATTTGATGTCTGGAGAGAATTTGTGTATATTGTGGATCCATTTTAGCCAGGATTTATCATTTAGTACATTTAAGAACACACTTTGGAAGATATTTATATTAATTAGTTCCAGAATGGCGTAAGGTATTCCAGTGAAGTGATAAAATGAAAAATTGCTGTGAAAACAGAAATGATATATTATTTTATCACTTCATAGCTTCATAGATCGGGAATTGTCCCCCAGCACGCAAGTGTGGGAAAAGAACCAAAAAAATAATATAGTGCTATGGCTTTAAGTATTCTGAATCCAACGAGACATTCCGCGTCATCGTCATGTCTGATTCTCGATTTATAGGCCAATTTATGTAGAATTTCGTTGTTATAGCCTCGTAAGGAGGCAACCCTCATATCGTCGTTCTGCCAGTGTTGCCACCGTGGCAACACTTCTTAAAAGTAAAGTTAGGTCGTGGAATATTAGTGTACCAAAGTTCATCTCGTCAGGATGAAGTGCAAGGTTGATGTCCTGAACGCCTTAACTACTTTTCTATCCTGATCCAGACGCGGATCCAGGAGGGGGGCAATAGTTGCAATTGCCCCCCCCCCCCTACGTTTAAGGTTTATACATTTTTGTATGCTTAAAATTTTAGCTGCCTTCCTACTTTAATCTACATTAAGCTATAAAAAAACAACATGCAAACGCATTAGTTTTCGTTTTCATGTAAGGTATTAAGGTAGGTATATCAGAATTATATTCACAATTTACTGCACTCTCAACTCCAAATTCCGGCACGTTCTTGAAATTGCATACACAAATAAAACTCCATTTTTCGAATTTCTAGAAAAAACTGAAACAAAAACTTTCCTCATGAGCACCTTGGGTTGTGTACTTACATCTCTTTGTGAGACTAAGTGGTTAGACCGGCATTAAGGTGTACTCCAATTTTCCTTAGACCTTGTCAAAATTGTGGAAACACTGGAAACGATTTCGCAGTGACGTGACACAAGTACAGCTAGCAAGGCCTCTTCCCTTGTAACGACTTTATGTACTACCACAATTTATTCTACCAGTATTGTGTTTAAGTGATATGTTGTCTTTAACAAAGACCTTGAGCAAATTTCTCCAAATAACAGCTCTTGACCTTAACAGCAGTGCAATGCTAGTAAAGAATACGATTTCCGTTCTTTCTAGTCGTTGAGAGAACATAGATACTAATTTCAACAACATCTGGCAGCGTGCAAAAAATTTAAATGATCAATTGAATGTTGAGTTGAAAAATCCTCATATCTCACGTCATATAGTGGACGTCAAATTTAACGACCCAATTTTGACACAAATTCAGCTGAAGAGTACTAAAGAATATCCTTATATGCACCTCTACTTAAATTTGTCCTAACCGATTTGCGTGAAAGATTTCAACCCGAAACCTTTAATGTGTTTAAACTTACGATTTTCATCCCAAAAATACAGTCATATATAATACTGATAAGTTTTATACCACCCACCGATGAGTCTCTATTGGGTCGCTTTGGACAAATTTTAGACTTAATATAGAAACAGCATTTTTTTTCTTAAATATGAGTTAGTGTTGTCGCTGTTACTGCTCTGGATTTGATTAATGAATACGATTCTTCGTATTCTTGCAACGTTTCTGGTAATAAATTCTTAGGCAGAGAGGTCTTTTCAACATATTTAAGGTCAACAATGGGTGAAAACCGCCTCCGCGGTCTTGCACTCATGCACATTAACAGACAATTCTCGATCGATGTCGAAATGTAGTAACTAGGTTTTCAAAAACGGCCCCACCAAAATATTAGAATTAATTATTTAAGAATTGTATATCATGTACATACATACATACATATGTACATACATATACTTACCTTACTCTATTTAAATTAATTTATTTGTTGTTTTTGTGTTTTAATACGTAGGTACTAGTTCCTATTTAATGCTTTAAGCAATATTTAAAGAGGCTTACTTCATTAAAATTAAAAAATGTGTTCTTTTTATATTTGATTTTGGGTTTATATGTAATGTTTTTAAGATCATTAAAAAAGGCGTAAGTATTCGATAGATGATTTTTTTTTTGAAAGGTAGGCACGAAAAGTGCCGCACTCTGATCGAAATCCTGGATCCGCGCCTGCCTGTATCGCTATCATCTCTGTAAGATTATAAAAACTGCTAACCGATACCGTACCCACAATTCAAGGAGCACCCTAAAGTAGGGTTCTTGTCTACTGCACACATCATCTGAGATAGATTCGAAGACCTTGGGCTGTTGCGCTGCTGTCTATACGCTACACATATCCTACCCATCTCATAATTAAGCAATGCGGATTATATTTATATTTTCATATAAATTGGTTGGGAGTTATATAACATGAAAAAAAAAACTATTTTTATATAAAACAATTTTAATACAACAAAACCATTCATAATTCAATTTCACGATAAATGGAAATAAGGTATGCTCATTAGGTGTGTGACGTCGAAATCATCTTGTTATATTTGGAGATAAGAAAAATAATTTATTTTATTTGATTGTTTTTTATAAGTTTTTCAAGTTTTAATGTTCATATCCTTTAAAATTAATTCGTTTCAATACCTAGTTCTCTAATTATCATCTTTTAAATAGAATATAATAATAAAACAATATTGTGACGTCCCTGAAATAACAAATAGCGAATTGGGTCTATCTATTGAGCAAACTTGGTTCTGTTTATCGTGTCTTGAATGTATCTATAAACCTGAGTGTTTTCGAAGTCAAAAAACATTCACTGATCATTATTAAATCGCTGAACTTAAAGTTTATGGCAAGAAATCATACATGGGTACCTTGTCATCAAGAAATTATTTGTATTTAATATGATTCCTGCTATCGGTGTTATTTAAAAAAAAAATTCCGTTTGTGTTTGTGTTTGTATTTAACGATTTTTATTTTTGTTACAGGCGAACAAGAAGTTTAAATGCACCTTCACCATTTCAGCAGTTTGGACCATGTGGAAGGATTATGAAAAACTCAGCCATGGTAATGTAAGTATATATATTTAAAAGATTCTTTTTTATATATTTTTTTTCGATGCATTAAATGCCTTTTCCAACAAATCATGTAGTGAATTTTTTTTGGGGAGGATAATTTTGACTCGCATCTACTTTACTTAAATGTTCTTTTTTAAATGTGTGTTGGTATTCAAATGTTTGACTCATTTCAAACTGCCAAAAACTATCTAGTCGTGGTCAACTTTCCACCCATTTGCCAATATCCGATATCGAAACAACCGGGTAACATTTACCAATAGAGATATACAGATCAACTCACATTTTTAAAATATGACAGATTTCATGGGGATCATAGCATCTCAAAAAGAATAGGTAAATTCTAATCTATTTTTTAAACGGAAAATAAGAGAGTTTGCTATCGAAAAAGTATATACAAACAAAGAAGTCATTGATATAAAAAAATTGTTAGAAATCTATAATTCGATATGGACTTTTGCAAGTTGATGTTAAAAAAAATCAACATATGCATATGTAAACGAAATGACTCGTGTTTTTGATTTAACCTTTCCTTTTGTCGTAGTTTTTGGACTAATAATAAAGCCGAATTTGATCTTATGATAAGGACGCAATAACATCAAAGTGCATTAAATAAAATCTTTTTTTATTCTTGAATCCATAAAAAGATGGGCTGCCTTAAGAAAAGCCTCTAAAAATATGATATCTACCATTAGATAAACACGAAGAGATTCCGCTTCGTCATTTTGTGTAGCGCATATAAAAATCTTAAAAACGTGTAATTCATCAGATTTTTCATATTCGTTTCCGTTTGCATTCTTTTCTTTATTTTATAATGTGATTTAATTCTGATCTTGAAAGCATATCTAAATGAGTACATAATAACAGCCTGGCATTTAATGCATCCAAAACTCGTTAAATCGAAACGTACCTCGCTGACATGAGTGTCATATTTAAATTGCACGTCGGTCGCTTGGTACATGCAAAAGGTTCTTATTTCCTTCTGATCTAGCGATTTTCTATAAGGAGTACATATTGGATTCTGTGAATCTAATAACTAATAATTCTATGGAAGCTTTAAATCAAAGAGCAAATAAAATACGTTATGTATCTAAGATTTATTTGATAAGAATGAAAAAATATTGAACATAAATTATATGTGTAAGTGATTGATAAGAAACTATATAAAACGATAATGTTGATGAACAAAGTAGAAAAAGCTATGTTGTTGTTCGTAAATATCCAACATCCCTCCTCAACAGATAGCTATACCAATCCTACTAGCTTACATAAAGTCTTGAGTCTCTCTTTTCCTAACGGTTTTGTCATCATATCAGCCGCAATCTGTTCTGTAGGACACCATTTTAATTTGATTAAATTTTGATCTATTAACTCTCGAACATAATGGTATTTTGTAGAAATTTGCTTCGTTCGATTGCTAAATTTGTTATTTGCGCTTAACTTAATGCATGATTGGTTGTCTTCAAACATTATTAAAGGTTCAATTTGTTCTTTTCAGAAATCCTTGTATAATTTTAATAACCATACACACACCTGGCTTGCTTCTGAAAGAGCAATATACTCCGCTTCTGTTGACGATAGAGCTATGCAAGTTTGCTTCCGACATGCCCAACTCACTGGTCCACCATTAAACTTAAATAAATAACATGTATTAGATTTTCTTGATTTTTGGTGTTGAGCCCAGTCAGCATCTGCATATCCTGTAAGTATATTCTTTGGATCTGAAATCTCTCCCATTTTAAGCTCGAAAGCTTCTGTCTTCTTTAAAGATCTTAGTGTTCTTTTCACCTCATTCCAATCGACATCTGTGGGATTTTTAACCTTTTGACTTAAAATTGATACTGTTGCTGATATATCTGGTCGCGCATTCGTAGTTAAGTATAAAAGTCCACCAATAACTTCACGATATTGTGTATAATCATTCAAATGGTTTCCATTTTCATTTATTTTGAAATAACCAATATCAAGTGGAATATTTGACGGTTGAATTTTGAAGTGAATATTTGTCTAGTAATTGTTGGATGTAACATTTTTGATTTATATACAAAATTCCATCTTCATCTTGTCGAACTTGTATTCCCAAATAGTTTTTGATTGGTCCTAGATCGGTTAAGTCGAAATGGTCTTGCAAATGTTGTCCACATTCTTTAATTTTTGTTTCTTCTATTGATGCAATCAAAAGATCGTTCACATATACAAGTACATAGATAACATGATGCGAATTTCGTTTTATGTATAAACATGGATCAGCAGTACTTTGTTCGAAATAATTCTTTTTGAGTGCATCGTCCAATGTTTTGTTCCATACTTTTGCAGCTTGTTTAAGTCCATATATGCTTCGGTTAAGCTTACACACCTTGTGTCCCTCCTGAGTTCTGTATCCAATTGGTTGCTTCATGTAATATTGTCTCTTTCAATAAACCATTTAAAAATGCTGTTTTCACATCATAATGGTGTATTTTAAGATTGTCTCTTCCAGCAATTGCAAGTAAACTTCTGAATGTTTGTTGTCGTACGACCGGTGCAAAAACTTCAGTAAAATCTTTACCGAATTTTTGTGAATAGCCTTGTGCGACCAACCTTGCTCGGTATTTAACGATTTCTCCAACTTCGTTTCTTTTAATCTTGTATACCCATTTGCATCCAACTATATTGCGACCTTCTGGCGGCTCTACTAATTCCCAAGAGTTATTTTTCATAATAGAATTATATTCTTCATCCATCGCCTCTTTCCACAATTCATTTTGGTCACTTTGCATGGCTTGTTGAAATGAACTTGGCTCTACCATAATTATATTTTTGACTTTTTTAGCTGATGGATCATATCTGTTGGGTGGCTGACCTTTTGTTGATCGATCTGAAGATCTTATATTTGTTTCTTCATGTGGTTTATCTAGTAAGTCATTTGTGTCTTCAGGTGTTTTACATAGTAAGTCATTTGTTTCTTCATGAGTTTTATCTAGTAAATCATTTCTTTCTTTTTCTTCATGATTTGGTATGTTTTCCAGTTCAATAATAACTTCCGGTTTTTCATTGTCCTTATAGATTTGTGGTGAGTTTGATTTCTTTGGATTTTCTTCTTGAAATAATCCATCAACTATCTTGATATCTCTAGTTATAGTTATTTTGTTGGTTTTAGTATCAAGAAGACGAAGAAGAAATGCGTTGGATTCTTCTGAATACCCTACAAAAATTAGCTTCACACTAGTTGAGTCCAATTTGGTTCTTAATTCTTTTAGGACATGTGCAAATGCTTTGCTTCCGAAGGAGAAAATTTTACTTACGTCTGGCTTGCGTGAAAACCAAAGTTCATATGGTGTTTTTTCTTTTACACGAGTTGGTAGCCGATTAAAAAGACAAGTTGCATTCATAATTGCTTCTCCCCAGTAAGTATTTGGTAATTTTGCTCCCGAAAGCATGCAACGTGTCATTTCCATGAGGGTCCTATTTTTCCTTTCTGCGATTCCGTTTTGTTGTGGAGAGTGTGGTGCAGTATATTGAATTTTGATTCCTTGTTGCTTCAAATAACTTATCATTTCGTTAATTATATACTCCCCTCCACGGTCAGATCTGATAATTTTTGGTTTCTTGTTGTATTCAGTTTTCATTTCTTCTATAAATTCCTTTATAAATTTTGTTGTTTCACATTTTTGGGTCATCAAGTAGATTCTTGTATATCTGCTGTAGTCATCCGTTACTGTCAAAATATATCTTTTCTTGCTAGGAGTCAGAGTTTGCATAGGCCCACAAACATCTGTATGAATCAAGTCCAATTTTGATTTAGTTTGACTTTGTGAGTGTTTTGGAAATTGTGTTCGAACCATCTTGCCCTGAATACACGTTTCACAAACTTCTTCAATGCCACATTTCTTAATTTGTATGCCGTATGCTGACACTAGTTTTTCAATTGACTTCGGATCCCTGTGACCAAAGCGTTTGTGCCATGAATGTATGCAATTATCATTGTGACCCTCTGCATCGACACTTGCTATTGCTTGATGATTGGTTGACAAAGTATAAAGTCCAGATTGGCAACATCCAATAGCCACAATTACTTCTTTAAATTTAATGTTACACTTATTTTTCTCAAAACATACCTTAAAACCTTTATTATCAAGTATCTTGACTGACAAAAGACTACAATCGGGTGATGGTACGTAAAGGACGTCATTGACTGGTATTTTGACGGCTTCTCCATTGCTGTTGATGCATTCAATTGTTCCAGATCCGTTTCCTTCAACCTTAGCCAGTTTTCCATCTGCCAGTCGAACATTACTTTTATTTGATGTATCATTGTGATTAAAAAACGATCGGTCATAAGTCATATGAGATGTTGCTCCTGAGTCTATAATCCAGGAATTAGTTTCAGTTTTTCTTGTCACATTGAAGCAAAATTCGGTTGAATCATGAAGAGGAACTTTACTAATTTGGTTTGCAGTATTGTTGTTCTCTTGATTTTTCTTCTCTTTCCATTTTAAAATTTTCGAAATTCCGGTTTTTCATGATTTGACTTTTTGCAGAAGATACAGAATTTCTTCTTTATGTATTTATTTTGTGCAGCTTTCATGGCAGTATCTTTTGAACAGTCAACAGGCTCCTTATTTTTACGACGTTTAAATTCATCAATTATCTTGCCTGTAACTAGAATTATCGTTAAATCTTTCTCTGGTCTACTTTCTAAGGCAGTAATAAGGCTGTTGTAGGAATCTGGGAGGCTGCAAAGAAGCATTGCAACAACAAGGTGGTCCATTAGTTCTTCACCAAGTGATGTAAGCTTTGCTACTAAGTCAAGCATTTGACTGATGTGTTCTTGCATATCACCATCATCAGAAAATTTCATTGAACAAATTTTCTTCAATATGAATACTTTACTTGTTAATGTTGACTTTTCGTAGTAGTTTTTAAGTGCAGCCCAAGCCTCTTTCGCCGATATTGCATTGCGTATGTGTAGGATTTGATTATCTTCGATGAGCATTCCAATGGTTGCACGAGCTTGATCATCATGTTTCTTCCATACATTGGTTGGTTGATCTGGAACCTCATCTCTAATTGTATATCATAATCCATCTCGAGTAAGCAACATTTCAACTTTGTATTTCCATCGCTGGTAATTTTCATTATTCAGTTGCTTGATTACACCACCTAAACGTGTGTCTGCCATCTCCTATTCAATTTTGTTATTATTTACTTGACCTTTGTTATTTCCTTAAATCCTGGGCCCATAACCTATTGGATTCTGTGAATCTAATAACTAATAATTCTATGGAAGCTTTAAATCAAAGAGCAAATAAAATACGTTATGTATCTAAGATTTATTTGATAAGAGTGAAAAAATATTGAACATAAATTATATGTGTAAGTGATTGATAAGAAACTATATAAAACGATAATGTTGTTGAACAAAGTAGAAAAACCTATGTTGTTGTTCGTAAATATCCAACAGCACATTCGTCCAAAGGTTGAGTAAGATACTCATCTTTGTGCAGGTGCTTTTATAATATGCTTTCATGCATTTGATAGAATTCTCAACAGATCAAAATTGAGTTTAGAAGCAGGTTGACTATAGTCTAAGAAAGATAGGATCTGATCGGGAACAAATTATTTCATGACATTTTACTGCTGGTATCAACGCAGAATTTTATCCTCAACAACACATCCAAATCACCACATTGGCTTTTTGTATAGACGCATTTAAAGAGGTGGCGAGGGGGGGGGGAGCGGGAGTTTATCAAGGTTTTCAGCAAATTTCATAAGTGTCAGAATTTGTTCTTGGATGCTATGGTAATAATCACTCACTTGCATCTCTCCGTCAAAAAACAGCCTTTAACTATAGATATTGTGCCAAAGTGCCAAATTAAACATTTGTACCAAATTTCATTAATATCCCATTATTTTAAAATGGATTTGGGTAATATTTTACTTGCTGTACTTAAAAAAACAAAGTAATAATTCCATAAAAAGGACTTTAACTTTCTACAGGACACATGGATATTTGCAATTTTGGTCCCTTTAGAATCACCGTTGAAAAACACCTTTAAAACATGTGCCACATGATTATATTGTATTATAACAAATGTTTCGGCTTCATAAACTCCTCTACCTCTTTAAATGCGTCTATACAAAAAGCCAATGCGGAGATTTTGGGGGACTTTGGTTATGTTGTTGAGGATAAAATTCTGCGTCGATACCGACAGTAAAATTTCATCATTTAATTTGTTTCCACTTGCCCATATTAAATTTTTTATCTTTCCTAGATTACTACGACAACAGCTATATTCTGTATCTCTTGAACACCGTCAAAAAGCTTACTAGCTTTCTTTACTCTATCGATTTATTTATACCCATCAGTTTACCCTTGAACCAAATTTCAGACGTATTTTGAAGTACACAATATTTCTTGTGGAAAGATATATCCGAAATTTTCAATATCGTACGATTCCATTTTGGAAAATCTAGAAAATTTCCATGATCTTGGTCTTGACTAATGTTTTTTATCCATTTCAATTGTTGACTTTTTTGAATACTTTTACAGGCAAATCCAAGATCCCGCCAGCCAAAGACTTACATGGTACAAACCACCATTAACCGTGCTTGTCATTAAAAAAGTTCGTGACTCAACGGTAATGCAACCGTTTGTTCAGCTAGTAGAATGGCTTGTTCAGGTAAATTATTTTAAATTTCTATCTGGTGTTAGTTAAACATTTAATATTCAAACAGGAGAAACACATGGTGGTTTGGGTGGAGTCAGCGGTCCTAGAAGACCCTCTCCTACGTGAAGATAAGAAATTCCAAGGCATCAAGGAGAAACTTGTCACATTTAAGTAAGTTAAATACTCTTTCACATCGTTTATGATTTATAGTTATTTTTTTAATTTCCTTAGAGATGGACGCGATGACCTTACCGATCGAATTGATTTTATTGTTTGTCTTGGTGGAGATGGTACTCTTCTGTATGCGTCGCTGTTGTTTCAACAATCGGTGCCACCTGTTATGGCGTTTCATTTGGGCTCACTGGGCTTTCTTACCCCATTCCAATTTGATAATTTCCAAGAACAAGTGACCAACGTGCTGGAAGGCCATGCCGCCCTAACACTCCGAAGTCGTCTTCGATGTGTGATCTTTAGAAAGTCTGATCGACACCATAAAGACAGCAGTACAAGTGAGCAAAATCATTACAATATTATATCGGCTGATGCTACTGCTACAAACGAAACCACCGACAACAGCACCCATTATTCAAATACAAATGCTCCCAACAAAGCATCGACAAATATTTTGGTAGATCTTCTTTATATTATATTTTTTATTAGTAAGAAAGATTAACATGTTTTTTTTTTTACATTAAGGTTCTGAACGAAGTTGTCATTGATCGAGGACCATCGCCTTACTTAAGTAATATTGATCTCTTTCTCGATGGAAAGTATATAACTTCGGTACAAGGAGATGGTTTGATTGTGTCCACACCAACGGGTAGTACTGCATATGCTGTTGCAGCTGGTGCTTCTATGATCCATCCGTCCGTACCTGCAATCATGGTTACACCGATTTGTCCACATTCGTTAAGTTTCAGACCGATCGTTGTGCCAGCTGGTGTAGAGTTAAAAGTAAGTTAGATTTTATTTAGTTAATTCAACTGAGGCGTACATATGAGAACGAAAAGCTAATTTCAAATTATTATTAATTTGTGTGAGTTGAGTTGCCAAACACGAGTCACACGAAACGATTTTTTGGGGCTTTAGTACATCCAATAACCCTATTTTAAAAAGCAAACAAATCAAAATTGGCCTGTAATGCTGTACGTCCTTTCATCGGCTTATATGTATTCATAAAACTTAATTATTCTCCAAGAGCCACCATACAAAAAATGGCAGCATTTTCGTCAAAGTAATTTTTTATTTTGAGACCTGTGGTCGCCCTGAATTTGGTAACTTGGCGAATTGAGGTAACGAAACAGTGCTGTCAAAGTGATAAGCGTTTGTTTTGGAAATTGTTTACGAGTATTTTTGAAATAGAAATTGAAAAAACACATTTAATTAATAATTAGAAAATGGAAACGTTTAAAGGAGTGGCTTGTGCAAATGGCGAATGCTAACAACTCAAATTCACTTCATAAGCGGCAGTAAGAGCCTTTGGGTGTTTTTTTAAAGAACCGAATACCCCTTTTTTGATCTCTTGTGTTTCAACGAAAGAAACTTATGTAAATCTTAAGCCTCGTGGTCAGCGCAGCGCCCCTTACCCGCCTCTAAGAATTAAAAAAAAACTTATAAAAAACGTCTAACAAATTTGTAGAAATATTCGTTGTCTATTATAAAACAAGAAAAAAATGGTTAGACAAGTGTCATTTGTTGTTCGAGAATAAAAAGTTTGTTTGGGCGAAGACACAAACAAAAATATGAGAGGGGTAATTACCCCAGTTCATATAGAAGGAGTAGTTTTTCACTAAATCTCCTTAAAGTAGAAAAATAATAATAAGAAACAAAGACAGAAGTAACAATAGCAAAATTTAAATATACAAGCTAGAAAACTGAAGCAAATCGATACAAGGTTTGATGAACGTCATTAGACATTTTTTTTTTTTGAGCTGTTTACTGTTTTTCAAAATTCTGTATGACAAAATTCTGTGTGGTCAAAATACTGTAAGACCATAATTCTGTATGTCATTATACTGTATACAAAATTCTGTACATCAAAATACTGTATGAACAAAATGCTGACTTGCAAAATTCTGTTTTGTATAATTCTGTACAGCAAAATACTGTATTTTCACAACAAACAAATAATACTAGCTTTAAATACAATTGTGTTGTGTTTATTGACAATCAAGTCATAATTTTAAACAAATATAATTATGTATGTATGCTAAATCATAAGAAAAAACAATATCAAAGTTTTCTTAAAGATACAAAATTTATTTTACAAATATGACAAAATCAATATAAATTTAAATTTCTTGCAATTCGTTTTAGTTATGCAACGTGGTTCAAATCAGAATGCTTTAAATAACCCGTACATTTTTTTGTTTTTAAAAATAATTTTTTTTTCTTCTTTTGAATGTGTTCCAAGTTTTTAACTCTTTCTATTTGCACATAGAACTTCACTTTTTATGTCACTTATTTTTTGTAAAAACCGGATCCCTTCGTCCTATCAAAGTTTTAAGCCGGCGAACACATCCGTATTCCTTCTTATAGTGTAAAAACGGCCCAAAACTCAGGATTGCGACTGCCGTGAATGCAGTTTTTTTTGAAACCAGCCCGTTAATTATAAAATGTAAACAAAAAATTAATAAAACTAATATAACAATTGACATTAACTAAAAAAAAGACGAGAGAACTCAAGAAATAGTTTTAGAGGGAAAATGAAGTGAACGAAAAAGAAGTAAATAAGTATAGAATTTTGTTTTCTCTCTCCTTCTCCCTTACCCAGGGTTTAGACAAGCGAGTAGAACTAGTAGCATTTGTATCATAGTGTTAGTTTTACTGATGTATGTGTGACTAGTAGCTCTCTGCGCGTTTTCTCAACTAGTATGATTTTTTAAAAATATTTCATACAGAAAAATATACAAATTATGGAAACTATGGAAACAAAACAAATAAATGAAAACAATACACTACACTAGCAGGATAACTGGCAGGCTACTCGCAGGCAAAAATATTATACTATTTGGGCTACTAGTTGGCTATCTCGTATTCAGATACACTAACACACATAAACGGTACTAGTTCTACTCGCTTGTCTAAACCCCGGGTTAGCTCCTAATTAGGTACCTATATTAATCAATAATTGAAGCTAGCTTCTTTATTAAGTTCGATCTTCTATTATCTCAGGTGGTAAAAAAAAAGTTATGACGTCATTATAAGACCTCTAATAAATAATCTGTAATTCAAAGTTCTGTAAAAATGCTGTAAACAAATATCGTTTTAAAAGTGCGCGCGCGCACTACAGAAAGTAGTACATGCGCGCGCATGAAATACAGTATTTTGACCAACCAGAATTTTGCTGTACAGAATTTTGAAATACAGTATTTTGCTCATACAGCATTTTGCACATACAGAATTTTGACATACAGTATTTTGGCACGCAGTATTTTGAATACAGTATTTTGCCACATACAGAATTTCGACCCCAACCCATTTTTATTATATCTTTTCTAATTTTTCTTATACATACATATAATCCAAAAAGACTTGGAATCCCATTTTAAATTTGAGCTTCTTTAGGCCAGTTTGTTGACAATGGGTTAGATCTGTAATTTGATTTTCACAAAATTCTTATTAAATTGGTTGATTAGATCAACCAAAATCAGCTGAATAGCTATTTCAATAATCAACAACTCGAATTATGGATTATTAATCTATAAATAGCCTTAAAAAAATCTTGTGGTACCATTTACTCAAAAAGTATCCAACCGATTTCGATAAATTGTATATCGTTAGAAAGCCATAGGTACGGAGATGTGCAGAATATACCTAAGTAACGCAATTACACACTGTGGGTCATTTTTGGTTTTGCACTGCCCATCATTGTGCATATTAAAAAAAAAAAAAAAAAAAAAAAAAAAAAATGTTTTGTGATTTAATTTTCAAACAAATTGTTTGACTCTAGAGTTTGTGAATGTGAGTAGTTTTTGGTGGTCGAATTTCGGCAAGTGGGCGATACTAGTAATAATAAATAGTTGCAATAATATTATATCATTGAAATTTATAATTGGATTTTAGTTATAAGTTGATTATCAGTCATTAATCAAAATTTGAGCTGTATTTTTGATATGCAAATCAGCAGGAAAAAAAATTCCCAGGATATACAGTTTAAAGTATTATGTATCTCCGTCTCCACTTAATAGAAAAAACACAATTAAAAGACAGAACACTTTTTAGTTTTCACGAATTAATATAGTGATTAATAAATATATCAAACATTTTATTTCCGTTTAAATTGATATTTTGTGTCGGGTACAAAAAAGATTCCAGTTTCAAGTTTTATCAAATTAACATACCATCGGATAGTGTACTTGTAACTTGTACGTAGTATAATATGAACTATCCACCTGTACAAGTAAATCAATCTAGCTTTTGAAGATGACTGTATTTAACTCTTGAACCCTTAATAAAGGTTATTTTTTTTTCCAAATAATTAATTGAACTTTATTCATGTGAATGTTGTTAAAAATTAATATATACATACACATCTAATAATAAATATGATTTATTTATATGCTAAATAAGCGGAGTCGTGTATTTAATGTACATATATATTATGCTAAGAATGAGCGTCGGTTAGCAATAATTAAGTTTCTATTTTAACGGTAGCATATCTAGCCCAGTCAAATTCTGCATTTTTGATATGTTGTTGAGGCATGTTAAAGTAGTCTGTAGCTAAGTTTGCTACTTCAAAAAACCTGTGCTCGCTGCAGGAAAAATGCAACAGTGAAAAAAACGCTAAAACCACCCCATTTTGTCCGACATTTTCCTTTATAACTTTGGAAATATACAACTTACGAAAAACCCATCTCCTATATTCTTGTTTGTTATAAAATTTTCTACAAGACCACATTAGTTTAAGATTCATATATGTTATATTTGAGTTGCTATCTAACCATGAGTAAAAAAAAATCTGAAAAACTAAGTTATTTTGAAGCACTCAAAAATAAGGTCAAATATTGTCCAATTCTGCTTAAAATTTGTCATGGAATAGTCTCTATAGAGTATTAAAAGACGAATTTCTGAAATTCAATCCAAATCGACCTAATAGTTTTGTCCAGAAACATGCTGTTAACTTACTGCAAAACGCAATGTTTGCATCATTGCTGTGGTCAAAGTTGGACACTTAAGTTGGCACTGATTTTTGTACACGTAATTGGAACCCTTAACTATGATAAAATATAGTTATAATTTTAATATCTTTTTGTAAGCTACTTTGGTAGGGATTTTAAATGTTTGAAAAATTTCAAAAATTCTTCACAAAGTAATTTTTTATTTATACACTGAAAAATGTTCGGAACTTTAAAATCGCTAATAATGTTGCTTAAAAAAAGATATAAATATTGTAACTATGTTTTATCATAGTTAAGGGTTCCAAGTACATGTACAAAAATCAGTGCCAACTTAAGCGCCCTACTTTAACAACAGCAATGATGCAAATATTGCTTGTTGCACTTAGTTAACAGCATGTTTTTTGCCAAAACTATGTGACCGATTTGGCATTTCGTCTTATAATACTCTGACTATTTGATTCCAAATTTTTAGCAGAATTAGATAATATTTTACCTTATTTTTGAGTGCTTCAAAATAACTTAGCTTTTCAGTTTTTTTTTTTTACTCATGGTTAGATAGCAACTCAAATATAACATATATGAATTTTAAACTAATGAGGTGTTGTAGAACATTTTATAACAAACAAGAATATGGTGGATGGTTTTTTCGTAAGTTGTATATTTCCAAAGTTATAAAGGAAAATGTCTGATAAAATGGGGTGATTTTATCATTTTTTTCACTGTTGCATTTTTTCTGCATCGAGCACAGGTTTTTTGAAGTTGCAAACTTAGCTACAGACTACTCTAACATTACCCAACAACATATCAAAAATGCAGAACTTCATAGCTCTTTGCGAACTAGCCCTTTTTTGTAATTATTGACTGGGCTATTTATAATAGTGACACTTTTAAGATTTGCACCAAGTTTCATGAGGATAGCATTTTTTGTCGCAAGTGTTTTGGTATAGTCCAAATATATACAAAACATATTTGTATCGAATATTCCTATTCTCGGTTTGCATAAGAAATGCAACATTTATACCAAGTTTCATCAAGGCACCAATATTTCCAAAAGGGTTCCGCAATATTTACATATCGTACTGAAAAGAAAGTCACACTTACATAAAAAAAAGTGTAACTTTTGTTTGGGTAGTCCTATCTCCAATCGCCTTAGTTTTAATGTCATTAGGTTCTCCATTAAAAATTACCTTGAAATCATGTGCCATATGCATAGATTGTACCAAAGTAATTTTTTTCCGTTTGATGCACAACAACCTCTTCCCCTTCAAAACGTCATATTTAAAAATCCTCAAGGTTGCCAGAAGTATACCCGACATATTCAGATTCAGCACTCTTTTTCCATGCGGATACCATCAAAACATTTTGTACATATCGGAATTTTTGGCTTCGGCCCAAAAAGGCCACTTTTTCCCTAGACTAAATGCATTTTCTTGATTTGATCTTTTTACTTGCGATATAAATGTAGGTACGATAGGGCAAGTTTAGGATTCTTGCCAAAACTTGAACTTGAGATAATAATTTTCCCTATAACATTTCGATGATAGATAATGCGAAAAAAGTGTGTCCCGTAATTCTGTCTGTCTGTCTGTACCTCGACCTGCAGCTAAACCACTGAAGCTATTTTTTTTTTTTTTTTTTTCAAATTTTGAACTTAATGTTATTTGGAGATTCCCTAGATGGGAAATTGAATATACTAAAACTGATTTATTTAAAAAACGGCTCCAACGATTTGAAAACAAAAATTATTATTAGGGCTATAATAAATATTTTTGTAGAAAGAAAATTATTTATAACGGTTTTTAGGTTTTCAAATTTCTCGTTAGCGGCTGCACCGTTTTTAACCAAAATTTTTCCATATGAGGTCCTTTAATATTTTAACAATTTTGTATATACCAATTTGATTGGTAAATATGTTTTTAATTTTGTGTAAAATTTTTATTTTATTAAATACTAAAAGTTGTCCAAAAAATTTTATATATAAAAAAATATTTTTTTAAGAAAACCGCTCTAACGATGTTTGATTTTTTTGTTCATAAATTCATATTTATCAAACAAATCAGATGGCATACTCTATTTTGAGCTCTAACTTTTTTAGCCATTAAAATAACAAATTTATAGTAATTCATAGTAATGATATATTTTTTTTTTTAATTTTTTTTTAGTGATTATCATAATTATATGGAACATAATGTACATAATCAGTTTCTAGCTAGGTTAAATTTGCTGTGAGTCGTGAATATTTTTCATTTTCAATTTACCTAAAAATTACATACTTTTCAATGATTTACAACTTACTGACCCCAAATACTAAAATTAATATAAAAGCGCTTATAAAAATGCTGATGCTCCAAATGCATTTGATAAACAAATAACACATCTCGACCTGTGACGTCAGTGGTCTAAAGCGGTGGAGTGCGTAGTGCACACGACTGCTAAGACTGAGCAAATCTGATATGCGTGGGTTCGAATCCTATGGTGTGCATAAAAAGTTTTTCAAATAAAATTGGATTAAAGCTCAGCACCACAAAAAGGAGACTGATGAGTGCAAAAGTGGCAAAGCACGAAATAGCTATATCTCTAGCCAAACAATTGGTCTTTTAAGTTGTTGTTGTTGTTCAAAAATTCAATGAAATTGACGGAATAAAGAATGGTCAAGCCTATTAAGCTGACATTCTAGTACGAATAGTACAATAATAACAATAATAAAAAATTAATATCGGTTTTATTTAAATATTAATCTATATACACTTAAATACCGTATTTCGATATTGAATGTTTGACAACTTGATTTGGCTTCCACTATTGTTTTTCGGGCTCGAATTTCACGGCTATTTCACGGCTGCCACAGCGATCATCAGATGCCTTTATTGGTGCTTATCTGTTCAGTTATAATTTTATAAATTATTGGCGTCAACTGAAATTTGATCCTACCCGGTAGAGTTTTTCTTTATAAATTTGATTTGAAACAACTAGCATTTTTTCTAGTCTCACACTTGCTGTTCGTTTGGATTCTTTCTTCTTCCCCATACTCGTTTGTATACAACAATTATGGTTATTCTAAGGAGGGATATTTGTGTTAAAGATTTGAAACTGATCAGGAATTAGTTTCATTTAAATGGAGTTTTCGTGTGATGACACACTTGCAGGGTGGGCCATCTAGTGGTTTCTATTTAAATTATAGGTTATTTTGAGACTGACAGCTGTTTCCCGCTAGATATCTTGGCAGAAAGCCAGAAGCATACCTCCTCGAAACGAAATAAGTCGCTTTTCGCTTGAACAACTTTGGGAAATATTGAAAACTTATTCCCAAAGTGAGTTCTACAGTGCGTTTTTAGAAAAGTAGTTTTGGTCAAAATGAAGCACCCACCGCACGCCGGTAATGTTAACAAAATTGGGGCATCTGGAGATCAGAAAACCCGCACTTGATTGATGAGAAACCAATACATCCACTGAGTGATAGTTTGGTGCGGATTACGGAGTTGATCGTTTCGGTCTACAAATATAACATATATGAATTTTAAACTAATGAGGTGTTGTAGAACATTTTATAACAAACAAGAATATGGTGGATGGTTTTTTCGTAAGTTGTATATTTCCAAAGTTATAAAGGGAAATGTCTGATAAAATGGGGTGATTTATCATTTTTTTCACTGTTGCATTTTTTCTGCATCGAGCACAGGTTTTTTGAAGTTGCAAACTTAGCTACAGACTACTCTAACATTACCCAACAACATATCAAAAATGCAGAACTTCATAGCTCTTTGCGAACTAGCCCTTTTTTGTAATTATTGACTGGGCTATTTATAATAGTGACACTTTTAAGATTTGCACCAAGTTTCATGAGGATAGCATTTTTTGTCGCAAGTGTTTTGGTATAGTCCAAATATATACAAAACATATTTTTATCGAATATTCCTATTCTCGGTTTGCATAAGAAATGCAACATTTATACCAAGTTTCATCAAGGCACCAATATTTCCAAAGGGGTTCCGCAATATTTACATATCGTACTGAAAAGAAAGTCACACTTACATAAAAAAAAGTGTAACTTTTGTTTGGGTAGTCCTATCTCCAATCGCCTTAGTTTTAATGTCATTAGGTTCTCCATTAAAAATTACCTTGAAATCATGTGCCATATGCATAGATTGTACCAAAGTAATTTTTTTCCGTTTGATGCACAACAACCTCTTCCCCTTCAAAACGTCATATTTAAAAATCCTCAAGGTTGCCAGAAGTATACCCGACATATTCAGATTCAGCACTCTTTTTCCATGCGGATACCATCAAAACATTTTGTACATATCGGAATTTTTGGCTTCGGCCCAAAAAGGCCACTTTTTCCCTAGACTAAATGCATTTTCTTGATTTGATCTTTTTACTTGCGATATAAATGTAGGTACGATAGGGCAAGTTTAGGATTCTTGCCAAAACTTGAACTTGAGATAATAATTTTCCCTATAACATTTCGATGATAGATAATGCGAAAAAAGTGTGTCCCGTAATTCTGTCTGTCTGTCTGTACCTCGACCTGCAGCTAAACCACTGAAGCTATTTTTTTTTTTTTTTTCAAATTTTGAACTTAATGTTATTTGGAGATTCCCTAGATGGGAAATTGAATATACTAAAACTGATTTATTTAAAAAACGGCTCCAACGATTTGAAAACAAAAATTATTATTAGGGCTATAATAAATATTTTTGTAGAAAGAAAATTATTTATAACGGTTGTTAACGGTACCTGTCATAGAGCCGATTTTTAGGTTTTCAAATTTCTCGTTAGCGGCTGCACCGTTTTTAACCAAAATTTTTCCATATGAGGTCCTTTAATATTTTAACAATTTTGTATATACCAATTTGATTGGTAAATATGTTTTTAATTTTGTGTAAAATTTTTATTTTATTAAATACTAAAAGTTGTCCAAAAAATTTTATATATAAAAAAATATTTTTTTAAGAAAACCGCTCTAACGATGTTTGATTTTTTTGTTCATAAATTCATATTTATCAAACAAATCAGATGGCATACTCTATTTTGAGCTCTAACTTTGTTAGCCATTAAAATAACAAATTTATAGTAATTCATAGTAATGATATATTTTTTTTTTAATTTTTTTTTAGTGATTATCATAATTATATGGAACATAATGTACATAATCAGTTTCTAGCTAGGTTAAATTTGCTGTGAGTCGTGAATATTTTTCATTTTCAATTTACCTAAAAATTACATACTTTTCAATGATTTACAACTTACTGACCCCAAATACTAAAATTAATATAAAAGCGCTTATAAAAATGCTGATGCTCCAAATGCATTTGATAAACAAATAACACATCTCGACCTGTGACGTCAGTGGTCTAAAGCGGTGGAGTGCGTAGTGCACACGACTGCTAAGACTGAGCAAATCTGATATGCGTGGGTTCGAATCCTATGGTGTGCATAAAAAGTTTTTCAAATAAAATTGGATTAAAGCTCAGCACCACAAAAAGGAGACTGATGAGTGCAAAAGTGGCAAAGCACGAAATAGCTATATCTCTAGCCAAACAATTGGTCTTTTAAGTTGTTGTTGTTGTTCAAAAATTCAATGAAATTGACGGAATAAAGAATGGTCAAGCCTATTAAGCTGACATTCTAGTACGAATAGTACAATAATAACAATAATAAAAAATTAATATCGGTTTTATTTAAATATTAATCTATATACACTTAAATACCGTATTTCGATATTGAATGTTTGACAACTTGATTTGGCTTCCACTATTGTTTTTCGGGCTCGAATTTCACGGCTATTTCACGGCTGCCACAGCGATCATCAGATGCCTTTATTGGTGCTTATCTGTTCAGTTATAATTTTATAAATTATTGGCGTCAACTGAAATTTGAACCTACCCGGTAGAGTTTTTCTTTATAAATTTGATTTGAAACAACTAGCATTTTTTCTAGTCTCACACTTGCTGTTCGTTTGGATTATTTCTTCTTCCCCATACTCGTTTGTATACAACAATTATGGTTATTCTAAGGAGGGAGATTTGTGTTAAAGATTTGAAACTGATCAGGAATTAGTTTCATTTAAATGGAGTTTTCGTGTGATGACACACTTGCAGGGTGGGCCATCTAGTGGTTTCTATTTAAATTATAGGTTATTTTGAGACTGACAGCTGTTTCCCGCTAGATATCTTGGCAGAAAGCCAGAAGCATACCTCCTCGAAACGAAATAAGTCGCTTTTCGCTTGAACAACTTTGGGAAATATTGAAAACTTATTCCCAAAGTGAGTTCTACAGTGCGTTTTTAGAAAAGTAGTTTTGGTCAAAATGAAGCACCCACCGCACGCCGGTAATGTTAACAAAATTGGGGCATCTGGAGATCAGAAAACCCGCACTTGATTGATGAGAAACCAATACATCCACTGAGTGATAGTTTGGTGCGGATTACGGAGTTGATCGTTTCGGTCTACAAATATAACATATATGAATTTTAAACTAATGAGGTGTTGTAGAACATTTTATAACAAACAAGAATATGGTGGATGGTTTTTTCGTAAGTTGTATATTTCCAAAGTTATAAAGGGAAATGTCTGATAAAATGGGGTGATTTATCATTTTTTTCACTGTTGCATTTTTTCTGCATCGAGCACAGGTTTTTTGAAGTTGCAAACTTAGCTACAGACTACTCTAACATTACCCAACAACATATCAAAAATGCAGAACTTCATAGCTCTTTGCGAACTAGCCCTTTTTTGTAATTATTGACTGGGCTATTTATAATAGTGACACTTTTAAGATTTGCACCAAGTTTCATGAGGATAGCATTTTTTGTCGCAAGTGTTTTGGTATAGTCCAAATATATACAAAACATATTTTTATCGAATATTCCTATTCTCGGTTTGCATAAGAAATGCAACATTTATACCAAGTTTCATCAAGGCACCAATATTTCCAAAGGGGTTCCGCAATATTTACATATCGTACTGAAAAGAAAGTCACACTTACATAAAAAAAAGTGTAACTTTTGTTTGGGTAGTCCTATCTCCAATCGCCTTAGTTTTAATGTCATTAGGTTCTCCATTAAAAATTACCTTGAAATCATGTGCCATATGCATAGATTGTACCAAAGTAATTTTTTTCCGTTTGATGCACAACAACCTCTTCCCCTTCAAAACGTCATATTTAAAAATCCTCAAGGTTGCCAGAAGTATACCCGACATATTCAGATTCAGCACTCTTTTTCCATGCGGATACCATCAAAACATTTTGTACATATCGGAATTTTTGGCTTCGGCCCAAAAAGGCCACTTTTTCCCTAGACTAAATGCATTTTCTTGATTTGATCTTTTTACTTGCGATATAAATGTAGGTACGATAGGGCAAGTTTAGGATTCTTGCCAAAACTTGAACTTGAGATAATAATTTTCCCTATAACATTTCGATGATAGATAATGCGAAAAAAGTGTGTCCCGTAATTCTGTCTGTCTGTCTGTACCTCGACCTGCAGCTAAACCACTGAAGCTATTTTTTTTTTTTTTTTCAAATTTTGAACTTAATGTTATTTGGAGATTCCCTAGATGGGAAATTGAATATACTAAAACTGATTTATTTAAAAAACGGCTCCAACGATTTGAAAACAAAAATTATTATTAGGGCTATAATAAATATTTTTGTAGAAAGAAAATTATTTATAACGGTTGTTAACGGTACCTGTCATAGAGCCGATTTTTAGGTTTTCAAATTTCTCGTTAGCGGCTGCACCGTTTTTAACCAAAATTTTTCCATATGAGGCGTTACAGAGCCATGTTAACCAAATTTTTTTTTTCTCTGAAATTTAAGACATGGGTTTGGATGATTTCCGGTTCTTGCAGGATGGCGCGCCATGTCACGCAACAAATGCCACAATCGATCTTTTGCTCACTGAATTCCCAAATCGTGTTATTAGCTGTCTTGGCGATGTCAATATTTCGCCTAGGAGCTGCGATTTGACCCCTTTTGACTTTTTATTGTGGGGAACCGTGAAGGACCAATGTTATGCCAACGATTTATGGAAACAATTTAAGCTCGTAAGGCCAATATCATGAAAGCAATCCGTGCGCTACAGCCCGAAACCATCAACAAGGTCTTGGAGAATTGAAGTGACAGAATGCGCTACTGCGAAGCCAGCCGAGGCAGCCACTTGAACGACGTTGTGTTCCATAATTAATGGGAATGTTTGCTCTTACTAATAAAACCATAATACATGGACAACATTTAAAAACATTATTTATGTGGTTTTGTTGAATGGTATGTGCAGCGATAGACGATTTTTCTGGTCTGTTATGTTTTACGTGGCTCAAATGTCGGCAAACCTTACTTTTACACTCCGATTAGTTTGTCCTATGTATTTTTGTTCACATTCACTGCACTCGTTTTGGTAAATCAAAGAAGGTTTTTTATTTTTGTGTTATTGAAAAACACAACGTCGAAATCACAATGTTTTAATTTTGGCTACAGTGGGGTTACTGTTAACTAACTTTTTTTTTTGTTGTGAGAAAAGCTTTGAGAGTTCGGACTTCAATTTTGTTCATATGTTTTTTGATTAATTTGTCAATTATTGAATCATTGTACCCATTAATTTTTGCCACATCTTTAAGGATATTCGCTACGGATGTTTACGGTGGAAAGTGGGAACTTGAACAAACGGTGTACAATAGAGTGAAAGGCAGCTAACTTATGTTGCATCGGGCAGTGGGAATCGCTGGTTATGTATCGTTTCGTGGTTGTAGGTTTCCGATATATTAAACAAAAAATCTTCTTTTCCGTCTTTTTTTTACGTCAAGTCCAAAAAGGGTAGTTGGTTGTTATTCTCTTGCTCTATTTTAAATTATGATGGTTTCGAATTGGGAGTTAATTGTGTTAAAAATCTTCTCAATTTCAGCAATTTTCACAACAGCAAAGACTCATCCACATATCTGTACCATATCTTGGCAGTAATCCACTTTGTTTTAAATTCATCTCAAATTTTAACATAAATATCTCCGCTATAATAGGTGACATTGGGTTACCCATGCTGGTGCCAAACTTTAATTCTCGAATTTTTCAAGGTGAGATTGTAGAGCATCGATTGCTTCTGGGATTGGGATACTATGGAACAGAGCTTCCACGTCAAATGAGATCATCACTTCGTCATCTTCAATTATTACATCTTATATTTTTTCAAAAAAGTCGAACGAATTTTTAACCGATAGCCTCTCAATCGGATATTGCTTCAGTTCATTCACCAACTATTTAGCGGCTTTTACGGATGGAGAAGAAATGTTCGAAACTATGTTGCGCAATTTACTACCAGAATTATGTACTTTTGGTTATGCGTATAATTTTGGTACTTCCGGATTCGAGACATTTAATTTCCAAGATGGGACGCCAAAAACAGAATTACAGCCATATTATTGACTAGTTTTAAAACTAGTTTTATGGCAAAACTCATTCTATCGGGGTTTAGAGTTCGGTATTATTCACTAAAGTTTTGACATTTAAAATTTGAAATCTTAAAACTAGTTTTGTACAAAACTAGAAATTCTCAAAACTAGAAAAACCTGATTTTAAGAGCTTATAAACTAGTTACTATTCATCAATTAATAAAACTAGTAAAAAATACATTAGACCGAGCGCACGCAGCCAATTTTGGCTGTGAATGAATTTTAAGAAAGGCCTTTACTTTTTATATAAAAATATGAACGTATTGCATGCCGTCGTCGGTGAGCCATTCAAAATAACAACTGTAGTAACTTTAACATTTCCTATTTCTAATAAACGAGCCGAGTGCTATAGACATGTGTATAAGAAGCAAAACTTAATACTATGACTTCTGTACCTACTGCGATAAATTGAAATTAAAAAAAGGATCTCTAAATTTAATAGTCAAAATTTATTTTTCAGTACTATGATTATACATATATCTGTTATGGTGCATGAAAAATTAGCCATAATGTTTCGAAATTTGTGTTGGATTGCCCGCTTTTTTTTGTATTTCATGCGATATCATTATCTACATACATATGTATGTATTTATTTTTAACGTAGTTTCATAAATGTCCTGCGACCGTGCCAACTTCAAAATACTGCACTACCGTTTATTAAATGTATATTCTCTTGAAATAACAATCGACACCATCAACGTCTCCATTTCATTTTGATTACAATGCTTTTATCCTTTTATTGCGTTGCTACAGTTCTTCTTCGTTGACTTTCTGAGTTTTACTAAAAAATTAACACGTTCAAGAAACAAAACTGCAAAAAACAAGGCTGATAATATTTACCAGTACCTTATTGGCTTCAAGGATAGAAAAATGTTGGACAATTTCATTAAAAAAAATAATAAAGCGAACAATTAATTTGACTTTTAAATACTATTTTTTGACAAATAAAAACAAACTTCATTGACAAAAATTAGTTTTGTGATCAAAACAAGAAAGTCATTTGTAAACCGAATTTAGTTTTCCCTCTCAAAGTGAATATTACCGATTTTTTCTTCAAACTTAGTTTCTTTTCGAGTTTTACAAAATGTGAATAATATGGCTGTCAATATTTTTTATCAACTCTTTAGATGAGCGAATCATTCCCGGTAAAGGTGTTTTTGTCAAGGTCATGAAGTTACTATCTGTTATTGTGTTAAGAACTTTCTCATCATAATCCGATTTATTCATAATCACAACCTTGTTCCCTTTGTCAGCTTACATGTAGTAAACGTTCTTCTGTTTAAGTTCTTTTAATACGGTATGTATTTTATTAGTATCAGTGTCACATTTAAAACTGGATTTTGCATTTAAAATTATTGGCAAAGTTCCGTACTAATTCTTTGGTTGATTGTGATTGAAATTTAACGCAAGTTTCAATGTCAGCAATGGTGTCCATTGGGTTAAGGTGTAAAGGTTTGGGTGTAAAGTTGAGACCTTTATTTAAAAGTTCAGTTAGGTTAGGTTAGGTTGAAGTGGCTACAAGCAAGCAACTGACTCACTTAGACCATAAGTTGGTCCGTTGTGATACCACGTGAATCTAGAGAGATTTTCTCCCCACTCGTTTAAACCAGTTGGAGCTTCTAATGAAGCGTGCGAGACTACTTATGTCTATGTTTGTTAGATCACTAGGATCATTGAAGAAGAAGTTCTCCTTAAAGCATCTTGCTTCAGCAAAAATTTGCATACCGATATTTACCTTTTCAGGTAAAATAGGTAGTCCTGTTCCACCTTCGGCGAGTTCATCAGCTTTACAATTACCCGGAATGTCCCTATGGACCGGCACCCAACAAAGGAGATTATTGAACTGCTGTGCCATCTCTATAAGAGATGATCGACAGTTTAGGGCTGTTATAGAGTTTGTCGAGAGATTTCATGGCAGCTTGTCTGTCTGAGAAGATGCGGATATCAGAGGTCGGTATCACGTTTTCCTTTAGCCAAGATAAAACTTCCTTTATCGCCAAAATTTCCGCCTGAAACACGCTACAATGGTTTGGAAGACGAAATGAGAGACTAAAATTTAATCTATCTGAGTACACGCCTCCACCAACCCCTTCATCGGTTTTTGAACCGTCCGTATAGAAATGAATAGATTCGTCTTCCAAAAATGTCACGTCCTCCCATGTGGATCTGGAAGGTATGGCAACTTGAAAATTTTTATCGAAACGGAATTGTGGGATGGTGTAGTCAATTATACTTGGAAGTGATCTGTATGAGTTCAGAATAGTTGAGTGGCCTATTTCATTATTGGTCCACTGTGAAGAGGCTTTTAGACGGATTGCCGTACTTGCTGCCGTTTGTTTACTAAATATATCGAGGGGTGTCAGATGAAGAAGAGTGTCCTGTGCCGCGGAGGGAGTAGAACGAAGTGCTCCACTTATTCACATGCAGGCTGATCGCGGTTGACCGCTTTAGCTAGAGCTGCCCACCATACTTCCACCCCGTATGTTAAAATCGGTCTAATTATCGAGATGTATAGCCAGTGAGTAATATGAGGTTGGAGTCCCCATTTACTCCCAATGGCTTTCTTGCAAGAGAAGTGAGCTACTGTGGCCTTCTTGACTCTTTCTTCTATATTAGGTTTCCAACTTAACTTCTTATCTAAAATAAGATCCAGATATATAGCTTTGTCGGAGAATGTTACTGGAATTCCTTTAATGGTGGGAGGATCTATGTGTGGAATTTTATATTTCCTGGAGAAGAGGACAAGTTCAGTTTTTTGGGGGTTCACACCCAGTCCACACCGTTCTGCCCAGTTTATTAGCTTGTTCAAGGCATTCTGTAAGAGATCTTTTAATACAATGGGATGCTTACCTGATACGGCGATAGCAACATCGTCCGCATAGGCAGTCACGCTATAGCCCTCCGCTTCCAGGCTTGTTAGCAGTTCGTTTACTACCAAGTTCCAGAGAAGGGGAGATAGAACACCGCCTTGCGCCGTACCTCTACTGACTGATCTTTTTGCAGAGAAATCGACCAGTTTTGAATTGATAATCCTGCTTGTCAGCATTTGATTGATCAGTTCACCAAACGAACTGTCTACCTTCAGACATGACAGCGCAGATGCGATTGCAGATGTGTCGACATTGTTAAAAGCGCCTTCTATATCTAGGAAAGCAACCATTGTATATTCTTTATGGTGGAGGGAGTATTCGATGGTGCGTACCAATGTATGTAGTGCCGTTTCCACCGATTTCCCTTTGCAGTACGCGTGTTGAGCCTGAGACAAGAGTCTCGTATCACTACTAGAACGTAAATGGATATCAATCAGTCGTTCAAAAGTTTTGAGAAGGAATGATGATAGACTAATAGGTCTGAGATCTTTCGGATTAACATGGGAGCATTTACCTGTTTTGGGTATAAAATCAACTTTTACTTCTCTCCATGAACTAGGAATATGAGTCAAGTTCAAGCAGCTATTAAAGATTATTTCTAAAATAGGAAGTATTATACATGAGCTCATTTGAAGTTCGGCTGGTATTATGCCGTCTGGTCCTGGAGACTTGTAAGGTTTGAAGCTGTTGATGGCCCACAGCAATTTTTCCCTTGTTATCAGACCTTGTTGGAGAGTTGGATTATTGTTAGATCTTATGTGATCAGTACTGTTTACAGTTTGGGAGCTACCTGGAAAATGAGTATCTAATAGCAGATTGAGCGATTCTTCGCAAGTATTGGTCCAAGAGCCGTCAGCATTTTTCAGACAGCTGGGCATTACTGGACTGGTTGAGAGGATTTTCCTAAGGCTTGATGCTTCGGAGGTTTCTTCTATTCTACCACAGATTTCCTCAATTCTTTTTTATATGATTTTGGGGCCTCTTTATAAGATTCCCAGTCTGAAACTGCTCTTGTGTTTTTTGCTCTATCAAAGAGCTTCCTACAGTTTTTTCTGAGAGGCTCAAGCTCTGAGGCCCACCAATGTGGTTTTCCTTTTCCCCTTATTTGAATAAGTGGACAGGAGATGGCCATTGACTTATTTAAGGCTAATGTGAGCTCATTGACTTTGATGTCAAGTTCAGTCGTATTAGAGGGAGGACTTTGAAGTTCAGGTTTAATTAAACTATCAAGTGTTTTCCTGTATTAAGACCAATCAGTTTTCCTATAATTTCGAAATTCTGGTCGGGTAGTGGGAACTTCAACATCCAGACTAAACTGAATGTATTTGTGATCGGAGAACGAATGTTCTTTGGAAACTTTCCAATTCATTATAGATTGATGAATAGTGGCTGAGACTAAAGTTATGTCTAGAACCTCTTGTCGGTTTTTAGTAACAAATGTGGGTTCGTTCCAAACGTTACTTACTTTAAGGTTAGTACTTAAGATATAATCGAAAAGAGACTCACCTCTATCATTGATGTCAGTGCTGCCCCATACTGTATGGTGGGCGTTAGCATCACTTCCAATTATTAGGTGGATTTTCTGCCGTTCTGCTTCAGTGACTAGACTTTCCAGTGTGGTACCGGGAAGAGGGCCAAGGTGGTCATGGCCGAGATACGCTGACACTAGCCAGTACAAGCCGTTTGTCTTTTAAGCCTGGCTGTGGTTATATCTCTGTCGCTGAAATGAGGGAGTAAATATACATTAATGCTACTTTTTACAAGTATGCAAGATCTAGGTTCACCTTTATTTGACGCATACAGTAAGTTCCGAGTCCCTTAACCAAGAATTTGACAATCCATGGTTCTTGGATCAGAACGATATCTTCATTCCCCCTGGATAGACGGAGAAGAAGAGAGGCCGAAGCCTTAATGGAGTGTTGGAGGTTAATCTGGACTAACTGCAGCATTTTGGCTACATTTAGGCAGACCAGCCGCCACCACCGTTTTATTAACATCTTCCGAGTCAGAAGAGGAGCCCAAGAGCTCATCCTCACTCAGAAGAACCATATTTAGAAAGTCTTCAGTCTCCATTTCGGTCTGACTGTCGACGTGAGTAGAGGAATGAACTGTAATAGAGGATGTCCTGGATGCATCTACCTCCAAACTGGGGAAGGTAATAGTTGCAGCAGGGTCCCCAACCACAGGTTCAGCCTCGAGAGGGTGTGGAGGCTCGCATTTCGCGATCACCTCATCTTTATTATAATTCTGTAAGGTAATCCTCTCAAAACCAACCCGAATCACACCTTGAGTCTGCGCCAAGGGGGCAAGGGATTCCTTATTGACCACGACGATCGCGCTCCTATAAAGACCCCTTGCCTCCTCCAGCTTTGCGACTTTCCAGTCATGAGTCGGCAGGGAGGGATTGCTGAGTTTGATTACCTGGAGAATATCATCCATGCAGGAAGGTTGAATCCAAGTGCGAGCTCTTGGTCTGCTTGGGATGTCCTCCTTAGCAACAACCTCAAGTTTCGCACCTGGCCAGATTTCACCTAACCTACTAACAGCAAGCTTATACAGATCACAAGATCTCTGATCGTCGCCAAACGATGAGTTTGAGATGACCTTGATGCCAACCGCCATCGCTTGTGATCGGAGGTGGTCCCGGGTTCTCCTTCATTACACTTAAGAAGCCAGCCGAGAGCTTCAATTTTGCCACCTGCCACCGGTCAGAAGAAATCGTGCCATCTATATCGCTCCTGTCGATAACCGCAATCACGATTTTACCCTTCAAAATGTCCCTATAAGAATTAGCGGGTCCGCTATTTGGATTGACGGAAGTGCTGGTGTTATGCACTCTGGGCCGTTTGGGTACCGGTGTGGCACCCTCCACACCTTTCTCGCTTTGACGTTGAGTCGCCGCTGGTCTGTGCATTAGCAAGAATGCGCTTTGCCCACTCAATTTTGACGTCATGCTGCGAAGTACCTCCGGGCTCATCAGATCTCTTCAGTATCCTCGCAGCATTACGCTTATCCTTATACAGATTTTTAGATGGTCTGTACCGTGTTTTACGTTTTGCCGTACCCGGAAGAAACCCCCCCCAGCACTGGAAGGGCCATGCTTCACAACCACAGCAGCACTAGTTTGGATTCCCTTTCGGGACAGCGCTGGCGCCGTGCTGCCGCCCGGTTTAGAAGAAGAACCGGTCTCAAAAATATCTATCCTTTTGTTTTTTTATTATTCATTTTGTTCCCACGAGAGGCGAAGAAAGGGTGGTCCACCTGTACAGAGATTCGCATATACAGATAACGCTAGTTAATCCGGAGGTCGCCAGGTATCCGGATACTCCGTTAAGGACTGAGCTAGTATTTTTAATTGGGCCTTCAGCCAGGCTGATCCTCGGCACGGGGCGTATAACACTATTGATCCAGCCCAATAGAAAAAGTAGGGGGTGGATGGTAGGATATTGAAGGGGGGAGGATTTCAGACAGCGACATCGCCATACTGAAGAGGAAGGAATGGTTGCAGGATTCCGGACAGCTTTTTCGCCGTACCGTCAGTTGGAGAGACCGACAGACAGCTTCATCGCCGTACTTTCGAGAGAGGGATGTTATCGGGTAAGGGAAAGCCGAACAGCGTGATCGCCGTACCGTTGTGGAAGCTTTAGGAGCGGAGGGGAAGTAACGCCGGACAGCGTCATCGCCGAACCGTCGAGGGAGGGGTGGAAAAGGAGAGGAAGGGTACGGGGAAATTGAAGCGCCCTTTGGTTTCAGGACTCATCTGGAGAGTCATTGACCCAACTCAGCTCCTACAACTCGACAAGTTTGACGCACGTGTAGAAGAAAGTTCAGTTGCTCAACTGAAAATTAATTGTCTGAAAGGTTAACAACCAAATCACTGATGACCACCGGCTTGGAGTTCCTGGTGTTGTGAAATTCTCCTTTGTTTTTGTATTCATGACTTAATCGAATTAACTTGTTGTTCTGTTTGGCGCGTTTATCATTTTTCTACGGTTTTCGTTTGAAAATCTAGCCAAAAAATAAATTCAATATTATTAAGATTCTTACATATTAATAAACGCAGGTGGTAAAGTTCGAGTTCTACTGTACTCAATCTTGAAAAATGGTATTTTATTTCTAAGTTAAGCCAATTTAACTTTGCACTTTCGATGATAGTCAGTGTTCTGGGGTTTGTTACTGCACATTTGACTTTTATGAAATGTGAATACACTTTATTTTGTCGACAGGCTTTGAAAAAGAAAATATCTGCTTTTATTCTCTTAGCTTTGTACACTTAATGTGAATAATTACTTAACATTGTCTTGGTTGACATTTTATTTAACTTTAAATTGTTCTCAATATAATTTGTTGCAAACAGCGGGCGAACCCAAAAACAAAACACATAGAGAGCGAGTTAAGCTTTTTGGTGTGTGGTCGCGTAGCATGAAATATAAATTTTAATATTGGATAAACTCATAACAATAATTAAAAAAAATAAATTTGTCTGAGTTGCTATAGATATAGTCTGTTTTAAATGTTTGAATGAACACTATTTCTTATTTTATAAAATTCATGAATAAATGTATTTATCGACTTAGAATCGGTCTGGTATAATTCTGCTATTCAATTTCAATCATAAGAACAGAATTCCTAGAACTAAAAGTAACATTAAATAATTTACAAAATAAGATTTAAATAAATGTTGCTGAATTACACCCAACATTACATTTGTAGTGATACTTATAACTAACTTAAACATTTTTTTAAATTTGTTTGAAAAGTGTTATTCTAAAATATTAATATACCTTACTATAAAAAAAAGGTTAGATTAGGGATTTCGGTGGTTTTATTCTCTATGATTATTTGAATTCGATTCTCTATAAAAAGCGAGGCGGGTGAGAGGGGTGGCCATCATCTGTTTTAAGAACTTGTCTAGTCCTTTCATTTAATATGCTTGTACCGAGTTTCTATCTTCAATAGAGATAACTATTTAAAACTTCTTAAAACTACTTAAAAACTAGAACAGCCAAACCAATCAATTTTCAATTTCATCGTATTGGTTCTCTCCTTCGTTTACTTTTCGTGTGAGCCATCAGCCATCCCCATCTAATAAAATGGGAGCCCAATGCAGCAAATAAATATTTTGTTTTGAAATTTTTAATATAACCATTCGAGCTGTATGAATAAACCCGCTGTCTAGTAAATCCATAAAGAGTATAAAAAAAAATATCACAAAAATTAAGCAACGTTTTTTAGATATTTCTAGTTTGAATTACCAATTCTATCGTGACATAATAGGATATTGCTTCCTAGTTCATTAGACCACCCATTTCCTGATGTGATGACTGTTCAGAAATCGCTGCTCTAGGCTTTTATACCTAATATTTTAACGTACAGTGTATCTTGTTTTTATTGTTTTTTTCTTTTATCTCTAAAACTGCTGGTGCGAAACAAAGTGCAAAAAAACTTTTCTTCGAGAGATTGTTTTACTTCACATTTTACATGTATCTGCTTATTTAACTCAAAGCGAGAAAATGTCTTAAAATTGTTACAATATGTTTTTTTTTATTTATTTATTCTTTTTTAATTCACAGATCTCGGTATCGCCCGATAGTCGTAACACATCGTGGGTTTCATTTGATGGAAGAAACCGTCAAGAACTATTTCACGGTGATAGCCTTCGTGTAACAACATCAATCTACCCAGTACCCAGTATCTGTGCTCAAGATCAAATATCCGATTGGTTTGATTCCCTAGCTGAGTGTCTTCATTGGAACGTTCGCAAGAAGCAGAAGTGCTTGGAGGAATTGTCGGACTTGACCACATCCGGATCTGAAGACACCCTTGATGAGTTGGAACGTGGTAATGATCCACTGATTGACAGTTAGGCCACTGATTTCCTTATGAATATGCACGTACACTGATTTTACAATAATTTAGGTCGTTTCTATAAAATCAGTATCAGTGAATATTCTGTGTCTTTATGTTGATACTTACATAGGAATTTATCAATAGTTTGTGAGTTTAAAATATATATACTTAATAATATTAATTGCCAAACGCACTGAGGGCTGAGGAGTGCCGAAATTGATTGTAAGAAAAATTATAAAATAATGTTTATAAAGCTGTATATTGTGTTTTGTAGTTGCACTCCCTCTGCCCGGAATGTTCATAGAACAAAACGTAAAACATTCGACTTAGGATTTTACTTAGGATAATTTCTTGTTCTTTTTATTGGTTTCTTAACCATTGCAATATTTTTCCTATATTATATTCAAAAAAAAAGTTTTTCATTTTTAAATATCATTTAAAAATTTCTTTTTTATAAAATGGTTGTAGAAAATATATACAAATTTAATATACATAAATAGTTGTCTTTTTTAAATTTCTTTTACAATGAAGATGATTGCGAAATTAAAATGGAAATCATAAATAATCAGCCCTATCAGAAGTTTCACCCGAAAAACCTTTCCCCCGAAATATTTTTGTTCCCCCGGATTTTAAAAAACTATCAGGGGTTTCACCCGAATAAAATTTCACTTGAATTTAGAACTGACAGTTCGAAAAATAGGTATGTTCAGAAAACAGCCCTCAATAAATTTCCCCATCTCTGTTATGGAATCAGATGGCGTTTTTCTTTTTTGGCTCTAAATAAACCTCTGAGCAGAGGCTGAGCGATCAGAGCAGAGCTCTGAGCAGATTATGATCAGAGCCCTCAGACTTATTTATGAAACACATTTGAGCACTGAACTGTCATTTCATAGGTGTGTTACTAAAATACATTTTTGTTTACCTGATTTAGACGGGCGACTGTCCTGGGAATCCATTTTTAATTTTTTGTATTTCTTTCGTCTGTCAAATCACTGAAAAAAAGTGAAGTTGGCTTCGCTCAGCGTTTCGCTCGATTTGCTCGGTCATTTTATTCTGAGCTAATCGATCAAGCTCTGGCTAGCTCAGATGGAAAAAAGAAACGCACTATTTGAGCTCTGATATGTCTGAGCTAAAAAAAAACAGAATTTTTGTTTAACAGTTTCGTGATCTGCTCAGAGTTAAAAAAGAAAAACGCCAAGAGAATGAAATCTGAACCATGATACGCTTTTTAATTCTTCTCCTATCGATTTCTTAACAAAAAAAAAAAAAAACATCCTGAGTAAGCGGATATACAAAATTTCCCTCTCCGTTTTTAAGAATGGTGTCTTTTCGTTTTCAGAAAATGAACAAACCTACCACCTGGATTTTTGTTTTGACAGCTGTTGTTGACAACCAGCAAAGATTTAATCAAGCGACGAATATAACAAATTTGTTTTTGTTTATATTGTCTATTGTTGCAAGTTTAAATTATAAAGTAAAAACAATCATTTTATGAATATAAAATTGCAAAACATATAGCCATGTAGATATATCCTATTGGTTGGAAGGAAGGAAGAAGAACAGGCAGCACTGCGACGAATTGTTCGAAGGCAGTTAAAAGATAACTCCAATCCAATAACATCTTAAACTTCATTTAATTTCTAATTATACATAATTTTGTTCACCAGTTCTATAGAGCGCGAACGTTCGCTGCTTCCAAAATGTCGTAATTTTATTTAAGTTTTCTTTCTCGAAACCCCTCGTAATGTCTGGGTTTCTCTGCATTTTCAGCAAGAGCATATCATCTCTTTGCTTCGAGTTTATTGATTTGCTCCTAGAAATAAAACAAAAACTAATAAATTAATGGTATTAATAAACAATTTCGTCAAAAAACTAACCTGTTACCGTACTCTTCGCCACCAAAATTTAAGTGAAAATTTTACCTGAAAAATGTGTGACATTTCGCCCGAATTGAATGTCATGATAAGGGGAATCTTTCGAAAATGATTTTATGGGTGAAACTCAAAATAAGGAAAAAGAAAAAGGGAATATTTTTCAGGTGCAATGACTTTCGGGCGAAACTCCTGATAGGGCTGAATATTTTTATTAATAAATTAACGCACTTCATTTTTACATTGCGTGCCAGATATAGCGATCACCAAGTTCTATCAGTAAAAGTTTTCTTTTGGAGAATTGCATGTGTTCTAAAAAGATTTGAACATTTAAAATGATACGAAGCGGTGGCAAACCAATTAAAATAATTTTTCCTGGCAAAAAATAAATATGTGTATAAAGTTAGCAGACTTGACTTGACGTCTAGTTAGCAGGTAACCCCATATCTCGAAATCCAACAGCGCAATACATTTTTTTCCGTAACAAATTAGCAATAAATTAGCAGCTCAAAACTATGTATTTTTTTATGAATTTTCGGAATTGCCCTGCTAAATTTATACACTTAAAAATAATACCAACAAGGAATATAGTTTTTCTAAAAAAAGCCCGTCATTTTAAAGCATATGAAATCATCCAAAAGAAAATTTTTACTGATGGTTTTTACCATCAGTAAAAGTTGAAACATGTAAAAACTGGAATTTCATACGAACGGGCATTTAGAGCCCGTTCAAATCCGTTGTTGAACTGAAAGTTGACAAATGCTTTTATTCACTACTTCGAATCTGAACTCCAGAGTTGAAATTCAAAAGTTGACCAAACTGCAGTTTTTCAAATATCCTTGGGATATTTGTGACACATGACATACAGAACGTCAGTTTAAACTTTCGGTTTGCATTACAATAATTTTGATTTTGAGTGTGAATAAATTTCTTATTTTTATTTTGGATATTCAAAATATTTGAAACAAGATTCAATAAAATATTCAGGGTAAGCTATTATTGTTGATTGTTTATTCATGCCGAATAACAGAGGCGGCGCTAGACCAAAATGAGGCGTGTGCGAGATTAAATTTGCGGGGCCCCTGGGAAAATGATTTCAGGCTGCATCATTATGAAAAAAGTATATTAAACACCTTTCATCAAATGTTCCGCAGTCAATATTATAATTTAAGTTCAAAATTGTTATAACAAACATAAGACAATATTTTTTGATTTCAAAATTTTTAAGCATTCTTTAATTTGCATGTATGTAATGTACATACAAAGAAAAATAAAATAATAAGCTCATTTTCTGAATACTGAATGTAAATAATGATTAGGTATCTGAAAAAAAATATGTTTTCATTTTAGAACTGATATTAAAGTTGCAAAAGCTTTGCGTAAATCACAAAATGACTGACTATTTAATAGTCAGTTGTAGTTGCAAAACAATTCACAATAGTTTTCGTTCATAAACTTATTCTAATTCCAAAGATATGTATCATATGGGCCAGTCAAATTTGACAGTTAAATCGCAAAGCGCGATGTAGTTTTGCATTTTTGATATGTTGTTGGAGCTGTAAGAGTAGTCTGTAGCTAACTTTGCAGCTTCCAAAAACCTGTGCGCGCTGCGGGAAAAATGCAAAAGTGAAAGAAAAGTTCAAATCACCACATTTTTTCTGATATTTTGGAGTTATAAACTTTGGAAATATGCAATTTAGAATAAAGACATCCACTGTAAACTTTCTATAAGACCACTTTTGTTTTAAATTCATGCATGTTAGATTTGTGTTGCTATCTAGCTATAAATTAAAAATGGGCACGACTCGATCGCACAAATTTGCTCTAGTATCTAGCAACTTTAACGAAACTTGAAGTTGACAATGTGAAAAAAATATGAATTTCTGAAAAAAAAAATTTCAAAAATCGTTAGAGCGGTTTTCTTGAAAATTAATTTTTATATATACTTGAACATTATTAAAAATATAATTTGGTATGCCAACTTATAGAATTAAATAAAATACAATTTTACACAAAATTAAAAAAATATTTATTGACCCGTTTCCAAGTCATCGAATTTTCAATTTTTTTTTTTTCAATATTATGTTATAAATCCAAAAATTATTTTTTCGAAAAATTGTATATGCGAAATCGTTAAAATTATAAAGGTTGAAATCGGTGTAGCCGCTAACGAGAATTTTAAAACCAAAAAATCGGTTCTATGACAGGTACCGTTAATAACCGTTATAAAAAACAAAATTCTACCAAATTATTAATTGTAGTAATTATAGTAGCTCGTTTTTTTTTTTTTAATATTTATAGACTTTTTTGATATAAATCAATTTTTTTATATTGGTTGTATGGTAGGTACCGTTATTTTTTGAGCTTAAAAAAAAAATCAATTTCCCTTCTAGGGAATCCCATAAGAACCTTAAGTCCAAAGTTTGAAGAAAATCGCTTCAGCCGTTCCGGCTGCAGGGCGAGGTGCAGACAGACAGATGGACAGATAGACAGAATTGTGAGATCCACTTTTTTCGCGTTCTCTATCATGGTAATGTCAGGGAAAATTATTATCTCTAGTTTTTTTTTTGCACGAATCCTAAGCTTGCCCAATACTACGTGTAATCTTAGTAATTTTGAAGCACTCAAAAAACAAGTCAAAACAAGTAGTGTAGAGTATTATAAGACGGAGTTCAGAAATTCGATCCAAATTGGTCTAATAGTTTTGGAAAGAAACATGATGTTAACTAAGTGCAAAACGCAATGTTTGCATCATTGCTGTGTTCAAAGTATAGTATACATTTAAGTTGACACTGATTTTTGTACACGTACTTGGAACTCTTAACTTCCATTTAACATTGTTATAGTATTTATTTCGGTTTGCTTGATTTTATTATATCAAGAAGTGGAGAGATTTTAATGTGGAGTAGTTTTCCAAGAATTGATAACTTTTAGGTAATTTTTAAGACTGTGCACTCATGAAAAGGGTTAAAAGTGTACTTATGCCTACTTGACTTACTGTCAAAACCCTAATTACCTTACCCCTTTTCAGGGAGAGTTAAATTTGGGTTATGAATGTTTAATTGGTAAATTAACTAAATAACTGGTGTAAAAGAATAGATAAACAAATTCATTCATCAGATTATCAAATTAAGTCACGATGACAGTTGGATAAGAGCGCTTTTTGAAAAGCGACTTCAATATTGTAACTGGTTGCTAGAGAGAAGCTTGAATATGACAACCAGTTTATAAACAGAATTCTTTGGACAGGACAGACGAATCTCAATTCACAAGAGATGGTATTCCGAATTTCCATAATCTTCATACATGGGATTCGAGCAATCAACATTCAAGACGGCAAAGATCATTTCCAGCATTGATTCAGTGGGCAGGTGTAATTGGAAATAAATTAATCGGGCCTTTCAAATTACCACCCCGACTAAATTCTACTAACTATCTGAAGCTCTTATAAAATAATCTACCAGACCTATTGGAGGTTGTTCCACTGCTTCAACTAGTTTAACATATTTTCAACAAGATAGTGCTCCGGCCCACTATGGTCGTGAAGTAATGGATTGGCTGGATGAAGTATACGATGATAGATGGATAGGCAGAAATGGACCAATTCACTGGCCTGCAAGATCTCCCGATCTCACTGTACTGGAATTTTTTGTATGGGGACGAATGAAAGAAATTGTTTACTCATCTGAAATAACAACTTTAATCGAATTAGAACAACGTATTTCCAAAGGATCACTAAAAGTAAGGCAAGAGTTATCGAGAATGAGCATTCAAAATTAAAACACAAATTACCGGGCACCCTGTATATTACATTGAATTGTATTAAAAATGCAACTTAATAATTTCTCGCTATCAAAAATTTAGTTTTAAAATCTTCCATAGGAAAAGCAAATGAAATAAAATAACTCCATTTCATATAAAACGTTTATTGATATAATGTGTCTGTTGTAAGTCTATCAGCTATACTAAGCACCAGATTTACAATGGTATCTATAGATTAAACCAGTTAAAGGCCTTGCACAGTAGCCCACTGTGTATTAATACATGTCAAAAAATGGGCACGACTGGATCGCACAAACTTGCTCTCGTAGCTAACAACTTTGAAGTAGCAAGAAATTGATGATTTACAAGTACATATGAAGCTATAGGTTCCAAATAATTATGATAATATTAAAAAAAAAAAAATACATTATTACTATAAATTACTATAAATTTATTATTTTAATGGCTTAGGCAAGTATGCCATCTGATTTGTTTGATAAATATGAATTTGTGAAAGAAAAAAATAAAAAATCGTTGGCGTCAACATTAAGTGTTTAATAAAATACAATTTTACACAAAATAAAAAAAAAAAAATCATTGGCCCGTTTTCAAAATAAATAAATTATCCAAAAAAAAAAAAAAATTATGTTTTAGAAAATTTGTATATGCAAAATTATTTAAATTGTGAAGGAGCTCTTGTATAAACATTTTGGTTGAAATCGGAGCAGCCATCAGCGAGAAATTTGAAAACAAAAAAATCGGTTCTATGACGGTTACCGTAATTAACCGTTATTGGTAAAATTTGTTTTTTTTTGAGCTGTTTTCGAGAAAAAGATTTCTTTTCTTAACGGTTTTTCAACACTTGTATGGAAGGTACCGTTATTTTTTAATTTAGAAAGATGATTTTTTCAAGTATTCTTACAAAATAATAAGAAACTATCTTACACATAGTTTTAAAAATATTGACCAAGTCGTTTTCAAAAAAAAAATGATTTTTTTTTTAATTTTTTTTATTTTGGTTCACAGTAATGTTTATATTTTTTAGATGAAAATGAAAATTTTCAACTTAACTGTTTTCGAGAAAATCAAAAACCGGAAAAATGGTTGTCTGGAGGTACCCAAAATATTCAATTTATGAAAAGAAAAAAAAATTTATTAAAAAGTAGCAATTTCATATAGTAGCTTAAGTAGCATTTTCATATTTATTGATTTTTTTAACAAAATCCTCCGACCCGTTTTTGAGAAAAATATATTATTTTCCTTTTTGGCGAAAAAAAATTGTATCGCAGGTACCGTTATTTTTGGTCCTAAAAAAATTAAAAAAACGTCTGGGCATATTAATCAAAAAACACTATACAGGGTGTCCCGTAAAGGACGGTCCAAACTGAAACTGGTGAAAGGCCATCAGAATTTGGTAACTTGTTCATACCGAATCATAACGGTTTTCGAGTAACGGCTATTTTTCGAAATTTAAAAAAAACTTTACTTTGAACCAGTTTTTTGCTCATCCTGTAGCTTATAATATTCTACAAAGAATAGATCACTATAATTTTTTTGTTAGACTAATGAATTTTGAGACAAATGAGCGCAAATGCAACGGTGTGGAAAATATTTCGTCCCTGTTTTTTTAATATCTCTTTCTCCGGCGAAAAAAGTGGTTGATCTTTTTGTGCGGAATTTTAATAGCTACCGTTTTTCCAAAGACAGTTCTTAAAAAACCTGATGCTTTTCGAGAAATTTTCAAAAATACTGGACTTTTCCCCTTTCCCCCTACAAAATGAAAAGTCCTTGCCTAAATTTCGAAGTTCAAGCTTATCTTTTAGTTTGTAGGCAAATGGTGATGTAAATGAACATTTTTTTATTCAGTAAAATAAATCAAACTATTAGCCAAAGTTTTAGTGTAAACATTGTAAAAAAACTAAAGTCAAATATGGACAGGGTGAGCAAAAAACTGGTTAAAAGTAAAGTTTTTTTTAAAATTTCGAAAAATAGCCGTTACTCGAAAACCGTTATGATTCGGTATGAACAAGTTACCAAATTCTGAAAGGTCATGACCTGGCCTATCACCATATTCAGTTTGGACCATCCTTTACGGTACACCCTGAATACCAAGTTTGAAGAAAATTCCTCCTCCAGCCGTTTTGGCTGTTCGAGCGAGGACAGCCAGACAGACAGAATTGCGGGACCCACTTTTTTCGCGTTCTCTATCATCGTAATGTTAGGGAAAATTATAATCTCGAGTTCGATTTTTTTACGAATCTATAACATAACTTACCATATAGTACCTATTTATATCGCAAGTAAAAAGTGGGATACAAATTATGTAGAATAGTGAATTGAATTGAATAATTCTAACGATCACTAAAGTAGTACAAGAGCGGCTGTAATGTATGGCCTTCTTTTTCGATTGTTTTATGTTAAGCCCCGTGGCGGACATTTTTTATATGTGCGGCGGCTTAGCAATATAATTGTGCCCTTTGTGATACAAGCATGAAATTTGTATCATAGTTGGTACCGTGCAAAAACATGATTTTAAGAGATTGGGCCACTTGATATGTCCGCCCTTTTAGGTGGGCGGGGCAATTTTGTTAGGAAAATTACTTAAAATGGAAAAAAAAAGTACTCAAAAAAACCGACAATACCTACAAAAATGTGTTATAGGTTTTCTTAAAGCTAATACTTCATTCTCTTATATTGTATTTAAATAAAGTTTTTTCAATGGTAAGTTTTCGAAAAATATAATATTAATTTAGTGGCTATGCCTTCTTCTATACCAGATTAGATTATTTTTAAGTCTATAAGAAACGTATGAAAATGATAAAGTATTTTAATACTTAATTATGAAAAATACTGAAAATTAACTTTGGTCCATAAAATTTCCTAGAAAAATACATTCAATTTTATTTGGAAAAATACTTCAACATTCGTAGGAGTCGGTTTTGATATTTTGTTCACACTTTTTTTTATCCATTTTAGTAAAACAAAAAAAGTGCTTAATTATCACCGATAGAAACTTTATTTAGAATACATTAAACGCAGTTATTTAGTTTGTAAACCTGAATATACATACATAGTCATATTTAAAATAATCTTGTTTCCTCATTTCTACCTCGTTTTTATTTGTTTTCACAACATTTAAAAAAAAAGTCGATATTACTTATTCAACCCTGAAAAAGATCCAAACCAGAATTGAAACGTCGGCAAGTAATCAATTAATATTGAAGACAGCATTTTTGGGTTTATAATTATAGATTTTATATTATTTATTTACTCAGCGTAAATGTTACTTCTATTTATACTTTTCCAGCTGACTGCACTTTCGTCCATGGATATAGAGCACATAAGCACCCAAAATCTCATTTTTTTAATATATTGTGAGTACTTAAATGCTCTATATCCCAACTCCTGCGGTTATGGGGCATTTAAGTTTTAAGCGTTAGTTTTTCAAACTTTCCTATAAAAATTGTTCCACCTAGTACACATTTATACCATGTCCAAAAAAATAGGAGACAACTATCTATCTGATGGCTCAAAGATGGAGTGTGGTGTTGGTGCAGGAATCTTTTCTGAGTCTCTAAATGTCTCTAGGTCCTTTCGGCTACCTGTCTTTGCTAGTGTCTTTCAAGCTGAATTACTAGCAATCAGGGAAGCATGCAAGTTACTAAAAGAAGATCCAAACCAGAACCGTAAAGCAGCTATTAACAGATAGTCAGGCGGCTGTTACAGCCATTAATTTAGCTTAACCATCCTTCAAATTGGTCCAGCAATGTAGGGATGAGCTTGCAAGTCTGAACACCGACCTCGGTGTCACTCTTATCTGGATTCCGGGTCACAATGGCATTGAGGGCAATGAATGGGCTGACGAGCTGGCCAGGGAAGCATCAGCCCTTAATGGCTCACTTGCGGAAAGAGTCAACATTCCGCTAGGAGCTATGAAGGCCAATATTCTCTCAATTTTTTTTACTGAATCAAACCGCAGGTGCAACATTTTATCAAACTGTATTATTTCTAGAAAGATTTGGCCCACCTATGATAAAGCCCGAACAATTGAACTAATACGCTGACCCAGGTCATTGCAACCTGTAGCGGACACTGGCCAATAAGAGAGCATGCAGCGAAGCTGCGCATACCTCACAATACTCACTGTCCGTGCTGTGGGGACCAGCAGGAAAAGGAAACAGTAATTCATTTCCTCTGCAAATGCCCTGCTCTGGCCAAAGCTAGAGCACAACCATTCGGAAAGGCATTTTTTGACGACATTAACCAACTTTTGGAAATAAAATCAAAGACTTGATTTATTTCCTTAACGCGACGAAATGGATCTAGCACAAATTTTGGCTTCCTCTGCATCACACCTTCCGCTGATTCCCTATGATCGCAAGATAGCGGACTAGGGTTCTGGCTGGGCTTCATGATGCACAGCGGCCGGATGATCATTCGATGAGATCAGTGGATACTCCAGTGTCTTGTCTGCCAACAAACTGTTGGGCAAACTTTGGATGGTGCGTGTTGGTTGTGCTTAAAGCTACCCAGTCATTCCACAAACAACAAAATCCTTTCAATCCTATTCTAAATTCAAACCAAAATAGACGATATCCTGAGGATATGCCCACAACCTACCATTCCAATTGTATCCACAAGTTCTAACCGCTAATTGGGCTAGGCTACCTGTGGCCGCCTTTTCTACCTACCTACCTACCTAGATTCAATATCCAAAAATCAACATACTACATAAATATAAGTATAAGTATATATTATATATAAAATGTGACAAAATAAATGAACATGAAAAATAAAATTTGTATATATGTACATATTCCCCCGTATTTATAACGAAAAAATATTTATTTCAGCTCCCGTGTTTAAGAAAACTACAGCATGGAATACGAATTTTCCAGACTCAAACTAAAGGCAATTGCATACTGCTCCATTTGAGTCCGGAACATTCTTATTCTATGGTGTAGTTTTTCTAAACACGCGATTTGAAATAACTATTTTTTTCTTTATAAATAAGGGGGAAATATGTACAAACAAAATTAAAATATGTACTTTTTTGTCTACTGACTTTTTCTTTCCTACAAAATAACACGAAATAAATCTATTAAAAACAGGGTACAAAATAAGGGAGATGGTGTAAGACGCTTGGGGGATCCATTTTATGATATTGACTGAAATGAACAACAAAAAAAAAATGTGTGTGTTTTTAGATCAAAGACGACCGACGGTTTGCATGTACTTAAATATCAACAAAAAAAAAATATAAAAAAGTGGTTTTGGTAATTTTAAATTTTCTCAAAAACTAGAAAACATACAACCATCTAGTTTCTACCATTTTATCAACAATTATTAATACTATTACAAAATAAAAATAAAATTAGTAAGTAATTACAAAAAAGTAAAAATAAAAAAAAATTTAATGATTTTTTTTTCAACTTTTTTTTTAAAATTTTGACTTTGAAAAATAGTTTTTTTTCGAAAACTTACCATTGAAAAAACTTTATTTAAATACAATATAAGAGAATGAAGTATTAGCTTTAAGAAAACCTATAACACATTTTTGTAGGTATTGTCGTTTTTTTTTTAAATATTTTTTTCCATTTTAAGTAATTTTCCTAACAAAATTGCACCGCCCACCTAAAGGGGCGGACGTATCAAGTGGCCCAATCTCTTACAATCATGTTTTTGCACGGTACCAACTATGATACAAATTTCATGCTTGTATCACAGAGTGCACAATTAGTCTTTATATGGGTGCTATGCCGCTCCACTATTATATGTATTGTTTCGCTCCTGCTCAAAGAGCGTTTGACATGTTGGCCTATGGTTTGCAACGAGAGAGATATACAATCCCTGTCACTAGTTTAGTGGCCTATTTTCATAAAAGTTTTTTCTCGATAAATACCTGTAAGTAATATTTTTCCTGGAAATTTTTGATACGTGGGAGTAGCTATATATATTTTGCAAAAAAAGGATAAAGTTAAAGATTTAACTTGGAAAATTCATAAAAATTTCCCAAATTATGTGAATGGACTGCAAAAAATGGTTATAAAACGTTGTGTCACTTCATTGAGGCCATTCCAAAAATTGCTTGGCAAAAGTTAACATCGCCGATTTTTATCAAACAAAAGTTTAAAATGTTTAATAAAGGATAGGAAACTATATTTTATACTAAATTTCAAGTTAAAATGGGCTCTGGAAACAAGTCGACAGTAGCAGAAAGAGGATCCAAAGATGCTTTAAAGGAACTGGGATTCTCAGGCCGAGAAATAGCTAGGAGACCGAACAGGAGTAGGACCATTGTCAACAACTATCTAGCAAACACTGAAAACTATGAAAAAAAAAACGAAAAGGACGCACAACTCAAGCAACAACATTCCGAGAAAAGCGTCCCATTCAGTGGCTACACTGAGAAAATTTATATTATTTTTTGCGTTAGCGAGTAACGAATTTCGTTTGCTGTAATTGTAATACATTTGCTGAAAATGTTATACAATCCCTGCAAACGTATTTCATTTGAAGCAATGGTATTACAGTCGCCACAGAAAGTAATTCCATTGCATCAAACATATACCTAACAAATAACCCATTCGTTCGGAGCTCAATTTGCCTGGGTTGATTACGGTAAATGACAGCGTTTCCCAAATTCAAACGACATGATGTTTGCAAGCAAGTGTAATTGTTTATGGCAAACGAATGAATCGATTGCGAATTAAGCTTTTGAAATGCAGTTTGCTGCAAAAAGATTTACGTTTACTATATAAATTACAATTGTTTACAACTAATGAATCGAACATTTGGGACGAATGGTTAATTTTTAGAAAGTAAACTAATTTGTAGCAAACGATTGAATGATTGCAGGGTATATATTTTTAAATCTTATTTTTACAAATTAACTTAATGCTTGTGGTAAACATTTCATGCTTTTGAGGCGAAAGAATTTTTGATTTTAGGTTTGTTTAAAAGAAATTCGCTTGCAGCAATAAATTTCCTACTTGGAAAAAGTATTTTATTTCTTTAATTCCTATCTAACCAATTTCAGGTAATCTATAGGGCAAGCATTGGGTACGTTTCAATACATGTTTTGCTTTATCAATTTGGTATTGTTCTGAAATTCAGCACTACTTGTACAAAAAATCAAATTTCAATTGAAAATATGTTGCATTTAAAAAGAATGCGATTCAAAATTGAAAATTTGTTGCTTTAAAAAATAGCAAAGTCAAAATTCGAAAATATTTGCATTAAAAAATAAAATAAATGCTAGTTTAAAAATCTTTGCATTAAAAATAATTGTTGAAATAATTACATTCAAAATAAAAGTTCAATTTTAAAAATTAATAACAATTACCTACATCTCCGTTGTTCATATCGAAAAACAATGGTGCAAAATTTTAGATGATTAAGTACGATGTTAAATCAATTTTAGTATGATACTAGGTTAAAAATTGTGTTTTGCTAATTTTAAACGAGTTTAGTATCGTACTATCCCCTTACATTTTACTAAAGTTAAAGTCACATCTTTTTAGTATCGTACTAAATGCATATGACTGGAGAATGGAACATTTTACTCCAGGTATAGCATAGACCCTGCTGGTGCCCAACTTTTTTTTTTTGTAATAATGAAGTTTAAATGATAAAAATATAAACATTGAATACTTATTTAAAGCACATGTTGGGTTTGCATCAATATATATTTAATTTACAACGCATAAAAATAATTATTGTGTTAAACAAAACGATTTTCTTAAAAGATTTAATTAAGTCCTAGGAGCATTTCTACGTAGTAATAGTTTAAAACAAAAACTGACCTAATATTTTACATACTTCGGTCGTCCTCGTCATAGTTAAAATAATTAATCACAGTTAAAATAATTAAAATACATGAATTGTCTAAGCCACATTTCTTAATCAGTACATTTCCTCTGCTCAACTAAATAAAAGGAAAATGTGTGAAGTTTTCAACTGATTAACAATTTGCCGGATGATTTTATGTTGCAAATTAGCTCAGTGGATGCATGCTCGCTCTCGATACGAAAGGATACCAGTTCAAATTCAGGTAAGTAAAGCTTGACATTTTTTTCAATTAAAATAATATAATATAATTTCAGAATTAAGGGAAAACCAGCAGTCACTCTATTGATTGTGACAAACGTACAAGTCATTAGCAACAAACGTGTTGTGTTATTCATTTGTCATAACCACTTTGATCTTCTTTTATAACAATTGACCCATTCGCTTGTCGTTAAAGTATTAACGTTTACTCTAAAAGCACCATTCGTTTGCCACAAACAGTAAATATGTTTACAAAACACCATTATTCGTCTGACAGAAACACTACATTCGTTTGACACAAACACTCTATTCGTTTGAAACAAACGGTAGAATTTTGCTACAACAGTATGAATTGTTTGTCTCAAACGAATTTAAGAGTTTGCTGCAAACGAACTGTCAAAACTGGCTGGCAAACGAAAAAGTCGTTTGGGCAATTTTTACGTTTGCCGCGAACGATTCCTTCTCTCAGTGTAGCTTCAAATTCCACACTATAAGCGCCTAAAATAAGGTCAAAAAGTGGGGTAACAGCCAGTATTTCGACAGTTTTAAGGATAATTAAAACCAGTGGTAACATCAAGAGTATGAAAACCAAAAAGAAAACGGTTCTCGACAGCTACACAAGAAAATACGGATGAATTTCGCCAGGGAGCATGTTGCCTGTAGCAACGCATGGAAAAAGGTTGTCTTTTCATATGCAAAAGAGTTTGATCTTCAGGAACCCGATGGTTACAACTTTTATTTTACGATTAAAGAAAAGAAGAACTAATTTTGTCAAGACATCACCTATCATGGAACAATTGAATTGGAATTTATAACTACAACAATAAACGGAAATAGTTACAAATGCCTGCTGTAACGGCTGTTTCCCAAGCTAAAAAATATTCTTGAACCTCTACCTTATGGATATTGCAACAAGACAACGCCGCTATCCATTGTTCCAGGGTAGCTAGAAGCTGGATTCAATGGGAAAACGTTGGACTTTTACTATGACCAACCTATCCACCGGACTCAAACATCATCGAAAACGTTTGGGCCTGGCTATCTCGAAAAGTTTCTGATGCTGGTAGACAGTTTGGAGATAAGGACGTCTTGGTCGAATCTAACTGCGATGCCTGGAGCCAGATTTCACTGGATTATTCCAAAAAACTGTATGATTTAATTCCAAACCGTCTAATAGAGCTCATTTCAAAAAATGGCGACATTATGAGAACATTATTAATTGACAAAAACATAATAGATTAATGTTAAAAAACAAAAAAAAAGTAAACATTTTTATAGTTTTGTTCATTTTTTATAAGATTTTTCAAGTGGCCTCAATCAAGTGACACATTTTTGTATACCCATTTTTGCAGTCCATTCTTGTAATATGTGAAATTCCTGTGGAATTTCCAAGTTACACCTTTAAATTTATACTTTCTTATTGCAAAATATATTTACCTACTCATAGGTATCAAAAATTTCCAAGAAAAATATTTCCTACAGGTATTTATCGAGAAAAAACTGTTGTGAAAATAGTGGCCTCAAACAAGTGACAGGGAGTGTACATATGTATATACAAATACCTTAAAAGTTAAAACTAAAATCGCGTAGAATATGATTCATTAATACCTTAAAAGTTAAAACTAAAATCGCGTAGAATATGATTCATTAATATGTGTTCATGTGTTTTAGGGCCAGTACGGGGAGAGTACGATAACTTGGGCGCCGAAAATTGATAACGGATTTTTGTAGAAGGGTCAAATACAAGCATTTTTTACTATCGGATGGAGGGTCTATCTTGCCCGGTTTAGGATGTAGGGGCGATTTACGACTTAAATGGAAAAACAAATATTCAATTCAATTCAAATTCAATTCAAATATTCATTTATTGCAAGTTATCATTATAAATTTACAAAAGCTCTTATGAATTTTTAAGCATTGGCTTAGCCGTCAGCTCGACTGGTAACTTTAAAATATTTAATACAATTGAACAAGTATGTATAATGGTATGAAAAGTAAAAAAAAAGGAAAAAAAGATTTGATTTGATTTAATTTTATAAATATTTGCATTATGATTTATGTATATTCCGTTATTATAAGCGTTCTGTAGCGGTAGCTAGCTCTGACAAATTTGACAAGGTTCTCCGAATCTGATCCATTTAAAATTCCGATCGTTTCTTGTACTGATAGGGTTGGTTTACCAAAGCATGCTCTTCTTTGCTGGTTAAAAATTGGACACGCACAAATTGCAAAATTGGTCAAAGCTTCCGTTGTATGGTTTTCCATTTAAATGTAGAAGTTCGCATCTTGATTTAAAAATTAGGGAAATATCTTTATAGGAGAGAGAATCTTGGAAGTAGTTTTTGTCACACAAGTTATGATCAAGCTGGCTATAGAGTAATCTGCTCTCCGATTGACGGGCATTTTCAATCATCTGATTTCGATTAGAGTCTTCAAGTTTTTGGATGATTTCGTAGAAATTCGTTTTCATCTGACCAATATTATTGAGATTGATCTGCACAACTTCTCCACAGGAAGCAGCAAAGTTTTCCCATGTCCTCATCCACCAGTCTTTATTCCGAATTTCGTAGAGCATCATTATTTTACATAAACGAGTTTCCCGTAGACCAAACACTTTAATTAAATAATCCGCCTGTAACTTTAGACTTAAAGTAAAAAGCTTGGGCAGGCCTGTTTCCAAGTAAATTGAATAGTTTGGTGCAGTAAAGGGAATATTGAATATTTTCTTTACAAAATTTCTTTGAAACTTTTCAATTTCCTCGTATTCCCCATATTTGTGCCGCATAAAAAAGCGAAGATTTCACGACTGCATTGAAAGATTTATGTGATCGTTAGAGAAAATCTTTTTCCAAGTAACATTGATCAAGCTTTGTGAAGGTTTTGCTTTTTCTGCAAGGTGCTTGCTAAAATCCAGGGTTGGGTTTAGTAGAACTCCCAAATACTTGTATTCTTTCGATACTTCTAAACGACTTCCATTAAGTATCCAGGTGTTTCTAACTTCACTCCGAGTGGAACGCGAGAAGACCATTACTTTTGTTTTGTCAGTGCTGATGACTAAACCCCACTTGTCACAAAAGTCCGTAAGACGATTTACCATCAATTGTAGGGTTTCTGCTGATTCGCATAATAAGAGAAGGTCATCAGCATAGAGCAATACATTTATTACGATACCAGCAATTCGGACACCTCCTGGAATGTGCGCAGCTATATCATTAATAAAGAGAGCAAATAGAAGAGCACTGAGAAGACATCCCTGCTTTACTCCAGTAATTGATTTAAATGGTTTTGAATATGTTTTGCCATCCCAGACTGCAGCTTCAGTATCTGTGTACAAACAACGGATTATTTGGATGAATTTTGTTGACACTCCAAGTTGAGAAAGTTTAAAAAATAAAGCATTTCGATTCACCAAATCAAATGCAGCTTTGAAATCGACAAACAACGTATATACTTTTTTGTTCCTGGCTTTTACTATCGATGTTAAAGTAAATATGTGGTCAACCGTCGAATAGTTCTTTCTAAAGCCCGCTTGAACCTCCGTAAGAATGTTGTTTACATCTACCCAATTTTCAAGTCGGTTAATGAGGACACCACAAAATATCTTCGCAATGACATTCATGAAGGATATGCCTCGGTAGTTTTCATAAAAAGCATCGACAATACCTAAAACGAAAAATAATATAGATTTTAAAAGCCAGAAGTCTGATCTTTAATCCTACATTTAAAATAAATTATTTGTGTCAATAGTTTTCAAAAAATTTGCATTCAAACTCAAAATTTTGATAAAAAAACACAAAAAGAAATGATTGGATCAATTTTACTCGAAATGGTGAAATGGAAAACTAAATTTTCTTTTTCTGGTCAATGCTCATAATCACAACAATTCTGAATAGAACACAAAAAACCGAAAGCTCTTATGTCCTCTAGTTTATGAGAAAATTGAAAATTACAAGAAGTACTTTTTTATGTGTTCATACATTTACATTTATCATATTTAGCTGTTGACATTGGAAACATAGAATACATTCAAAGTTCCTTAAATGCAAACGAATTTTGGCATACACCGAACCTCGCACATACCCCAAATCCTATAGTGAGCCCAAGCAGGGGGTTGCAGGGGGGCAGCATGCCCCCCAAAAACATACCTCACTCTTTATACGCCGTAAGGCTGGGTGTGTGGAAAGTATGATAATTTAGAGTCAATTTGTGAAAGAATTAATCCATATTCTGTTTTTACTATCAAAATAAGACCACATAAAATACTCAAGCAAACAAAAAATTAATTGAATAAATAAATTTTCTCGAAAACTAGAAAACATAAAATCATTTTGTTTTCGGTTTCTGATTTAAAATTCATATGAGCAACGAGTTCTTAGAAAAAAGATATAATATAAAATCTCAAAGTTTTGAAAAAATTACACTTTAAACATTTTTTTATGTTTTTTTTTCCAAATTTTGAGTTTGAAAGTAGTTTTTTCAAAAACTATGGATTGATTTCACTTGATTTAAAAACTGGATAATAAAACAGAGTATTGGCTTTCAAAAAAGATATAATACTTAATTGTAGGTATTACCGTTATTTTGTAATGTTTTTTTTTCATTTTTAGTACTTTTTTCATTAAATTGCCCCTCCCGCCCAACGGGGGATATAGACCCCCCCACCCATAGTAAAAAATGTTTGCATTGGAACCCTCTACCAAAATCGGTTATCAATTGCCTGTATTGTATGTATTAAATTGTATTATAATCTATGCAATTATATTTTTTTTACAATAAAATTTCAATTATGTTTTTTTCATAAATCACTTCTTTTATTGATACTTGAGACTTATGTATGTAATAATAAAAGTGTATTTTAGTTTCCCAGCGGGAAATATTGTCCCCAATGAATTTTATAGCTGAATTCTTCAATCAATTCACTAGCCAAATAATAAAAGGAAACGTCATGCAATGATTTAGTGAGTGAAGAGTCATGCGAAGTTTCCTCAGTTCATAGATTTGAACCCACTTTTTGCTTTGTGTGTAGAAAACAACAAGACAACAGCAATCAATCCACTAGCCAGATAATACAAGGAAACGACATGTAATGATTTAATAAGTGAAGAGTCATGCAAGGTTTCCTCAGTTTATAGATTTGAACCCACTTTCTGCTTTGTGTTTAGAAAACAACCCTTTCTGTCGTTGAATTTAAAATTTCTTTTGATATGGAAAATTATAAGATGAAAAAACTGTTGAAAAGTCATGTAGAAGTTGATTTTTTTTGTGTTCTCTGTGTTGACATTGTCTACTGACAGTAAATATTATAAGAGGACTTATGAATTTCCATTAAAAAGAGGCAATCTCAGATTTTCTCAAAGTATTTCAGTTTTTTGGTTAATCACCACTTCGCATATGAAGTGGTGATTAACCAACAACCACTGACCTAGTGATTTAACTTTAATTTAAAGTTTTAATTCTATATTTTAATTAACCAAATCACAAATAATTCACAACACAACAGAGTTAATGAATTTACTATTTATTTAATTTTCTTCACATTTTTCATATTTAATTAACTTATTGCTGAATAAACAACTACCTACTTCTTTATATTGAACTGATGAATAAACCACATACATTTATGCAGGGAATTCATAGATTATGCAACCACCATGTTTTTTATCATCTGGGTCGGTGAATAAACAACTTCCACCGAAGTAGTGATTTCGTTGGCGAATTTGCATCGGATTTTCAGCATGTGCTTCCCGTCTAGGACATGCCCATGTTAATTTCATCAAAGGAATCAGCTGAAAAGTGGACGGTGCAGCTGCCATTCCTCAAGGAAAAAGCTGATTTTTCCTCAATGAATTTTTGAATTTTTCCCGCTGGGTTAGGTAGGTATACACTAAATACATTTACATGGAAAAAAAATCACTGAACAGGTTACAATCAGGAACAACTGTTGCCAATCTCGTCTCGGGTGCAGCCTCATCATCATCATCAACACATGCATGTTGACAAAAAAAATTGGGCTCCGATTGCGAGTTTCGATTTTCTAATCGATGAGCGACTTTTTTCGATTATCGATTGTCGATTACTCTATTTCATATTGTGAGTTTCGATTTTGATTGAAACCTTTCGATTGGACGGTCGTCTCTTTTCGATTATTTTCTAATCGACGCGAACGAAAGCTGATTTCCAGAAGTTTTTTCTAGTGAATAAAATGTAATTTTTTCCAATAAATTAATTTTTGTACGGAATAATAAATTTCAATATTTATTTTATGCAGGTCAAACGCAACAACAAATAAAAAGCAAATGGAAATTTTGGGCCCGATGGTGGTTTGTTGATCGGTTAACGATTTTTTTAATTATCGATGGTCAATTTCTGGTTTTTATATAATTGCGATTGAGATTTTTGATAGAAATTTGTCGAATTTACTTTCGATTATAATTTTCTGATCGATGCGCTAGGATAGACCCGATTGTTTCGGGTTCGAATCCTGTTGGTACCTTCCCAACTTTGTTTTTACCATTTTTTTTTTTGGCTTAGTTTAAATGATACAAATATTAACTTCGAATTCTTATCTACATATTCACAACACATGTTGGATTTTCATCAAAAAAAAAAATAACAACACAAAAAAAACAATAATTGTGTTCATCAAATTCAAACCCTACAAATGTTTTGGTAATTCATTCGATGTTTCACAATACGAAACATGATAACCAATCGAAGTAATCGAAAATTGTCGATTTGATTGGCCTTAACTTCGCTGAGAGGCTCTGCCGAATTCATGTTATTCGGCCTACGGTTGTGTGTAGTCATAAAATCATGGTTATCACCCTTATTGCGATTGTCAATTACTGATTGATAGTTGATAAATATTGAAATTTCGCATTTTGGAAGGCAATTTATTCAAAATCTAATCAACAATTCATCAATCTTTGCCAATTTCTTGTAACTAAAGAAGGCCTGCATCATTCTCAATGACCAAGGCGCAAAATTTTAAACAACCTTTTGTTAAGGGCTTAGCAATTTACTAGTAAGTAATTTTCTAAATATTAAGCAATTTACTAACTATTTCAAAATGTTTAACCTTTTTTTTTTGATTTGCTAACTAGTAAATTGCTAATTGGGAAATGTCAGTCAGAAGTCACATTTGTTTTGGAATACTCTTGGAATACGTAGGTATACCACATTCCAAATATGCACATTTCAAGAGTGAACCTGAGGGAACCCGGCGATGCTATAAAATCCCGAGTTTATTTCGTTTAACCCCGCAGGGGATGAAGGAAATTTAATAAAGTGTGGGAGCAACGAAGCAATTTGTTTCGAAATGTTTTTTTATAATTTTTCCCACTGTGGACTAGACCATTCCATGTAATGCTCCTATAAGAATTATTGTTGAACAAAGGCACTGTTGGAATAACAAGGAGTTTTTTTTATAAGTGCAAAAGGCATTTAAATCAACAACTGATAAGTAAGAGAAGGATCGCACTATAGCTCACGGAGTGTGCATATGTGTGTGAATGAATTTTATAGCTGAATTCTTCAATCAATTCACTAGCCAAATAATAAAAGGAAACGTCATGCAATGAATTAGTGAGTGCAGAGTCATGCGAGGTTTCCTCAGTTCAAAGATTTGAACCAACTTTTTGCTTTGTGTGTAGAAAACAACAAAACAAGAGCAATCAATTCACTAGCCAGATAATAAAAGGAAACGACATTGTAATGATTTAGTAAGTGAAGAGTCATGCTAGGTTTCCTCAGTTCATAGATTTGAACCAACTTTCTGCTTTGTGTTTAGAAAACAACCCTTTCTTTCGTTGAATTAAAAATTGCTTTTGATAGGGAAAATTATTCGATAAAAAAACTGTTGAAAATTCATGTACAAGTTCATCACTTCATCGTCTATGCCCACTCATATGCTTTGTAAAGTGTGTACCGCCATTGTATGTTTTGATAGAAGTAGATTTTTTTTGTGTTCTCTGTGTTGACATTGTCTACTGACAGAAAATATTATAAGATGACTTGTGAATTTCCATTAAAATGAGGCAACCTCAGATTGTCTCAAAGTATGTTAGGATCTTGGTTAATCACCACTTCCCATAAGTGAAGTGGTGATTAACCAACAACCACTGACCTAGTGATTTCACTTTAATTAAATTTAAAGTTTTACTTCTATATTTAAATTAATAATTAACCAATCAGAAATTCACAACACATACACAACAGAGTAATGAATTCACTATTTATTTAATTTTCTTCACATTTTTCATATTGAATTAACTTATTGCCGAATAAACAACTACCACTAATCTTGTGATTTGATAATTGAATTTTCATCGAAAACATTGAACTGACGAATAAACCACATACATTTATGTAGTGAATTCACAGATTATGGAACCACCATATTTTTCATCATCTGGGTCGGTGAATAAACATCTTCCAAAGAAGTAGTGATTTCGTTGGTGAATTTTCATCGGATTTTCAGCATGTGATTTCCGCATAGGACATGCCCATGTTAATTTCATCAAAGGAATCAGCTGTAAAGTGGACGGTGCAGCTGCCGTTCCTCAAGGAAAAAGCTGATTTTTCGTCAATGAATTTTTCCCGCTGGGCTGGCTTGTCTGTTTTTTGTTTCTTTATGTTTTTAGATCGTGTCGTGACAAGTCGCAGAATAAATATTTGCTAATAAAAAAATTAATTAGCTAATAGTAAAACGTTTTGTTTTTATTTAAATCAGATAATATTAACAGGCACAAATATATCTTTTGTGAAAATGTAAATTGAAAATAAAAATTCGTTAAAACAATAAAATAAATTAAATATTTTAAACTATAAAATTTTCTTTTTATAATTTAAAAACTTGTTTTTAAAATTTTAACACAACTAATTTAGATTTTTAATTTTGGCTACGCGTTTCGGAAGTTATATTCCATCATCGGGCTGTATGTAATTGAATATGGTTGTACTTTCAGATCTTAGTGTACATTTTAGATCGTTTAAAATTATCAACTTCCCTTTTTTGGTACATCATAAATCTGCAATGTCATCTTTGTTATTTGTTGTTTCTCTATTTCTTCGATTTAGTATGTTTGATTAAATGTGGTTATGTTTAGTTCTAAGTGTGCAGTTGTCTCTTTCTATTTCGTATATGTTTGATTGCGGTGTCATATAACGGATTTGCTTTTAATAGGAGTTTATCATTAAGTGTGTTATCTTCTTCGTTTTTATGTTATTTATAAATTTCATATTCTTCGAGGGCGTCAAGTAGATTTCCTTTTTTGCAGCGGTGTAAGGGGGTTAGGTTTGCATCGAAGTCGGTGTATGTATGATTGTTCTCCATCAGGTGTATTGCATAATTAGATTTTGTATTTGGTTTTGGTATATGTTCATTGAATCGGTCGAGGAATGTTCTCTCTGTTTGTCCTATATAATATTTATTGCAATCATTGCATTTTAACTTATAGACTCCTGTGGCTGTTTTATTGTTATTTTTAATTTTTGGTTGTAAAAAAAATATCCTTATATCTACAGCCACACTTAATATGAGTCAAACAGAAGAATTAATTACACTACTCAAAATAATACTAAAACAAAATTATTTCACATTCAACAACAAATACTACAAACAAGATTCAGGTCTGGCAATGGGATCTCCCTTGAGTGGTCTAATCGCCGAATTTTTCTTAAATCGTTTTGAAAACGAGTTCATACTATCCTCAGTTAACACGTTTTATAAAAAGATCGTTACGTATTCCAGATATGTCGATGACACATTCATTATCTTAGATGGAACACTTAGACAAATTGACTTACTTAATAAATATTTAAATAACTTAAACGGCAATATAAAATTCACCAATGAAATAGAAAATAACGACGAAATTAATTTCTTATATCTAAACATAAAAAAGAACAACAACAACAAGCTCGATTACAAAGTCTATAGAAAACCCACCACCACTGATATCACAATTAAATTTTGTCAACAGGCTATTAAACATTCCAATGAAATTCACAGATTATATGGATGAAGTTAACAAGAGTAAAACACATAGCAAAAGCAAATGGATATAATATAGAAATGATAGACAAACTAATCAGAAAAAGACAGCAAAAATAAAAATAAACAAAACCAACAGCAACTTTAATGATAACAGCAACACATCAGACACACCTAAATATAATTCAATTGAAGATACAAACATACTACCACAAATAGTAAGAAATATAAATGTTCTTTGTCTTGTACCACATCCGTACCGAAAGGGTTAAAAAACAAAATGTTAATATCTCCTTTAAAACAAATAACCACTTAGCTAAACTTTTACAACCAAAAATTAAAAATAACAATAAAACAGCCACAGGAGTCTATAAGTTAAAATGCAATGATAGCAATAAATATTATATAGGACAAACAGGGAGAACATTCCTCGACAGATTCAATGAACATATACCAAAACCAAATACAAAATCTAATTATGCAATACACCTGATGGAGAACAATCATACATACACCGACTTCGATGCAAACCTAACCCCTTACACCGCTGCAAAAAAGGAAATCTACTTGACGCCCTCGAAGAATATGAAATTTATAAATCACATAAAAACGAAGAAGATAACATATTACTTAATGATAAACTCCTATGCAAAACAAATCCATTATACGACACCGCAATCAAACATATACTAAATAGAAAGAGACAACTGCACACTTAGAACTAAATATAACCACATTTAATCATACATACTAAATCGAAGAAATAGAGAAACAACAAATAACAAAGATGACATTGCAGATTTATGACGTACCAAGAAAGGGAAGATGGTAATTTTAAACGATCTAAAATGTACACTAAGATCTGAAAGTACAACCATATTCAATTACAAACAGTAGCGTACGCAGGATTTTGTTTGGGGGGGGGTCAGTCTCAATTTTGGTGAAATCTTTTTAAGGTATCACAAAATAGCAAACAAAATTAAAGCCTTTCGTATTATCAACCACCAGAAGTAGAATTTCAATAAAAAAAAATAAAATAAAAGGAAAAACACACAAAATACTCCCTATTGAGTCTAGTAAATACCGATGGCGGCGTTAGTGTCCATGGCCGCTACCCGGACATTGACCATAGATAAATCATTATATAGATGAGCATCCTTGAAATTTGACCATAGATAAATCATTATAAAGATACATTGACCATAGATAAATCATTATAAAGATGAGAATCCTCGGTTTATTTGTGGTAGCGGCCATTTTGTGAAGTCCATGAAATGTTCACTAGGGCCGCATGCTAATTTGCTGGTGATAATAGTTATGCAATCCTTTTTCTTCTTTGTAAGCAAATATTTTTTGTAAAAATCCACTTAAACAAAGTCAACGGTAATAGGGGTAGGTGAAAAGTGTATTCACATTTTAATAAATAAAATTTCCGTTTTTTCTTTATATAAGCTCATGGCTATGTTATATAGCCGTGTTTTTTGAGAAAGTGAATAGCAACTCAGCAAAATGTTAACACGCAAAATAATAACAAAACAAATAATTATAGAGAATTTTGTTTGTGTTTTCCGTGTAAAACTTTTACTGAGTTTCTCTCTCTCTCGGCTATAACATTTATGAGCTCTGTCCCTTTACTTTGAGTTTCTGTAATTTGTAGTCCAAAGTCCTGTCAAGTTCATATAAAAGAAATGAAATTGACAGAGCTTGGGAACAAAATGCACAGCAGAGTAAAGGAACAGACATTATTATAGTGTAAGGTAGCAGAAGCACTAGCTCTACAATGAAAAAATTAGTAACATTTTGCAAGGGAATTCTCATAATACAAATTATTTGTTTTGCTGAAGTCATGTTTTACTTAAGTACAGTTTAAATAAGATCAATTATCAATAACTTTAGTCAAAAAAACATAATTAACTGAACAACGTGGAAACATATAACTATCGGAAAAGGTGAAATTAACACAAAAAATTAATCAACTCGTTTGTAAATAGCACCTTATTGTTTCACACAAAAAACAGTTGAAAGTCAATTACAAAAACAATAAAAAGACTTGCATTTAACGCGAATGCATTTCGAACGCTTCTTTGGCGATCATCATCAGCACTAACTCGATTATTAATTTGCATCGATTAGTCTAACATCCAAGAGAGTGTATATACGAAAGTAACGGACACGTGCTATAGCTGTTCTTTGGTATACCAAAGGGAACAGTGGTGATCTAATTTCGCCTTCTTCTGCATTCAATTTGTTGGTTTCTTTTTCAATAAAATAACTCTCATACATATTTTATCAAGCTGACTGTGTGTTCATTTTCTCGAATTCCATGGCCTTCAGTTACAACATGATGAGCAAAAGCTGATTGTGTCAATTTGTTCTTTTTTGTACAATAACAATGCTCCTTATATCTCACTAGTATACTGCGTTTTGTTTGGCCAATATAACGTCGTTTGCATACACCACATTCTATAGCATATATGCCGGATGTTTGTTCATCAACAACTTTGTCTTTCGTAGACGCAAGCAAATGTTTAAGTTTTTGATTATTTGAAAAAAACAGGCAAAATATTGTGTTGCTTTAAAGGGGTTTTTAATGTGTTCATAACTTCCGGAACATAATTGAAAACTTCTCTTTTCATTTCATTTGTGACATCTAAAACACATTGTCTAAATAATGATGTATATTTATTTTGAGACACTTTCCTCGCGTGTTATTTAACAATAGAGTCAATAAGAGTCTTCGAATAACCATTTAAACCAGCCACTTCAACTATATAGTCATATTCTTTTTTATAGTTTGCTAACGAAAGTGGAAGATTAACAAGACGATGCACCATAGAATGGAAAGAAGCATGTTTGTGTTGAAGGGGACAATATGAATCACTTGTTATCACTCGTTTTGTACTTGTGGGTTTGTGGTACACTGAGATATCTATTTTTACGGGTTTTCTTGTTAATTCTAAATCTAAAAACGCAAGTTTTTCGTCTACTTCTTTTTCAACTGTGAATTTTATGGATTCACATTGATTATTTAGCTCATTTAAAATCCCGCACTTTCAGACTCTTTTAACACAGTAAAAATATCATCAACATAACGATGAAACACTTTTGGTAATTTACTATCCGATTTTAATTTCATTTCTAATTTCGCCATTTAAATTTCAGCAATAAATGGACTAAGTGGGTTCCCGATACTAATGCCTTTTGTTGACTTATAAAATTCACCCCGAAATTGGAAAAAACTATGATTCATACACATCTTAGCTGCTTTTGTATAAATAGATCTTTTTTCACTTGTCACATTATTTTCTTCCAAATATTCACTAAATGTTTCGATCGCATCATCTACAGGCACAATTGGGAAAAGGGACACAACATCGAACGAAAACATTTTTCCCCGGTTCAAAAACTAAATCTTCAATCTTTTTACAGAACTCAAAAGAATTTTTAACAGAGGTACTACGAATGGGATTTAAACAGTTCATTTCACAAACTAACCACTTAGAAACTTTGCTACCCGCCGTATCTATGCTTGGAATTATTGGCCTTAACGAATTGCCAGGTTTGTGGATTTTAGGTAAACCATCATGAATACGAGCTTCTTCATGATTCGGCACTATTAAAGAAAACTGCAGTTTTTTACCAAAAACATTACCAATTTCTTTTCTTAGGCTGTTCACTTCTTCTATCATTTTTGGTAAAGGATTTTTAATGACTCTTTCGTAATTTCCATCTTTTATTAATTTTCGCATTCTTTTATCATAATCGTTTTTATCAAGAATCACCAATTTATTGCTTTTATCAGCCTTAACGAAAAAACAATCCTTTCTTTTTATTGAATTGATTGCATCATTGAAAACATTTTTCACAATTTTCCGCTCTTTAACATTATAAGAATATATTAAACTAACCGCGGCCGATCTAATACTTTTTTGAACATCAAACGGTTTGTATTTAAGCATGGTTTCAATGTCAATCACCAAATCAAGTAAAGGTTCTTTTTTAGGTTTCGGTGCAAAATTAAACCCTTTTTTTAAATTTCCATTTCCAATTCCGAAAAAAACAAAACTCGATTGGTTCACAACATAATCATTAATAATTGCAGGCTTACACACTTCTTCACTTAAATACTTTTTATTTTTCTCTAAAAGCAAAGACTCCGACTTTTTCTTGTGCATTGATGTTTTCCTTTTTAATTTTAAGCTCAATTTACACTCACAATCAATTAAACATTGAGACCAACTTTCATAACACACGCAGTTCATATTTTTTATAATTCTCATATGTAATTCGTATAGCGATAATTCCACTTCAGATTGTTTACGAAATGAATGTTTAATCTCACACTTTAAGTATTTTACTTTCGCATATTTTACTGCTTCTTCTGCTCTACTGTTCTTTACAGTACAAAAAATCGATACAAATCGCGGGGTCACTTTGTTTTTTAAACATTTTCTAAGAAATGCTACGTCAGCACAAAGAAACATTACTTTTTGTTTTAATCGAGTAAATTTGTTCAGATCTGATTTGGTAATCGATCTATCAATAACTTTAGTCAAAAATTATTAAAAAAAATATTAAAATTATAACAATTTATTCCCATTTTATTTCTGTACTTGTCAAAATAGAAGTTTATTAAATTATTTATTGAACGACAAAAACAGTGCATTGACAAAAACTAAAATAAATGTTAAGGTTATCATTTAAGTTTTAACGAATCTAATTGTTAGATAGTAGATGCTTATGGTATCTGAGTTTATTATATAATACTGAAGTTGTAAATTTAGGATACCATTATTTATGTATTTTAGTGACTTACATTAATATACGACGTACATTTCGGTCAATAGACCATCTTCAGGTATATTTTTCTTCACGTTGGTATAAACGCTCGTAACACTAACGATAAACATTTAACACGTAAAATGATAAAATTAAATAAATTTAACCGGCGCGGCGTATTTAACCAATATTAAAAAACGAAGTTAAGCGGATCATGCGACGACCGATGCGACGGAGGATTGTTTAGCACATAATATTTGAAATGTTCTTTTATTTTGAAAATCCGTAGCAATATTTAAGAATTTATTTTGGCCTTCTTCTTTTATATATTTGTATATATAATATTGTTCATATACGTTAGTTTTCATTTTATCATTACACTTTTTAAGAATGGACATGTGATCTTGTATATCCCCAAATTTGCACTTGTCATTTTTTATATGTCTTGCCAGTGTTGGCGATGGATTAGAGTGAGACGAATGTTTTGTGTGCTCTTCAAAGGTTCGGTTAGTGAGACCAATATATTTTTTGTCACAAGTATTTATGTTTGATGTTGAGCTTTTTGATTGACATTGATATAAGTACTCACCTGTTTGTTTAAATTTGTTGTTTTCAGACCCTTTTTGTTGTTCTGTATTTAGATGTTTTCTGATGTTATTAGGGGGGTTCACACTCATCAACAAGTCGATCAACCTGAGTCGTGTTGCTAGCGTTCACATTCAACGACCGCCTCATCAACTTCATTTGTAAATAAATTTTCAAAGAGCAAACACCGCGTAGATTTAACTTTTTGCACTAGTTTCAGTGATGGAAATTCATATTTTCTCCCTTCCTTTTGTGGGTTTACTTCTATTTCAACCCATTCTCTATGAATCTCACATAAAAAATTGAAAAGAAACACTAAAATTCAAATTTTCAGACATATCAGTTGTTCAACTAGTGTTCACATTAGCTACAGCAGTCGCTCGACCGAGCAAAATATCAAAAAATTTGAAAAACTTCCAACAGTCGTTCAACTTGTGTTCACATTACAAATTATGTGACGATTCGACACGAGTTGATCAACTTGTCGATGAGTGTGAACCCCCCTATTATTTGTTCGAAAAGCTAATGTAATATTGTTTTTTTTTTTCAAAACATCTAGCGATTTTTTCTGAGTTTTTGTCTTGATAATTTACAGGTATATATTTTGTTTTTGTTTCTATTGTTGTTGTGTTGTTTTGTTTTGCATGTTGTGCTCTTTTCTGTTTAGCTATTATTTTGTCAATAATGTTATTTTTGTTTCCGTTATTTTGTGCAATTTGTTTTATAATTAATATTTCTCTGTTATATTCTTGTTCACAAAGTGGGTAGGTGAGGGCTCAATATACCATACTATTATATGCTTCCATTTTATGGCAGTGTGGAAGGTTACTTTGGTTATGTATTGTGCTGTCACTTTGGGTTTTCTTTCTATATATTGCGAACAGATGTCATTTATCATGTTTTTTAGTGTAAGGTCTAGGAAATTGATCTGATTATTTTCTTCTTCTTCTTTTGTAAATTTTATTGTAGGAGTAAGGGTGTTTAAGTACTTGAGGAAGTTATCAATTTGCCTTGAAGTTCATTTGAATAGGAATATGGTATCATCCACATATCTGTACCAATAACTGATTGAACTTAGGTATGGATTTGATTGTGTTCAATATATGCTCCAGTTCGATATGGTGTGTACTTATATCAATGTCAATCAAAAAGCTCAACATCAAACATAAATACAATAATAAAAAAAAAAAAATACAATAATAAAAAAAAAATATAATGACAAAGAATATATTGGTCTCACTAACCGAACCTTTGAAGAGAGATACAAAGAGCACACGTCTCATTCTTATCCATCGTCAACAGTGGCAAGACATATAAAAAATGACAAGTGCAAATTTGGGGATATACAAGATCACTTGTCCATTCTTAAAAAGTGTAATGATAAAATGAAAACTAACGTATATGAACAATATCTTAACTAATATATAAAAGTCTTTTTTTATTTTCTTGTCAGTTTGGCTGTACGGCAGTGGCGATTCCTCTCAGTTAGCAGGTTTATCGCCGCTAAACCAAGAAAAGAAAAGCCGCTAAAGAAAGAATAAATTATATAATGTAATGTTGAAATAATGATAATGATAAGGTAATTGTAATATTCAATACCATAAATAGAAAAAAAACTACCCACCTACCTACCTATTTTCAAATCATATTTTCCTTCACACAACACAAAACTTCCATCTTCCTATCTGCCTCAGCGTTACAATATGCGATACCAAAACCAAATTCCCCACAAAGAGCATTGATATAATAATTTTAAAAAAATAGATACCTACCTACCTAACCTACCCACATTGTTCTAACACAGTAAACAACACACAAAACTCTCATACAACAAGTCTTCCTTGAAAGCTTACAACATCCGCGCTACCAAATTACATACAATTTTTAATAATATCTATTCAAAATACAAATACAAACACAAATACCATACAATCTTTAATACAAGAGCGTTTTACTACACATGTCCTTAGTAAAGCCCAGCTAAATAAATGAAAGCGTAAGCGTAAGTATGATGCGATAAAGCACGATACATCAGGTATGCAAGCAGCTCCAAGTATACCTACTTACTTCCAAAAAAAAAGTGCTCAATTGGCAAAGCGCGATGTAGCTTTGCATTTTTGATATGTTGTTGGGGCATGTTAGAGTAGTCTGTATCTAAGTTTGCAACTTCGAAAAACCTGTGCTCGCTGCAGGAAAAATGCAACAGTGAAAAAACGCTAAGTTCATCCCATTTTTCCCGAAATTTTCCTTTATAACTTTGGAAATATGCAACTTAGGAAAAAACCGCCCACTATAAACTTGTTTGTTATAAAATTTTCTACAAGACCACATCAGTTTTAAATTCATGCATGTTATATTTGTCTTGCTATCTAACCAAGAATTAAAAAAAAAATCAGAAAAACTAAGTAATTTTGAAGCAATCAAAAAATAGGTCAAAAATTGTCCAATTGTGCTAAAAATTTGTAATCAAATATTCTAGAGTATTACAAGATGAAATTCGAAAATTCGATCCAAATTGATCAAATAGTTTTGGCAAGAAAATGGATGTTAACTAAGTGCAACAAGCAATGTTTGCATCACTGATGTGGTCAAAGTAGGATACTTAAGTTGGCAATGGTTTTTTCGTTCATGTACTTGGAACCCTTAAGTATAATAAAATATAGTTATGATATTTATTTATCTTTTTTTTTGTAACTTTGATATCAATTTTAAAACATCCGAAAATTGTACACTTGGTATGTAAATATGTAATTTCGTGAACATTTTCGAAACTTTTAAATTCGCTACCAAAGTTGCTTAAAAAAAGATATAAATATTATAACTATATTTTATGTTAGTTAAGGGTTCCAAGTACGTGTACAAAAATCAGTGTCAACTTAAGTGTCATACTTTGACCACAACAATGATGCAAACATTGCGTGTTGCACTTAACTAACATCATGTTTCTTGCTATAACTATTTGACCGATTTGGATCGAATTTTCAAATTTCGTCTTGTAATACTCTAGACTATTTGATTCCAAATTTTAAGCAGAATTGTATAATTTTTGACTTATTTTTTGATTTCTTCAAAATTACTTAGTTTTTCAGATTTTTTTTTTATTCATGGTTAGATAGCAACACAAATATAACAACATGCATTTCAAAAGCGTTTAATAGAGTTTGGCATCAAGCTTATCGAAAATGCGCGCATTTAGTTTCTCTTATCGAAAATGCGCGCATTTGGTTTCGATGAATCTCTTCTTCGTTGGATTAGAAATTACCTTTCGGACCGCTCCATACAAGTTGTATTAGACGGTTTCAAGTCTCAAATCCACAAAATAAATGCTGGTGTACCCCAGGGCTCCGTTTTGTCTCCGACTCTCTTCCTTATTTTTATAAATGATCTTTTGTCTGAAACTTCTAATCCATTAAACTGTTTCGCTGACGACAGTACCCTCAGCTTCTCATATTCGTTTACAGATTCTCATCCATGTCCTTCGGATGTGGAACTTGAACGGTAGCGTATGATAAGCTCATTCAATTCTGATCTCGACGGCATTGTCCAATGGGGAATCAAAAATCGCGTAGAATTTAATGCTTCAAAAACTCAATGCTGTCTAGTGTCGTCAAAACGAAACCCACCCCTCATGCCACTATCCATGAGTGGTTCGTGCATTGAGGAAACCGAAAAGCTTTCAGGCCTCGGTATGTGTATCACAGACCACCTTCTGTGGAACATCACATATTTGATGTTGCCAAAAATGCTGCTAAATGTTTAGGTTTTCTTCGGCGATGCAAGAAATTTTTCACCCCTTCTGATCTGGCTGTTATCTATAAAGCCTTTATTCGTCCAAAACTCGAGTACAATTCTCATGTTTGGGCAGATGCTCCAATAACTCACTTGAGTCTATTCGATAGAATTCAAAGAAGAGCTATGAAAATGATAGGTGAAAGAAATATAACGGAAGCATTTGCACCTCTCGAACACCGACGCAATGTTTCATGTCTTGCATTATTTTACCGTTATTTTCATAACCAGTGCTCTAGCGAAATAGCCAGTTGCATTCTTCCTCTAAAACAATTCAACCGTAATACTCGTATTTCTAGGAGTGCACATCAGTTTACCCTTGAGCCCAACTTCGGACGTACTGTTAAGTATAGAGATTCTTTCTTTAGTCGCACTACAAGAATGTGGAGTGCATTACCCGGCACTATTTTTCCCTGCCATTTTGATATTCAAAGGTTCAAAACCAATGTGCACCAGCATCTCCTCTTAAATCCTTTCCTATTTTCCTAACGCTTTTTTCCTGCAGCAAGCACAGGTTTTTAGAGCTGCAAATTTAGATACAGACTACCCTAACATACCCTAACAACTTATCAGAAATGCAGAACTACATCGCGCTTTGCGAATTTATTGTCGAATTGACTGGGCTATTTGCGAAATAAACATAAACAGTTGATTCACATTGAATCCTAAAGGTGCGAAATTAATTTATTATTTTGTATTTGCGTGGATTTTAAATGTGAGTAAATATATTTGTGGATTGCGGTGCTTTGAAATATGAGAGTGCGACATTGTTTTTTTTTTTTTTTTTTTTTTTTTTTTTTTTTTTTTGTTTTTGAGAAGTGAGATGGAAGTAAATGCATATATGCTAGAACCTAGAAATAATATTATTATAATAAAATAGATCATAGTTAAATAATCGTCAATTTAGTTTGGCATAAAGTCGCTAGAAGTATCTTTTATCGGCTGACCGCTAAGGTGAAATTTGTTTACATAGCTTTGAACGTGAACTAAATTGTTTAAAGATAGGTACAGGGAACATACATACCTTCATACATTAATGTGGGTAGGAAAGGTTAAATTTAAGAGTTTTTGCAACGCAAAATCATATAAATATAGGATATATATATTTATATTTATATAGTTGTTATATAATTATTATAGAAAGTGACGATTTGTATGACAAAGTCATCGAAAATGTTGTGTCCGTCGAACGACGAAGCGAATTTATGTATGGATACATTTTTAAACTTTTATTTTATATCATTTATTAATGTTTTTTATTAATTGTCGTTATCAATAAAATTTAAAAAAAATATGATTTTTTTTTATTTTAACCTTCCCTAGACCACGTAGCTAAACCAATACTAAGGACCAGGAATCTCCACTGCTGTACGGGTGTCCAAACTAACAACAAAACAATCAAAATACTATTTTTTTTGTTATGGCATCAACAATGTCTATCCCCCTGCTATCCGATAGATAGCTTCTAAAAAAAAATAAACTTAAATTTTTTTAGAAATCTTTAACAATAATAAAAAAATGTTGCCTATATGAAATTTGTTTTTTTGGTTTTTTATTAATATATTTTTAATTAACAGTCGTAGAGGTTTGCAATGTACTAATAAATTATAGCTATATGTCCTAGGAACTTGTCTAAAAAAAAATATATTTCTATTGTATCGTTGAGCTGAGAAATTCACAATATAATATTGTTTACACATATTACTTAATAACATGTGGGTGTGTGCAAGGATTGATTTAATTTTTTCTTATATTTAATTTCAATAGTATAGCCATTAATTTGATACCTCACTTTTTAATCTACCTCCTATAAAAGCGTCACAATTGATTTTTTAAAATTCATACAAAATCGAATAAAATCCATAGAAATGCTCCGCTTTGTTCATTGTCAACAATCGTCTACCAGTGGAGAGCACCGTTATCTCAATTGAATTTATAATTGGAGTGTTTTTAATATACAAAATCATAACTTCATTTCTACTCAGACGATTATTAAAATTTTGATCTCAGAATTTAGCTATGAGATATGGCTAAATTTGTGTATAAAAATTATTGAGGGGGTGAACAATTTCATACTAAAAGGGTGTGTAAATGACCCGTCAAATTTATATTACATATATTAAATTCAAAACTTGATGAAATTTTTTTTTAATTCAAAAAGCTAATGATGTACGTTTATAGGTGTAACCTTCTTCTATAAAAATGTCAATAATTTTGTATTTCTAAATCTAACGAGAAAAAAAGTACGGGTAATTTAATAAATAAATCACAAAAAAGCTACATTTAGACAACTTTAGAGGTTTCAAAATTGAGCAAACCTTAATAGTTCATAATAAATTATACATGAAATTTAAATAGAAATTTATAACTTAAATTTGTGTGTAAAAATTCTTGCAAAATATTAAAAAAATGCGTTTTAATGAAAAATCAACTTATTTTTTCGTAATTTAAATTCAAAAGTTAATCAAAAATGTATATATTTGAAAAAAACAAAGGATGCGCATTTATAGGTGTAGCCTTCTTTTACAAATATGTGATAATTTTGTATTTGTAAATCTAACGGGAAAAAAGTAGGGGCAATTTAATAAAATAAATCACAAAAAAGCTCCATTTAGCCAAATCAAGAGGTTTAAAACTTGAGTTATACTTAATAGTTCATAACAAATGATACGTGAATTTGAGGTAAAAATTTATTATATAAATTCCAGTGTTAAAATTTTTGCGAAATCTTAAAAAAATTCATACTAAAAATGTGATTTAGTGAAAAATCAATTCAATTTTTGGTACTTTAAAAGTAAAAGTTAATAAAAAATTGATACATTTTGAAAAACAAAACTATTAACCCAATTGCTCTAATCCTCTTCTAAAATATTGCTAATAAATGTTTAGTGATTATTTCAACAAAAACCACTCTAAAATTAGTTTTATTGATTTATTTACCAAAAAATCATGCCTTTTCAACGAATTTTATTTTTATAATTTCACCACGCCCATAAAATATTTTCAAATTTAAAAATTATAAATCCTGAAAATCTGATAAAAATTTTGATATATAAAAAATAAATGCGCTTTGCTCACAAGCTGCACAAAATAATTTCAAATATTAAAATTTTATATTAGAAATATTTTTTACAGATAAAATCCAGAAAAAATTTTAAAATTGTCAATTTGTCTGCATAAAATTGGCTATAAATCGGAAAGTACGAATTCGAATTTCAAAATTAAGATGTCGATGGAAAGGTCAATGTCTCTATTATTGTCTCTATTATATTTAAATACATACAAAACATTAATAGACGTCCATACAATTTTAAAGACTAATACGCTTAAACAGATAAAATAGCATTATTTTGACTAAATAGTGAATAATGTTACTTTTTATTTAACCGATTATCAAAATTTAAATTTTGTAATAATCGATACGAATCAGCAATTGTTTTGGTATATAAAACATATTTCTACGATAACCAAAAGCTTTAGTATGGATTTTTAAACATAACTGAAAGAAAAATTTTGCAAAAATCCAGTGGTCGATAAATTTGTTTCTTTTTGCTAAAATATACGTAAAATACCTGTAAATAGCCATAACATGGGTAATACTTTTTTGATATTTATAAATGAGGTATCAAAATATAAAACATAGAAAATTATAAAAATACAAAATAATTCACTTTCATCACAAAATAAATTGTTAAAAAAGAAAGAGTTTGCCATAATGCAAAAAATTCATACCTTTTGAGTGTATTTACTTAGAAAATTGTTAAAAGTTAATGAAAAATTTAAAAATTTTGAAAAACTAATGACACAATTAAAGGTGTTACATTCTTCTACAAATATGTTAGTAATTTTATATTTGTAAATCTAAAGGGAAAAAAAGTAGGGGCAATTTAATGATAAAAATCACAATAAAGCTCCATTTAGCCAATTTAAAGAGGCTTCAAACTTGAGTAATACTTAATAGTTCATAACAATTGATACATGAATTTGAGGTAGAAATATATAATCTAAATTGCTGTGCTAAAGGTTTTGCGAAATCTTAGAAAAAATTCATACAAAAAATGTGATTTAGTTAAAAATCAATTCGATTTTTGGTACTTTCAGTGCAAATCTTAATACAAAATTGATAAATTTTGGAAAACAAAACCAATTGATCTAATCCTCTTCTTAAATATTGTTAGTAAAAGTTAAGTGATTATTACAACAAAAGCTACTCTAAAATTAGTTTTATTGATTTATTTACCAAAAAAAAATGCAGAATCGATCATGCTTTTTCAACGACTTTTTATTTTTATATTTTCACCACGCCCATACAATATTTTTTAAATTTAAAAATTATAAATCTTGAAAATCTAATAAAAATATTGATATATTAAACATAACTGTGCGTTGCTCACAAGCTTCACAAAATAATTCCAAATATTAAAATTTTACATAACAAATATTTTTTACAGATAAAATCCAGAAAAAAAATTTAAAATTGTCAATTTGTCTGCATAAAATTGGCTATAAATCAAAAAGTACAAATTTCAAAATTTAGATGTCTATGGAAAGGTCATTGTCTCATTATTTAAATACAATCAAAATATTAATAGACAACAATATAAATTTAAAGACTTATACGGTTGAACAGATAAAATTGCATTATTTTGATTAAATAGTGAATATTATAATTTTTTATGTAACCGATTATCGAAATTTAAATTTTATAATAATTTATACCAATCAACAATTATTTTGGTATATAACACATATTCCTACGATAACCGTAAGCTTTAATATGGATTTTTAAACATAACTGAAAGAAAAATTTTGCAAAAATCCAGTCGATAAAATTGCTTCTTTTTGGAAAAATATACTTAAGATACCTGTAAATAGCCATAACTTAGGCAATACTTTTTTCGTCGATAAAATTGTTTCTTTTTGGAAAAATATACTTAAGATACCTGTAAATAGCCATAACTTAGGCAATACTTTTTTGATATTTATAAATTAGGTATCCAATGAAAGGTTATAAGACATAAAAAATTATAAAAATAAAAAATAATTCACTTTCATGACAAAATAAATTGTTAAAAGAGAAAGAATTTGCCATAATGCGAAAAATTCATTCCTTTTGAGTGTAGTTACTTAGAAAATTGTTAAAAGTTAATGAAAAATTTATACATTTTGAAAAACCAATAACACACAATTATAGGTGTTACATTTTTCTACAAATATGTTAGAAATTTTATATTTGTAAATCTAAAGGGAAAAAAGTAGGGGCAATTTAATGGGATAAATCACAATAAAGCTCCATTTAGCCAAATTTAGCGGCATCAAACTTTAGTAATGCCTGATAGTTCATAACAAATGATTCTAACAAATGATATAGACTACGGTAAAAATTTATAATCTAAATTTTTGTGTTAAAAAAAATCATATTAAAAATGTGATTTAGTGAAAAATTAATTCTATTTTTGGTACTTTTAAAGCAAAAGTTAATACAAAATTGATAAATTTTGAAAAACAAAACGAACACACCAATTGCTCTAATCCTCTTCTAAAATATTGCTAATAAATATTAAGTGATCATTTCAACAAAAGCCAATCCAGAATTAGCTTTATTGATTTATTAACCAAACAAAATGCAAAATGGATCATGGATACAAAACATAACTGTGCGTTGCTCACAAGCTTTACAAAATAATTTCAAATATTAAAATTTTACATTAGAAATATTTTCTACAGATAAAATCCAGAAAAAAATTCAAAATTGTCAATTTATCTGTATAAAATGGGATATAAATCGGAAAGTACTTATTCGAATTTCAAAATTAAGATGTCTTTGGAAAGGTCGTTGTCTCACTATTTAAATACATTCAAAATATTAAAAGAAAACCATACAATTTTAAAGACTGATTCGATTAGACAGATGGCAGGATTATGAACATGTCCAGAAAAAATCCAATGGAGTCCGAAAAATCTATGTCAACATGCAGCGACCGACATGGCGAAAAATATAACTTTTTGAACAAGACATGAGCGTTGTACAAAGCTTAGCAATGAGATTTGACGTTTCAAGTGCGTATGAGTTTTTTGCCTGGTTTTTGTTGAATGTGTAAGTGAATGTAAGAATGTTGGAAAATATCATAAGTAGTGATGAAAGGCTAATGAATGGCATGATATAATTCTCAAGTAAGTAAAAATGCGCTGGTTGTTGATTGGATTGTGGTGGAAGGTAAAATCTTAACCAATCATGTTTTATTACATGGTCGGTGAAAATTTAGTTATGCTGAAATCAACACGGCGAATACTTTCACAATCTCCCAAACCAGTGAGAAACATTAGCTCCGTAGAGTAAATCATTCACATGGATAACAAAAATGGTAACAGCAATGCTATAAGAGCAAAAACTGCCGTATTACAGCTAAGGAGGGTTTTATTACCTAAAGTCTCGGCCAGCACTTTAGCACCAACAGAAAATAAGAAATTTCACATTTCAATTTGAAAGGTGTCAAAATGTCAAGATCTGCGAGCGCCAATCGATTTAGGAGGTGGATTTTGCACTCTAAATCCAATGGAAATCAAAAAAATCGCACTTGACAGTTGACAGTGATTATGGTGAAATGTAATGCACCCACCTTTTGCTTTGACAGTTGATAGTTGGGGGCGAGATAGCAAACCATAAAAATTTTTCAAATATTTTCTTACAAGTAGGTGTCTTTAGCATAGATATTTAGAAGTACGTGAGTAAGCTTTTATATTTATAATAATTAACACTTGCACAATATTTCTATTCTTTGAAAATTGAGAACATGAATGATGTTGAAAATTTATTGATGTCGGGAATAAGTTTTCCTTGGGAATCGGGCGGTCAATTCATCGAATTTATTTCAGAGATATTCACGACAGCAGAAATATTTTCAAGGAAAACTATTTTCCACGGGAAATTTTTTTTCAAGATTTGTTAACAAACTATCCCTTATCAAAAGGGACCCGGGCAACGCCGGGTGTTTCCGCTAGTTATATATACAAATAACGGGTGATTTTTTTGAGGTTAGGATTTTCATGCATTAGTATTTGACAGATCACGCGGGATTTCAGACATGGTGTCAAAGAGAAAGATGCTCAGTATGCTTTGACATTTCATCATGAATAGACTTACTAACGAGCAACGCTTGCAAATCATTGAATTTTATTACCAAAATCAGTGTTCGGTTCGAAATGTGTTTCGCGCTTTACGTCCGATTTATGGTCTACATAATCGACCAAGTGAGGTGAATGGCGATCGCTATCGTTCAATGCTAACAAACTTTTTGTTGCCAAAAATGGAAGAACTGAACTTGGTTGACATGTGGTTTCAACAAGATGGCGCTACATGCCACACAGCTCACGATTCTATGGCCATTTTGAGGGAAAACTTCGGAGAACAATTCATCTCAAGGAATGGACCGGTAAGTTGGCCACCAAGATCATGCGATTTGACGCCTTTAGACTATTTTTTGTGGGGCTACGTCAAGTCTAAAGTCTACACAAATAAGCCAGCAACTATTCCAGCTTTGGAAGACAACATTTCCGAAGAAATTCGGGCTATTCCAGCCGAAATGCTCGAAAAAGTTACCCAAAATTGGACTTTCCGAATGGACCACCTAAGACGCAGAATCGCGAGCTGGGTGGCATGTAGCGCCATCTTGTTGAAACCACATGTCAACCAAGTTCAGTTCTTCCATTTTTGGCAACAAAAAGTTTGTTAGCATTGAACGATAGCGATCGCCATTCACCTCACTTGGTCGATTATGTAGACCATAAATCGGACGTAAAGCGCGAAACACATTTCGAACCGAACACTGATTTTGGTAATAAAATTCAATGATTTGCAAGCGTTGCTCGTTAGTAAGTCTATTCATGATGAAATGTCAAAGCATACTGAGCATCTTTCTCTTTGACACCATGTCTGAAATCCCGCGTGATCTGTCAAATACTAATGCATGAAAATCCTAACCTCAAAAAAATCACCCGTTATATAAAAGAAGAAGGCCAAACATATGCACAGATATATTGGCTTAGTAACGAAATTAGAGAATTGCTTAAGAAGAAATGTATAATTATAAATACATTGGATAACTTTTACAAAACTTTCGAAACTAAATAGAATAAAAACCACAAAATGAAAATCCTATGACAAAAAAATAAACAACCTTATTGGACTACAAGGTCATACACAAGTTCAACCCACTCACGAATTCTACCCAAGAATAATGAATGGAACAAACATAAAATTAAATAATAAAGAAACAAAATTATTAGAGAAAGGCCTAAGCTTCAACATCATGCCTAACCTTAAACCAGCTTATCATGATCAAGAAACCATTATTAACGCTGAAATGTGTGTCATGATGTCAGATCAAAAACCAAGAAAAAATTAGACACGAAGTTTGTAAAATTATAGAGGGAGTTTTTAAACAATCTAACAACCATACAAATAAAACAATGCAAAACATTCATAATAAGCAAAAGAAAACAATAAATAATCTAAAGAACAAACTTAACAATGGAAACTGTACCTTCATACCTGCAGATAAAACCAAATCAAATGTTATCATTCAAAAAAATGAGTTAAACCAAAAAGTTCACCAATTCATTAATAAAAATAAACTTTTACAACTAAAAAAGGACCCGACTAAAGATAATTTAAAAACTGTAAGAAACAATATAAAAATCTCCTCAATCATACCAGAAAACAAAAAACGATATCCCACAAACCACAAAATCTCAGCTCCAAAATTCATTCATATTCTAAAAACACATAAACCAGATAAACCAATACGGCCTTTAATAGATAGTAGATATGCACCATGTTATCGGTTGGCAAAATACCTCCAAAATATAAATAAAATTAATACAAACCTAAATTCTAGTTCTCATCTAAATTATGCAAATAATTTAAAAGACATCCAAATACCTCATAATTCTAAATTCGTCTCATTCGATATTGTTGACATATATACTAACATACCTCGTGATCATTTATTAACCGTGTTGAAATCCAACTTAAAAAATAAAAACTCTTAATAAAAAATCCATCTAGTTAGCATAGTCATCAACGAGAACTATTTTGAATATGACGGAAAATTCTTCCAAAATCCAATTGGCCTAGCAATGGGAGCTCCTCTGTCATCAGTCTTAAGCGAAATATATCTCCAACATATCGAACTGGAGCATATATTGAACACAAAAAATCCACACCTAAGTTCAATCAGTTATTGGTACAGATATGTGGATGATACCATATGCCTGTTCAAAGGAACTTCAAGGCAAATTGATAACTTCCTCAAGTATTTAAACACACTTACTCCTACAATAAAATTTACAAAAAAAGAAGAAGAAAATAATCAGATCAATTTCCTAGACCTTACAATAAAAAAAAAACATGACAAACGACATCTGTTCGCAATATATAGAACAGGAATATAACAGAGAAATATTAATTATAAGAAAAATTGCACAAAATAACGGATACAAAATAACATTTTTGACAAAATAATAGCTAAACAGAAAAGAGCACAACATGCAAAACAAAACAACACAACAACAATAGAAACAAAAACAAAATATATACCTGCAAATTATCAAGACAAAAACTCAGAAAAAATCGCTAGATGTTTTGAAAAAAAAAAAAAAACAATATTACATTAGCTTTTCGAACAAATAATAACATCAGAAAACATCTAAATACAGAACAACAAAAAGGGTCTGAAAACAACAAATTTAAACAAACAGGTGAGTACTTATATCAATGTCAATCAAAAAGCTCAACATCAAACATAAATACTTGTGACAAAAAATATATTGGTCTCACTAACCGAACCTTTGAAGAGCACACAAAACATTCGTCTCACTCTAATCCATCGCCAACACTGGCAAGACATATAAAAAATGACAAGTGCAAATTTGGGGATATACAAGATCACATGTCCATTCTTAAAAAGTGTAATGATAAAATGAAAACTAACGTATATGAACAATATTATATATACAAATATATAAAAGAAGAAGGCCAAAATAAATTCTTAAATATTGCTACGGATTTTCAAAATAAAAGAACATTTCAAATATTATGTGCTAAACAATCCTCCGTCGCATCGGTCGTCGCAAGATCCGCTTAACTTCGTTTTTAATATCGGTTAAATACGCCGGTTAAATTTATTTAATTTTATCATTTTACGTGTTAAATGTTTATCGTTAGTGTTACGAGCGTTTATACCAACGTGAAGAAAAATATACCTGAAGATGGTCTATTCACCGAAATGTACATCGTTTATTAATGTAAGTCACTAAAATACATAAATCATGGTATCTTAAGGCAAAATTTACAACTTCAATATTATATAATAATCATAATGGTTTAAAACGACTTTGAATACGGCCCATTAACTTAAAAAAAAAAGAGTTTGAGAAGATTGTCTACCTCTGATACAAGTTTAAGGCAGTTTTTCGAAATATCATCAATTGACTCTACAGCTTTCTTAATGCCTTATGTCGTAGCATTAGAAATAACATTCGGAAAAAAAGTATGCAGCTTACAGATATTTAAAAATATTTTTTGAATATTTGATAGGTTATCTGAGCGCGAAGATATTGGTTATAGCATAACTAAAGCATTTGACCACACTAAAAAGCAATAAAAAAATAGAAGATACTAAGAGAATGCACTAAGTGCACTGCATTCGTTATTTCATTCCGGCTTTTTTTTTTAATGGGAAAAGAAGGAACAAATTTAATGTGTGAAATCATTTTGCGAATTTTGACTAATTGCAAAGGAATTTTGTTTGGGTTTCTATGAATACTGAGATACGTTTGAAATATCAAACAGAATCTAGATTAAGTGTGGTATAGTTTTTTTTTTTTTTATTAAAATTGAAAATACTGCTAAAGTTTAAAATAATAAAAAGAAATAATAATAAATAATATAAAGAAAATTTTATAGTTTAAAATATTTGATTTATTTTATTGTTTTAACGAATTTTTATTTTCAATTTACATTTTCATATTAACACACAACTGGAGACGTCATAACCAATATGAATATCCTTTGTTACTTACCAACATTAATATTCCGCCCAAAAAAGAGTAATGTAATTAGTACTTGCAATTCTGGTGAAATCGGAAGCCCACGGTTTATAATTCGGTCTTGGATGTTTAGGTTTTCAACCAAGAACCGAACTGTTGTCTTGTCAAACCTATATCTGGAGTAAAATTCTCCACCGTCCAGTTCTTCAAAAGGATGTGCTCGGGTTTTAAAACTTCGCACTTTGCTGCACAACGCTGAATCTTCAAATACATACATATATCGAAATCTTCGTCTTCCAAAAACATTTTATACTATTTTGTTTACTTTAAAAAACAATTAAAGTTTACGAATCATAAAAAAACCTAGTTCACTTTTCCAATTAAAATGGGTAAGACATTTTTTTCGAGGAAAATGACAGATGTCGTATGTATTTAGCAAATTGCTAAAAGTTAAAGTAACCATTTTGTGATTCTAACTTTAGTAAATTGTTAAGAGATAGTAAGAGTTTATAATCGTTTAAAATTGGCAAAGTCTTCTTTTTAACTTAGTAACTTACTAAAATGACTTTAACAATTTACTAAATCCCAACCAGGAATTGTGGTCCGTTTTAACGTGAAACGGAAATATGTTATCTCAGTTCTGGCGCTACGGCAACGGAACTTAACAGTTGCTTGGTAGAAACTGGGTTCTGGAGGTCCGTTTTCTCGGCGAACGGCATAACGATGTTTAAGTTCTGGCGATGATGCTCAGGAACTAATCTGTTGCTGGAGATGAACTCCTGTTAACCCGGAAGGAATCCCTCTCCAACTAGGGATTCCAACCAGGGTTTTAGCTTAAATTATTTATATTAAAATAATTATCAATTACTGTTAAATTAAAACTGTTTATGCACGGCCTCGTTGCCACCCAAAATCGAGCTCTTATGTAGAATAGTGTGGAAACAAAATATAACAGCCTAGCCTACACAACCCGACATTCTATCCCACACGATTTGACATGTGTTAATACATGAAGAATTTTAGGAATGGTTCTAATTCTATCCCACATTCTACCACACTTTTTTTAGGTTAAGGTAGTATGAATACAAGCATGTGTGGAAGCAAAATATGAAAAGTCATTTAGGCCATATATGTAATTCTGCTATGAATTTTCTGTTATGATGCATAACAGATCTCCACCATAAAAGATTTTTATAATTGGTATTTAAGAGTTCGATCTTTTATAAAAGTCTATTATGGAACTCCCGAAAAGAAACAATTATACGAACAGACCTAAAATCAACAAAAAAAAATCGACACTAACGAGTGACCAAAATAAAACTAACCCGTGCAATGCTCGTGTTTTGTTTCTATTTTATTTATCTATAACAGTTCGTGAATTTAATGTATCCAATTTAAAAAGGTATTTTTTGATAAGTTAAAGTTAAAAAAGTGATTTATTCTTTGCCCCAGGCAGCTTGGTATTTCATCAGATCGGTTAATCCATCGACTTCGGTTCGACTCTTTGGCGCATCGGCTTTAGTCAGACTCGGCAGTCCAGAGCTTCCAAAAGCCATAACGGAATGCTCCTGTTCCTAGAAACGCGTACAAAAAATTCCAACCGAAGGCGCGCAGAGCTAGGGCTGAGCCAGCGTCCATCAGAAGCACCGTTTCTCTTCCGCCCTTGGCAATGAAAGCAGCTTCGTCCCTCTTGGCTCGACCTAAAGCTCAGGAGAATCCAAGGAGTGCAGCTACGCCACCGACAAGACCCAAGAAAGCTCCTAATAAAAGAATAAAAGATTGCGCCGAATAGGCCTAATTGCTTTCCCACAAAATTGGTAGTCGCGTGGAATTCTTTCCCACTTTCAATTTGACATGCATTAATACACAGTAGGCTAGTGTGGAAGGGCTTTTATCTAACTCTTGACAGTAATAAACTTAGAGGTTTCGGGCGTACGCTTAAATATAGGTATTCTTTCCACCGCACCGCACGTATGTGGAACACTTTATATACCAAACTCGATATTTCCCACTCATTACAACCTCAAAGCCTTCAAGATCGGTTTCTCCGCCTTAATCATCCATAACTCTATGGGCACTACCAATAATCAAATTTAGTATTGACTTAAATATTTAAGGAAAATAGAGCATAATGGTATAGACTATAAAAAATGAACCATACATGTTATGTTTGATATTTTAGAGCCCATACCATGTAATATTCATTATTTAGGGTCCACCTAATTATTTAAGTCATACCAAGGTTATTTTTTTATTTGGAGCCCATACAATTATGGTCCATTTTACTTAAATATTTAAGTCGTTACTAAATTTGAATATTGGAAGATGGCCTATAACTTTCTCAACTGCTCGCATTATGATAAATGATTATAAGGGTAGCAAAAAGCGGTTTTTGGGGAACTTACAAATACAGATGCTGCAAAATCAAAATCATCTGTTTAGTGTATCCAAATTTTATGAGTTAACTTGGATTTAACTTAAAACTCGAACTGAACAAATTGGTCTAAAAAAATAAATAAATCGGTTGGTACAACGGCTCATGAAGAACCAGGGTCTAGTGACTAACAACTCGCAAACATTCCTGTGTGCGCCTGTCGACGGGAATGGGAGGGACCTACAATTTAATGCCGAATCCGAACGGCTAGACGAGAAGCACTTATTCGTGACAAGTGATACTCTTGGAGGATTTGTCAATTCCTCGCAAGAGGCAGTAGCCCTGAAAAAAAAAATTTATTTTAGTTATTTAGGTGGACGAGGCTGGGAAGCGATCCCAGACCTCCAGCGTGACAGTCGAACGCACTAACCATTACGCTACGGGCTACTACGAACAAATTGGTCTGGTTATTTTAAAACCCAGTTAATAAACGCCTAAACAATCCGAATAAGCATTTGTTTTTAGTATACTTAAATGTTCATTCTTTTATTTTCGCAATAAATTTATTAAAAAGTCCTTCTATTCTAAGTTTTTATTGCTTCAGGTTCTACAATATTTAATTGTTCAGTATATTTAAATACTATATAAATATACGAAAAATACCGCGTTTTTAAAGATTGTCTCAACAGATATACATATATGTATGTATGGATGGGTAGGTACCTATAGACCTCCTTATGTACGTTTATTGTTTATGTCTTCACTTAACACCGAAAGCACTTAACACTTCGATAGAATTAGCCCATATCAAAAAGGACTCTCTAAATGACAGCAGAATTGCAGGCAATAAATCAAAATTTACTAGCAACAAGAGTTTCTTCTCAATTGAATGGTTCAAGGAGTGGCAGACCGCAAATTTCGATGTTCTACTTTTATACGAAATGATTATGTACCAACTACATATGTATGTACGTATCAACATGCAACAAGTATGTAGATAAAAAATCCTTAATATTCCAATTTAGTATAGAAATGCAAACGGTATTAAAATGAACATATCTCTTACAAGAAGGTACATAACATTTCTCCTTCGGATAAAGTAGATTTCTCCTCGAAAAGGATGTAACAAATGATTATTTTCTAGGAACGCCCAGTTTAAAAAGTGCGCAGGTTTAGAATTTCGTCTAAACACATTTTAGCACTTATTTATGAAATTTGAGATGGTCAAGTCAGGTCTAAAGATTTTTGGTATTGAAGAACAAGAGATGAGATGAGACTTAAAACGTACTTCCTATGAATGTTTATAACATTTATATAAGAAGCCTGTGATATCTTTTTTTTTTCTAGACACTTGATTGTAAGTTTTAAATTACGAGTATAAGTAGTAAAGTAGTTGAAATACGCATTACATTATATTCCTTTTATGTAATGTCGATTTCTTTTCAACTATTGGAGATCAAATCTTTTTTTTTTGTTGTAAGGAGCTCGTAAACAAAATAATTTTTTTTCTGGGATTGTATGTGTGTGCAATTTGACAGGCCCGAACGCACAATTTTAATTTTTTTTTTTGAAAATGGAAAATTTACTGAAGAACGTGAACTTTATACTTTTACACCACGGAAATAATTTGATTGAACAAATTGACTGAAAAGCCAAACGTAAACAATAGCCAGAGAAATGTCAAATCTTCCTAGTGTGTGTGCAAATCGGTGTAAATCTTTCTAAAATTAAAAATTTGATTTGTTTAAAAAATTTGATCTTTTCTTCTAAACGAATCAAATTTCCCCTTCACAGATTTGATTTTTTGTTGAAAGGAAATCCACATAGGAGAATGTAAATATTATTAAGAAATAATAATCAAATAATATCTGTGTAATATGAAGAAAATATAGACAGAATACAACTTCGGGTTGGCTGTTGCCTATCCGTTGTAAAATTAAATTCGAACATGATTTGTGAATTATGATTTGTGTTCAATGATTTTTAACTTGAATTTAACACCAAATCAAACTTTTTTCATATTAGTTGTATTTTATTATCCCCCGGATCTGGTCTGGATTTGATCATGATCATCTATACTAGTCACAGCAAAAACTAATTTTTAGAAGGAATCGGAGAGGGTGTGTGATAAGAATGGATTTGAAAATCCAAACCTACAAGCAAATAAGCTCAATTTTGAGTTGTTTATGTAATACATTTTTTTCGTATGCAAATCTAATTTGAATTGGATTTGTGGCAAAATAAAATGAAGCTATTATCTAGTCTTGTTTCTTAATTAAGTCCAAAAATAAATTGGGTTACGTACGAATTACTTACTTACTTACTTTACTTTTGATGGCGCTCACAGCCCAGGATGGGCTTCGGCCTCAACTAACAAGCCCCTCCAGCCAGCTCTGTCCCTAGCTAGCCGCTTCCAGTTGCGCACACCGAGTGCTTTGATGTCGTCATTCACTTGATTGCGCCACCTGTTACGGGTTCTTCCTCTGCTGCGTACCCCATCGGGGTTGGATTCGAAGACTCGTCGGGCAGGTGCGTTGCTGTCCATACGCTCCACGTGCCCCAGCCATCTAAGCCGCTGTATTTTCAGCTTTTTGACCAGGTCAACGTCGCTGTATAGCCCGTATAGCTCGTCGTTGAATCTTCTCCTCCATACTCCTTCGATACACACCGGACCGAAAAATCACACGAAGAATCTTCCTCTCAAAGCACCCTAGCAGATTTTTATCCGAATCTTTCAGTGTCCATGCTTCTGACCCATAAAGCAGGACCGGGATGATTAGGGTTTTGTATAAAGTCTCCTTGGTTCTCTGAGAGAGGGCCTTACTACTTAAATGCCTTCTTAGACCGAAGAAACAGCGGTTGGCAAGAGTAATTCTTCGCTTGATCTCTGCACTGATGTCATTCTGCGATGTAATAGTGGAGCCCAGGTAGACAAAGTCCTTGACAACTTCGAAGTTATATCTGTCCATCGTGATATTTTGCCCGAGTCGACGATGTTGAGATTCCTCTCTCGATGACAGCATATACTTCGTCTTGTCCTCATTAACCGCCAATCCCATTCTAGCCGCCTCCGATTCAATGCTCGCAAATGCCCCTGCCACAGCTCGCTTCGTTCTGCCGACAATGTCTATGTCATCCGCATATGCAAGCAATTGAACGGACTTTTGATAGATTGTACCGCTGGTGTTGACATGTGCGTTGCGTACAATGGCTTCAAGAACGATGTTGAATAGGTTGCATGATAACGCGTCGCCTTGCCTCAATCCTTTCTCAACATCAAAGGAATCGGTGGTGTTCTTACCAATTTTGACGGAGCAGCGAGATTTCTCCATCGTCATCCTGCACAAGCGGACGAGTTTGGCAGGGATGCCGAGACTCGACATGGCTCTGTATAATTCGTCCCTTTTCACGCTATCATACGCGACTTTAAAATCGATAAAAAGGTGGTGTGTATCGATCTGGAATTCCCGGGATTTTTCTAAAATCTGTCGGAGTGTGAACATTTGATCGACGGTTGACTTGCCTGGCCTAAAACCGCACTGATAAGGGCCGATCAGATCGTTGACAAAAGGTTTTAAGCGGTCACACAGGATGGCCGACAAGATTTTATAAGCGACGTTTAGGAGACTAATTCCTCTGTAGTTGGTACATTTCAGAACATCTCCCTTTTTATGGATGGGGCACACTATACCGAGGTTCCATTCATGGGGCATACTTTCCTCCGACCAAATTTTGCAGATGAGCTGGTGTATGCTCCTAGCCAATTCATCTCCCGCTGATTTAAATAGTTCGGCTTGTAAGCCATCCGCACCTGCAGCCTTGTACGACTTAAGTTTGGATATCGCCAGCCGAACTTCGGTTAGGTCGGGTGGACGGAACTCTTGGCCATCATCGTCCAAGTTGAATGGAGCGTTCTGCCTATTAGCGGCATCTTGGCTGTCTTCGCCATTAAGCAGTCTAGAGAAGTGTTCTTTCCAGATCCTCAGCACTGACTGTGTGTCTACTACCATATTCCCACTCTCATCTCGGCAGGCTTCCGTTCTAGCCTTGAATCCTTGGGTGGATCGCTTCACCCTCTGATAAAATTTTCGAACATCTCCCCTACCGCTACAACCCTCAATAGACTCTACCGCCCGCTTCTCGTGCTCTCTCTTTTTCCTCCTGAGAAGTCGGCGTTCCTCTTTTCGTTTCAGCCCGTAGAGCTCCCGGGCCACTCTCTCAGCAGCTCTTGTTCGAGTCTGCAGCATTGCCTGGTAGGCCTCGTCCTTAGCTGCATGCGCTAGCCGGCACTCCTCATCGAACCAGGGGTTTCGTTGTATTCGCCTAGTGAAACCCAGCACATCAGAGGCGGCACTTCTAATGGCTTGTTGACAGTGTTCCCACTGGTCCTCTGCACTTGATGCTGGTAGCGGACCTCCTGAGAGATTAAGAGTTACGTGGTCTGCAAAAGTTCTGGCAGTCTCTTGCGATTTAAGCTTCTCGACATCGAATCTTTTCACAGCATCTGCTCTGCGTTGTCGCGTCATGGATATCCGCATACGTAGTCTAGCTACCACCAGGTAGTGATCCGAGTCAATGTTGGCCCCTCGGAACGTTCGGACGTCCAAGATACTGGAAGCATGTCTCGCGTCTATCGCAACGTGGTCGATTTGGTTGACGGTTACTTGATCACGCGACCGCCAAGTCCCCTTGTGTATATTGAGGTGTGGGAAGTAGGTGCTTGAGATGATGACATTTCGCCCCGCCGCAAAGTCTGCCAGCCTGTGTCCGTTGCCGGAAGTTTCGTCGTGTAGGCTGTGTCCTCCGACTATCGAACCAAAGATGCCCTCCTTTCCGAATCTTGCGTTGAAGTCACCAAGAATGATCTTCACGTCGTACTTCGGGCACATATCATACGTTGTCTCCAAGAGATCGTAGAATGCTTCTTTGGTTGAGTCTTCTCTCCTTTCATGGGGGGCGTGAACACAAATCAGCGAAATGTTCTTAAATTTGCCTTTGATGCGGATTGTGACCAGGCGCTCGCTTACACTTCGGAAGCCCAAGACTTCTTGCCTAAGTCTTCCCCTTATCACAAAACCACAACCCAAGAGTCGCTGACCCTGTTCCTTCAAGCACCCGCCGTAGTAGATGTCACACGTTTTCAGTCTCCGTATGCCCTCTCCATCCCATCGCACTTCCTGGATGGCTGTTACGTCAGCCTTTAGCCTGTCCAGGTTCTCCACTAATTGTTCGGCTGCACGTGTTCTGTATAAGGACAGGACGTTCCACGTGCAGATCCGAAATTCATTGTCCTTGTTTCGTTTGCTGGGGTCGTCAACTTTAAAATCATCCATATCCGAGGCTTGTTGTTGTTTCGGAACAACTTTTTTTTACGTGGTAGGGAAGTTACCCCGACGCACAACCCCCGACCCGGAGGACCAGACCCTTCGTATAACTCCAAGGGTAGGGAGCCGGATAAACCGCTCCTTATAGGCCTGAGCTACGAATATGTCGTAGTAGCCCATATAAGGTGTTCACTAAGTAGTTCAACCTAACTGGAACTGTAGACGCCACCGTTGATTCCATCTAGAGAATTCGTCCGCTGCCGCCTCGATGAAAGGAGAAGTGCCTTAGTGGGAACACTCCTCCCCCCCTCTCTCGTTGGCTGTCCCCAACAGCTTTCCACGGGGATTTAAACCCCGTCTCCAGCTGAGGTACTAGACACCCGATGTTCACCACGTGGAGGTGAGAGTAGGAGTTGGTAGACAGAGGTGGATTTTGAGAAAAACCTGTGGACGCTTGTGTCCTCTTGAATGCACATAACTACCCTTTTGAACGTACGAATGATCGACACAAAATATTTCGACTGGTTAAAATTTCGACTTTTTTGAAATTTTAAATGCCGTCAATTTTTTGCTCGACGTAATGAAATCTCGTTTTGACAAAATGTTGACTGCCTTAAAAAAATCGGGAAAAGTTCCAAACAAAACTAGAATTGTGTACGATATGTATACTTTTAAAATACTGCCTCATCGACTTTCATAATCTCGACAAAAAAGTGTCAACCGATTAAAACAATCGCATAACAAATTGATTGAAGACAATGGAAAACCAGGTAGTGAAACATTTAAATGGTCGAAATTTTGGTCAGATTATGGTTCAGGGAATAATGTTTATTTACAAGCGTGTGCTTTTAAAAAAATCGATCCAGTTAACTAGTTGATCAATTTAGCATTGACTTTTGAAAAAACAATATCTAAAATCTGATTGATGGGTCACTCACACTAGCGTTGCCCTTCACGAAAGTGTAACACATTTTTAAAAAAATCGTAACTATAAAAAATAAGAAATATTTTTCGTGGGTTTTCTTGCAGTAACAAAGCTTGAAAATGATTTAAAAGCTAAAGAACTTTTGCCCCGAGTATGGCTTCGATATGTGGATGATGTCTTCAGTGTAATAAAGAACAACACAGCCGAGAATGTTATTAATATAATAAATAATCAATATCCCAGCATCAAGTTCACTTATGAAGAAGAAGACGAAAACAACTGCCTTCCTTTTCTCGACGTTATGTGCAAGAGGGTCAACAATACAGTTGAATTCGACGTTTTACAGAAAAAACACTTCAAGCGATCGATACATCACAAGCGACTTATTTTGTTCATACCAACATAAAATAGCAGCTTTCCATTCTATGGCAAGCTTCCCGTTTATGCAAGCTTCCCTTATCCCTTGGCATTTTCCAAAAAAAAATTCGATCATATTGTGCACCTTGCAGACGTTAATGGCTTTAGAATATTGTCAAAAAGCAATCGAATAAAATAAAACGAAATGAGATTACTACACTTTACAGACAGAATGAACTGGGCAAAATAAACAATGCACATCGGATTTCTTTCTCTTACATCCCAGCTATCACCAACCAACTACGAAAGACAATGCACAAAGAAAATATAACAATAGTGTATAACAACAACGGAAAACTTAAAAACATTCTCGGTTCAACCAATGATGAGACGAAAAACGCTTTGAAGAGTGGAATTTACGAAGTCAGCTGTTTGGACTGCACAGCTAAGTACATCGGTCAGACGCGGCGCGAGATTAAGACTCGTTTCAAAGAGCACATCAGCTGTATCAAACACAAACAAATTAATCGATCAGCAATGGCATCTCTTGTGTTTGCAGCGTGTGATGACAACAACCCTCCATACAAAATTGGGAACTTTGATCAAAGTGTTCGCCTTCTAAAACATGTACACAATGAAAGAAAGCTAGATGCCTACGAATCGATGTACATACACAAAACAACAAATTTAATGAACACCGACGGTGGAAATATTATGTCTCCTTTGTTTTCCCTTTTTTTCTCATTTTTCTTATATAAAAGCTTTAATTTTTGTATTATTATGTTCAAACTTAACTCTTATTTGTTCTATTTCTGTTTCATTTTACATTGTTTCATTTCTTTTGTATTATTTTATCATTATATATTATTTCTGTTGTCAATCCTCTTTTTTCACTTGCACATTGAGTGAGTGGTGGAGAAACATATTTGTTAGCTACTTCTGTTATTTGTAATCTTCTTTCTCATTTTAAATAGCCGAATGCATTTATAGGATATCCCTAGATTGCAAGAATGAAAGAAACATATTTAACAATTCTTTAATTAAAAATTTTAGAAAGAAATAGAGGAACGAGCATATCGAGGAAAAAGTGTGAGTTACACAAACACAAATGCATTTACACAGGGTCGAAATGCAGTGAGATGGCTAAATGCTGGGGCCCCCAAAAGATTTTTTTGATATGTTTTTGATAGATGTATTTTTGGGATTTAAGTTTAAACTAAATTAAAAAGTTAAATAAATGTAAATATAGTGAATACATGCAATACTTCATTGAAAACAAAAAATATATAACATATGCGGTGCTGCGTTAAGTCCTGTAAAAACGTTATGTGGAATATGAGACAGAATCAGCCCGTGAGATGCAAAAATTGTAAACTCCATATTATAGGTGTTTTTACACGATTTAACGCATATTTTTATTTGAAAATATTCACTATGTTAACTTTTATTTCACTTTTTTATTTAGTGTTTTCACTATTTTAACGTTTTGAAATCTCTAAACACTTTCCTCTAGCTCGACAAAATGACAGTGGTGCGTTCTTTTTCTTTAAAATATATTTAAATATAAAATATAACTATTGTTGTTGTGTCAAAAAAAAAAAAAATTTTAATGTCATTGTAAAAAGTGTTATATGCCGTTTTTACTGGGCCAAATGAGGTAATTTCGTTGCAAATTTCCAAATGAGATCCGAAATTACTTAATTTCCCATACAAAATCACATTTCGAAATGATTTAATTTCAACCTCATTTGCACGAAATTAGGTTGGAAATTAGGTGAATGCATCCAGCGGGAAACAGTTTCAAAAGCTCTTAAAAGCTTTTGTATGAAAATATCAATACACTATACTCAACAACATAAAACAGAAAGAGAAAACAACAAAAATAAACAGCTAACTGCCATTCCAAATTCAAAATGAAATGAGATGTCAAATGAAATTAGCAAATTTGATAATGAAAACACTTTTTTGCCAAATTTCGAAATTACCTCATTTCGGCTCTAATGAAAACGTAGTATTACACTGTGTAACATTTCGTTAAGGAACGATCAATGTTAAAAATATTGTTGGTATGTCAATCGAAAGGGATGGACAAAAAAAAATCGAAACACATTTAGAATGAAAATATTTAAAGAAATTTTTGTATTGCCTCAAATTTTATTAGAAAAAATATTATGATCACTTAAATGCATATCTATAATCTGGTCTTCTGGTTTTTAATTTATTTTTGTTAATGCTTTGTTCTAATTTTCTGTTAGTATATCGTGAAAAACGCTGATGATGAGTAGCTTGTCTGCTTGAAATGCATTCGTTAGTTTATTAATTTTGAAAATAAATAATTACATTTTTTAAAGAGTCATTTTTTTTTTTTGTCTTCTTTTTTAATAAATTTGATAATTTTTGTGGTCAATAAAGGAATTCTTTTGGAAAACACATTATCTTAGTTCCAATTTTACCAAAAATGAGGTCTCTTTAAATTCTCGTATGTATATATGAAATTAGGATTGAAATGAATGTATGAACATACGTTACGTATATGTTGGACAGGGAATTAGCCTTACACCAGTTAAAAAAAGCCTTTCTTAAAAACTTTTCACATTATTGAAATCTAGACTGTAGGTATCACCGTATTACCCTTGGAAATGTACCGTTATTTACACATGTTTGTGTATTATTTCCATATGAAAAGTGTGCGATTGCTAAATTTTCCGTGCCAAAAGAATTAGCACGGGGGGTTTAAATTGTGTTTATAGTATAAAAAAAGCTGTATTTTTGGTCAGATTTTTTAGAAAAAAGTAATCGACAATTCGGATTTTTTTTTGCAAAATATTTGCATATTTTTTGACTAGATGGGCTGGCAACAATCTTGTACACTTGAGTTTAAAAAAATCATTATCATTATGAATAATGTGGGACGAGCAAGAAAGTTACAGACTTATGCATAGACGAATTATAGCGAGTGCATAGTGCTATGCACTCTTTATAATGCCTCTGAACGCAAAAACCTTATTCATAAACTTACTCTGAGGCTACACGAGTAAGTACTGGCAAGCCAGTTGGCCACATAGATTGACTGTCAAGTTCGTATACGTGAACATGCTGCGACGTAGGCGGCAGGCAACTTGTAAGCAAGTTGCTTTCAAGTATCTGCGGTCACGTTCAGCTTTTACTAGGACAGCCTATCTAGGATTCTAAATACACAATTTTATTGAATTCGCTTTGGCATCGGACTCCGATTTTTTCTTAAACAAAAAATGACGTCGACGTCGAATACGCAACGCATAATACTGCCAATGCGTTGCAGGATGCATTGAAAGACTTTTCTGTCGCGTCAAATTAACATGGATTTATTTTCATCTAATTCAAAAATTTCGATTTTTTTTTAAATAATTTAAAAAAATTGATTTTTTGGAGGTTTTTTAATGCGTTGACAGTTAGGTAAGAAACTAAATTACGTCGTACAAAGAATATTTCGTTCGAAAATGTTACATAAAGGCGCTAAAATCGCCTTTTCCAGCGCAAAAAATTTTATCTCAAAAAATTCAGATATCTTTAAGTTTCTCATCTCCGTAGCAATCTTTCAATTTAATTTGACAGTCTATGGCTTGACAAATCGGTAACAGAATGTACCAAATGTCACCGAAATCCCCAAAACTCTCATTTTTCCCAAGAAAAAAATATACTTTCAAAAAATTAGGATTTTAAAGAGATGTTGTATATTTCATCATAATCATAGCCATCCTTCAATCATATTTGACAGTTGCCTATTTTGGAAATGTTAAAAATTCCTGGTCCCTCCTCTCATTAGAAGTTGTGGTACAAAGAACATTTAATTTTGCATTAAATTTCCAACGAAAAGCTATCAATATAGCTTTACATACAAGTCTGAACGAGGCCACTGTCTTCTCTACTGGCTTCGAAAATGGCAAGCCAGTTGACGAGCAAGTTGCTCAAGTTTGTATGTGTTTGTAAGAAAATTAAAATGTATTGTAACTTGTAAGCCAGTAGGGTTGTTTAGTATCGGAATGTCACTTTGACTCACACACAACAATAATGTAGATAGATAATAGGGAGGCGCTTATTTTTGTAATCTTTGAGGTGTTGAAATCTGACTATCAAAATATTTTATAAAATTAAATACAACAATAAATAATGTTGGTTTTGTTAATTTATTGTACATTTTTGTTGTGATATTGTTTAAATAAAATTAAGAATATTTTATTGAACACTTTATTTTGTAGAATCTACTTAATAAATGTAAAAGATTTAAAGATTTTCCATCAAATCTTACAACTTTTGCAAATGCTCGACGGCATGCGTCATTTAAATAAAATTATACAAGATTCACCTTCATCACTTTCACGGAAAAATACAAATAAATTTTAAGCTTTACAAAATAAGCACCACCCTTTTATTTTTCTCCTCAACAAAAACATCACGATGTGAGTGAATGGAACAATTCATGGAATAAATCAAAAACGACGTTTTTTTTTGTTTCAAATATTTTTAATTTTATTTGCAAACACAAAACACCAACAAAGTAACTGGCTAATTATAATAATATTAAAATAAATTAATAAAAAGACAAAAAGAATCCAATCGCCAGCAGAATTACTTCTATTGATTTTTCACACAGCACACATACAGCTGGGTCTCCTTTGTCAGTTTTGAAAGTAAAACATAATAGATTTCTCCTTTACCCGGGGCTTAGCCAAGCGAGTAGAACTAGTAGCATTTGTATCATAGTGTTAGTTTTATGGATGTATGTGTGACTCTGCGCGTTTGTCAACTAGTATGATTTTTTAAAAATATTTCATACAGAAAAATATACAAATTATCGAAACTATGGAAACAAAACAAATAAATGAAAACAATACACTACACTAGCAGTATAACTGGCAAGCTACTCGCAGGCAAAAATATTATACTATTTGTGCTACTAGTTGACTCTCTCCGGGTTATGGTACTAATTTTGACACAAGCTCATTATAACTATAATGGGATGAAAAATATTTTATGCATAACAATTTATGCAACGTTGCATAGTGGCTACATAAATCCTTATGCAGTGCATAACTATTCATCTGTTCAGCGGATTCTAATGAATACGCCATCCAAAGAAACCCGGCCCGAAAAAGATAAGTTCTGTTGATGATCGTATAATCGCTGCTTATGCATAGAAATGTCTGTTTTTGACATCAGCTGAAATTCGGGATGAAGTGAATCAAGTCCATGGCATAGCAGTAAGAGCAGAACAATCGAATGAACACTCAACGACAAGGATTTGATAGGTTGCATAGCTCAGCACAAGTCCCTGGTTTCAAAAAAATATTACCGCCAGGCTGAAGTTCGCTAGAGTTTACGAATCAAACTTGTTATTATTTTAGAAAAACGTTCTTTGTAGTCCAAGGCTTGGGCTTATTACATCAGAACATCAGAAACAGCGGTTGGCAAGACTTATTCTTCGTTTGATCTGCGTTGCGTACAATTGCTTCAAGAACGATGTTAAATAAGTTGCCTTGCCTCAATCCTTTCTCAACATCAAAAGAACCGGTGGTGTTCTTACCGATTTTGACGGAGCAGTGAGATTTCTCCATCGTCATCCTGCACAGTCGGACGATTTTGGCAGGGATGCCGAGATATGACATGGCTCTGTATAATTCGTCCCTTTTCACGCTTTCATTTGGGACTTTAAAATCGATAAAAGAGGTGGTTTGTATCGATCTGGAATATCTAGGTTTTTTCTTAAATCTGTCCTAGTGTAAATATATGATCGACGCACGGTTGACTTGCCTGGCCTGGCCTTAAACCTAACTGATATGGGCCGATCAGATCGTTGACAAAAGGTTTTAAGCGGTCACACAGGGTAGCCGACAAGATTTTATAAGCGACACGTTTAGGAGACTAATTCCTCTGTAGTTGGTGCATTTCAGAGCATCTCCCTTCTTATGAATGGGGCACACTATACCGAGGTTCCATTCATCGGGCAAACTTTCATCCGACTAAATTTTACAGATGAGCTGGTGTATGCTCCTAACCAATTCATCTCCCGCTGATTTTAATAGTTCGAAGCCATCCGCACCAGCAGCCTTGCACGACTTAAGTTTGGATATCGCCAGCCAAACTTCGGTTAGGTCGGGTGGATGGAACTGTTGGCCACCATCGTCAAGTTGAATGGAGTGTTCTGCCTACTAGCCGAATCTTGGCTGTTTTCGCCGTTAAGCAGCCTAGAGAAGTGTTCTTTCCGGACCCTCAACACCGTTCTTTGTATCTACTATCATATTCCCATTCTCATCTCGGCAGGCTACCGTTTTAGCTTTGTATCCCTGGGTGGATCGTTTAACCCTCTGATAAAATTTTCAAACATCTCCCCTGCCGCTAGAACCCTCAATAGACTCGACCACCCGCTTCTCTTACTCTCTCTTTTTTCACCTGAGGAGTCGGCGTTCCTTTTTTTTCAGTCCGTAGAGCTCCCGGGCTACTCTCTCAGCACCTCTTGTTCGAGTCTGCAGCATTGCCTGGTAGGCCTTGTCCTTAGCTGCATGCGCCAGCCGGCAATCTTTATCGAACCAGGGGTTTGTGGTCGCCACAACGAAACCAAGTTCATCAGAGGTCCTCTGCACTTGATGCTGGTGGCGGACTTTCTGAGAGATTAAGAGTTACGTGGTCCGCAAAATTTCTGGCGGGCTTTTTTCGATTTAAGCTTGTCAACATCGTACCTTTTCACAGAATCTGCTCTGCGTTGTGACGTCCTTTCCGAATCTTGCGTTGAAGTCACCAAGAATGATCTTCACGTGCGTCGTACTTCGGGCACATATCATACGTTGTCTCCAGGAGATCGTAGAATGCTTCTTTGGTTGAGTTATCTCTCTCTTCATGGGGGGCGTGAACACAGACCAGATGCTCGCTTACACTTCGGAAGCGCAAGACTTCTTGCCTTACGGCTCGCGTACACATAACCCGCCATCGGCTGAATTAAGCTCGGCCGTCGTCGTCGATCAAATTCGGCCGATTACAACACTACACCCGGCATCGTCCGGTGTCGCCCGATAATAACCGACCAACGGACATATCCGAACTCGTTTGGATTTTATGTCAGTTTGTCGGTTGTTTCTTGCCAGAATAAAATGAAATTAAATTAAAAACAAAAATTAAATTAAATTAATACTCGAAAACTTATTTAATGTGTGCATAATAGAGCCACATTCACTTTTTACGTTTCACACTCCGACTGGAATAGTTTAAAATCGGCGAGTTAAAAATAGGCATCGGACGAGAACGGCAGAACTGTAGACGAACGTCCGGGATATTCGTCCGAATAGCTCCGATCCGAAATCGGCCGGTTAATCGGTTTGAGTGTACGCGAACTGTAAGTCTTCCCCTTATCACAAAACCGCAACCAAAAAGCCGCTGACCCAGCTCTGAATATATGTATATGACTATATCCGACTATATTTATTCAAGGAGTGGAATGGGGATCATGACCCCCCCATGAGACCAAGGGAATGGTATAAATAAAAGATATTATTTATTAAGTCCAAAAAAACTGCATCGAAAATTTTATACTTTGTGCTTGAATCAATATTCCTCTTGCTCAGCACTCCATTCCAGCTACTGCTAATTGCGTGCTTTGATTCTTTGAGCTTTTCCTGTAAATGTTTTTTAAATGATAGCTGTGGGGTTATGAGTAAACCAAGATATTTGTACTCTTTAACTATTTCCAGATCTTCATTATTCCATGTCCATTTTTCGTTTCCAGCATATCGTCCCCTTCCGTTGCGAAAAATCATGATTTTCGATTTGGCAGTGTTCAGTTGAAGGCTCCAGAGGTGGCAATACTGCTGAAGTTTGTTTATCATGATTTGCATCATATTCGGACTTTCTGCTAGTATGACAATGTCATCGGCATATAATAATAGCCTTATGACAAGTCCATCGAATTCTATTCCACCAGGTAGGAATTCTGTTAGGTCATCAAGGAAAATAGAGAATAGTAATGGGCTCAGAAGACATCCCTGTTTGACACCTGTTTTGGTTTGAAACCAACTAGATAAATTGTTCCCATCCCAAACCGCTGTTCTATTGTCTTCATAGATATTTTGCAATACCTTCAGCATTTTTGTTGACACACCCAAGTTACTCAGTTTATAGAACAGGGCCCTTCTATCAATTGAGTCGAACGCAGCCTTAAAGTCCACGAAAAATGCGTAGAGTTTTTTTCCTTTATCCAGGTACGTGCGCGCGATGGCAGTGAGGGAGAATATGTTGTCAATAGTGGAGTATTCTTTTCGGAACCCCGCTTGAAACTCACTTAAAAGATCATTTTCTCTTATCCAGTTTGTAAGTCTTTCCAGCATAATCCCCGTAAATATTTTGGCCACTGTGTTGAGGAAAGAAATTCCTCTGTAGTTGCTTGGCTCTTTGGCATCACCCTTCTTTAATATAGGAAATATAATGTTTTTCTTGAAGCTTTCTGGAACCTCCCCAAAGTTATAAATAAAGTTGTAAGCTTTTGTAAGCTCATCTAGGAACTCATCGGTCGCGTTTATAAAAAATTCGTATGGGATCCGGTCTTCACCAGGCGCTTTGTTACCGTTGCAGCGGTTGAGGACACTGTTAACATCTTGTGCAGTTATTGGACGATCTAATGCTTCTACTTCTAGAAATGGTGTCGCAAAGTGCAACATGTTTTCATTGAGGGTATTATTTAAAAGTTTTTCGAAATGGCATGCTAAGACAGGAGCTTCAACTTTTATATTCCGTCCAAGGGTTACCCCATTTATTTTCTTGACAATTTTCCAGAAAGATCTGCTGTCCTTGGCATCCCTAAGCATCGATGACAATCCAAGAGAGTACTCTTTTTGTTTTCGCTCACAGATGAATTTGTACTGTTTGTTTGCTTCTTGGTACAGGTATTTTGAGTTAGTGGTACCGTTTTTCTTTAGTGCCCGTAAAAACCCAAACGACTTTTTTCTGGCTGCTTCACACTCCCAGTCATACCACGGCTGTTTTCCCTTTCCTCTTTCTCTCGTTTGAAGCGGATCTGCTGCTTTGACTATACATGTTGTAAGCTTATCTGTTCCGTTGACAGTTTCAATTGTGTTTTGATTAACAAACTCTAGTTCTCCATTAAGGTTTGATTTGTACCTCTCTTTCATTTTTTCTTTCCATTGCAATTTTGGCAACAGGGAACTACGTTCATTTATGTTGTTTAATTCAGAAATGAATTTTAAACTTGCAGATATTGGTTGGTGGTCAGAATAAGTAAGGTCACTCACTTCAAAGTCATCCACAAGCTCTAGCCATTTCCCTTTAATCAGGCAATAATCTATAGTTGAGCATGCAGCACCTCTTATAAAAGTTAAATTTCCTTCTCTGTCGGTTTTCGAGCGCCCGTTCAATAAGGTAAGTCCGATTGTTTCGCACATTTCGATTATTTTTTTCCCATTTCCATCGACTTTTTTGTCTTGTGCCACCCTTAACTCTGCAAATATTGCTGGTAATATTTCTGCCTCGGTGTTAACTATTTGGTTATCTCCAACCCTTCCATTGAAGTCTCCCATAAGGATGATATTTTCTTTCCCAAATTCCAACAAGAAGTTATACAAGCCGGTGAAATCCTCCAACCATTTGTTGCAGTTTATGTAAACTGGTATTACAAATATTTGTCCAACTTTAGTTACAATTTTAAGTGATTATATTGAGAGATATTGATAATATACCTAATTCCAAAATGGCGGCTATTAAATCCAATATGGCCCACCGTCGTGATGGGTCTCATCTAAGTAGTACCTGAGAAAACACATTTTCTTGCTAAGAGCGACTTTACTACAAAAAAAAGGGCGCGTGCAACTCAGTACTCGTGGCAGAAGTGAAACTTCTCTGGCGATCCTAAAATCTCGATAAGCATAGGGATAGTAAGCTTATATGCGTAAGACGCAGCTATATGTTCTATTAGTACGGTCAAGTTAGACTTTCACTGGGACCTAAATTCGAGGTGAGTTTTGACTTCACTAGTCGAAAGGGTTTTGGTTCAGTCTAAAACCAAATTTTGCATAACTGTACCTAGAGTCATTTAGCCGCCGTTTTGTTTTTAATGTTCATTTTGATATTGCTTATAACTCGCGCATTTTTGATCTTAGAAATAAAAGTTGTACCACAAACCTGTAGAAAATTAAGTTTTTTACAAAATATGTTAATTAACTTTTTTCGCTAATCACTCTTGTTTAAAAGTAATATCCCATTCAAAAAACAATTGTTTTTTTTTGTAATCGTTTATAATTTTTTTTGTCACCCAAATCAAAAAATACCGTAACAAAAGTTATAGAACTTTTAATTATCTATATTTTTTACTTATACAGTTTCTTAATTGGAATAACGGTTCTCGCTCTGGAGCGAATATACTTTAATACTTTACTAAGGGTTCGCAAATAAAACTTATTTCCTTTATTCAAACTGAAACTGCAATTAATTCACAAAATAAAACACTTTTTATTTTAAATACTTTTACTTCTTTTACTTTTATTACAACCAAGCACAAGTATGGAACTCTTTATTCACACCGACATCTATTCGCTCACTGTTAAAATAAAACTGAAGTTTTCGGACTGGTGGACCTGTATTTATATCCGAAATAAAGGGTTCTAGAATTTTCTAGGGTTCTGGAATCAGCTAGATGATTCTTTTCCGTTTCGTTCAATTATTCCACGATCCACTTCCAGTATGACGAAATACGAACGAGCCCGGGCACCAACCGTGATGGATTTAAATTTGCATTTTATTCAAGGATGGCGCGCAAAGTTGTACTAACGTGTCGTGTTTGCATAACTGGGCATATTTACCACATTGTCCCCCTCTAAGGATTGATCGTCCCGATTTAATCCATTATTCCCATCGTTATAACGATGTAAACGGTCGCAGTGAACTACTTTAAGCTTACCTCTTACTCCTCTCTGAATGCGGTAAACCGCATCATTGTTTCGCTTCACAGCCGGTATATTGGTCTTCCCAGTTTTGTTGCAGTTTTGGTGACACTCCCTTTTGTCAGTGAGGATTGTAAGACCACACCAGGTCTCCTTCTTGGAATCCCATCGTTGTTGCACGAGCGTCGTACCGTGTTTACATCCTATCACTAGCGGTTTTTATGTTTTTCCTTGTCCGCTGATGAATGTCAATGAGTCTTTCTTTGAGGTTATCCACATATTCATCTGACCTTTCCGGTTCCATGGTATGGCATCCAAATTTGACTTCCATGGGCAGCCGTATTGTTGTGGAAAACAGGATTTCCGATTGTTATGTCCTGTTGAACTATGAACCGCACTTCGATAGGCCATCAAGAACAATGGAATATGGCGGTCCCAGTCTCGTTGGTAGTCACCTACAACCTTGGACAGATGTTCTTTAAGAGTACTGTTGAATGGTTCTACCATCCCATCAGATTGTGGATGAAGCGGTGTTGTTCTCGTCTTCTTAATGCCAAGGAAAGAGCAAACCTCCTGAAAGATGTTAGATTCGAAGTTCCTTCCTTGGTCAGAATGCATGTTCCAAAGATACGCCGAACCTGATCACCCAATTGAAGATAATCTGATCAACAACTGTTTTAGCTTCTTGATTTGGGATGGCAAATGCCTCAGGCCACTTGCTGAAGTAATACATGACTACAAGGATGTATCGGTTTCCGCTGTTGGCCTCCGGAAACGGACCTGCGACATCTTCTACTGGACCCCTGGTAGCATCACAAGTATCACATTTTCGGCACCACTTTTCGACATCATATCTTGCATGAAGCCATTAGAACCGTTGTCGAATCTTCTCCAGCGTATTATTGACTCCCAAATGACCTCCAGATGCTCCATCATGTATCTCTCGAAGAACGTCATTAACCTTTGACCTTGGCACTATCAACTGCATCAGATAAGACTTGCCATCTGCAGATTCCCATTTGCGCCTTAGTACTCCTTCTTGCACATGAAGTGAGTCCCACTGTGCCCAATATGCTTTGAGAGCTGGACTTCTATTGCAGATGTCACCCCATTCTGGTTTTTCTTCGTGTTCCTTCCATGTAAGAATGGGCTCTATATCCGAGTCTTCTTTGTTGGGTAGTCCTCAACAACACCAACCGTAAATGGGATCGGCTCTTATTCGTTGGATGGCAACCGCTTCATTTTCTTCTTGCGGTCTAGTACTCCTTCTTGCACATGAAGTGTGTCCCACTGTGCCCAATATGCTTTGAGAGCTGGACTTCTATTGCAGATGTCACCCCATTCTGTTTTTTCTTCGTGTTCCTTCCATGCAAGAATGGGCTCTATATCCGAGTCTTCTTGTTGGGCAGTCCTCAACAACTCCAACCGTAAATGGGATCGGCTGTTATTCGTTGGATGGCAACCGCTTCCTTTTCTTCTTGACGCGTGCAATGCTAACAGTCCTGTTTACACGGTCGTCGAGACAATGCATCTGCGTTTGAGTGCAGTTTTCCTCTTCGATGTTGAATTTGGTAGTCGTATGTCTGCAGTCTCTCGATCCATCTTGCTACTTGACCTTCTGGATTTTTGAAGTTCAGAAGCCAATTAAGCGTACCATGATCTGCTCGAAGGAGGAACTTCTGTCCATTGATGTACTTATGGAAGAGCTTTGTTGCCAAAATCAAAGCTGTAAGTTCCCTTCTGGTCACGCAATAATTGCGCTCTGGCCTTGAGAGTACCTTACTGTAGTAGGTGACGACTTTTTCTTCTCCTTCATGTATTTGCGAGAGTACAGCTCCAATTCTGACGTTACTGGCATCGGCATAGATGATGAAAGGTTTTCCAGGAGTCGGATACGTCAGCACAGGAGCATTACACAAACGTAGCTTGAGTTCCTGAAAACTTATCTCGCACTCACCTTACCATTTGAATGGCTTCCCCTTTCAGTAAGTTGATGCAAGCTCTTAGCGATTCCAGCAAAGTCCTTCACAAAGCGCATATAATATGTGGCTTAACCAAGAAAGCTACGGAGCTGATGATTATCCTGTGGTGCTGGCCAATTCTTCATAGTGTCAACTTTCTCAGGATCAGTCTTTACTCCTTGGGATGAGACGATATGTCCCACTTCGGTCTTGAAAAGCGCACATTTATCTGGATTTAATTTTAAGTGTGGTTCTCGAAGCCTCTGAAATACAGCCTTAAGGTTTTCACAATGCTTGTCAAAAGTTTTTCCATAAACGATGACATCGTCCAAATATACAAGGCATTTTCCAAGTAAGGCCTTGAAGAACACACTCGATCAGACGCTCAACTGTTGCCGGAGCGTTGCACAGGCAATCACGAATGGCATCACTTTAAACTGCCACAGACCATTTCCAGTTGAAAAAGCTGTCTTCTCTCGATCTTCTGGATGGATTTATACCTGCCAGTAGCCACTTTCAAGTCTTCAAGAATCATTGAGCTCCTTCCAGTGCATCCAATGTATCGCTGATTCTGGGCAGAGGGTAGCTGTCTTTTTTTGTCACATCGTTCAGCCTATGGTAGTCCACACAAAATCGAGTGCTTCCATCCTTCTTTTTGACAAGAACTACTGGTGACGCCCAAGGGCTTTTGGAATTTTCGATTAGCTCATCTTTCTTCATTGTCGATATCATTTCTTCAACTTCGGCTTGTTTGGCTAATGCAAAACGTGTTGCTGGTTGTCGAATCGGTCTTGCGTCTCGATTGTCGATTCGATGCTGTACCAGTTGTGTTCGACCATACTGCCCACTCGGTGTATATCAGCGTACTCATGAAGAAGGCTTCCAGCAACACTAAGCTGATGTTAACTAAGATTGGATGGCTTCAGAACTTTGGCTTTCGTGGAGCTGAATTTGTCGGGGTCCATAGATTTTTCTGTGTTCATTTCTGTGATCTTGGTTATTGCGGACACAGATTCGCAATTTCCAACTATTTCTCCTTTCCTGAGCTTGACTTCGTACGGTTTGATGTTCAGTATCCGTACTGGTACCATGTTGTTCTTTGGTTCCACTAGAGTCCTCCTTAAGATGATGTTTTGGGAAGATTGCTCAGACACTGGTTCCACCATGAGGTATCGATGGCTATCTAAATTGCTCTCTATTTTCGTCTAAACAAACACTTCTGAAGAGTGAGGCAAGTACATGTCTTCTTTGATGATAATCGATTCCAACAATGCACTCGTCACATATATCTGCTACCAAAAATAGATGCGAAAACTCTAGTTCTGCCAAACAGATCTTAGACGAACTTCTACATACACTCTTGCTGCCTCACCTGTCGTAGTTTTTAGACGGTAGATATTGGTGTTATGTAGCCATGTCATATTGACCAAGTATTTTCTTAGAATGGAGGCTGTGGTACCGGTGTCAATAGTAGCCATGTGTTTCTTGCCATTTAATGTTGCGTCCACTATCAGACTTTTATTGTTTCGTTTAGTCTTCGAGACTTGGATGGTGGTTCTGGGGCCATCGATACCAGAAACCACCTTCTGCACCTCGAAGTTGGTTCCCGGCTGGGAAACAGGGCGAGCAGGAGAGTTGATGTTATTGCTTACCTGTTCGCGGGTATTATTTTTGCTTCCACAATGTTGACAGGTCACTCTTCTTGGTGGCAATCGGCACTGGCGCTGGAAATGTCCGGTTGTGTTGCAATTCCAGCATCGAGCAAGTCCTTCTCGCTGACTTCTATGGAATTCAGCTCTCTGGCAAGAACACTCCTCAACTTCAAGTTCTCTTACCCGATGAACTCCTAAGGAAGCCTGTTCTGATGCTTCCATAGTAAGAGCGAACGCTTATGCTTCAGAAAGCGTGCGTTTTCCAGCAGTTCGAATTGCTCGCTGTAGGTTGATGTCGGAAACTGCACGGACAAAAGCCTCCGTTGCTAGCACGTTGGTAATTTCATCTCCTGCAGTCGGGTATGCAAGGTACGGTTCAATGTCTACTTGGAGTTGTTGCAGACTTTCACCTCTTTTCTGGACTCTGGTATTGAGCTGGACGCGGAAGACTTCTTGCATATGGCTATCGCCAAAGCGTTTGTCAATGGCCTGAACAAGAGCACTGAAGTTGCCGTTCTGGTCTGCTGGTATGGTTTGCAAAAGTTCAGCAGCAGAACCTCTAAGGGCAAGCGTCAGGGCAATACACTTGTCTTCGTCATCCCAGCCATTTGTTGTTGCGGCTGCCTCAAACTGCTTCTTGTAGATTGACCAAGAAGTTTGCCCATCAAAGGTTGGTGGATGCATTTCTTTTTTCTTAATAAGATAACAACTGCCCTTTCTTACCTTTATTTTCCTTACCTTATCTAACTCATTGGCAAAGCTTTGCATTTTGTCTTCAAACTTTTCGAAACTTGAAATTTTACCCATTTTTTTTTTTTATTTTTATTCTTATATTTGTTTTTGTCACTTTTCACAAACAACTTTCTTATTTGTGCACTAATCCCCACACTTTATCAGTTTTTCACCATCAATTTATCTAAATTCACAGATTAAATAAGTTTTATTCCACTTTTTCTGACACCAATGTAATATTTTACTTAGAGTTCGCCAATAAAACTTATTTCTTTTATTTAAACTGAAACTGCAATCAATTCACAAAATAAAACGCTTTTTATTTCAAATACTTTTACTCCTTATACTTTTATTACAACCAAGCACAAGTATGCAACTCTTTATTCACACCGACATCTATTCGTTCACTGTTAAAATAAAACTGAAGTTTTCGGACTGGTGGCTCTGTATTTATATCCGTAATAAAGGGTTCTAGAATTTTCTAGGGTTCTGGAATCTGCTAGAGGATTCTTTTCCGTTTCGTTCAATTATTCCACGATCCACTTCCAGTATGACGAAATACGAACGAGCCTGGCCACCAACCAAGATGGATTTAATTATTCATTTCATTCAAAGATGGCGCGCAAAGTTGTACTAATGCGTCGTTGTTTGCAATACTGGGCATATTCATCACAATACGCTCGAGCAATCCGCACGGAATAAGTTCTTTTTTATTTATTTAATTTTTTTTTTAAATTTTAATGCAATTAGTACAGTAACTATCAACAATCACGTATGCGTCAAATTTGGTATTTCGGATTTTTTGCTGAGTTGTCCAGGTGATGGCCTAGTAAATAACATAAGTTTTTGACCTAAAGCAGCAACCGCTTCATTCATAAAAAAAACGCGATTTTTTCGAGTTTTTTTCAGTTATTGGCGATTTTAGTCCTAAAGAAGTAATTTTAAATAATGTCATATTTTGCTACGGATTCGCAAACAAAACTTATTTCCTTTATTCAAACTGAAACTACAATTTCTTCGCAAAATAAAACGCTTTTATTTCAAATACTTTTATTATAACCAAGCACAAGTATAAAACTCTTAATTCACACTGAATTTTCTAGGGTTCTGGAATCTGCTAGATTGTTCTTTTTCAAAAGCTCTCCTTCAATTTAGGTTCGACTTCCAGTATGACGAAAATAAAACGAACGAGCCTGGGCACCAACCATGGATTAGCTATTCCTTTTGTTCAATTATGTCGTTGTTTGCATAACTGGGCCTATTCACCACAATAAAAATATTGTTTTACGTCTTCAAAGTGACCTAATTTGGTTCAATTTTAGCCAGTGATGGAAATCGACTTTTTTCGATTGAACTGAAAGCTGAAACAAAATAGTACTGAAAAAGACCAAATAGTACTGGGCTCTTTTAAATTGATTAAAGTCAATAAAAACGTGAATTGAAAGACAAAATTTATATAATAACAAGAACAAAAAAACAGATAAAATTCATTTGTTATAAAAAACACTAAGGTAACATTAATAGGAATAAAGTAGTAGCCCGTGGCGTAATGGTTAGTGTGATGGACTGTCACGCTGGAGGTCTGGGTGCTTCTCGTCTAGCCGTTCGGAATCGGCATACAATTGTAGGTCCCTTCCATTCCTGATCTAGGGGCTTTAGGTTGAGTATCGCTTCCATTCCCGCAGTGGGTGTGGATCTCATTGCCCCTGTAATTCCTATACATGCTAGTCTTTGAACTTTATTAAGCGTTTTGCAATTAGTTTTTTTGTCCATCGCGCTCCACCAAACCAGGCTACCATATGTAAGGATCGGTCTTAAAATCGCCGTGTACATCCACATTATGATCTTAGGGTTTGGACCCCAGGTCTTTCCAAAGATCCTGTTGCAGGAGTAAAAAGCGATCATGGCCTTCTTGGCTCAATCTTTAGTGTTCAAACCCCAGTTTAGCTTTTTGTCAAGAATTACGCCCAGATATTTGGCATGTTCTGAAAGCCTAAGTCGGGTTCCATCTTTTGATGGTAGGACAAAATCTGGTATTTTCCTTTTGTTAGTAAAAAGTACCAGTTCGGTTTTTTCCGGGTTGACCGAGAGTCCACATTTCCTCGTCCAGCTACAAACTTTCAACAGAGCGTAGTTAATCTGTTCGCTGGTTGTGGAAAGAAATTTACCACTCGCTAGCAGCACCAAGTAGTCTGCGTAGGCGACTACTTTGACACCGCTGTGTTCCAGTTCGATCAGGATTTCGTTCATAACCAATATCCACAAAAGTGGTGAGAGAACTCCTCCTTGTGGAGTCCCCCTAGATGTGGGTACTTTGATCTGTGCATCCCCTAGTTCCGAGTAAATCCATCTGTATTTAAACATACACATAATCCAGTTTATGAGGGAATTATCTACTTCAAGGTATACAAGTGCTCTTTTTACCGCATCATTTTGTACATTGTTGAAAGCTCCTTCATTGTCCAGAAAAGCAGCTAGAGTGTACTCTTTGTTCTTGAGTGTTGTTTCTACTATGCCTACTAAGTTGTGGAGTGCTGTTTCAACACTTTTTCCTTTCGTGTAAGCGTGTTGGACAGGTGACAACACATTCGGTTTTAGAGTACTTCGTATGTGTATATCTATTAGTCGTTCAAAGGTTTTTAAAACAAACGATGTTAGACTAATGGGTCTGTAGTCTTTGGCTTTCGTGTGGCTTGGTTTTCCAGCTTTCGGTATGAAGACTACTTTTATTTCACGCCATGCCAAGGGAATGTATCCCCACTTAAGGATATTGGGTGACATGTTTAGTGTTCTTCTGTAACATCCTTTGCTAGAATTTTTCTAAGTCTTGCTGATTCGTTTGTTCCTTCAATTTGGGTGCAGAAGGTTTGCCACGAGCTGCGTTTTGCCCGTTGTGTTTCAGCTTTGAATTTTCTTTGACTGTTTTTGTATGCTTCCCTGTTTAATTCATTTCTAGTTCGTTTGCCTGTATTGAAAAGTCTTCTTGTTTCTTTTCTTATAATGCCAATTTCGTGTGTCCACCAAGGTGGTTTATTATTGCCTTTCCTCACCTGTTTAAGGGGACATCCTTTTTTAAAAGCTTTATTTAGAATTTCTGTGAATTCTGAGGTGGCTCTATCTAAGGATTCAGGTCCAATTATTGAATTATTTTCTAAGGAGTTAATCCTAGTCTCTAATTCCCTATATTGAAAGTGTCCCAGTTCGTATTACGAAGGTTTCTAAATGATTTCTTGGAGGCTATTGTGTCTGGTATGAGAAATTCAATGATTTTGTGATCAGAGAAAGATAGCTCTTTTGACACCCTCCATTGTTCTATTGGTATTGTGCCTGAGTTGTTTGTTAAAGTAATATCAAGCACCTCAAACGTTGGTTCTCTACCCCTATTTGCTATTAATAAATTGTTCTTAATAATAAATTCAAAAACAGACTCACCTCTATTATTTATGTCAGTGCTACCCCACTGGGAATGATGCGCATTTGCATCGCATCCTAGCACTAAGTCGTGTTCTTTTTCCGCAGCATGAAGTACTAACTGGCATGTTAGTTCAGCTGGTGGCCCTTCCGTCCCTTCCCCAGGCATATAGCATGAAGCTATAATGAGCGGTGGCAGCCCATCTCTCTCCAACTTGACGGCCGTTTGATCTAAATTACTGGATAGAAGAAAAAGGTTAAACTGTTTTCTAGCTACGATACATGTTCTAAAGCTACTGTTTCTTCCCACCTGAGCAGTTTTGTACAGTATGGTTTCTTTTGTATTCAGCCCTCTGATTTTGCCTCCTGCTAACCAGGGTTCTTGCACGGGGATGACGTCAATTTGTCTATTCTCCAAGAGATAGACTAGGTTGGCACCGGCAGCTTTGCTGTGGTGAAGATGTATTTGATACAAAATTTTTTTTGTTCTGATTGGCTACTTGTCTAAGCTTGCATCGGTTTGTACCAATGCGAACCTTGAAACTAATTTTTCGTAGAAGTGGCACCGATTTTTGGCTAAGTAGCACCGTCACTTCTGTCCCTTCGGCGGTCTGTTCTGACGACAACATCCCAGTTCTGACTGAGTTGTTCGGTGTGTAGGGATCTAAGATATCTTTGGATACGGTCCCTCGGGATTACAGGTCCTTTAATAACCAATTTCGCCTTAGGCCTAGTAATGTGTCTGATCTCCTTCTTATTAATAAGGCGGAGTTCAGCATTTTGCCAGGGAATTTTGGTTTTCTTCACGAAGTCTTGGAGCCATGCATAGGTATATTTATCCTCGCATGCTAAAAGCTTGAACCCTTGCAGGGTTTGGATGGTACCGAAGAGGGGCAGTGGCCTATTCTTAACGATAGCCTCGTTCACCTCGTCAAGTATTCTAGACTCCAAGAGTTTCCACTGGTCTTTCGTCAGTTTCCGTGATGGGTTTCCAAGGTCGGCAATTGCCGCCTGTTGGCCCTCTGCGGTCACCTTCGAAAACCTAGCCTTTTCCCTCTTATTTTCTGGTGAGGAGTTCTTTGGAGATATTGTGTCGTCCTTCCTAACTCTTTTGGATGACCCTGCAGTAGGGTGTGGGTTAGAGAGGGGCGGGAGGCCCGACTGCACTTTCCCCAGCACCGTCCCTTGGGTAACCTTGGAGTTTGATTCGTTCCGACTATCTTTTGCTTGTTGTGTTCGTTTTTGCGTCCTGTACACGCTGATACGATCTGTACAGGGCCTGCTTTTCCTTTGTCGTTAGTGACTTCGGATTCCTTCTGCTGAGCTGCCGGATGATCTTCTCAGCGTTTCGTTTTTGTCTGTACTGTATTTCCCTGTCACTTAGGCGACCCTTTGTCTGACGTCGCACTTGTGTTACAGGTACAGCTCTGTCTTTGGTCACGGTTTTTCTTCTTGGTTCGAGGGAATTTTCCGCATTTGGATTGCATTTAGGGCTATGGCCCATAATGTTTTCCTTTTGCGTTTCCTTCCCTCTGGCCCCATCATCGATTGTCTTCTCAACTTCGAGACAATTAGGAGCAAGAGGCTTCATGTTTAGTCTAGACCTTGAGAGAGACGGATCTCTGATACTGCTTGTCGTGTCAGTAGTACCTATGGGATTTGATTTCTTCAAAACCCCTGGGTTGCGTGTGGGGCTATGGCCCCGCTCGTTTCCCAGATGCGCGAAATTTACAAAATTCCCACCCGAGTTACTCGGCTTAACTTCCAGTCCCGTAGGAGCGGGAGGCTGCTTGCAACGACTGGTTGACAGTGATGGTACATCAAAACAAAATTAATCCCTACGGTATCCACAAAAAATCCCTACTTTAAGAAATTTATCCCTACACCTAAAAAATCCGAAAAATAACACATTTAAGGCTCTCCCAAACCAATGCGAAACATTCGTATGTCAAAATTTATTTACATCGTGATATATGAGAGTGCCCACACCAACGCGGCGAAAAAACATATGAATTAATTTTGACTGACGAATGTTTCTTCGCCGCAACGAATGTTTCGCATTGGTTTGGGAGAGCCTTTAAGGAAAGAAAATTAAGATGTTGGTTTAATGATTTTATTTAACTTTTTTTTAAGGATTATTGCAGTTTATAATAATTGTTAAAATAAATAAGGGGAAGCTTCAAAAAATTTAAATACATAAATGTAAAATAAAAAAAACTTTTACACTTTTATGATCAATTAATAAAAATATTTTTTTCAAGCAGCAGTGTAGGTTCTGCTTCTTTCTGGAAAATGTACATACATAATTATTTTGAACCGATTTTCCGCTGCTTGCTTAGTTTTTTTTTCTCACACAGTTTATTTTATAAGCTCACGATAGAATGAGACATTTAAATTAGAAACAAAATGGTGGAAGCACATTAGGTATACTTCATTAATGATATGTGGTAAGATGTTTAGAAAGAAAAATATTTTGGGATATAAGTATAATTATTGCAGGGTGTGTGTTAAGATTAAAAAAGAAATACAAATTATTTAAAATTTTAAAAATCCCTACGCTTTCATAGAAAACTCTGATATATCAAAAATCTGTCCTTTTGCCCTACTGTGTCTCATTCAAGACAAAAATCCCTACGTGTAGGGATTTTTCCCTACGTGTACCATCACTGCTGGTTGACTGCTTCGATTCCCCTGGCTTAGGTTTTTGTTTGTCTGTCATTTGTCTGGTTGATGGTGTCACCTTCCCCTTACGTTGGGTTTTCCCTTCGCAAGTGTTGGGTGGTCACATCAACTGTTTTACGCACAAGGCTTTCGCCTCAGAAACCTCCTCCGAAGTACAGGCGTGAGGTCCGTTCTTCTTCGTACATTCCTGCTGCAAAAAGTCCTGTGCGTTACGTAATCGTTTTCGTTCCAGTTCCGTTAAGTCAATCCACCTCCTTGAACCAAGTCGTTTGATTGTCTTTTTGCTATTGGCTAACCTACTATGCCTCGAGGCAGTAGACAATCTTGAAAAATTGGAACTAGCCTCAGAACAGCAGTCACTGATATCATCAATGTCCACTGTTCCGTCACTAGTTCCATCTCTCATTCCGAAATTGGCAAAGGGGTCGAGAAGAAGGTCCTCTTCTTCCTCAGTCAGGGTCTTGTCCGTTGCGTCATTGTATATATACTCTTATAGTAATATCATGGCTCAAATAATTGCCGTTTCTTATGGTGAGGATTGTTAGAACTAACGATTTAAGAGACTTTTCAATTTGTGAAGAGATTAAATGAGAGGAAAATAAGAAGAAAACGAAGGCTAAAGACAGAAAAGAAGAATAGAGAAGGCTATACAAAATGTATGAGGTTACAAGGGAGAAAAAAAATAACTGTTTTGTTTTGGCTGTCGATTTGTTTTCTATAGGAATGAGATAGAAAAAGAGGAAGTATATAGAATAAAGATGACAAAAAAAACAAAAACAATTTGTATGTTCCCAAATGATAAAGTAGGAATCATCTGTTTGCGGCGGGCAAGTAGACAGATTTTTTTTTCCATAGGCGATGTAGGAAATGAAGAATGTGTGCATAGGTAAGTATATAGGTAAGTATGATCGGGGGTAGGTTTTGGTTTTATGCGTATTCAATTTTCTTGCCCAATTTCAGTTTTATTTTTATGTATGAGCATAATTTCCTTGGTACTTTTCAGAGGCTAGAAGAAGGAATCTTTATGTGATGTTGAGGTAGCTTAATTGTTGATAGTTTCATTGTTTGCTAGAAAGAATCCCTATGCGATGTTAAGTGGTTAAGTAGGTTAAGTTATTTTATTTGTTATTTTTTTTATTATATAAAAGAAAAAATATATACTAAAATTTATTGAATAGCAAATTTTATATAGGGGTGCACTAAGAACGGATTTTTTGAAATTGGTACATTTAATAGGGTTTTAAGGGTAAAAACTGAAATAAAGTCGAAAAACTAACTTCTAAGCCCGTAGTCGTACAGACTTGATTTTTTTTATTTTAAAGATTAAAAAAAAGTTAGGAAAAAACGGGTACATCTTTTTTTTTATTTAAAATCTATAAACTGAGATATAACCGATTTAAGACTGAAAATTGACAAATAGTCGTTACGAAAAGTAGGGGAGAGTGAGTACGAAAGTAACATTTTGGATATTTTGTACCATAATTTGAAAACTCCTCTACATAACGAAATGAAAGAAAGTCCATATCAATGAGAGGACATTTGGCTTTCATAAACTACTTTAATAATTTCTAAACTCGTGATTGTTTCAAGTCTATGCTGTGAAAAAGAAGCTTAAGTCAAATGTTACAAACGTCCTTTAGGGTGTGTCGGTTGTAACACAGAGCAAGGACGATTGTAACACCACATAAATGTATGTAAACAAAATAATTAAATTGGTTGTACTTCATTTTTAATTCAAAAAACCAAGGAACACATTTATATTAATTACAAAATAATCATAATATATGTAATATACATGCATCCAACTTCAACTTTGAAAGAAAAAAATGAAAAAAGAGGTAATTTTATTTTTTCTATACACAATCACTCTAAGAACATACTTCGTATTCATCTGAGAAAACTCAATTGTACGCTCGGTATCCCACAGCTGGATAAACAGCTTCGCCATGGGAGTCTCGTAACAATTTTGTCTTACGTATAAAACGATCTAGTGTCACATGACACATATTATGAATCCTTGCGATGCTTCGAGGTGAGCTCCCACCTTTGAGGACTTCCTCTGCTGCCTTCATATACACCTCTCTTGAAATCATTCCTCGAGAGCTCTTTCTTATACGTTGACGTGGTATAGCTCACTTTAAACTCGCGCATAAACTTTTGCTTGTAAATATAAAAAGTAAACGTCAAGCTTGCATTTATAGCGTGGACGGTTGTAACATGTTACAATCGTCCACACAAAAAATGTTACAAACGTCCACCCCTTGTTTTTTTAAAATAAAAAATAAATTAAAGAGATACTGTTAAGCGCATCATTAAAAGACTTATTTCACACGAATCGGTACAAAATAAACTATAAGTAGGTTGCTTTATTTAAATAAATAGTTAACTATATTAAATAAAAAAAGAAAAAATCACCAACAAACAAAAAAATCGTTTTGCACTCAAATTTCACGTTTTAAACTTTATGTGGCACTGTGATTAATGCTGACACTTGTTTTTTGTGGAAGCATTCAGCACGTAATTGCGAAGAATTCAACATTAAAAAATGAACACATACAGGATTAGTTTTTCGTAAAAGTTGAATGTTACAACCGACCCACTGTTACTTTCGTACTCACTCTCCCCTACTTAGTAGTTTCATGGGGGTAGATATTTAGCTATTTTTATTTTAACATATTTTTAAAGATAATGAAAAAAAATTATCCATGTTTAAGGAATTTTTGGTAGGATTTTTTTTCATAACCAAAATGATTTTTGAAAAAGGTTAAATTTGTTTGGTCAAATTTTCAAAGTACTTGATTTTTATCTTTTTAATGGGTTGATGGAAAAGAGTGTGTGTGTGAGTAGACCAGTTGTGTTCTTGGCTGAGCTCCAGAACTATTCGAATAAAATCGCATTTTAACCACAAAATAAAACCTCAAAGTGCATCTCAAGTCAAATTTAGACATAACCTAAGGGTAAGTCGAAAAAAAACTTCAGAAATATTCTTTATTCTGTAAGAAAAAGCAAAATTAAAACAATAAATATGCACCGGACACCACCAAACAACGACTACGATTGCAGTACAAACACAAATACACCGTCAACGGTCCCTAAACGGAGATTAATAGAGATTTCCCCCGATTTTCCTCCAAAAAAGATAGCTTCAGGTGCTGAAAGTAAATTATCTGTCGGCAACATGTCGGTTGAAGCTCTGAAAAATTTAATAAAGGGCTCAATGTCAACTTTGTTGGATGAAAAACTAAAAGATATGCCGACAAAAACTGACTTGGAAGGAATTGTAGCGGAATTACACATACTACAGCAAAAAAATGTATCACTACAACACCAAATACAAAAAATGGAATCTCGATGCGTCTCACTAGAGCAGCAAGTTGAATGGCTATCAAAGAAAGCCAACGAAAAAAACATCGTCTTGCACGTCCCCGCTGCCGCTGTGAACGGAGCGGTAGCAACGGACAGGGCAAAAACACTGTGCCTCGACTTGCTGAAAACGCAAAACGATGCAGTTATAGCTTCAGTAAGATTACTAAAATCGCGAAATCCAAAAATTGAGAATGTAATTGTGGAGCTACGAGATAGAGAAGACGTCGGAAGAATCCTAGAATTTGCACCAACTTTAAGAAACACGGGCATTTCCATGCATAGGGACTATCCAGCTGCGGCGCGTGAGAGACGAAGACGAGTACTGCAACTTAGAAACGAGTTAACAACAAAAAATCCGAGACTAAAGATTCATTTACGAGGAGAAACACTTAAAATTCATGAAATAACATATTATTTCGATGCAAACAACAACCTATCGAGCCATGATGAGGGCGGAATGTCATACATGGAGCAACTGCGAAGTTCAAGTGACAGAAGTGAAATGTCATCCATATACAGAACTTGCCAAGAAACTGGCCCCAGTGGTTCTCAAACTGTGATGGGAAATGAACGCATACAGCGCCTTTAATCAAAATGCCGTCAGCCACCTAAATCAAAATTTTAATGTTAATGTTCTTACTTTAAGTATTATTTCATATAATGTAGCAGGCTTAGCAAATAAATTACTTTTTAATGATTTTTTCAAATATGTTAATAATTTTGATATTTTTGCTCTTTGTGAAACTTTTATTGATAAAACTATGGATATTTTCGAAAACACCTTCATAAACCATAAACTCTTATGGATTCCTGCAACAAGAGAGTCCTCCCATGGGAGAGCTAGTGGAGGCTGTCTTTACGGTATCAAAAAAAATTTAAAAACTGATTGCTGTTTTGTAAAAGTATTCGATAGAGATTTGATTGAACTAAAAATGGATCGGAGCAGACTATACATTATTCCAGTTTATATTAACTGCAACAAATGGACACAGGAATTTTCTTGTTTATACAATTTTCTTTTGGAATTTGGAAAAGAAGATATAATTATTATTGGAGATTTTAATGGAAGAGTAGGAGCAACCCAAATTTTAAATGAGGAACCAGAACTTCTAAGAGAACAATTTGAAGAAGAAAGAAATGCAAGAGATGAAAAAATCGATGGAAATGGAAAGAAGCTGATTGAAATGTGTGAATCGTTAGGTTTTACATTACTAAATGGGTGCACAAATAGTGACAAAAGAGGTCATTTCACATTTACTAGGGGTACTGCGTGTTCCACGATCGATTATTGTTTTGTAAAAGGAAAGTGGCTCGAGCACATATCTGACTTCAGTGTAGATGAACAAGAACATTCGGATCATTTCCCAATATCTGTGCAGGTCAATTTGAAGGTGCAGCACGAAACTCCTACACAGCAGTGTTTGTTGCCAAAACTACGATGGAAACAGAACGATGTAGAGAAGTACACTGCAAACCTAAATCTTGTTACGAACCTTATAAATGTAAATGAACTCCAATCCATTAGAGGACCGGATGTCCTCATTGCAGCTATAACGGAAGCAGCGAGACCTCTCCAGACAAGCACAAAATCAAAGGGTAAGCAGCCATGGTATGATTGGGAGTGCGAAACAGCGAGGAAAAAATCTTTTGCCTTTCTACGCCTTGTGAGAAGAAGTAACTCAAACCACGCAAAAGCTATGTACCAAGATGCAAATAAAAAGTACAAATCCATATGCATAGAGAAGCAAAGATTATATACTCAAAACCTCTCGACAATACTAGGGACCATAAAAGATAGTCGGTCGTTTTGGAAGACTGCGAAAATGCTCAACAGAGCTCTTTTCACGAGAGGAATCAAAGTAGAATCAGAGATTTTAGCTGATCATTTTGAACAACTACTTAACCCTCAACCTAATCAAAACGCAATGCAATGTGCACTTCCATATCGACAAGATATAACACTAGACCGATCCATAGACTTTCTAGAGGTCATTAGAGTTCTACGCCGATGCGGAACAAATAAGGCCCCTGGTGAAGATCGAATCTCATATGAATTTTTCAAAAACGCTACAGATGATTACCTCCAAAAACTTACACTAGCATATAATTTTATATGGGATACAGGAAAGTACCAGAAAGCTTCAAGAGAAGTGTTATTCTGCCTATTTTCAAAAAAGGAAATCCGAATGAACCGAGTAACTACAGGGGCATTTCGTTTTTAAATGCGATTACTAAAATCTTTACGGGAATTTTACTGGATCGCCTTACAGTTAACACATATTACTTAAACGATAACAACCTTCTAAGCGAGTTCCAAGCCGGCTTTCGGAAAGAATACAGCACAGTTGATAACATTTTTTCTCTGACAAGTATCGCTCGGTTGTATATGGACAAGGGGAAAAAACTATATGCGTTCTTCGTAGACTTCAAGGCTGCTTTCGATTGTATCGACAGAAGAGCCCTTTTCTACAAACTAAGGAACCTCGGAGTTTCAACTAAAATGTTAAATATTTTACAAAAGATCTATGAAGAAAACAAATCTGCAGTGTGGGATGGAAATATTCTCTCCAATTGGTTCGAATCAACAACAGGAGTTAAACAAGGATGTCTCTTGAGCCCGCTCCTCTTTTCAATTTATTTGGATGACCTGACCACCGCTCTGCCCGGAGGAATAACATTTGAAGGACTTTCAATAAAACTCTTACTTTATGCCGATTGTCATACTTGCTGAAACCCCAAACATGCTACAATTAATGATAAATAAGTTGCAACACTACTGTACACTATGGAACCTTCAATTAAACACAAGCAAATCAAAAGCAATGATATTCCGAAATGGAACAGGTCGGCACGCGAGGGATGAATGCTGGACATGGCAAAATGAAAAACTTGAAACAGTGAAAGAATACAAGTACCTTGGAGTTCTGATCACTTCAACATTGTCATTTAAGAAACACCTTCAAGTAAAACTACAGGAGTCAAAGCGAGCAATAAACTGCACTTGGAAAAACGTTCTGAGCAAACAAAATATTGCACCTAGTGCAAAATGTAAAATCTTCGAAGCAGTCATGCGATCAATTATGTTCTACGCAGCACAAATTTGGGGTGTTTTCGAGTTTGATGATGTAGAAAAACTTCTTAGATATTTCATCAAGAGAATCTTCAGACTTCCAGAAAATACGCCAACGTATATGTTACACATAGAAACTGGTCTACCGCCTCTCTATATACACACACTTCAGCTGCATTTTTCATATATTTTAAAAATTCTGAATCAACCAACCCATCGGCTTACAAATAAAATAGTCTTATTTCTCAAAGACAGAAATCTTCAATTCTTCACTGAATGGACGAGATTGGGTGACCGCCATGGTATTCAATTTCCCCAACACAATGAAAGAACTTTCAGTGGCACCCTTCAGGTGCTTTTAGTGAAAATTGAAGAATCAACAAGAAGTAACTTCAAAGAACAAAGCCAACATAGCCAATCAAGAACTTTTTATAAATTGCTGAATCATGATCTTGCCGAAAAAAATTATTTCGATGACCGAAACACTCTTGATTTTATATCAACAGTTTTTAAAGCCAGGGGTGAGCTTATTAACCTGAACTACTTGCCATATAGAAATCATAGAATTCCTGAATGCACATTATGTAACCTGCGATGCAGAGAAGATATAGGCCACTTAATTGGTATCTGTCCCATTCTAAATTCGATCCGAAGGTCATTTTGGGGAAAAACTACACTTTCAACAAATGAAATTATTCACGCATTAAATGGTGAAAATTGGAATATCCTCTACAACTACCTGAAATCTGCACTAAAATATCGGCAACAAATTATTAACGAATCATTTTAACTTTTAGTACTTATATTTATTTATTTATTCGCTTTCTCTTCTTTGTATTTTACTATAATTTATAAATTAACAAAGAACCTTACTGCTTTATAAAAGAACTCTTTTTTCGGCTGACGGCATAATGCCAATGTCCTATTGTGAATATTTGTTTTGTACTAAGCATTGTGTAATTACTTATGTTTATTAATTTTAAATGCCAATAAAATCACACTTTACTACTACTACTACTACTAATGGGTTGATGGAAAAATCTAAAATTTCAATATGTTATAGATATAAGTATTTGATAGAAATCAAATGGTAAAAATTTTATCTTTCTAACTTATCATTTGACAGATTTATTTAAGAAAGTAAAAATTTTAAATTTTTTTTTTTTTTTAATATCTTTTTAGTAAAGAGTCGTACCTACAGGTTTGCAATGTACTAATGAATTAAAGCTATATGTTCTAGGAATTTGTATAAACAAAATTATATGCCTGCTGTACCACTGAGCTGAGAAATTAACAATATAATATTGTTAACACATATTACTTAATAACATGTGAGTGTGTGCATGGATTGATTTAGTTGTTTCTTATATTTAATCTCAACAGAACAACCATTAATTTTATACCTCATTTTTTAATCTACCTTCTATATTAGCGTCATAATTACTTTTTTAAAATTCATACAAAATCGGCTAAAATCCACAGAAATGCTCTGCTTTGTCAACAATCGTCAACCAGTGCAAAGCACCGTTATCTCAAATTATTTTTTATTCGATTTTTTTTCAATATACAAAATCATAACTTCATTTCTACTCGACCGATATTAAAAGTTAAGATCTCAAAATTTAGCTATGAGATGTGGCTAAATTTGTGTATAAAAATTATTGAGGGGGGTTGAAAATTTTCATACTAAAAGGGTGTGTACATGACCATGATTTTCACCACGCCCATCAAATATTTTCAAATTTAAAAATTATATATTTTGAAAATCTAACAAAAAAATTGATATATAAAACATAACTGTGCATTGCTCACAAAATACGATTAAACGGATAAAATAGCTTTATTTTGACTAAATAGTGAACATTATAACTTTTTATTTAACCGATTATCAAAAATTAAATTTTATAATAATTTCCACCAATAAACAATTATTTTGGTATATAAAACATATTTCTACGATAACCACAAGCTTTAATATGGATTTTTTTTTAAACTTCAAAAATATAAAAAAAAACAGTTTTTTTACAAAATGAAAAAAATAATGTAATTTTTTTCTCAAATATATTTATTTTTTTTTTAAACATCAAAAATATAATTTTCTTTTGTAATATTTTTTACCAAAAAAAAGCTACCTATTTATTGAAAAAAATTGAGTTGTTGCTTACCAAATGTTGTTTTCAAAACGCATCTACCTATTATAGGTATGTATATTGTATATGTACTTATTTACCTACCTCCTTCTTTCAATTGAAAATAATTTTGTTTCTTTTTTTGGTCTAACTAGGTACTAGGTAAGCTTAGGTACTGATACCTACCTAACAAGTTTCTTTTCTTTTAAGTTTCAAATACCTGAGTTCATTTTTCAATTCAAAATAGGGTACCTACATACATATATATTTTGTCTTCAAAAAAGTTATGACCTACATTTACATACCCAGGTGCCTACCTATACCTACCTATGTACTTGTTGTTTGTTTGTGCGACCCAGTCGTGCCCATTTTTTTTGTTTTGAATTTAATAAAGCTAATATAAATTTGACGGGTCCTTTATACTCCCTTTAAGTATGAAATTTTTCATCCCTCCTCAAAAATTTGTAAACACAATTTAGCCACATTTTAGAACTAAGTTTTAAGATCTAAAATCTCTGCGACTTTTTATTAAAAAGATATTGATACAAAACATAAAAATTTTTTTTCATAATGTTTACCCTTATATAAATCTGTTCAATTGATAGAAATACAAATATAGTTATACCTATAACATATTAAAATTTAAGATTTTTCCAACTACCCATTAAAATATAAAAATCAGAAACTTTGAAAAATTGACCAACAAAAATGTATGTTTTTCAAAAATCATTTTCGACACGAATAAGAATCCTATCGAAAATTCCTTAAACATGAATAATTGCTTTATTCATCTTCTATAAAAATATGGAAAAATAAAAAAAATAAAAAATCTACACCCATGCAACTACTAAGCACTTTTCGAATTGACTATTTTTGAATTTTCATCATTAAAACATTTAAAACTCGTTTTGCCGTCGGTAGTTCGCATTGGGGATATGGTTTTGCCGTCGGCAAAACGTATATGAGTTTTTTTTGTTTTGTTGATCTTGTTGCATGTTGCGTTGCAACACTATTAAATTTAAGAATTAAAAAAAATGCTTTTTTAGTGCACTCCTACATAAAATTATTATTATTATAAAATTATAATTTATAAAATTAATAATTTTAATACTTATAAATAAAGCTGTAGCGTCATTGGGAAAAGTAATTGTTATTTATAAGTAGTTGGTATACATGTATGCATGTAATGGGTACCTATAATATTGTCAATTGATATTTTTACCTTCCCATTGGAAATTATTGTAATTGTTGCGATTTGTTGAACTATTTAGAATACTTAACAAATGTTTTTTCACTCAAATATTTTGAAAAAAAAAAACATTATATCGATTTCAAATTCTTGCCAAAAATGTATACCTATATCATCTAAGTGTTGTGTAATTTTGAGATTACCTCTAAAAAGCTAAAAATTAAATTGTTTTAATTCGAAAAATTTTTAACATCAGAATCGAAATTTTGCATATGATTCCTATATTTTTTAAGCTATTTACAAACAAATTTTACTATTATAAATATAGCTAAAGTACAAAATTTAGGCAATGTAACATTTTGCCCTGTATCTCTATATCTATACCTACCTTTATACTGATTATCCAAAAACCCAAAGTTATTACACTATATAATAGGTATATAATTATGTAATATAGGTATACTCTACCACCCAGCACTTAGGTAAATATGTATGTATTGTATATGGTTTTCAAGTGCACCAATGGGAAGTTGGTAGTGTGGGTCGACCCCAGAATCATTTTTCAAAAATATTTTTTTTTACCCAAAAAAAGCTTTTTATTGAAAAAAATTGAGTTTGTTGAATTGAGTTTCAAAATGTTTCTAGGTACCTACCTATGCATAGGTACCTATTTACGTAGGTACCTACTTACCTTCAATTCAAAATAATTTTGTTTATTTTTTTTAATACATACCTACCTACCTTACGACCTTACCTATATTAATTGATAATACCTATGTAGGTACATACATTAAAATAACCTTACGTACCTACCTACTTAGGTATATCAAGTTTTAATTTACCTACCTACATACCTCAATTCAAAATATTTAGGTACCTATGTACCTACCATAGCTACCTATTTTCATGCTTTTTTTGCAAAAAAATTTAATTTCTTTAAATACCTACCCAGTATAGCTACCTACTAATTTATAAAAATGTACATACATATCTACCTACATGATACAATATGGTACCAATGGCCAATATATTAACCTTGCAAAATCGTGCAAAAAACCATATACCCATAGCCATCAAAAGAAAGCAACAAAAACTCATTGAAAAAAACTGGAAGAACATAACCCAAGAATAAGCCCATAGGAAAATATATATTTTCATTTTCTCATTTTCTTCCCCTTATTCTCGTTGTTGACTGACAAAAACATCTGACTCCCTTACTACCATTATAGTTGTACGAATTTAATCAATATTCTCCTCTCCCTCTTACTAATTGTTTTTATTTTTCCTTGCATCCCCAGGTTTCCATTGTGCATTTAAGCGATTTTAACGCCAATTTCAGCACATTTCGTGAGTACTACAAAATTTGAGCCATGATATTACTATAAGAGTATATATACAATGGTTTCGTTCATATGTTCGTCTTCGATGTTTAGTTTCGTCATTGTATATATACTCTTATAGTAATATCATGGCTCAAATGGTTTTCTTTCACTCGCTCGGATTTTTTGTATACATCTGTCCTGCTCTACTTTTCTGCTTAATGCAGACGCAGATACATGTAAATCCACCATAACATTCCAAAAACGTTCTACATGTTCGTCTTCATATCTGCATTATGGCACTTCCTATAATCTGCATGTACGAAGATCTTCTGCATTTTGGTGTTCCCTCTTTACCCAACAAATGTAAATTTTAATTTTGCATCCCCCTTTTTTTTTTTTTTGCAGAAGTCAGAGGAAGATACATGTATATCCACCATAGAGAGCCCATATACTAACGGTGTTTGTTTGACCGCTTTCACACAAGGAAACTGAGTTGTCAGAAACTAGCTAGTTTGTAGACGAGAAGGGTGTGCCGGGAGGTTTTTTGTCTTCCTTTTACGTCTTCTCACCAGCAAACTAAAAAATCCCCGGCAACTCAGTTTCCTTGTGTGAAACGGGTCTTTCTTCGCCGCGCCAAATATTTCGCGCTGGTTTGGGAGAGCCTTAATATGAATAGCATTGTCTCTATTAAAAAAAAAAAACCAAAAATAAAAAAAAAACTAGCATCCGATAGCCTCAGGAATAATAGTTTTTTTTTTGCCACTTTGCATCAATTGGGCTTTTCAAGAAACTATATTTATATACATATATCTAAAAAAAAGAATGTATACACAAATGTACTTTGGGGTAAAACTATGCAATACAAACAAATATAAATACACAACAACAATTGCATTCACTGGACATGGATTTTTAAGACTCATTTTTTTTCATGGCCTGTGGAGGTGCCCCATATGGGAATGACAATCGACTAGCAGTCCATGTATAATGTGTCAATGACTTCTATACTATGAGCCTGATTACACGATTCGTTTTTTCGGTCGTTTCCTCTTTCTTCTTCACGAACGTTCATGATTACATGGTTCGCGAAAATGCATACGTACTTCCATTCGTTATTTTGACTTTCATGCAATTTGGGGTTGTTTTGTAAGAAAATAATCATTAGTAATAAATAAAAATATTTTTTAATCACTTATTTCTCAAATACAATAGTATATTAGGTATATCCAATTACGAAAAACAATTTTCCAATTCAATCATTTTTGTTCAAATCGTTTTTTGCTAACATCGAGGAGCATTGTGGTTGCCAAATCAGAAACGTCAAAGTTCAACCAGAAAAAGTCTTGAAATTTTCATTCCTGCTTTCGTTACTTCCTTCCCTCTACATTTCTTCTCCCCTCACCCAATCTGTCAAAAAGGCGAAAGACGAAACAACCGAAAAAGCGAATCGTGTAATCGGGCACTTATACTACGTTTCCACCAACCACTAAACCGAGATTTAGGTAATGAGATTTGTTTGGTGTTTCCACTGCACAAAAAGAGGATAATGGCAAAACGATTCAAATGGTGTTTCATTTTTTTGATATGAAGTGGAAGTGAGATGGAAAGTTTTTATTTACATTTACATCTGTCAATAAACGAAAATGGGTCGGTTCCACAATTATTATTTGAAAAAAAAGTTTGATTAGATTTGAATGAGTTTCATTTGAAATCATCATCTGAGGAGATTAAAATTTGTATGGTAAATCTTGTAGATTTCAAGGAGATTTGTGATAATCTTACTTAATCTCGGTTTAGTGTCTGGTGGAAACGTAGTATTAGATTAGGGTCGGATTGTAGACCCAAGTTTTTCGTCACCTGAGTTGAGAACCGCGTTTTAAGTTCAGTTGATATGGTATTAAGATTACAGATTAAGGAAATGGTCTATATACATTTCTCACAGGTAAAGTCTTATAAATTTAAGTACGTTCTTCGCATAGTTATCAAAACAAATAAATAATTTTACTCACACATAATATGCAAGAACACTGTTGTCAACAAATCCATCAGATAGACTCTTCGACCCACGTTTTTTATCAAAAAATTCAACTCGTTTTCACTTGCTGCCTTCACTGGAGATGAACGACGGATATGCCACTGCTTTCATTTCAACTCAATGTAGGTTTACAAAGGGGCCAATCAAGCTTGAAGCTCGCTTCAGTACCTCATATAAGCGGGGTATAAAATGGTAAAATAATGGCAAAAATCAATTCATTAATGACATGCATGTAAACGAAGAAAAAATAATGACTATTTGAAGTTCTGGCATTATTATGACAAGAATGAGCAGGTTCATTTTTATTGTGTGTTATTAATATTGAAAAATAATAACAGCACAATGCTTACACGATGCCTTTATGAGACTGATTATCCATACATATACAATTCGTTTTTTGTTTGTCTCGTCATTTTTTCAAAGAACATAAAAGTGAATATTTTTGTGTGCCACCATAATTTGAAAAAGGTTGTTCTACCATAAGTCTATGTCAGCTCAACATATTTGAATTTTATCAAAATCGGTCAAAGAACAAAGAAGTTGACATTTTTTTGAACTAAAACATTGACATCTAAAACATATTAAAATTTTAACAAAATCGGTCAATGAACAAACAAGTTGACATTTTTTGAGCCACCATAATTTGAAAATATTTTTTTTCATTCATAATTCCATCTCAGGTACAACTTGTATCAAATCGGTCGTTAACATTTTTAAATCGATAATAATTAAAATATTTAAATGAAAATTGTAATAATTTTTAAAATTTTATGTTTTTTTATGCTCAACCAGACGCTGTTAAGCCATTTTTTTCCGAATTACCCCCTGCCGAGAACATTTGTTACAAGTTAAACACATAAAACAAAAAAAAAACATAAGTTTATTAAAAAAAAAAGTAAATCGCGAGGTTCGACCTGTGACCCCTGGCACCATAGGCGGTAACACATCTATCAAGCTACGTTCAGCATTATATTTTCATGGCTGATTTTTATGATAACATATGTATGTATAGTTAACTTTTCGGTTGGTTAAGATTTGAATTATTGTTTTATAAACAAATTACGAGGTTTTCTAATCAAATTGTTGGATGACCATTTAAATCTTTTTAGGGTCACTAAATAAAAGTCCTTTTGCATTTGGAATTCAATTTGGTAACCGAGTTATATGCATTTAAAAGCCCCATACAAAGTGCAACTTGTGTATACTTAAAAAAAAAAGAGTGGGAGTGACCCATTATTTTTTTGCAGAAATAGTATGACCTAAAAGAGGTCTATCGCCTGACATTTTTTTTTTTAATTTGACCGAACGCAATTGCAAATATACAATTCAATTTGAATGCCGAAACGAAAAGGACACCTCATATTCCTCCTTTGGGCCATCACGAATCCATCAATCCCAAAATCTTAAAAATCAAACTATGTTCCGCGATCACCAATTTTCCTAAAAATTTTCGAAGATTTTCCTCCAGTGTCCTATGCCCTTCCTTGAGCCAATACGAATTCATCAAGCCCAAAATCGTGAAAATCGAACGATCCATTCTCGATATACGCACACACGGACGACATTTCTCTTTTATATTAATAAAATATACATTGTAATAATTTTCAAATTTTAACGTTTTTTATGCTCAACCAGACGCTCTTAAGCCATTTTTTCGAATTACCCCCTGCCGAGAACATTTATTACAAGTTAAACACATAAAACAAAAAAACATAAGTTTATTAAAAAGTAAATCGCGAGGTTCGAACCTGGGACCCCTGGCACCATAGGCGGTAACACATCCATCAAGCTACGTTCAGTATTATATTTTCATGGCTGATGCTTATGATAACATATGTATGTATAGTTAACTTTTCGGTTGGTTAAGATTTTAATTATTGATTTACTAACAAATTACGAGGTTTTCTAATCAAATTTTTGGATGACCATTTGAATATTTTTAGGGTCACTAAATAAAAGTCTTTTTGCATTTGGTATTCAATTTGGTTACCGAGTTATAGGCATTTAAAAGCTCCATACAAAGTGCAAATTGTTTATATTTAAAAAAAAAAAGTGTGGGAGTGACCCATTATTTTTTTGCAGAAATGGTATGACCCTAAAGAGGTCTATCGCCTGACATTTTTTTTTTTTGAAAATCGAAAGTCGGGCGGCTAACTTCGCGGTGGTGAACATACAAATTGTTTTTGTCATCTTTATTTTATATACTTCCTCTTTTACTATCTAATTCCTATAGAAAACAAATCGACAGCCAAAACAAAACAGTTATTTTTTGTCTCCCTTGTAACCTCATACATTTTGTATAGCCTTCTCTATTCTTCTTTTCTGTCTTTAGCCTTCGTTTTCTTCTAATTTTCCTCTCATTTAATCTCTTCACAAATTGAAAAGTCTCTTAAATCGTTAGTTCTAACACTCCTCACCATACGCAGCGGCAATTATTTGAGCCATGATATTACTATAAGAGTATATATACAATGGTTTCGTGGAAAGTCGTGTCACTGGCGACTTCTCTCCTTCGGTTAACGAAAGAGCCATGCCCGCGCCGGCAGTCGTGACTTCTGCCGACGTTTTGGCACATATCTGTACCAATGCTTTGTCATTTTTTGTCGATCTTTCCTTTGTTGTTCATAGGTTTGAGTTTTGTTAGTTTGCGTGGTTCCGCAGCTGGATTGCTGGAGAACCCCACATAAGCTCCCCCACCAACGTCAAGGTCAAACTCCTTGAGCCAAATTTCGGTCGTACCGTCATATACAAAGATTCTTTTTTTAGCCGTACCACAAGAATGTGGAATTCCCTACCCAACTCTATTTTTCTTTTCCATTTTAATATTCAAGCGTTCAATACAAATTTATATCGTCGTCTCCTTTTCAATCCTCCCTCTGTTTCCTTAATGGTCGCCCTATGTTAAATTTCAACATATAAAGGGAAGTCATAACCCCTTGTGTGCACGAAAATTATAAAAAAAAACTGTCTAATTTGTTTGCATTTATTTTTGTACATTTTGACTGGGCTATTTATTCTACACGGTTTTTGATTCCCCATTGAATAATACTGTCGAGATCAGAAAAATTAATGAGCTTATCATACGCTGCCGTTGAAGTTCCAAATCCGAAGGAAATGGATGAGAGTATGAAATTCCGAGTGTACTGTTGGCAGCAAAACAATTTAATGGATTACAGGTTTTAGATCAAAGATCGTTTATGAATATAAGGATGAGGGTGGGACGTGGGGGACAAAACGGAGCCCTGGGGCACACCAGCATTTATTTTGTAGATATCAGACTTAAAACCGTCAAACAAATTTTAATCCAACGAAGAAAATATTCATCTATGACAAATGTACGCATTTTCGCTAAGAGAGCTTGATGCCAAACTCTATCAAATTCGTTTGAAATATCAAGCGCAAAAATCTAACTTTCTCCAAAACTATGTGAAGATTTGTGCCACTATTTCTGGTGAAGATAAGAGAAAAATAACTAAAGGAACAAATAAATTTTGTAAAAACAATTCAAAATAGTACTGAATCTATCAAAGATGTGCTTACGTGTTGAGAAAATCAAATAGTACTGAATTCAGTACAATAGTAAGCCTTTTTCCATCGGTGATTTGAGTCCAAAACGATCTCTGTATACCGAATGGTTTCCAAAATTCAGCATATCAAAATTTAACGATAAAAAAATATAAAACAAGTAGTATATTATCAAACAGTATAATGGAAAAAAAAGAATGGTTGACATAAATGCATCAAAGCACTGGAGCGTGTAGGCTGAGCAAAAATAATAGGACAATCATACCGGAAGGGGCGTCTGTATACCCCCGTTAAGATGGGAGGGGCAATTATATAAAACCAATGACTTACGGTAGAAACCAACACTATTCAAAAACAATGGTAACACCCACAATATTATCCTATAGCTTAACTTGAACCCAGAAACCCATTCTTGAATTTTCTTTTTAAATTAAGTTATTTTAATCGATACTGTTTGAGAAATTTATTTCCATAACTCAAAATTTTGAAAAAGAATATTCTAACATTTAGCTACTAAGTAGAAACAGGATCTTTGTAGCAAATTTCTTTTTCAATATTTTGAGTTTGGAAATTGATTTCTCAAAAACTATCGATTAAAATAACTTTATTTAAAAACCAAATTTAAGAATGGGTTTCTGGGTTCAAGATAAGATATAGGAAAATATTGTGGGTGTTACCATTGTTTTTCAATAGTGTTGTTTCTACCTTAAGTCATTTTTGTTTGGATAATTGCCCTTCCCATCTTAACGAGGGTATATAGACTCCCCCTTCCGGTATGACTGTCCAATTATTTTGATTTTGGCTCCAGTGCTTTGATGCATTTATGTCAACTATTCTTTATTTTCCATTATACTGTTTGATATTACTTCTTGTAATATTTTTTTTTGATCGCTAAATTTTGAAATGCTGTATTTTGGAAACCATTCAGTCTACAGAGATGGTTTTTGGGCACAAATTGGAGCAAGGTAGGTTACTTTGAAGACGTAGAACAATGATTTTATTTAAAATTACTTCTTAAGGACTAAAATCGACAATAACTGAAAAAAAGCGCGAAAAAATCGCGTTTATTTTTATTTTTGACCATGAAGCGGTCGCTGCTCGAGGTCGAAATCTTAGGTTATTTACTAGGCCAATATCCTGAACAACTCAGCAAAGAATGAGAAATACCAAATTGGACGCATACTTTAATGTAGATAGTAGATAGTTACTGTACTAATTGCATTAAAATTAAAAAAAAAAAATTAAATAAAAAAGAACTTTGCGTGCGGATTGCTCGAGCTATACGCAGTTCGCTTCAGAGCGAGAACCGTTATTCCAATTAAGAAACTGTTGAAGTAAAAAATATAGATAATTAAAAGTTCTATAGCTTTTGCTACGGTTTTTTTTTTGATTTGGGAGACAAAAAAAAAAAAAGCGATTACAAAAAAAAAAAAATATTTTTTTTTAATGATATATAACTTTTAAACAAGAGAGATAAGCGAAAAAAGTTATTTAACATAAGAAAATTTAATTATCTACAAGTTTCTTTCTAACATCAAAAATGCGCGACTTATAAACAAAAATCGAAATGAACATTAAAAACAAAATGGCGGCCAAATGACTTTAGGTACAGTTGTGAAAAATCTGGTTTTAGACTCGTGAACCCTATTGAATAGTGAAGTCAAACTTGACCTCGAATTTAGGTCCCAGCGCGCCATATATTGAAATCTTACTTGACCGTACTATATATCAAAATGATCGATGGGTTGGGGTTGTAAAGTTGAAAATTAAATAATAATGCTGAAAATTTAAAGTAAAATAAGGTGAAAATTTAAAAGATATAAATCGGTTTATTTGAGTAGGTTTCCCGACTATTTACAAAAATTCCTACACTCAAAATCTCAGCAAAATCAATAATTTGTATATGACAACATTAATTTGGTTTTATTTATTTTGCAACCATATATAATTCAAATTTTTAGCGGACTCTCCTGATTTAATCCAATTTTTTGAAATTAGCCTATTTTGTGATAAAATGTTTAAAATAATTTATATATCCATACCAGTAGGAGATAGATACAAATTTTAAACTAGTAAGATTCTTAGAATTTCATTATCTATTCACCAAAAACATTTCAAAACTCTAGCGTTCTAATTAAAGAAATTAGAAATAATATATTAGCCTATCAATACAAACTTTTAGTTTTACTCTTCCTCCCAGCACTTAGCTAATCAACGATCTCAGCGTTGCACATGTGGCGTTACATTTTTTCGTTTCACAAAAATTCAACCTTGAAATTTCACTCTCACCCGCGCAAAGAAGTTTCACTGCAAAGAAAACCTTTCAAATCCAATTCGCAAATGTGAAAACCTTGTTAACCAACAGTTTTGAAAGGAAAAGACTTTTATTTTATTATTATTAATTTATTCTATTTTTACCTTATAAATTTATATTTATAAAGTTAAATGAGGTTTTTCTTGTTTTTTTTTTTTTTGTAAAAAAATGATATTACTCCCTGTTCATAATTTAAATAAATAATACTTCATCTTTTTATCAATACAAGTTTCTATACTGAACTTGATCCCTGCATCAAAAACTTGACAAGGATAAATAATCATATTCATACAAAATTCCATAATACATAAATACCAAGATACCTATAGGGTTTGTTAATTATAGTGAAATGCGAAAGTTATCGCTTTTCTGTAAAATTCCAAAAATGGTCTTACGAGGTTTGCATCCTTAGCCGAATAAAAATGTCTTCTGCATTCCTACATAATTGGAACTAATACAAAAATCTACCATAATGCTTTCGAGAAACACATTTCTGAACGTTGAACGTTTTTCCAAAAGAAGTCAAATGTGTTATACGATAATATTTTATGATAATATATGTATGTAGAAGGTACTGGTACATATGTATGTATGTACACACTTACGTATGTATGCAAAAAATGTATTTAATCCTGATTAGTGAGTCAATGTGATGTTATTGCATTGCACACGTCTATATAGAAGCATACGCTCAACTTTCTTTTGTTAAATCTTAAGAGCCCAATATATGTAATCGTCATATGGATTTATCTATTACCTTCATACTCCACCCACTTCGCAAAAATAGCAAGAGGTCATACACAAAATCGTATTCGTAACGCTAAAAGAAGTTAATGGAGTAGAAAGCCGTCTACTAGACGAGATGACATAAAGAAAAGGACAATTCAGATAGAAATGCTCCCACAATTGGTTCCATAAAAGGAAACCGAATGAATGTGTTGTATAATCGTGGCGCAACAATTCCTTTTTATTCCCAATCCCAACCTGAAAGTGAGTCAACAAAAATAATTCGCCCTTCGATTTAAAGCACAACACAACTCACTGTTGAATGTCACTACTTAAGTCAGACAATATCGAAATGCCTCTTGTGAAATTTCTTTGAGATTATTTTTTTTATTTATTTTTATTGAACACTGGTCTGGTCAGGGTAGGGGATAACACTTTTGCCAAAAGCCTTCTTGACAAATTTTCGGTTTCGACCTGTTTGCTTCGGGTTTCGGTCTGTGATATTTTAATTCGAAGTGATTCTTGAGTGAGGTTTGGTGTTTTTAGGTTTATTTTATTGCTACAAAAATATTGTATTTCAAAGATCGTTATTACATATATATTAAATTGGTGGTACTAAGACAAACACCGATTAAATGAAATTAAGTGACGTCGAAGGTGAGATCCGATCATTTTCTCCTTTCAAATTCGTTTATTTAGAATTAATAACACTGTGGTTGTTTCAAAAACCAAAAGACGTCTTTTATACCCACGAAAAATAATTCAAGTACCTATATGCTGATTTCAATGGTGACATTCATTTTCCTGGATTGGCTCAGATATGAAAGATTTTCGTGTACTTTTTGATTACGTAACAATGTTCTTGGAGACAAAATTATTAATTATATTATATGTATGTATATAGCAACTTTAAAGTAAAAAAATCTTTCTTATGTTATCCAATCTAAAAAAAAATTAATATCAACATTGAATCTAGCATAATTGATTTTTCTTTGTTGGAAATTAACGCAGTATGTCGGAAAAGAATTTTTTTTTTTTTGAGCACAGTTTAATTAATAAGAATATCATAACATCTTCAAGTTTTGAAGTTCCCATGATTCCCCCCCCCCCTTTTATCATTTTTTGTATTGCAAAAGTATACTGAGGAAATTCTATGCCTGAAATTGGTAGTTCGGTTGTATTGAGCCATTTTCGAAACCGCGCTTAACTAATATTTTAGTGGCCAGGTACATTTTGAATTGGCTCAAAAGACTATTTGCTTGGAAAATATAATAAATAAACAAAACAAAAACTGCCAAAATATTTTATGGGTTTGTTAAAGACCAATTTAAATAGTATAATTTAAAATAAAGCTCAAAAATGCGTACCTACTTACAGCCGTGCCATTTTTTATAAATTCAAAGACACCCGTACAACCAATTTCAGTCATTAAAGTTGAGCGCTATACTTTTGCGAAAAAAAAACTCTGCCGAATGGCCTAATATGTATCTCCAGAACGAACAACGATGTCGACTTCAAATAATTTTTATTGTCATAACGTGCAGAAAAGACATTCTCAACTAAATTAAATTAGCGTTTTTACTTGCGATATACGTAGTATATGGCAAGTTTAGGATTCGTACAAAAAAAAAATTTCGATATGATAATTTTCCCTAACATTACGATAGATAAATAATAGAAACTGAATAAGAAGTTATTCAGATAGATAAATAATAGAAACTGAATAACTTCTTATTCTCATACAAATATATATATTTGTATGAGAATAAGAAGTTATAAGGTTTCTATTATTTACCTATAAAAGAACTCATACAGTGCCAAAAAAGTAATTTATTACTATATTTAATTTAACATTACGATGATAGAGAACGCGAAAAAAGTGGGTCTCGCAATTCTGTCTGTCTGTCCGTCTGTCCGTCTGTCTTTGCCTCGACCTGCAGCCTAAACGGCTAAGCGATTTTCTTCAAACTTTGGACTTAAAGTTCTTATATGATTCCCTAGAGGGGAAATTGAAATTATTTTTTTTTTTGGCTCAAAAACTAACGTTACCTGTCATACAGCCAATATACAAAAATTAATGAATTTTAAAAACGGCCCTAACGATTTAAAAAAAAATTACGGGGTACTAAAATAAATATTTTGGTAGAAAAAAAAATTTTTAACGGTTATTAACGGTACCTGTCATAAAACCGATTTTTTGGTTTTAAAATTTCTCGTAATCTACTACACCGATTTCAACCAAAATTTTTATACGAAAGGTCTCTTGCAATTAAAACAATTTTGCATATAAAACTTTTTGAAAAAATAATTTTTGGATTTTTTAAAAAATATTGAAATTTTTGTTTTGAAAATTCAATATCTTGAAAACGGGCTCATGATTTTTTTTTATTTGGTGAAAAATTGTATTTTATTAAATACTTAAAGTTGGCATACAATTTTTTTTTTTTAAATTTCAAGAATTTTTATATGTATAAAATTAATTTAAAAAAAAACCGCATTAACGATTTTTGAATTTTTTTTTTTTTTCATAAATTCATATTTCTTAAACAAATCAGATGGCATTCTTTTTTTTTTGAGCTCTATCTGTTTTAGCTTTTAAAATAATTAAATTATAATAATTCATAGTAATCATTAAAATTGTTGTTAAAACTTTTTATTTGAATGATATATAATTATGTACACTGTCTATTTCAAGCTACGTTAAAGTTGTTAGCTACGAGAGCAAGTTTTGTGCGATCCAGTCGTGTCCATTTTTTTTTTTACTACAGCGATTTAAAACAAACCTTGTGCAATCTTCGTATAATGACTTCATGTTCATGAACAATAATTGATAAGACGGTGCGGTGTTCACATTCGACTGACTCCGTTTTTTTTTTATTTCACAAAAGCAAATGTCAACAAAAATCTATGAAAATTGTAATTTGTTTAAAAATTTGTGGATTTTATTTGACATTTTCTTTTGTAAGATCGTAGGAGTCAGTCCAATGTGAACACCGTCATGAAATTTTTTTTTGACACATTCTTTTGTAAAATAATAAAAAAACGGAGGAGTCAGTTGAATGTGAACAACGTCTAATGCTAGGTTTCCAACACGAAAAAGAAAGAAAATAGTAGCAGAGAGAAGGTATCACCAAACTGTGTCTTTCAATGACAAGTGGAAACCTACAATAAGAATTAAAATAAATGAATTGACAGTTTTTTTTCTGAATCTGGAATATTTTGAGAACAAACAATGATATTGACATCGGTGCCGTAATTGATAATTGAAAATATCTGATAGTTTCTTTTTTTAATAAAAATGACTGCTTAAAATTGTTAAAACAGTTTTTCGACTTAAACGTTTTCGAACGCGCTAATTTCGTATTAATATTAGCGATTCGCTTAAATTAAGTTCGCTTCAAATGTCAAAATTTTAGTGAATTCGACTATCGATGAATAACAAGTAGCGAAAGATCGCTAATTTATCGTCTTAAAACGTCAAATTCTATCGAATCAAATTATTATTTGATAACTTTAGCGAATTGACAGTTTTTGTTGATTTTGGTTTGTCGCTTGTTGTTTGCTTTTGATTGAAAATTAAAATGAGTGATAAAAGTAAAAGGTAGTATTGTATTATTTAAAAAAAAATAATAACTTGAATATGTTTAAGGACAAATGCAAATCAATTTGCGAAGATTGTGGAATTGATGGAATGGAATCCCGATATGGCTAGGGGCATAGGAGTGTTCGGTTCATCAAAAATATGCCAATTGGGACAATTTTGCAAAAAAGCTGAACTCTTTTGGTCCTCCTTCACGTGAGGGAAAGATTGGCACAAGGTCAGTTGATAAAATTTTGTAGTTTCGATTTAAGAGGTTTTTTTTGCACATACAGGTTTGGTTGGACACAAACAAAACCTGAAACAAAAAATTTCGGAAAACAAAAACAAAAAAAACACAGCTACTGGTGGAGGTGCATTCTGCCAGGTTTCTTTGTCTCCTTTGGAGCAGGCAGTAGACAGGCTTCTCAGTCTCAGCCACGCAGTTAATCCACTGGGCAATCACTTTGGTATACCCTTACAGGCGGCTTCACTTTCTTCAACCGATTTAATAAATACAAATGTTTCGGCCATTTCTGAAGACATCCAAGAAGAATTTAACCAAATTATTGATTCATTTCAACATACTCAACAGGTGACGCCAAGTGCAACGGATGGTGACCATGGCTAAGAATCATCCGCACATCATCTTTGCCAAGTCGTTAGAGGGACATCAACTATTCCAATGCAAGGGAATTTGAGCGACTAAAGTTGTTGCAAGGACAGACTGATACTTATAAACATCTTTTAGCAGTATCGAAATTCGGTGCAGGGAAATAACTTCACTGGTAAAACTTAAACTCACTTTTTTGTAGTGAAGTAATTTCCCATTAGAAGTGAGAAATAACTTAACTTATTGGTGGGAAATTATTTCACATTTGAGTGAAGTTATTTCCCACTTAAAATATTTTCCCATGAGGAATAACTTCACTACGAATTTTTTACAATTACTTTATTTTCTTATCAAAAACTAAAAAATATATTTTCAAAATCTAGAAATGCAAAACTTTGTATTTAGATTTCGATTTTGAAAATATAATCTTCAGTATTTAAGAATAAAATAAAGTAATTGTAAATTACAATTACGTTTTTTTATTCTCAAAAAAATAAAGATTATATTTTCAAAATCTAAATAAAAAAATTCCCATTTATAGATTTTGAAAATATTAGCGCGAATTTTTTACAATTACTTTATTTTATCCAGAAAAACTAAAGATTTTTGAAAATATAGGCGCACAATTTCAAATTATTATTTGATAACTTTAGCGAATTGACAGTTTTTGTTGATTTTGGTTTGTCGCTTGTTGTTTGCTTTTGATTGAAAATTAAAATGAGTGATAAAAGTAAAAGGTAGTATTGTATTATTTAAAAAAAAAAATAATAACTTGAATATGTTTAAGGACGAATGCAAATCAATTTGCGAAGATTGTGGAATTGATGGAATGGAATCCCGATATGGCTAGGGGCATAGGAGTGTTCGGTTCATCAAAAATATGCCAATTGGGACAATTTTGCAGAAGAGCTGAACTCTTTTGGTCCTCCTTCACGTGAGGGAAAGATTGGCACAAGGTCAGTTGATAAAATTTTGTAGTTTCGATTTAAGAGATTTTTTTTGCACATACAGGTTTGGTTGGACACAAACAAAACCTGAAACAAAAAATTTCGGAAAACAAAAAAAAAAAAAAACACAGCTACTGGTGGAGGTGCATTCTGCCAGGTTTCTTTGTCTCCTTTGGAGCAGGCAGTAGACAGGCTTCTCAGTCTCAGCCACGCAGTTAATCCACTGGGCAATCACTTTGGTATACCCTTACAGGCGGCTTCACTTTCTTCAACCGATTCAATAAATACAAATGTTTCGGCCATTTCTGAAGACATCCAAGAAGAATTTAACCAAATTATTGATTCATTTCAACATACTCAACAGGTGACGCCAAGTGCAACGGAGGGTGACCATGGCCAAGAATCATCCGCACATCATCTTTGCCAAGTCGTTAGAGGGACATCAACTATTCCAATGCAAGGGAATTTGAGCGACTAAAGTTGTTGCAAGGACAGACTGATACTTATAAACATCTTTTAGAAGTATCAAAATTCGGTGCAGGGTATTTCCTTCACTGGTAAAACTTAAACTCACTTTTTTGTAGTGAAGTAATTTCCCATTAGAAGTGAGAAATAACTTAACTTATTGGTGGGAAATTATTTCACATTTGAGTGAAGTTATTTCCCACTTAAAATATTTTCCCATGAGGAATAACTTCACTACGAATTTTTTACAATTACTTTATTTTCTTATCAAAAACTAAAAATTATATTTTCAAAATCTATAAATGCAAAACTTTGTATTTAGATTTCGATTTTGAAAATATAATCTTCAGATTTAAAGAATAAAATAAAGTAATTGTAAAAAATTCGTGCGAATTTTTTTACAAATACTTTATTTGATTCTAGACGATTTGATTTTAGACGATTTAGTACGATGTTAAATCATTTTAAGTATGATACTAGGTTAAAAATTGTGTTTTGCTAATTTTAAACGAGTTTAGCATCGTACTATCCCCTAACATTTTACTAAAGTTAAAATCACCAACTGGCTATTTTATCTTTTTAGTATCGTACTAAATCCATATGAGAAGACCCAAATGTTCCAGGTTCGAGTCCTGCTGGTGCCCAACTTTTTTTTATTTTTTTCATTTTTTTTCTGTAAATAATGAAGTTAAAATGATAAAATATAAATATCGAATACTTTTTTCAAGCACATGATGGGTTTCCGTCATATAATTAATTTACAACGCATAAAAACAAAAATTGTGTTCATCAAATTCAAACCCTACAAATGCAATTTACTAGTTAGCAAAAGGTTTAAAATTTTGGAATAGATAGTAAATTGCTAAATACTTAGGAAATTGTTAACTAGTAAAATGTTAAGCCCGTAACAATAGGTTGTTTAAAATTTTGCGCCTATATTTTCAAAAATCTTTAGTTTTTTTGAATAAAATAAAGTAATTGTAAAAAATTCGCGCGAATATTTTCAAAATCTGTAAATGGAAATTTTTTTATTTAGATTTTGAAAATATAATCTTTTTTTTTTGAGAATAAAAAAACGTAATTGTAATTTACAATTACTTTATTTTATTCTCAAAAAATAAAGATTATATTTTCAAAATCTAAATCTAAATCCAAAATTTTCCATTTATAGACCTGGATCAGCTACGTTGTATGTTGTGCAAGGCACAATCTAAGTTGAGTATAATTATTGCCTTTTCTGAGAATATTGCAACTTTCTTTCGTTTAGGACATACCTGAACCGGCTTTTAAGAAGTCCATTGGTTCATTCAATAATGTTGCGTGCTTTTTGCATGCAATGAATTAAATAATGTTTTTCTGGGATTGGAATCTGAATTTCTAAATGGTGTTAACAATTATGGCTGTAGAGGATAACCCGAATCTACTAAACCAAAACATTTTTAGCATTTTAAGAACAGTTTTAGAGCAATAAATTAGTGTACACACCCAGATACATTGACCTCTCTCCATTTTACCACCATCTTTCTAAAACATCTTTAAGTTCACTTGCATTCCACACGAATGAATCATGAGTCGATCCAGGGAATCTGGGATCAACATATCGAATATTCATATTATGGTCACAAGCCTGTACGAAAAGCTTTATATATATAATTCTACTGTACGTGTGTATGTCACTGAACTCCTCCTAAACGGCTGGACCGATTTGAATAAATTTTTTTGTATGTGTTTGGGTGGCGCCCTGGATGGCTAAGATTCACAGATCAGTCCGTTAAATGGCGCTGCAGTCGAAATCTAGGTTGTTTATCTATAATGCAACTAAACGGCTGGATCGACTTGAATGAACTTTTGTGCATGCATTCATTCATTTCATTCATTTTGTGTATGTATTCATTCAAGGCATTTAATTTTTTTGACGCTGTGTTTTGATATTATAATATGTATCGCATTTACGTAAATATAGAGCATATTATATTCAGATAAAAGTTACGTGCATACAAAATAAAAATTATATTTTCAAAAATCTTAAGTTTTTCAGGATAAAATTAAGTAAATGTAAAAAATTCGCTCTAATATTTTCAAAATCTATAAATGGAAAATTTTTTATTTAGATTTTGAAAATATAATCTTTATTTTTTTTGAGAATAAAATAAAGTAATTGTAATTTACAATTACTTTATTTTAAAACTAAGGATTTTATTTTCAAAATCTAAATCTAAATACAAAATTTTCCATTTATAGATTTTGAAAATAAATTTTGTTTTTGATAATAAAATAAATTAATTTTAAAAACTTCGCGAGAATTTCTTACAATTGCTTTATTTTATTCTCAAAAACTAAAGATTATATTATCAAAATCTAAATTTAAATAAATATTATTATATTAATAATGTTAAGAAAATATATAAATGTTGTTATTTTGAAATTTGATTTGATTGTTTTCGTAAAAGAGCACAATTTTTATTTTATATTAATATTAATAATGTTTTTCACTAATTATTTGGAATATTTTTGTTTAAGAAATTTTTTTTTATCTTTTTGTTATTTTTCTTTCATTCTATCCAACATACATTTGTTATTTCCGTAAACAGTTGAAGTTGATAGTTTTTTATTATTTTAATTGAAATTATTAATAAATAATTTCATGTATTCTTTTCTTTTTTCGTTAAGCAGGTGGGAAATAACTTCACTAAATGTCAGGATAAGTTATTTCCCACTTCTAGTGGGACGTCTTGAATTTTCAATTTTATTTTGTGTATGTAATGAATTCTTTTTTATTTTTTCTTATTTTATTTTTTAATTATAGGTATTCCTTTTTAAAATAAGTAATTTTTAAAGTTAAAAACTGACTGAATTTACATACATATCAACTGTAAATATACATACATACGTTTTTAAGCATTCGTTTACTTTTATTTAATTATTTTTAAGTTTGAAAAGAGTTCCTATGTGTACGTTATGTGATTATTAGCATTAAATTTACCCATATATGTATATATGAATAAATCAAAATAAATTCATAAGTTATAAGAGCATTCTCGGAAGTTTTTTTTTGTATAATAAAAAATCTATACTATCTATATACAGCTACTTCGCACTCCTTGTCAGGTATACAACCCAAAAAGAGATCGAGAGGAAGCCTCATTTCCCTTCCGAAGAGCATTGAGTACGGTGATTCTTTGATTGAATCCTGTTGGGCAGCACGATAAGCCATAGCAAATAATGGCAACCAACTATCCCAATCGTCTTGAGCATTGTTGATGAATTTCGATAAATAATGAAGGATCGTCCTGTTTATCCTTTCTACTAATCCAACGGACTGCGGATGAAGATGTGTTGTTCGTGTTTTGTTAATGCCCAAAAGCATCATTACATTTTGAAAAACATCAGCTTCAAAGTTTCTCCCTTGGTCCGAATGGAGTTCGTTTGGTACACCAAACCGAGTAAAAACCTGGTTTACTAAAACTCGACCCGTATCTGCAGTTTGGTCCTTAACTGGTAAAACTTTAACCCATTTCGTGAAATAGTCCATGAAAACTAAAATGTATCGGCTGCCTTCCTTCGACACTGGCAGTGGGCCAAGTACATCTACCGCCACCCGTTGAAAAGGTTCCCCAGAAAGATAAATTTGCAATGGTGCCCTGGTTCTGTTTTTCGGGCCCTGTTTGGAAGCACAAGTGTCACATTCTATGCAGTATATTTCAACGTCTTTTCTCGCGTTGATCCAATAAAACCGACTTCTAAGTTTTTCGAAAGTCTTGCCCGCTCCAAAATGGCCACCAAACGGAGAATCGTGAAACATTGATAAAACTTCAGCTCTCAAAGTTACAGGTATGTACCATTTTTCTTAACAGGTATCCATCTCTTACAAAGGATGTCATTGTGTAGCTCCATTGCGGCAAACTGAAGCCACTACGCTTTTAAAATATTTGACTCACTTGATATAGTCTGCCAAGGAGGTCGGTTTTCATCTTTTATCCACTTGATCACAATAGACAAAATGCCATCATTTAGTTGAAGGATTTTTAATCGATCCGGGGAGATGTCACTTTCAATCTCGCTGATGGCCTTAAATTCAAAACATAAATTTTGTTCGCTAATTTTCTTCTTACTTTCACAATGGCGGGAACCGGCTTCGATACAAGGGCGACGAGACAGTGCATCCGCATTTAAATGTAGCTTTCCTGCCCTATGTTTGACTTTAAAATCGTACTGTTGCAGCCTCTCGAGCCAGCGAGCTAGTTGGCCTTCCGGATTTTTGAATGAAAGGAGCCAGTTCAGTGCAGCATAATCCCTCCTGATGTCAAACTTACGACCATATAAGTAAACGTGGAAGCTTTCGATTGCCTTGATCATTTCCAGAAGTTCTTTAAATGTGGTGCAGTAATTCCTTTCAGCTCTACTCATTGTTTTGCTGAAGTAATAGATTACAACTTCTTTACCATCTTGGAGTTGAGACAATGCAGCCATAAGTCCAAAGTCACTAGCATCGGTATCCAGAAGAAAACTGCAATCGGCCCGTGGATGACATTCGTTACACCAGGAAAATTTCTTTTTCAGTCAGTCGGTGTAGAGGTCGAGCAACATCCGAAAAGTGGGGCACAAATTGCCGGTAGTAGGTACAGATGCCTCAGAAACTACGCACCTCCGATTGGTTTGTCTGCTTGGGCCAATTCTCTATTGCTTCAACGTTTGATGGGTTTGGTAGAAGACCTTTTTCATGCACCAAAATGTCATCCAAGTATATTAGACATGTTTCCATAGGCGGTCCTCTGAGGACCGATGACATCAAACGCTCGAAGGTGGCCGGAGCATTTGTCAGACCGAAACTCATGACTGTAAATTGCCATAATCCATTTCGAGTTACAAATGCCGATCTCTTCTTATCTTCCGGATGGAGTTCCACTTGCCAATAGCCGGACTGGCAATCCAAGGTGCTAAACCATCTCAAACCTGCCACGGCATCCAAAGTGTCATCAATTCGTGGGAGAGGAAAAGAGTCTTTGATGGTCACATCATTAAGTCTTCGATAATCCAAACAGAAACGAGTAGAACCATCTTTCTTCTTCACCATGACGATTGGTGATGCCCAAGGGCTTTCGGATGGCTCGATTAGTTTCCGTTTAAGAAGTTCACTTATGATTTTCTGCGACTCGGCCTGCTTAGCCAAAGGTAATCGGCGTGGTGGTTGCTTGATGGGTTTTGCGCTGCCTGTGTTGATTCGATGTTTCGTCACATTAGTTCTACCCAAATCCTCAGGAGTAGCGGAAAACACATCCGAGAACTTTAAAAGCATTGATTTGACCAAGTTCGTTTCCGAGTCTGTCAAATCCGAAATACCTGTAAGTAGCTCAGACAATTGCTCGACGAGCACTCCTTGTGGCAAATCAGCAAGCACTGGATTCAGTGTTGCCGCTGTGCGACTTTAGTCGCATTGGGACCCTTGCGACCAGGACCCCTGTTCTGTAACTATCGCGTCGATAAAAATTGGCGAGAAACGATGGGAATTGAAACAAATCGTATGAGTTTTGTTCCATTTTCACCGTTTCTCGACCAAATTTATCGACGCGATAGTTAGTTAGATAGTTAATTGAAACAAATCGTATGAGTTTTGTTCCATTTTCACCGTTTCTCGACCAAATTTATCGACGCGATAGTTACAGAACAGGGGTCCAGGATACGACTTTTTCAAAAAGTGTCTATTTTGACCCCTTTTTGAAATCGGGCGACTTTTTGACCCCATCTCTAGAATACTTCTCTTTTCGGTTGATAAAAACTTTTCAACTTCCTTTAACAGTCACAGAATTTCAATCTGTAAAACAGAATCAAGTTGAAATGTACATATTTGGGTCGACTCGATGTATATTTAATCACAACCAAGTTCTTCTATACAAAAACCTTTGCGTAACAAGTCACCCGTAAAAAGTAATGAGATCAAAAAGTACGCCAAGTTCTATAAGTTTAATAACGTTAAATATCAAATATTTTAAGTAGAGTAATATGGAAGAGCATCAAAATTAGCAGAGAAATCTGTTATTTAATGACTACTGACTTAAATTGAGTTGGTTTACTAGTCGCAAACAGCACTAAAGCTAATAATCTAACCAATATTCGAATTATTTCCAAATTGAGTAATTAGGTAATAAAAAAAAACTTGCCAAGTAGACCAACTCAATTTAAGTCAGTAATCATTAAATAACATGACATGATCTACCAGTCTAGCAAATTTCATTATTCTACGACAACCAGAAGTGCTCCATATAATTGATATATATTCTGCGAAAATGGGCAGATGCCACGCCCTCTGAATGTAAGATCTCAAATTTTAAAATTTTGCATTTGCTTGAACTTCTAGCCCTACCGTTCTACCAAATTTTATCATTCTACAACAATCAGAAGTGCTCCTCATAATTGATATCAATTCTATTCAAATGGGCGGGTGCCACGCCCTTGAATGTAACACCGCAAGTTTTAAAATTTGCCTTTGCATGCACTTTATGCCCTACCGCTGTACTTAATTTCAACATTCCACGGCAACTAGAAATGCTCCAAATAATTTATATCAATTCTATGAAAATGGGCAGGTACCAAGCCCCCTGAATGGAAAATCTTAAATTATCGATTTTTTCCTTTATATGCACTACAGGGCCTACCGTTGTGTGAAATTACAAGATTCTATGTTGCCGGGAAGTGCTCCATAATTTTGATGATCTGTCAGTGAGTGAGTGAGTCAGTGTGTTACGGTTTTTGCGATTTTTGGAGTCTTATAACTCGGGAACCACTAATGCTAAAGAATTGAAATTTGGTGAGTTGCCTAAACCTGGTGAGATTAGCAAATGCTGCAAGATTGAAGTTTCTGACTTAATTGGTACTGAAGTTAGAGGGGGGTCGAAAATCGCCTGAGTTTGATCCTGTAAAAAGGGTGTAGTGTAGTAAAAGGATAATGTGCAATAATTCCTAAAATGTACTTAATATTCTTTTTTAAAGAAAATTCTGCAAATAGAATGTAAATTTATTTATTTTTTGTTTTTAACTTTGACTGTTAATTGACTGAATACTGATCTCTTTGTTTAAGCTTATATACTTAAGTTAATTTTAATTAATTCAGCTTATTTATTCATTAAAAAAAAAGTGACTTGCACTGAAGTGATAAATTTAATTTAATTAAAATGAATTTATTTTTGTTAAAATTATTTTAAAAGTTTAAGAACCTATTTCTTTTGCACCTGATAATTATTTAAATGAAACTTAAACTTAAAACAACGCAAATATATGTTTTATTTTTTTTTCGCAATTTATAAGGAATTTCGTTTGATTTGGCTAAATATTAAATAATTTTTCAAAGGCGACATTTTTTCGGGAGCCCTATTTTTCGACTTTTTCAAATATCACAGCGGCAACATTGACTGGATTAACCATTCCCTCATTTATAATAAACCCATCAATTTGCGTAGCGATGAAAGTCTCTGTCCGAGCCGGAATAATAAACTCATGTGTGGTGGTAAGAAAACTAGTTGACACATTCTTGACGACGTCATCATTGAGAAAGGGATGTTCTGTTATCATCGGAATGTGGGTATTTGCGATTTGAATTGAATTTTAACGAAGGGTGATGACACACTTGGAAGCTCTTAGAAAATCTATTCCAAGAATGCCCTGAGAATTTGGTGGGAGTTCAAAATCGACCACCAGAACCTTAACACGACGGATAAATTTCCCAAGACGAATAGTAGTCCACCACACGAGAGAGACATCTATTGTTTCTCCACTCACGGTTTTGATTGAACTGGTACCTTGTTGCAATTGAGCATTCGCGGGTGCATTTTGACGACCTATAAGTGTAAGAGAAGATCCCGTATCTACAAGAAGTTGGCACGGTACATTCCCCACAGTTACGGCAACCAGAAAGCCCCGTTGTAAGCTCTCTGCGCACACGTTGGAAATTTTGTGGGCTGTTTGCAACCGCCACCGCTTGCCCTTTTACGATGACGGCGGATCGTTTCCCGATTGTGAAGAGTGGGAAGAGGTTGGTTGATTATCCCATGCGCTTCGTCTCCTTATTTGCTGGTGACGATGGTTAATTTCATCTTGTTTTTCGGTTTCGCTTTTGACGTCTACAAAGCGAGAATAATTTTCAGAGTGTGAAGCAAATAAAGATGACTCAAATAAAAAAGCTTTCGTCACCGCTTCAACCATACTTGCAGGGTCAGCCATACGAACGCATCTTGTATTTTGCGATCGATGAACTGCATAACAACTATGCGTTCCTGAACTGCAGCCGTACAATCGTTCAACACAATCCGTGTAAGGCGAAGTAAATCTGTGGCAAAAGCCCCAAAGTCTTCCTTGTTGCCCTGCCGTCTTGTTCGCAACATTGTATGTGACACAAATTTGTGCTGACCAAGGAATCTAAGATTTAAAGATTGGGTTAACTTTGTGTAGTTAGTTCTGTCTGCTTGTCCTAAATTAGCTAACAACGAAAGAGTTTCTCCGCAAAGCATTGAAGCAAGAACTCGAGCTTTCTCCTGCTCATCCCAACCATTCCCTTTAGCGACAATCTCGAACTGTACCACATAATCACTCCAATGAGCAGTACTACTGTCAAACGGCTGAGGAGTCAGCTTACTCAGTTCAGCAGAATTGCACTTATTATTGGATGTAGATAAGTCTTGTTGTCCATTAGCTTTCGGATCAGTTTATTTGGTTTTGGAATGAGGTGCTCCTCCTAATTCGGGAGTTGAACACTCGAAAACTCTGGCTGCAAAAGTTGTACCTCCTAAAGTCTTTAATTCCTCAGACTGTCGGTGCGGGTCAGATCTCAATTGAGTGAGCTGCTCATTCTGTTGGGTTAAAATTGAACTTAATGATGTTAATTGTTCGGAAATTTTGCAAAATTTTTCTTCGATCTCTTGCGCCATGCTACAAAGATCCAACTTCTGACACCAGTTGTTGCTTGATTCCTGGAATAAAATCCGATTATAAAAAAAGAAACACCAGTGTAAGACACCTTTATTATGAGCAGCACAAAATTAGAGCGTGCCACTGAACTTTAATGATCTCTAGGTTGGTACAAAAAAGAATCTTTTACAACAGTCGAATTTCGCTGTCAGGTTTGATACTTGACGTTCCTGGATGCAACAATATGTTTGTACATTGTACATGCATACTACTGAAATAATTCAGCCAATTATAAGACTTAGCATTAGCACTAATTGGATAATGGTCCTTTTGAAGATTTGTCGCTTATATCGACGCTAAAATTTGATTTCTGATTCGCTTTCTGATGAGCTTCTGATCGCAACCGACGACCAAACCATCGGTGAAATATCTGGGTATCAACTTCGAGAAGAGGTGACGTTTCAACCCACACGTAACAGCTTCTCTGAAAAAAACCTTATTTCACTTTCAATCGAATCCACCCTCAAATGCGGAAAAGGAATGGACTGAGACAGAGCACAAAGTTGCTTCTCTATAAGCAACTTCTCAGGCCACAATCATCACGTACGGCTTTCCTTCATGGTTTACTATTTTCAAAACTAGCATGCGAAAGCTTGGACTGTTTGAAAGGAATATTCTGCGGATCTGCACGGGACTTCACTTTGACCAACGGCGGCGAAAGCATTTCAGCAACAAGAGACTCTACGAAGCATCTGAAATAACACCCCTGTACAAATACATGATCAGTGCTGCTAAGAGATTGACGAACAATCTAAGCAATCATCCGAACCCGCTAGTAAGAAGCATCACCAGCGAAGAGAGATACCCCGAGCTACGATACCTAGATGTCAAAGTACTACTGGATGACGGAATAATTTATAACAATGACGACGAGGCAATTCAATTCTACGAGGACGCAGCGTCAAACTTACACCGTGGCTAGAAGCCACCTCCACCCCACATCCCACCACTAAGACAACCGGATATGAACAACCCGAGATGAACCATCTAGTATTAAGTGAATAGTATAAGACAATCAAAGACAATTTTTTAAATAATTTTAATAAAAATAAAAACAATGTATAAAATTAGGCCCCTTATGTGCCAAAACAAATTCAAATACCAATGTTATATAATGTTAATTAGAATTAAGAGCCAATTGTATATACTTCAGTTCAATAAATATTATTATTATTACTGATGAGCTTCTTGGCTATTGTTGGAAACTTAATTTTGAAATGTTTCATCTGGTATGTCTTGCAAGCTTATGTGTTCTATTCCTGTTGTCTCTGGATCAGCTACGCTATATTTTCGGGTTTTGTTGTGCAAGGCACAATTATTGCCTTTTCTGGAGAATAGTGCAACTTTCTTTCATTTAGGACAGACCTGAACCGGCTTTTAAGAAGTCCAATGGTTCTTTCAATAATGTTGCGTGCTTTTTGCATGCAATGAATTGAATAATGTTTTTCTGGGATTGGAATCTGAATTTCTAAATGGTATTAACAAGTAAGGCTGCAGAGGATAACCCGAATCTCCTAAACCAGAACATTATTAGCATTTTAAGAACAGTTTCAGAGCAATAATTAATGTACACACCCAGATACATTGACTTCTCTCCATTTTGCCACCATCTTTCTAAAACATCTTTAAGCTCTCTTGCATTCCACACGAATGAATCATGAGTCGATCCAGGGAATCTGGGATCACATATCGAATATTCATATAATAGTCACAAGCCTGTAAAAAAATCTTTATATATATAATTCTACTGTACGTGTGTATGTTACTGAACTCCTCCTAAACGGCTGGTCCGATTTGAATGAACGTTGTTGTATGGGCTTGGGTGGCGGCCTGGGTGGTTAAGATTGACAAATCAGTCCGGCAGATGGCGCTGCAGTCGAAATCTAGGTTGTTTATCTATAATGCAACTAAACGGCTGGATCGACTTGAATGAATTTTTGTGCATGCATTCATTCATTTTGTGTATGTATTCAATGCATTTAATTTTTTTGTACGCTGTGGTTTGATCGCATTTACGTAAATTTAGAGTGTATTATATTCAGATAAAAGCTACGTGCATAGGATTTCGGTTTTTCGACATATTAATTTGAGTGTATTCTTAAGTGTGTTTCGTTATTTTGCCGTTTTAATTTTTGTGTACGGTGTCTTTTGATATTTCAGGTGTCGCATAAAACGATGCTACGTCTTCGTGGGCGAGCTCGAAATATTGGTCGAGGGACTCGGAAATCACAATTAGTCCAAAATAGTCGGTTAGGTCCCAGTTATAGCTATCATAGAAAATATTAATTTTCAATTTTGAGAGATTTTGAAGAAAAAACAAATGACTATTTTGATGCCAAAGTAAAGCTAATTGACTTAATATTTATTTCTAGGTAAAACGAAATTCAATGTGGCACAACTTTTTCAATGATGAACTACCTTCCCAATGATCATTGATCAAATTTGATTCAAGTCGTAAGCTATATTTCTGCATTAAAATATTCAATGATTAAACTTTCCAAGGGTCTCAAATTAAACAGCTAACTTTTTCAATGACAGTTTCCAATGAGAGCTATAACTGGCACCTTAAATAGATCGGCAGAAGATCAATTGACGGACAATGAAAATTTAAGAAACCAGGCTATAATAACACGTGCTAATGAAAGTCAAGAGCAACACGACGAACGCCTTCAGGATAATGCATTGAGACAAAGACTGGCCCGTCAACGAGTCACCGACACATTCAGAACACGTGAACAACAGCGTTTGCAAGTGTATCGCGCATTGACACGTGCATCACTTCTTCGCATTGCGTTTGAATATGAGTCGGACATCGACTATTCGTCACATTCACAAATTGTAATCGGTGGTATGAACAAACAATGCCAACACTGTCATGCACTCAAATTCAAAGGTGAATCGGCCGGTTTCTGCTGCGCGTCTGTAAAAGTTGTATTGCCACCATTGAACTTGCCGCCAGAACTATTAGGCGTGTACCATCAACTGAGCGCTCAGAGATTTTTTAAGCAGAGATTTCTGATCTAAAAATAAATTATTTTTGCGTAAAAGTCGCAAATTCAATTCGTGCCTTAAAATGACATCATTTGGAGCAACAAAAAATCGTTCAGAATGAGGGTGGTCGCAATTTTCAACCAACGTTTAAGATTCATGGCCAAGTGTATCATCAAATTGGTTCTTTGCCTGATACCGATTCAAAATTTCTGCAAATCTACTTCATGGGTGTGCTCGTAGAACCGTTTTTACAGAATCACAACCAGTACATTACGTCTTAACACAAATATACGTGTTCAACTGCAAAACGATACATTGGCACTATCATTCTCTGAGCAATTGCTTAACATTGGAAATGGAACAATACCATTGAAAGACACAAAATGCATCAAATTGCCAGAAAATTTCTGCAACATGGTAAATACGAAAGATGCTTTGATTGAAAGCATATTTCCAGATTTACAAGCTACATGCGTTGCTTCGTGAACGAGCTATTTTAACTGCAAAAAATATCGATGTTGACGCTATTAACTTCAAAATACAACAGTCATTGCCCGGCAATGAGATATTGTTCAAATCGATCGACCCTGTTACCGATCCTGACGAAGCAGTCAACTATTCTGTTGACTTTTTTGAATTCTCTGCATTTACCAGGAATGCCACCACATAACTTGTGTTTAAAAATTGGCTCACCTATCATGTTGCTTCCGATAAATTATGGGAAATGTTCTTGAAGCTACAATTTTGAACGGCAAATTGAAGGTGAAGTTGTTCTCCTGCCACGAATCCCAATGATCCCTTCAGACTCACCCATTCCGTTCAGACGTCTGCAATTTCCAATTCGCTTGGCATTTTCCATGTCCATTAATAAGTCACAAGGTCAAACAATGTCGATTTGTGGGTTGGATCTAAAAAATCCGGTCTTTTCACATCGCCAATTATATGTGGCGTGTTCTCGCGTTGGAAAACCGTCAAGTTTTTATCCACACCGGACAGAGTTTGGTTTCTAATACTTGAAGAACTTCGTTCGGTTTGGAAAGTCCTAAATCAAAATCATTACCAACACAGTTTTGGTAGGTACCACACTTCCAAGAAATCGTTATGTTGCACATGTATTGGTTGATTGGATTTTATCACCAATTTCACTTAAAACATGCACAAACGCATGCTTGTTCAGTCGAAAATATAAAATAAACCTGTGAAAAGAAAATTTGTGAATATTATGAAGATAAATAAATATTGAGCACTGACAAATGTTCTGGGAATTCTAAGGGATTAGAAGTATCCCGAATGTTTCTTCTTAGTCTGCGCATCTTTATCCTTTCTTCCCTCTTCCTTTCATAATCATTTTCTTCAAAAAATAATTCAACGTTGCTCAACATTATATTATTATTAATATTTTAAAAGTAAACAAAACACAATCTGGACAAATAAATGCATACGTTCAGGAGACATAAGGGACTTCATATTCAGTCAACTACACCCATTGAACGTAAATTTGCCTAAAAATAACTCACTTTTTTTTCGACATTTCGTATATCAAACTTATAACTTTTCTTCTATTCTTTACCTTAAATTCGTTTAGAAAAAAAGAGAATCTTCGACATGGATACAAAATTCCGTCATTATGTACGGAAAATTTAATTATCGCGACCGCACAAACAATTTATAAGAAGTTAACTGATTTTTAATTTCGCAAATGACAATGTTGACAACAACACACTTAATTTAAAATGAATACAGATATTTCTTGACTAATTTTCCAGTCACTTTCCAATAAAAGTTCCTTTCATTTGAAGTCAATTTTTTGAAAGCTGGCCAATCACAGATTAGAAATTTGCCTAACTTGCAGTCCCCTTAGTTATCTGAACGTACCCAAATTTCATACTACTAATTAACAAAAGTCATTATGTGACGTTTGACATTTGTTCTTTCAATGAAATAATGTTGTCAGCATTGATATTTGAAGCGAACGTCTAAGCTGGCTAACGATAATACTAAATGAAAAGAGTAAGAGATTCGCTTAGACATTCGCAACTTAGCGAACGTTCGCTATTCATAATAAGGGCAATAATGAAGTTATAATAATCAATAAATCTATCAATTCTTAATTATCAACTGTGAGTTTTTTGAGCAAACAAATTTTATTAAAAACTGTTAACATTTTATTTTTGTCCCTGATGTCTCATGAAAAATTGCGCAATATTCTTTTTCACTTTAACACCTAAATGACAAAGGCACCATTGGGAAAGGGAAGTGACAGGTGTGGGTAACACTAAGCCTCTTTTTTATAATATTAAATTAGATACAATTTGCACTCAACCAGAAATTATATATAGGTAACATAACAGAGTGATGAAACGCGCTCTCTTTGCCTTTCAATTTGAACCCAATAATTTGTTTGAAAATATGTGGCATGTGGGTGACATTTTTCATTTAAAACTTAAATATCAACTCGAATTCCTGAAATTCCGCAGTCCACCCACTAGATTATTGCTGATGAATATTAATTTCCCACGCAAAAAAAAAAAAAAAAAAAAATAACATGCAATACTCGGCTAAATGCTATTATTGAGGAAATTTCCTATTACGCTTTGGGGGAAACAACATCGGCAATGTACCAAAGCCTCAATAAAAACATATCCCATCTCCAGAGAAGAGTGTGAATAAAATGCTCCTGCTGGTGTCTAAAATTAAATCGAATAGTAATAAATCGAATCAAATTTTCTCACGAACTTGCTATAAGGAATTTTCCTGCCCGTCCCTTAAGTAACACCAAGATGAGAAATATATATGATCAGAAAACCCAAGAATTTCTTAATGAAGTCTTTTCTCTGGAATAGAGCATTGTCTTTGTGAATTGTTCGGATGCGGATGCGTATGGAAATTTATCACACAAAAGTCAAGAGAGCTATCTGTGACGTCTTTACGTCCTGATTCCACATTTTAAGTTAGATTATTATTATGGGGGCGTTGGAAGATTGAGAAGTATAGATATATGTATGTATGTGTGTATGTAAGTTGATGTATATTGTGTTGTGTGGGGTGAAGTTGCTTTAATGCTTGAATACGAATAAGACAACGAGGAATAGTTGAAACGGATGAGGTATTTTATAGCCCCATGACCAGGATGTAGAGTTCTTTTGTGAATATGATTGATCTTTGAAAGGGGTCGGGGCTAGGGGTTTGTTGAAGCAGAGAAAAAATATGCGAATGCGAATGACACACTTAATATCCTTGAGCGTAAAAATTTCCACAACTTTACTGGCACCCAACATTCTCTATGCGGGCTCTGTAACGTAGGGGGATGAAGTAGGTATATATATATATATATATATATATGTAATTGTAAAAAGAATACTTTGGATTGGAAAAACCAACCCAGTCTGCCGTGCTATAATAGTATTTAAAATAATAGCCCGATTGAGTAAGGGACATTATCTTTTCTGTCATGAGTGGGTGATGGTTTAAATATTATTTTTAAAACCTTTTGTTGCATTCTAACAGCGATATGATTAACATTTTGTAAAACTCGATAAAGAACTAGTTTTCAAAAAAAAAATCGAATTTTGTTCACTTTTTGAGAAAAAACTAGTTAAAGTTTTAAAACGAATTTCTAGTTTTGGGATCATAAACTATAGATTGAATATTTTGAATGAAACAACAACAACTAAAATGTTTTACAACCAAGTTATTTGGCTGAAGTTATAGCTATTTCACGAGTGCCAACCCGATAATCAGACTTCTTTGTGTGGTGCTGAGTCTTAATATGTTCATTTTGACTTGAAAAGCTTTGCCCGTCATAGGGATTGAACTTCAGACATCGACTGTGACTGTAATTCGGAAGCCGACGGCCTACCCATTGCGCTACCGAAGCCACATGCCAAGCTCCATCTCAGCTTCCATCTCCATGCATTTGAGGGTTTTTATTAGAGAACACAAGCTTGTTGTTGTCTCATTCGGTTTCTTTCTTTTTTTTCCGTACCCGATTCGCCAACAATTCTTTGGTCATAGAAATAAGGAAGGAGAGTAGTGAAAGATTTGACCCTGGCCAAGGGTTGAATTTGTAATTTATTAGGATTTTTGTATGAATAAAGTTCATGCAATGCAGTCAGGCTGCGCAGACAACAATTAACATTGAATATTTTGAATGAAACAAGAACAACTAAAGTGTTCTACCACCAAGTTATTTGGCTGAAGTTATAGCTATTTCACTAGTACCAACCCGATCATGAGACTTCTTTGTGTGGTGGTGAGTCTTAATATGTTAATTTTTATTTGAAAAGCTTTGCCCGTCATAGGGATTAAACTTAAGACATCAATTTGACTGAAATTTTGTAGCCAACGGCCTACCCATCGCGCTACCGAAGCCACATGCCAAGCTCCACATCTGAGTTCAGGTTCTGTTGCTTATCAAATGTATTTGAACGACTAGCATTTTTATTAGAGCACACAAGCTTGCTGTTGTCTCATTCGGTTTCTTTCTTTTTTCTCCGTACCCGATTCATATGCCATATGTTTGACAAATCTGTTCACGTGTGATAGTGTGTACTCTCTGTTTGACAAACACGTTCTTTGTTCACAAATTGTTTTGATACTGTTGAGTGTTTGACATCAAACAGGTTTGTCAAACAGGTTTAAAAATGTGTACCCCACTTTTATATGTGATTATTGAAAATGACACACGATTTTTAGACCAGTCGGAATGAGCATTTGCCAAGAAAAATATAGTACTGCACACTTTTCTTTCAGCACTCGTTAGAAGCGGTCATTAGGCATCCTGGAGTTTTTTGTCGGGAAAATTGCTCCCCTGCGTTAGCCGCCATCTTGGATTTACTAAAGTACTACAGCCGTATCTATAAAATTATCTAAAAATGCCTTTTAGAGGTTATTAAGTTAAGCCTGCTTAAATATTAAAGTTGCCTTTAAATGACGTTACTTAAATTTGTATCTATAATCAATATTCCTTTCATACTTTACTAAACAGCCGTAAGGTAACGTAACGCAAGAAAAGTGACAAAACTGCTACAAATTTCTAGTACATTTTTCACTCTCAGGCTATTTCTGTCAGATTGCAAAAAAGGCATACACAAAATAGCGCTCAAACAATAAGACCGAAAGGGAAGCAACTTTTTGTATGTGTGTATGCATCGTCAAACACAGAAGACAGAAGAAATGAAACCATTCCATTTTGGTTTGTTTTTTTTTTTTTATTTTGATTTCAATTATTTCTTTCCTTTGTTGGTGAGAAAATATAGGTATGTGACATAAACAAATAACTCAATGTATTTAATGGAACCAAACATCATTTCTTATATTATTTTCTTAAAAAAAAAAAAAACAATTAAAATATTTGCGTAGCCTTTAAACGCGGTGGATGGCGTTTAAGTTACGAGGGGTTTAAGTTACTTTGCTTAAATGTGAAAATTGATTATAGATATCAATTTCACACTTAATTGATATTTAGAGGCAGTTTAAAGTTAAGAAGCATTTAAAATCTCTTTATAGATTCGGCCGGTAGTTTTTATTATTAGCAAGACAAACTTTGAATATAAAAAAAAATATTGAAAAACAATGGCAATATTTACAATCTCATGCAATATCTTTTTTTAAAGCCAGATACCCATTCTTTTATTTGGTGTTTAAAAAATTTGGTTTTAGTCAATAATTTTTGAAAAATAAATTTTCAAACTCAAAATTTTGAAAAAAAAAAAAAAAAATTTACGTAATTTAGTAATATTTTTCATTTTTAAATTTAACGCTCTTTATAATTTCTAGCCGATTGTTGAAAACCGGGTGGACTTAAGAGCTTAAGCTCTTTAGAAAATTGAAAATTACGAAAACTATTAGGTATTTCTTAAAAAATGTTCTTTGTGTGTTTATAGTGTTTAAACTTGGGATCTTTGTTATACTTTGGCTATTGTTTGTTATACCCGCCTAAACTCTTTGCCGCACCGACACCGTAGAGGTAGAGTACTAGGCGCCTTTTTTTTGTGACGTGGTTTCCCCTGTAGGCCTAATCCACGCATTTAAGTACTTGTAATATTATCGGATTTTAATTTCTTTTTCGATGATGGTAGTTCCAAATTAAAATCATCACGTTCATTTTCAACCATGGCAAGTGTTTCATCTTCCGTATTGTCAGTTCGTTTTTGTATTTAAATTTAAATATATAATTTACTATATATATATATAATATATACATTAAAAAATACGATTTTAAGTTTAATTAAAGCTTTTTTTATTTTATTAAACAACCACATATTCAATAACAGAAAATATTGTAAATAGGTACAAACAAAATTGAACAATTATTTTCGTTTTTGTTTTTTTTTGTAAAAAATTAAACATTTTTTGAGTTAAATGATTTGGTGTGAAAAAAATGTATCATTTTAAAATAAAAACCCTAAAATCCCTTGGACAATCTCAGTCGGCAACTCGGTAAGAATTACAAATTACTGTAAATTTTCTCATGTACTCTATTTTTTCTTCGAGACAGAGGTAAAGATACGCAAGCGTACGTTCTTACACAAGCATAATAGACAGATACATCAGTTAGAACCTACTGAGGAGGAAGGCATGGCTGAAAAAAATTTTTTTTTTAGATTTGTTGTTCTTTTCCTTTGGATACTGTAAGAATTAAGCAATATGATGGTAGAAGTTTGGTGTCAGTGCAGTTTTTTGTGTATTTTTGTCGTTGTCGCTCCGAATTTTTCGTGTTGGTATGTCAGAACTTTTAGGCTTTATTTGTGTAGATGCAGGTAGATATTGTTGATCGCGATCTTTCCAATAAAAATCGCAAAAGCCGTAACCCCCTCGCACTGAATATGAAACGTAGAATGAATATAAGATCAGGACCTAAGTAGAAGAGAGGGTAAACAATAGACTCCAAAAGAAAAGCACATGAAAATTCTCGTAGTTTCAAAGATCCCAAGTTTAAACACTAAATACACAAAAATCATTTTTTCAACAAATACCTAAGTAGTTTTCTTAACTTTCAATTTTCTAAGGAGTTAAAGCTTTCAGACTTACAAAAAAAAAGTTTAAACAAAAATATTTTTTTTTTCAAAAACTATTCACTAAAATAAAAATTTTTAAACACCATATAAAAGAATGGATATCTGGCTTAAAAAAAGATAAAAGATATAGCACGAGATTGTAAGTGCTGCTATTGTTTTTCAAAACATTTTGTATGTTAAAAGTTTTTTTTGCTTATATTAGAAACTAGTGTGAGAAAATCCAAGATGGCGGCTTACGCAGTGGAGCAATTTTCCCGACAAAAAATACAAAGATGCCTAATGACCCCCTGTAATAAGTTCTGAAAGAAAAGTGTGCAGTACCATTTCAGGTCATTTTTTTGTAGATAGCAACTGGGCTATTGAGATGTGTTAAAACATGCAGAATTTTAGGAATGGTTCTAATTCTATCCCACATTCTACCACACCTTTTTTAAGGTTAAGGCAATGTATTAATATCTACAAGCAAGTGTGGAAGCAAAATATGAACAGTCATTTATTTCCCACAAATTTGGCAGTCGCGTGGAATTCTTTTCCACTTTCAATTTGACATGTATAAATACACAGTGGCCTAGTGAGGAAGGGCTATTAGAGCAATTTAACCCACTGTGAAAATAGACGTTTTTAAATTGCCGCTAGTGTATCGATTTTTTTTTTTTTAATAAAAGGAACCATCGTTATGTTAGCTCCTAGCAGTCCAGGTACAATAGGTCGATGTTGTAAGTAATGTGCAAGAAGTTTAATAGAAACGTCAAAATGTATCCACTAGTTAAAATTTAAACGAGCTCGTGAGCTGGTTAAATTTTGAAGATTGTATTCACCTCAGTAATGTCATGTCAAAATTAAGCCATGGGATCAAATTTAACGCACTTTTAACGCAAAAGATCTCTTTGCGAATCTGTCAAACTCAAAAGAAACAGCCGGCACTGTGTAAGGAATGTCAAACAAAAGGAAATTGAAAATAAAAACAAAAGCTTGATATTAAATTTTAATGAAGTTCTGTGTTGATAAAAGAAAAGTGATAAAGTGGATAAATATAAAATAAATAAATTTAAAGAAATATCTAAAGACTTCACAAGATTTAAAAGTTTTTTGATTTTACTGAAATAATTTTACACAATATTTTTTTTTTGTCTTCTTTATTTTGACATTCCCCACAAAGTAAAATGAATGAGACAGCCATACATTGCCATTTGGTAAAGAGCTCTATTGACACACGGCCTTAAATATCCTGAAAAGTTCGCTTTTCTAACTATTAATTCCTATATAATTTTATAAAAACACATAAATTGAGAGGTACAGTAGATGTCAACTATAACGACGTGCGTTATAACGAGCAATCTCTTTTAACGACCACTAATTTTCCATTATTTGGTTTGTTTTCATTTTTTATTAGTTCATCCTTGTCTATACCGAATTTTTGATTAGAACGAAAACGACGCCGACGACGCACGGAAAGAAATTAATTGGAAATAGAAAATTAGTAACTGCGACTCTAAACTTGAGATTGTTCGAAAAGACACAAATTCTTCACACACGAATCTAGCTAGGTCTTTATTGTTCTGTTCCCAAAATTTAAAATCACATAATACCTGTTAACTGTTTTTTTGCGACCAGATTTGGCTGGTCCCTTGGCGTTCCTTATAAACAGTATCGACTGTACATTTACTTTTATATTAGTACTATTTATGTAAACATAAAGCATTTTATGTATATACCTACCTAATTTGCCGGTAACATTGATGATTTATGAAACTTGTTCCCCAGACCAAATCTTATGTTCCTCTTTATTTGATATGCCTCCTATGCAGCCCTACATAGTAAATACTATATTATTGAAATCTCAAATTGGCTTTTTGTATACAGCTACAGTCTACCTACAGTCCTACTGTGCACGTGGCTCAGAGAAGTATTGTTTTGATGTAGACTTAGCTGAAAACGAAAATATTTGTATGATATTATTTATATTGATGAATATAAAGTACCCATAAGTTATTACTTTTGTGTCCAACTCATTCAAATATTTAGCTAATTTTATTCTCTTTTAATACGTTATTTTTCTTTGGAAACTATAATATAATATTAAAACAATTAAAATAAACATTTTTTAAGCTACACTCATAAACAAATATAATAAAAATGTGTGAGTACCGGGACTCAAGGGGATGACGTGTAAACATCAGTGTAGTATATAGTTTATACTATAGCTTACAGTATATAGTAAACTGATGAGGTTGCCAAAGGCGGCCGTCGAACATGTTATGTTATTTCATGTGATTCAGGGCTGAGCGTAAATATGTATTTAATTTTGTTTGCAACCTCACCCTCCACTTTCAAAAAAGGTACTTTTAGAGAATGTGGCAACTCTTAAAATCATACCCAATTTAGACCTTAAAATCATAACAGTTGCACCATGCCTTAAAAAACTGCATTTTCCACAATTATATGATAATGATAATTTTCCCGACACTATTTAATGCACAAACCGTTGGCTTGATTGGTGTCGTTGTTGTATTACTATACCCAACCACATTACCGACATTTACCACATTATCTCAATTTACTCTATTCAATGCACGAACCATTCGCATCCGTTAGTTAAAAATCTAAATAAACAAGATGGTGGCGTATCCGTAATTTTGTCTTTCCTCTTTCAAGTTTACCCATATCCCATACCCAGAGTTTGTTTTTTTCTTAATACCTAGCGCTAAGATGTTTACACATCAAAAAAAATCTATATCTTCTTCTATATAAATAAAAATTTAAATGTATGTTTGTTGAAAACGTTAAATCTCTGAAAGTTCTTCGCCGATTACTTTGAAATGTGACACAACGTACCCATGTCAAAAAACGCCATCTGTTTGACGTTAAGGCAACACGCGCCAAATTAAACCCTCAACTAAATTGGTGCATTTTTTGCAATCATACATTAACGGCCTGATTTCTTTCATCTCAACAGAGTTATAGCTGAAAATATCTTGCATCGAAAACGCGAGAACAAATTAACATGGGTTACAATACGAGTGATCTTTTGTCTAATGGGAAGTCCAGTGCTACTAAGACTTACCCTCTTGAGCAAAAAGGATTTACGATCAAATATTAATAAATAACTGTTCATAACGGGGTTGAAGAAATATTTTTCTTAGATGCACTAGGAGTAACTTGAACACCCATAATGAGATATCCTCAGCCCTGACATCGTACGGAATACCTGCGACATTGCTACCAGATCGAAGAACTGCGCATTCCACTTTTAAATTGACGTTGAGCATGCAATTCATTGATACTCCCCTATTGCGACATTTCCAAACCATTGCCAACATGGAAAAATTATTGAAGAAATGCAAACTTATTGTGTGGAAGGAATGCACATAATGTTTAACCTTGATAGATTTTTGCAAGATTTTTGTGAAATATAAGACCATTTTGTGTGTTGTGTTCCCAACATTTACATATTGCTTGCATGAGATTTCAGGCACACATTACGTGGTTCCTCGATCCACATCAGTGAATGAAATAAATCAATCCTTGCTTAATATTTAAAGACGTTGAAATTAAATACGTGCGTTTTGGGCTGCAGCTGCAGGTGCGATCTGGCATCAGGAAGAATTTCACTCACCAATAACTTCTGCAATTTAGTGACGTACCTATATTTTCAAATTTAAAAACAAATTATATGAACCACGATTGGCTGAGTGAACCAGCTATCCTTGGTTCCGCCAAGAAGGAAGACGGCTATTAATCATACCGTATATTTTAAATTCCTCACTTTATGTGGATCTTGTTGCATTCATAGATATCTCTAAAATTTAAACTAAACATTCGAAATATGATGCCAAATTAAAGCTTTCCACTGTTTTAATAATTCTAGACAAACCATTTATTATATTGGTTCCATACTGCCATCATTTCATTGTCATGCCAGCGTAAGGCTAATGATTTTCTAATTTATCAGCTCTTGATTTACTTTACTTGGATCATGATTTGTGTCTTTTCAAATTTCAAAGATTTCAGCTGAATTGCGATTTTCATAAAAAAAGTTACAATATAATGATTATCATACAATTTCAAACACAAACGAATAATGAATATTAATTTTTAAAATCAATTTATCCCCCAACTAACATCAGCTTAAATCAAACAACTTTTTTAAAAATTGAACTCAATTTTTTTATTTGGACTATAAATTGTACACTAGGGTGGAAAGTTTTTAGTCGTTTCAGAATCACTTCGTGCAAGTGATAGTTAATGAACTCATCCTCATCATTTTTACTTGCGATTTATGTAGGTTCTATTAAGGCAAGTTTTGGATTCGTAAAAACAATCGACCTCGCGAAAAAAGTGGGCTCGTAATTATAGGTATCTGTCTGTCTGTTTGTCTGTACCTCGACCTGCAGCCTTAACCGTTGAAGGGATTTTCTTCGAACTTTGGACTTAAGGTTCTTACGTGATTCCCTAGAGAGCAGATTGAATCAAAAAATTGTTTTGCATGCGCACACATTTTTGAAAAAAAAAAATTTTTTTTATTCTGTAATTCAATAACTATCTAGAAAACAGCTTTATATTTTTTTTTTATTTTGCGCAAAACCAAATTTTTTTTTTAAATGTTTAAGAATTTTAATGTTTTATGTTTATGTTTTATGCAGTTTATTTTTTGAGTTGCCGTTGGGAAAAAAATCAGGAAACCGTCGAACAATGGTCGATTTTCACAAAAATTGACATATTTTGAATTCGAATATACAACATGTATTTGTAACTGTTTTTTTTTTTTTTTGTAGAAGGACAAAATAAAAGAATTTCGGCAATGGGAGAGGGTCTATCACCTCCCGTATAAAAGAGGGGGAATATTTTTAAAAATATACCTACCGGAAAATGAAAAAAAAATATATTTCAAACATTTTTTTAAAAGAGCGGCAACATTAACGATAATTTATTAAACCTTTATTGAAAGTCAAATTATTTTAGTTTTCGAAAAAATTATTTTCAAAGTTTTTTTTTACAAAATTGTGAAATAAGTTACGAATTTATATTAAGGCCAACACTCGAAACCAGATGCCTTTATATCTTCTAGTTTTTTGAGAAAATTGAAAATCACGAAAACTAAAAAAAAAACGTGCCCCTCCCTTCTAAACGTGTGGAAATAAAAATAAGTTTTATAAATACTTTTATTTTATGCTTATGGCAATTTTTGTAAGAAAACGAACATTTTCGATGGCTTCCTGATTTTATTTCACAAAACTGACTTAAAATAAACGAACAAATGCTTAAATCGCAACACCCTGTTGCTCATGTTTTTTTTTTCTCTGAAAGGGTACAAAATTAGAAATGCAAGTTTTCAATTATATTCTTATGCTACTATATACCTAACTGATTTATTCTTTAAAAATAAAATACCTTGGCTCTACCATAATCGATATCCCGAAGCAGCGGAGCATTGCTTTAACTCATTCTTATATACGTTTACCTTTCAAATGCTTAAATAAAAATGTTGTTTTAAGAATGCTTTCGTGATGTTATTTGAATTAAGTTAATAATCTTCTGTTAAAGTTCGACGTAAGGTGGTTGACAAAAAAAAATTCAAAGAAAAAATTACATTTGTCGAGGGTGATGATGAGCAAAATATATGTAAGTGTTTGGCCTTGAACAAAAAAACTATAAATCCGAAAGGCAAAGGTATTGACATCGTAGTTATATTATTTGTCGTGACTTGGTAACATCCATTACTTATCGTAAGATGCTTTTGAATCTGAACATTTAACTCATTCATCATAATAATGTAGTGTTCGTTTCGTCATTTTTCTTTCGTTTTTAGTAAGTCGTTTCGCGTTTTGTTGTTTGGCAATTTTCACTGTTTCACTTTTCATTTATTTGGTTCCTTTTTTGTTTCGACAATGTTTGTTTTATTATTTAAGTACCTATGTTGTTTTAATTGCATTTCGTTTTTGATTGTTTCGTTTTTTTTTGATCATTTCGTTTTGGAATTAATTCGTCTTATGTTTGTTTTGTCTTTAATTGTTTCGTTTTCGTTTATTTCGATTTCGATCATTTCGCCACTGTTTGTTTATTTTTGTTTTAATTTCTGTGCATGTAAGATTCGCGCGAATTTTAACGCCTTTAAGTTCTTTGCATGTTATTTTCATTTAACAAAAGTAATTTGTTCAATAAAAAAGGTATACCTACTTCATTTAAAAATACAAAAAGAAAACATTGTCAATATATTATATTCTCTTCTTTGTGGGGAATTGAATCCCCTCAAAATAATTTTTTAATTGTACCTTCAACATTATACCTATACACCTAACATAAACATTGGCTCCAATGACAGAATTTGTTGTCCATTTTTTTCATTGACATAAAACTCGACAAACCAATCAATTATTGGCCTTGTTTTCGTGGGCATTTCTACCTTTAATTTTTGTGTGTATCTATAATTCCTCTTTATTGATACACAAGTGACGACGCCAATTTATACTATATAAAAGAAAGAATTTTAATCGTATTAAATATAGCCATTTTTACAAATCACGCTTCAGCCTAAACTATAAGTCATACAAATTCAAACTAAAATTTATGTGAAAGGTAATTTTATGTAGGTGAGCGATAAGATCGGATTTTTTGAAATTCGCATATTTAATAGGGGATGTTCAAAAGGGTAGTTATGTGCATTCAAGAGGACACAAGCGTCCACAGGTTTTTCTCAAAATCCACCTCTGTCTACCAACTCCTACTCTCACCTCCACGTGGTGAACATCGGGTGTCTAGTACCTCAGCTGGAGACGGGGTTTAAATCCCCGTGGAAAGCTGTTGGGGACAGCCAACGAGAGAGGGGGGGAGGAGTGTTCCCACTAAGGCACTTCTCCTTTCATCGAGGCGGCAGCGGACGAATTCTCTAGATGGAATCAACGGTGGCGTCTACAGTTCCAGTTAGGTTGAACTACTTAGTGAACACCTTATATGGGCTACTACGACATATTCGTAGCTCAGGCCTATAAGGAGCGGTTTATCCGGCTCCCTACCCTTGGAGTTATACGAAGGGTCTGGTCCTCCGGGTCGGGGGTTGTGCGTCGGGGTAACTTCCCTACCACGTAAAAAAAAGTTGTTCCGAAACAACAACAAGCCTCGGATATGGATGATTTTAAAGTTGACGACCCCAGCAAACGAAACAAGGACAATGAATTTCGGATCTGCACGTGGAACGTCCTGTCCTTATACAGAACACGTGCAGCCGAACAATTAGTGGAGAACCTGGACAGGCTAAAGGCTGACGTAACAGCCATCCAGGAAGTGCGATGGGATGGAGAGGGCATACGGAGACTGAAAACGTGTGACATCTACTACGGCGGGTGCTTGAAGGAACAGGGTCAGCGGCTCTTTGGTTGTGGTTTTGTGATAAGGGGAAGACTTAGGCATGAAGTCTTGGGCTTCCGAAGTGTAAGCGAGCGCCTGGTCACAATCCGCATCAAGGGCAAATTTAAGAACATTTCGCTGATCTGTGTTCATGCCCCCCATGACGGGAAAGAGGACTCAACCAAAGAAGCATTCTACGATCTCCTGGAGACAACGTATGATATGTGCCCGAAGTACGACGTGAACATCATTCTTGGTGACTTCAACGCAAGATTCGGAAAGGAGGGCATCTTTGGTTCGGTAGTCGGAGGACACAGCCTACACGACGAAACTTCTGGCAACGGACACAGGCTGGCAGACTTTGCGGCCGGGCGAAATGTCATCATCTCAAGCACCTACTTCCCACACCTCAATATACACAAGGGGACTTGGCGGTCGCGTGATGAACTAACCGTCAACCAAATCGACCACGTTGCGATAGACGCGAGACATGCTTCCAGTATCTTGGACGTCCGAACGTTCCGAGGGGCCAACATTGACTCGGATCACTACCTGGTGGTAGCTAGACTACGTATGCGGATATCCATGACGCGACAACGCAGAGCAGATGCTGTGAAAAGATTCGATGTCGAGAAGCTTAAATCGCAAGAGACTGCCAGAACTTTTGCAGACCACGTAACTCTTAATCTCTCAGGAGGTCCGCTACCAGCATCAAGTGCAGAGGACCAGTGGGAACACTGTCAACAAGCCATTAGAAGTGCCGCCTCTGATGTGCTGGGTTTCACTAGGCGAATACAACGAAACCCCTGGTTCGATGAGGAGTGCCGGCTAGCGCATGCAGCTAAGGACGAGGCCTACCAGGCAATGCTGCAGACTCGAACAAGAGCTGCTGAGAGAGTGGCCCGGGAGCTCTACGGGCTGAAACGAAAAGAGGAACGCCGACTTCTCAGGAGGAAAAAGAGAGAGCACGAGAAGCGGGCGGTAGAGTCTATTGAGGGTTGTAGCGGTAGGGGAGATGTTCGAAAATTTTATCAGAGGGTGAAGCGATCCACCCAAGGATTCAAGGCTAGAACGGAAGCCTGCCGAGATGAGAGTGGGAATATGGTAGTAGACACACAGTCAGTGCTGAGGATCTGAAAAGAACACTTCTCTAGACTGCTTAATGGCGAAGACAGCCAAGATGCCGCTAATAGGCAGAACGCTCCATTCAACTTGGACGATGATGGCCAAGAGTTCCGTCCACCCGACCTAACCGAAGTTCGGCTGGCGATATCCAAACTTAAGTCGTACAAGGCTGCAGGTGCGGATGGCTTACAAGCCGAACTATTTAAATCAGCGGGAGATGAATTGGCTAGGAGCATACACCAGCTCATCTGCAAAATTTGGTCGGAGGAAAGTATGCCCGATGAATGGAACCTCGGTATAGTGTGCCCCATCCATAAAAAGGGAGATGTTCTGAAATGTACCAACTACAAAGGAATTAGTCTCCTAAACGTCGCTTATAAAATCTTGTCGGCCATCCTGTGTGACCGCTTAAAACCTTTTGTCAACGATCTGATCGGCCCTTATCAGTGCGGTTTTAGGCCAGGCAAGTCAACCGTCGATCAAATGTTCACACTCTGACAGATTTTAGAAAAATCCCGGGAATTCCAGATCGATACACACCACCTTTTTATCGATTTTAAAGTCGCGTATGATAGCGTGAAAAGGGACGAATTATACAGAGCCATGTCGAGTCTCGGCATCCCTGCCAAACTCGTCCGCTTGTGCAGGATGACGATGGAGAAATCTCGCTGCTCCGTCAAAATTGGTAAGAACACCACCGATTCCTTTGATGTTGAGAAAGGATTGAGGCAAGGCGACGCGTTATCATGCAACCTATTCAACATCGTTCTTGAAGCCATTGTACGCAACGCACATGTCAACACCAGCGGTACAATCTATCAAAAGTCCGTTCAATTGCTTGCATATGCGGATGACATAGACATTGTCGGCAGAACGAAGCGAGCTGTGGCAGGGGCATTTGCGAGCATTGAATCGGAGGCGGCTAGAATGGGATTGGCGGTTAATGAGGACAAGACGAAGTATATGCTGTCATCGAGAGAGGAATCTCAACATCGTCGACTCGGGCAAAATATCACGATGGACAGATATAACTTCGAAGTTGTCAAGGACTTTGTCTACCTGGGCTCCACTATTACATCGCAGAATGACATCAGTGCAGAGATCAAGCGAAGAATTACTCTTGCCAACCGCTGTTTCTTCGGTCTAAGAAGGCATTTAAGTAGTAAGGCCCTCTCTCAGAGAACCAAGGAGACTTTATACAAAACCCTAATCATCCCGGTCCTGCTTTATGGGTCAGAAGCATGGACACTGAAAGATTCGGATAAAAATCTGCTAGGGTGCTTTGAGAGGAAGATTCTTCGTGTGATTTTCGGTCCGGTGTGTATCGAAGGAGTATGGAGGAGAAGATTCAACGACGAGCTATACGGGCTATACAGCGACGTTGACCTGGTCAAAAAGCTGAAAATACAGCGGCTTAGATGGCTGGGGCACGTGGAGCGTATGGACAGCAACGCACCTGCCCGACGAGTCTTCGAATCCAACCCCGATGGGGTACGCAGCAGAGGAAGAACCCGTAACAGGTGGCGCAATCAAGTGAATGACGACATCAAAGCACTCGGTGTGCGCAACTGGAAGCGGCTAGCTAGGGACAGAGCTGGCTGGAGGGGCTTGTTAGTTGAGGCCGAAGCCCATCCTGGGCTGTGAGCGCCATCAAAAGTAAAGTAAGTATATTTAATAGGGTAAACGAGGGTAAATGTAGGGCAAAGTCAGATTTCTTAGTTCTAAACGTGACGTCGGAACTTCAATTTTTCTTTATTTTAAAGATCTTTAAGAATTAGGAAAAAAACACGTACATCTTTTTTTTGCAAAAATCCAAATCATCCAGATACAGTAGCGGATCTAGGATTAGGCTGTGTGGGGGGGGGCTTGGTAGACCCAGTTTGAGACATTAATGGCCAGTTTCACAAGTTAAACTACAATTTATGTTTAAACTTAAGTTCAGCACTTGATTCGGTTTCAAAGTAAACCTTGAACTTAGATAATTCTGTAGTTCTAAATAAACGAATGTATTCTGCCATTTAAACTTCATAGCCTAAGAGCTGGCAGCAAATTTTGGGAGTGGATTGATAACCAAAATATGAGTTTGATGGTTTGTAGGTGCATATATCGCGGTATCAAAAACAACCGTCTCTCAGGTTTCTTTTTCAGCCTTTTGCGGGGGTGGGGGTTTGAAAATAGCGATTTTCCAGTTTATTTTGTCAGTAAATTTTTGTCAATAAATTTAAAAAACATATTATGTGATTTTGTCATTAAGTCAAAACGTTATAATCTTGGCAATTCGACCAATAGAACTCAAAATATAAGCTTTTTAAGAGGACCTTATCGTCTTTTTCTTGGAGAATTATAAAACAAAAAAACATCAACAAAACAAAGTCTCCAAAAAAATCGATTAAGGTTCGCTTAAAAACCTAATATCTTGAGTTCTGTTGCTCGGATTGCCAATATTTTGACGATTTGACTTAAAGAAAATGACAGAGCATCACATTATATATTTTTTTTAAATTTATTGAAGTGGTAATACCTATGAAAAAATAAACTGGAAAATCGCTATTTTCAAACTCCCACCCCCGCCAAAGGCTGAAAAAGAAACCTGCCAGATGATTGTTTTTAATACCGCGATATATGCACCTACAAACCATCATACTCATATTTTGGTTAGCAATCCACTCCCAAAATTTGCTGTCGGCTCTTGGTCTATCAGTGCAGCGTTCAGAACACTTGATCTTAATAATCATTCTAAAGGTTAGACCGCACACAACTGCAGCGGAACTACACTTCACGACGCGGCAAAAAATTATTTGTATGAAATTGTGTGAGCTATATCGCACTAAGCGGGAACTGAACTTCATAAAATTTCATACAAATTATTTTGAATCGCAGTTCCGCTGCAGTGCAGTTCCGCCTAGTGCGGTCAAACCTTAAAATCTTATTGATAACTGCCATTTTATAATAATAATAAATTATTATATTTCTTTCTACTTGAAATTATTTTTTTTTTTGTTTTCGAATGACGAGGAAATGTAACATTCGTTGTGAGAGTGAAAAGGGAAAAACGCTTCCCTTGAATAACAAATTATTTTAACTATTGTGACGATGTTGATTACATTTTATAATTTATATATTTTTATAATTTATACATAACTAATATAAAAAAGTTTTAGTTTAGGTTAAAGGTTTTTTTTGTGAAAATCTACAGTTGTATAAATAATTGAATTTTGGCATTCCCACTTTTCCTTTTAGAATAGCCTTGTTTTTTGTGCATTTATATCAGCTTCTATCCCGGTTTAAAATGATTTCAATATTACATACAATAACATCTGTAGTAGTTAACATTTAAAATATTTTTAAGTGGAGATAGAAAAAAAATGTATATACCTTCAATTTTCAGCCACGTCAAGCTTTGAACTAGCAGAAGAAAAAATCTGTCAGTAAATTTGTACGTCAGTCTAGAGGGACTGCAAATATTCACACGCATGATTTTTTGAGTGCCCAGAGAAAACTGAGATTTTGATTTGTTGTTCCCAAATTCTTCACGGGTTTTAGCCACAATAAAATCCATAGAAATGCTCCGCTTTGTTCATTCTCAAAATTCGTCAACCACTACAAAGACCCGTTATCTCAAATTATTTTTTATTCGATTAATATGAAAAATCATAACTCCATTTCTAATTGACCGATATTTAAAGTTAATATCTTTAGCTATGCGATATGGCTAAATTTGTGTATAAAAATTATCGAGGGGGGGTGAAAAATTTCATACTAAAAGGGTGTGTAAGTGACCCGTCAAATTTATATTACATATATTAAATTCAAAACTTGATGATTTTTTTTGGAAATTCAAAAAACTAATGATGCAGAATTATAGCTGTAAGATTCTTCTACAAATATGTACATAATTTTATATTTGTAAATCTAACGTAAACAAAAGTAGGGGCAATTTAATAAATAAATCACAAAAAAACCTACATTTAGGCAACTTTAGAGGTTTCAAAATCTAGTAATACTTAATAATACATAATAACTGATACATGAAATTTGGGAAGAATTTTATAACTTAAATTTGTGTGTAAAAATTATTTCAAAATATTAAAAACCTTTGTACTAAAAATGTGTTTTATTAAAAAATCAACTTAATTTTTCGTACTTTAAATTCAAAAATTAGTGAAAAAATTTTAAAATTTAAAAAAACTAATGATGCATATTTATAGGTGTAACCTTCTTCTAAAAACACGTGAGTAATTTTGTATTTGTAAATCTTACGGGCAAAAAGTAGGGGCAATTTAATAAAATAAATCACAAAAAAGCTCCATTTAGCCAAATTTAGAGGCGTAAGACTTGAGTAATACTTAAAAGTTAATAACAAATGATACATGAATTTAAAGTAAAAATTTACAATCTAAATTTCTGTGTTAAAATCTTTAGCAAAATCTTAAAAAAAATCATACTAAAAAAGTGATTTAGTCAAAAATCAATTCGATTTTTGGTGCTTTAAATGCAAAAGTTAATACAAAATTGATACATTTTGAAAAACAAAACACTCTAACTGCCCTAATCCTTATCTTAAATATTGCTGATAAATGTTAAGTGATTATTTCAACAAAAGTCACTCTAAAATTAGTTTGATTGATTTATTTACCAACAAAATGCAAAATGTACAATGCTTTTTCAACGAATTTTATTTTTATATTTTCACCACGCTCATAAAATATTTTGAAATAATTTGTACAGATAAAATCCAGAAAAAATTTAAAATTGTCAATTTGTCTGCATAAAATTGGCTTTAAATCGGAAAGTACTTATCTGAATTTCAAAATTTAGATGTCTGTGGAAAGGTCATTGTCTCGCTATTTAAAAACATATAAAACATTAATAGATGTCCGTACAATTTTTAAGACTTATATGCTTAAACAGATAAAATAGCATTATTTTAACAAGCTTTACAAAATAATTTCAAATATTAAAATTTTACATTAGAAATATTTTGTACAGATAAAATCCAGAAAAAAATTTAAATTTTCAATTTGTCTGCATAAAATTGGCTATAAGTCGGAAAGTACTTCAGCGAATTTCAAAATTTAGATATTTATGGAAAGGTCATTGTCTCACTATTGAAATACACACAAAACATTAATAGACTACCATACAATTTTAAAGACAAATACGCTTAAACAGATATAATAGCATTATTTTGGCTAAATAGTCAATATTATAACTTTTTATGCAACCTATTATCAAAATTTAAATTTTGTAATAATCTGTACCAATTAGCAATTATTTTGGTATATAAAACATATTTCTATGATAACCACAAGCTTTAATATGGATTTTTAAACATAATTGAAAGAAAATTTTTGCAAAAATCCAGTCGATAAAATTCTTTCTCTTTCGAAAAATATACGTAAGATACTTGTAAATAGCCATAACTTGGGCAATACTTTTTGGATATTTATAAATGAGGTATCAAATGAAAGGTTATAAGACATAGAAAATTATAAAAATAAAAATTATTTAATTTGCATGACAAAATAAATTGTTAAAATGGCAAGAATTTTCCATAAAGCGAAAAATTCATACCTTTTGAGTGTATTTACATAGAAAATTGCTAAAAGTTAATGAAAAATTTATAAATTTTGAAAAAACTAATGATGCACATTTATAGGTGTCACCTTCTTCTACAATTATGTGAGTTATAATAATTGACAGGAATATTTATCAAAAAATCCAGTCTATAGGTCGATCAAATTGTTTCTTTTTGCAAAAATATACATTAAATATACGTAAATGGCCATAGCTTGGGCAATTATTTTTTGATATTTATAAATAAGGTATCAGAGGGAAGGCCTTACAACATAGACAATTATTTTATTAAATACAAAAATAACGTGTGACTGGTCGCTAGGACGATTAGTTTAGAAGCAAATACCATTTAAGTAGAAAAATGTGTCGATTTTGAGAAATAGTTTTTTTCGTGTCGTGGTACTCCCTAGATCACGAATATTCCACTTTTAAGTCACTAGGACAAGTAATTTTGCCGCAAATCGAGTTCGAAGTTAGAAAAAGTGTCTACTTTGAAGCCTGAAGGACGTCTAGTTTAGCCGCAAATCGCGTTTAAAGATAACAGATAATAGCATGCGATACATCGATGGAAAGGCGGCACTCACAAATATGCCATTTTAAATTCGCTAGGACGCTTAGTTAAGCACCAAAATTGTAAATTTCAAGTCAACTAAGATAACTACCTACCCTCAAAATCTTGCAATCAAATTTAATGTTTACATAAAAACATACAAACATAGGTACAGATCAAATTAAAAGTTAAACAAAGATCTACTAAGCTGAACTTTTACGTGCAAAATCTACAAACAAGTGAGAACGCACTCGACAGAAAGGCTATACTATACTATACAGAGGGAATGTGTATGTCCTGCGAAGAAACTGTTAAGCTGTGGGGGCTATTTACACTATTTGTACTATTAGGATACTGTTTGTAAGTCTGCGAAGCGACTTTTTCTGCGGGTGGCTAGTTAATCAATAAACTCCCTAACTGATAACAAAATAATAGAATTCCAAAAACATAGGTTAGGTTGACGAAATAACCCAGTCTTAAGTGATCCGCATAATAGGTGTAGTAACGGAAATGTAAATCAAGTAAAAAACAAAAGAAGAAATTCGAAATGTACTCAAAACAAAATACATAAAAAAAGATAAGAAACGTTTTCGTAATAAACATAAATAATTATAACAAAAACGAAACAACAATTGGCGAATTAAAAAAAAAAAAAAAAACCAATCAACAGTCGCCCAAAATCACAATATAATGATCACAATATAATGATATATGATAAAGGGAGAAAATAAAAACCGGTGTTGTGTTAGTTTAGTAACTAATTTAGTAACTATAGTGGAGGCTAGATAGCATTTTATTCAAGAACCCGGAAACCTGCTCCGATTTTGATTATTTTTTTAAATTAAATATAGAAAAAAGATAACAATTCAAAAATTGACGCTCTCAACTCAAATTGTTTTTAAATTTCAAAAACCAACATTTTTCAAAAAAAAAAAAAAAAAAAAATATATTTTGTGATTTGTAAAAAAATGAAAATGCATTGTATATATAATATTTAATATAAAAGTTCAAAACCATTTATAGTAAGGCCCGTTTATATGCACAATTTCTTCTATTAAATTCAAAATAATTAATAATACATACCAACCTAATAATTTAATTAAAAAAAATGTTATGTATAATAAGACTATCCGGATAATTTTTTTTGTCAGATATTTAAAATTGGTTTGGTTAATTTGTAGAGAATATACAAACAAGTGACTTTTGTTCTGGGACATTTTTCAAAATTATATTTTTAGATTCTGCAGCTCATTTTTTTTTTAAATTAAACAAATTTTCAAGATATTTCCTTCAATAAGTAGTAACACCTACTTAAAATTATTTGTTTTGTCTCTATAAAGATGTTTATAATAAAGTAGCACAGGTTACTGTTCTTTAAAATGTCATAAAGTGCATTTTTAATAGAACAATTACTGCAAATACTCGAACAATCGTTTAATTTTTAAGCTGTCTTCGACTACACATCTCTACAAGGGTTTGAAAACGAGCCAATAAGAGTCATTTAAGGGGCATTATTTTATGCTGAACTCAAATCCATCATCCGTTTTTGCCATTTGCTCCGATTTTTAAAATATTCTTGTTAGAAAATTTGAAAAAAAGGTTTTTCACTATTTTTTTTTTATTTTGGAACTATTTTATTAGATAAATCGAAAACTAAAAGGGATATTTGAAATATTAAAACTGAATTTCAAGACAAAGATAAGTACTTTCATAAATCGATGCAATTTTTTTGAAAACCAAGCACTTGGAATTTTTATAGCTCGGCAAAACTCCTCGTATCAAACCCTCCTAGTGGTTGCCGGGCGGTTAATGGTCACCACAGTTTTTATCTTGTGCGATGTCAAGATGGTGTTCAGCTAAGGTCAGGTCGAATTGCTGAGACGTTCCTTTACTTCTCAATAGTTTAACGCTCAGCAATGCGATTTGCCCATAGATACGGGGTCTCTAATTTTCAGTGGTGGTGTGAGCGATTTTCATAATCCGTGCCGAAGAAATGGAAGGCTGGGGGGTAGACCAGTCGCTAACGAGCTCTTTCGGACGCCTTGGCAGGGTCCGTCATACTCTTTGCCTTACCCCGGTATATCGGCTCTGCCGGGGCTGACCATTCCTTTCCGATCTACTCGTGGGACTCTTATTTAATTTTTCACACTATGGACGATTTAGACATGACAGACGTTTTACCATCCGCCGACACAGAGGATGAACTTTTGGCCTCCAGTCAGGAGACCATTGTAGGGCAACCTACAGAAACTGGAAGCACAGGCAGTACCAGCCACAGTACCCCTGTGTTTCGACCGACCAAACCCAACGTACCCTCAGGTAGCAACGCCAGCCATAGCGGTGCTGCCCGGGGTAAAAAGCAATCAGCGGGTGTTCTTCGCAGGTTGGAGTTCAAGAAGGCCACCTTTATTCTTGACAAAATTGCCAAGAATGAGGAGGCTGGAATTATTCTTTAGAAGGACCTCGCTGACAAAATTACGTGCCAGAAGATCGTTGAAGAGTACAACTGTCTTCTGGCTACTAAAGCCAAAAACACCACCAAGCGCAACAGGTCTCGTGAAGAGACCAGCCAGGCTATGAAAAAAAGCAAGCTTGACGGAACGAAAGGGTCTACCAAAGCGCCATCTTCCGGAGCAGCGCAACCGCGTACTCTAAGTGAGGTTGTCAGAGACGACCTCCAAGTAGCGGTTGTGGATGAGCTCACCACAACCAGCAGAGCTCTGCTTATTGTGTGGAACTCCATCGAGGCCAAGCTCTCGGAGATGGTGTTTTCGTATACCATTTCGGCGATCGAGGGCCCTTACCCAGTTTTGACTCTGACGAGGTGCTCAGGGGGTACAGGGTAATCAGGTGCGCAGACGTGTTCTCTATGGAGTTCCTTAGGACCTGCATCGCTAAGATTAGCAATGACTGGGAGGGCTTGAAGCTCAAGCTCATCCCAGCTAAGGACATCCCTAAACGACCTAAGGCTCGCATCTGGTTGCCCCTCATGAGCATTAAGCCAAGCGGACAGGAGCTGATCTGTGGTCTTCAGAGGTTAAATCTACTGATTCCGATGTACGACTGGACAGCCATTAAGGCGGAGGAGCCGCAAAGGAACAGTGCATCTTACCTTCTGATGATCAGCGAGGAAAGCATTGGGGCTCTCGAGAAGGCCGAATTCAAGCTGCGTTTTGTCATAAGATGTGCGAAACTTAAGATTCTGCAGAACCAGGGAGCAGACCCCGGCAAAGTTGGTGACAACGTTGAGCTAGACGATGTCACTGATGGAGTCGAGGTCCCTAGCGAGTCGCCGGGCCCTGGCTTTGCAGAATCGAAAGAAAATTAAAAAACGCGCTGCTAAAAGTCATTCAGATTAACCTGAAGCACTCAAAATGTGCCTCGGATAATCTGAGAGTTTTCCTGAGTGTGGACAATATAGATGTAGGCATCGTCCAAGAACCATGGGTCAATCGCTCTAGAGTGAGAGGCCTCCAAGATAAACAATACGACCTGATCTACAAGATCGCAAACACAAACGATGGTAAGCCTAGAACTTGTATTTTAGCTAAAAAAAACTTAAAAGCTTTTCTGTGTCCTAATCTTAGCACTCCTGATCTGACAGTCGTCAGGTTGGAAGCAAAAAATACAGACGGCTTAATCTTGGCATCTGCTTACTTCGGGCATGACCAGCAGTCACCACCAGAAGAAGTTTGCGCACTCATAGCCGAGGCGAAAGTGCAAAAAACAAACCTCCTGATTGGATGTGATGCAAACGCAAGACACACCCTTTGGGGAAGTTCCGAGATAAACGAACGAGGTGAGTCTCTTTTTAATTTTGTCATTGATAATAATTTAACTGTTTGTAACAGAGGTAATACTCCTACTTTCGTCTTTCCGAGCTCTGAAAATTTTGAAGGTTGGGAGGATGTGCTCGATGTTACTATTGTCAACAATAACTTTAATCTATTAGTGGAAAATTGGAGGGTATCTCTTCTGAATTCGTTTTCGGATCACAGGTGGATACTCTTCAGCATAGGTTTTGAGTCTGAAACCCCTCCTCCTTATAGAAATCCTAAACGAATTGACTGGAAGAAGTTCAGTAAAATTTTTAATTCTAAATTGCGCAATATACCCAATATGAGTCCAGAATCGGTTGCAGATCTAGAAAAACCTTTGAAGCATCTATGAACACGGCGTTCAAGATCTCTTGCCCAGTTAAATATAGCCGAAAAACTCTCCCTCCATCGTGGAATGAAAATCTGTCTGAACTCAGAAAATCGACAAGGAAAATTTTCAACATCTGCCACAAAAACAAATTTTATCAACCGTATAAAAATAGCCTTAGAGTATACAAGCGAGCTGTCGCATCAGCCAAGAAACAAGGCTGGAGGGAGTACTGCGAGTCAATAGAAAACATCAAAGACTTCGCAAGACTTGGTAGAGTTCTGTCAAAAGAGCATTGCAACCCGTCTTTTTTGAAAAAGAACGATGGGGAGTGGGCAGTCTCTGCAGCTGAATCCTTGGAACTACTGATGACGACACACTTTCCGGGGTGTGAAAACAATAAACCGGAACCACTTGAAACTCAAATCACACCGTTAGCTCATGTAGAGCATATCAATACCGTCATAACAAGAGAAAATATGGCCTGGGCAATTAATTCCTTCTCTCCATATAAATCTCCAGGCCTGGATGGCATACTGCCTATTATGCTTCAAAAACTGCAAGATGTGGTTGTTCCTTGGCTGGAAATAATTTTCAAAGGTTAACTCTATCTCAACCATGTACCCGAGACATGGAGACATGTCAGAGTAGTTTTCATCCCGAAGGTCGGTAGAAGGGGCCATGAATCCGCGAAGGATTTTCGACCAATTAGTCTGACCTCTTTCGTGCTTAAAACGATGGAGCGCATCCTAGACAAACACATTAGGGATATCCTAGTTGGATGCCCTCTTGAAAACTCTCAACACGCATACCTAAAGGGTAAGTCCACGGAGACGGCCCTTCACGAGGTAGTTCGTACAATTGAGAAAACTATTAACTTCAAAGAATATACACTCGCCACCTTCTTAGATGTAGAAGGGGCTTTCAACAACGTCCTACCTGAGTCCATTCTAGAAGCCCTTATTGACTTTGTTGTAGAGCTCTATATCCGGGAGTGGATAGTTTCCATGCTCAGGGATAGAAGGATTCAATCTACGTTAGGAAATACAATATTAACCAAATACGTCAGTATAGGAACACCCCAAGGTGGTGTTCTGTCTCCTCTTCTTTGGCTTTTAGTCATGAATAAAATTCTCGCTAAGTTAGAGAGGGGTGGAGTGAAGGCAGTCGCGTATGCCGATGATTTGGTGCTACTAGTGTCGGGTAAGTTTACCCCTGTGATAAGTGAGATCACGGAGGTGGCTTTAAGGAAGGTTAGTAACTGGGCTGCGAGCTGCGGACTGGGTATTAATCAAAGCAAAACTGAACTTATACTTTTTACTACCAAAACAAAGATAGACCCCTTCAATCTACCTCGACTCAACGGTCAAACACTTTCGCTCTCCTCCAGTGCAAAATATCTGGGTGTAATTCTCGACCCTAAATTAAACTGGAAATTAAACATTGAAGAACGGGTTAAGAAGGCCTGTATAGCTTTCTATGCCTGTAGCAAAACTTTTGGTAAGAGGTGGGGCCTCCAGTCAAAAATGATTTTATGGACATACGACATATGCGACCTATTCTCACGTATGGTTCGATTGTGTGGTGGCCAGCATTAAAGAATTTGTATAATATCAACAAACTTAGGAAGGTTCAAAGAACAGCTAGCATTGGCACCACAGGGGCTATTCGATCCTGTCCAACAGATGCTTTAGGAGTTTTTCTACACCTTTTACCACTAGATTTACACATTAAATACCTAGTATCTTGCAGCGCGATAAGACTAAAAGAATCGAACTCCTAGTTTGCCAAACCCTATGTGCACAGCAACATCACGGGTTTAATTCCTACCGAAATGTTTTCGACTCCGACTGATTACTGCACCCCTTCAATGAGCCTCGGTAAAGATTTAAAAGTTATATTCCCAGCCAGAAATGATTGGAATGATGACGTCGTGACGAAAGACTTCAACACAACTATCTTTACTGATGGGTCAAAGATGGAGTGCGGTGTTGGTGCGGGTATTTTCTCAGAGTCCCTAAATATATCCAGGTCTTTTCGGCTACCTGACTTTGCAAGTGTCTTTCAGGCTGAAGTACTGGCGATCAGGGAAGCATGCAAGCTACTTAAACAAAATCCAAACCAGAACCGAAATACAGCTATTTTCTCAGACAGTCAAGCGGCTGTCAAAGCCATTAATTCGGCTACATCATCCTCAAAATTAGTACGACAATGCCAGGAAGAGCTTCTGAGTCTGAACACTAACCTCAGGGTCACTCTTATCTGGGTTCCGGGTCACAGTGGCATTGAGGGGAATAAGCGGGCTGACGAGCTGGCATAAATGAAGGGCAATATATTCTCAATTTTTCTCTCAGAATCTAATCGTAGGTGGAATAGTTTAACTAACTGCATTATTGCTAGAAAAATCTGGCCTACCTATAATAAATCCCGAACTATTAACCTAATGTGCAGACCCAGGCGAGACAAAGCAAGGATTGTTGCAACATGCACTGGACACTGGCCAATAGGAGAACATGCGGCGAAGCTTGGCATCCCCTACAATATTCACTGTCGTAGTTGTGGGGACCAGCAGGAAAAGGAAACAGTCTTTCATTTCCTCTGTAAATGCCCCGCTTTGGCCAGAATGAGGCAACAATCTTTTGGGAAGCCCTTTTTTGACGACCTTCACGAACTCTCCGGAACGAAGATCAAAGATTTGACTTCTTTCCTCAACGCGACGAAATGGATCTAGGATTTACTTCGGTTCCCCTTGCACCGTCTTCTTCCCCAAACTCCTATGACTGCGAGCTAGCAGACTAACGGTTTTTCAAGGTGGCTCATGGTGCACGAGGACCGGACGATCACACAATTGGGCCGATCTCCGCTTCAATACCAGCCAACAAGTGCCTAGGTGGCACAGTGTAGATGGGTCTTAGTTGCGGACTTCGACCCTTTTGAGTGTTTTCCTATTTTCAAGTTCAAGAATGTTTCAATGGATCTAGAATTAACTTCGGTTTCCTTTTGCACCATTTTCTTCCCCAAACTCCTATGACTGTGAGCTAGCAGACTACTGGTTTTTGAAGGTGGCTCATGGTGCACGAGGACCGGATGATCACACGGTTGTGCCAACCTTCGCTTCAATACCAGTCAACAAGTTGCCTAGTTGGCACAGTGTAGATGGTTTTTAGTTGCGAACTTTGGTCCTATCGGGTGTTTTTCCTATGTCCAAATCCTTAATAAGTTTCATCACATGTCTAAATCCAATAAAAGCGTCTGGTCATACAGGCGGGTGGTACTTTCTCTGGTAACCACAGGTCATGTTGTGCAAACAGACGGAGGTGTACAGAGATTACCATATCCGAGTGTGCGACTAGACGATCACCCTAAGGGATCAGATCGTATGCGTCCCGGGCAAATCAGCAAATTGCATAGCGTAGCATACTGCAGCTGAACTTGGGCGTAGGCGATGATCCGTTGGAAGATCTATCACCAAATACCCTCTTTTTCTTTAAAAATGTTCTTTTAACCCACAGGTCAAACGAGTTATTGTATCAAAACGGCGCATTACCGCGTTAATTGGGTCATCGAGCAAGGATGCTTGTGACCGCCATCTCTACCTACCTACCTACCTGGAATTTTTATATAACCCCAAAAAAGGGAAAAACGGTTTAACTCCAATTTCGGTTTAACTCCAATATCCCAAAAACTGGAGCAGATAGAAAGAAAAGATGCCAGATTTAGTAATAATGCCCCAAAAACGACTATCACTTGTTCGTTTTCAAACCCTTGTAGAGCTGTGTAGTCGAAGACAGCTTATAGAGACACAACAAATAATTTTAAGTAGGTGTAACTACTTACTGAAGGAAAAATCTTGAAAATTTCTTTAATTTTTGAAAAAAAAAATGAAAATATAATTTTGAAAAATGTCCCAGAACAAAAGTCACTTGTTTGTATATCCTCTACAAGATCCACCAAACCAATTTTAAATATCTGACAAAAAAAATTGTCCGATATTCTTATTATACATAACATTATTTTTTAAATTAAATTAATAGGTAGGTACGTATGTATGAATTGAATAAAAGAAACTGTGCATATAAGCGGGCCTTACTATAAAAAGTTTTGAACTTTTATATTAAACGAGCGGAAACACCCGGCGTTGCCCGGGTCCCTTTTGATAAAGGATAGTTTGTTAACAAATCTAAAAAAAAAATTTCCCGTGGAAAATAGTTTTCCTTGAAAATATTTCTGCTGTCGTATATATCTCTAAAATAAATTCGATGAATTGACCGCCCGATTCCCCAGGAAAACTTATTCCCGACATCAATAAATTTTCAACATCATTCATGTTCTAAATTTTCAAAGGATAGAAATATGGTGCAAGTGTTAATTATTATAAATATAAAAGCTTATTCACGTACTTCTAAATATCTATGCTAAAGACACCTACTTGTAAGAAAATATTTGAAAAATTTGTATGGTTTGCTATCTCGCCTCCAACTATCAACTGTCAAAGCAAAAGGTGTGATTTTTCGGATTTTTGACATTTCACCATCATCACTGTCAAGTGCGATTTTTTTTGATTTCCACTGGACTTAGAGTGCAAAATCCACCTCCTAAATCGATTGGCGCTCTCAGATTTCGACACCTTTGAAATTGAAAAGTGAAATTTCTTATTTTCTGGTTGGTGCTAAAGTGCTGGCCGAGACATAAGGTAATAAAACCCTCCTTAATCGATTGCTGCCCTTAGATTTTGACATTTCGACACACGACCAGCAACGCACAGAAGAGGGGAGCTGTAATACGGCAGTTTTTGCTCTTATAGCATTGCTGTTACCATTTTTGTTATACATGTGAATGATTTACTCTACGGAGCGAATGTTTCTCACTGATTTGGGAGATTGTGAAAGTATTCGCCGTGTTGATTTCAGCATAACTAAATTTTCACCGACCATGTAAATCAAACATGATTGGTTAAGGTTTTACCTTCCACCACAATCCAATCAACAACCAGCGCATTTTTACTTACTTGAGAATTATATCATGCCATTCATTAGCCTTTCATCACTACTTATTATATTTTCCAACATTCTTACATTCACTTACACATTCAACAAAAACCAGGCAAAAAACGCACTTGAAACGTCAAATCTCATAGCTAAGCTTTGTACAACGCTCATGTCTTGTTCAAAAAGTTATATTTTTCGCCATGTCTGTCGCTGCATAGATTTTTTGGACTCCATTGGATTTTGTCTGGGTATGTTCATAATCCTGCCATCTTTTTAATCGAATCAGTCTTTAAAATTGTATGGTTTTCTATTAATATTTTGAATGTATTTAAATAGTGAGACAACGACCTTTCCAAAGACATCTAAATTTTGAAATTCGAATAAGTACTTTCCGATATATATCCCATTTTATGCAGATAAATTGACAATTTTGAATTTTTTTCTGGATTTTATCTGTAAAAAATATTTCTGATGTAAAATTTTAATATTTGAAATTATTTTGTGAAGCTTGTGCGCAACGCACAGTTATGTTTTGTATCCATGGTCCATTTTGCATTTTTTTTGGTAAATAAATCAATAAAGCTAATTCTGGAGTGGCTTTTGTTGAAATGGTCACTTAATATTTATTAGCAATATTTTAGAAGAGAATTAGAGCAATTGGTGTGTTCGTTTTGTTTTTCAAAATTTATCAATTTTGTATTAACTTTTGCTTTCAAAGTCTATATCATTTGTTATCATTTGTTATGAACTATCAAGCATTACTAAAGTTTGAAGCCTCTAAATTTGGCTAAATGGAGCTTTATTGTGATTTATCTCATTTAATTGCCCCTACTTTTTTTCCTTTAGATTTACAAATATAAAATTTCTAACATATTTGTAGAAGAATGTAACACCTATAATTGTGTGTTATTAGTTTTTCAAAATTTATAAATATATTTTTACACTCAAAAGGTATGAATTTTTCGCACTATGGCAAATTCTTTCTCTTTTAACAATTTATTTTGTCATGAAAGTGAATTATTTTTTATTTTTATAATTTTGTATGTCTTATAACCTTTCATTGGATGCCTAATTTATAAATATCAAAAAGTATTACCCATGTTATGGCCATTTACAGGTATTTTACGTATATTTTTCCAAAAAGAAACAATTTTATCGACCAATAGACTGGATTTTTGCAAAATTTTTCTTTCAGTTATGTTTAAAAATCCATATTAAAGCTTTTGGTTATCGTAGAAATATGTTTTATATACCAAAACAATTGTTGATTCGTATCGATTATTACAAAATTTCGATAATCGGTTACATAAAAAATTATAATATTCACTATTTAATCAAAATAATGCAATTTTATCTGTTCAACCGTATAAGTCTTTAAATTTATATTTTTGTCTATTAATATTTTGTATGTATTTAAATAGCGAGACAATGACCTTTCCATAGACACCTAAATTTTGAAATTCGAATAAGTACTTTTTAATTTATAGCCAATTTTATGCAGACAAATTGACAATTTTAAATTTTGGTTTTATCTGTAAAAAATATTTCTTATGTAAAATTTTAATATCTGAAATTATTTTGTGAAGCTTGTGAGCAACGCACAGTTATGTTTAATATATCAACATTTTTATTAGACTTTCAAGATTTATAATTTTTAAATTTAAAAATATTTTATGGGCGTGGTGAAAATATAAAAATAAAAGTCGTTGAAAAAGCATGATCGATTCTGCATTTTTTTTGGTAAATAAATCAATAAAACTAATTTTAGATTAGCTTTTGTTGTAATAATCACTTAACTTTTACTAACAATATTTAAGAAGAGGATAAGATCAATTGGTGTGTTGGTTTTGTTTTTCAAAATTTATCAATTTTGTATTAAGTTTTGCACTGAAAGTACCAAAAATCGAATCGATTTTTCACTAAATCACATTTTTTGCGTGAATTTTTTCTAAGATTTTGGAAAACCTTTAACACAGCAATTTATATTATATATTTCTTCCTCAAATTCATGTATCAATTGTTATGAACTATTAAGTATTACTCAAGTTTGAAGCCTCTTTAAATTGGCTAAATGGAGCTTTATTGTGATTTATCCTACTACTTACTTTTTTCCCTTTAGATTTACAAATATAAAATTACCAAAATATTTGTAGAAGAATGTAGCACCTTTAATTGTGTCATTAGTTTTTCAAATTTTTTTAAATTTTTCATTAACGTTTAAGAATTTTCTAAGTAAATACACTCAAAAGGTATGAATTTTTTGCATTATGGCAAATTCCTTCTCTTTTAACAATTTATTTTTTGATGAAAGTGAATTATTTTTTATTTTTATAATTTTGTATCAAAAAAGTATTACCCATGTTATGGGGGAACGTTACGATTGGCCGCAGATCAGTTGACCGGGTAACGTTATCTCGCCAAATTTTTAGGATCATTTTTTGCCTCTAACCCGCCGAACGTAATCTCGCGGCACGATATCTCGCCAACTAATCTCGCCAAAAATTTGGCGAGATTGACAGTACTTTTAGTACTATGGAAAAAGTACTATTTGGTACTAGAAAAAATATTTTTTTTTTTGTTGGGTATTTTGTAAGTTTTTTTTTTTAATAAAATTAATGAAAATAATAATAATAGCAAGTTAAATCTCTTTAAGATTTTTTTAGTTCTTAGAAGAACTGAAAACGTACAACAGGCCACAGTCTGGGGCATTGAATTTCATTTATCATTCGCTTAAGTACATTCATTGGACGACGAATTTTTTCACAGGAACGAATAAAATTTCTCCTCCAATGAAAAGTATTTAACCAAGTTAAATTCCGGAATTTAATTCAGTTCTTCTTAGAACTCGGTCGTGGCAGGACCTAATAACAGATATCACTAAAATTGTGGTTTAATTTTGTTAGGTAAAAAAAAGAGTTTCTACAAAAAAATAATAACCTTTTTTGCAAAATAAAATTAACTCTTTTACAAAAAAAAAATTAACTTTTTTTCAAAAAAAAAATAACATTTTAACAAAAAAAATTTTTTTGGAAGAAAAACTACTTATTTGTTATTTTTACAAAAAAAATAATTTTTTTTTACAAACAAAAAATTAACTTTTTTTCAAACAAAAATTATAATTTTAACAAAAAAAAAATAACATTTTTACAAGACAAATTAACATTTTTATAAAAAAAAATCAACTTTCTTACAAATAAAAAAAAACAACAACTTATTTTAACCGAAAAATTATTTTTTTTAAATGAAAATACCACTGCCTGGCGACTGAGCATACCCTAAGCGGAGCGACGGAGAGAGGGACAGTGGACCCGAAAAGGGGGTTAAAATCCTTAAACCCGCGAAGCGGGCCACCCAAAGTACTGTTTACTACAAAAAACTTTGATAACAGATCGACTGACGACATAGGCGCCTGCCAGACGACTGAGCATACCCTAAGCGGAGCGACGGAGTCGCGTGATCGGGACAGAGGACCCGAAAAGGGTGTTAAAATCCTTAAACCCGCGAAGCGGGCCACCCAAAGTACTGTTTACTACAAAAAACTTTGATAACAGATCGACTGACGACATAGGCGCCTGCCAGACGACTGAGCATACCCTAAGCGGAGCGACGGAGTCGCGTGAGCGGGACAGGGGACCCGAAAAGGGGGTTAAAATCCTTAAACCCGCGAAGCGGGCCACCCAAGGTACTGTTTACTACAAAAAACTTTGATAACAGATCGACTGACGACATAGGCGCGTGCCAGACGACATAGAAGCATCGTAGAACCCCCAAAGTTTGCACATTCAAACTTGATTTGCGGCTAAACTAAGCATCATACAAAACTAAAAATTGCATATTCGTGATCTAGGGACTGCTACCTTTCAATCGATGTATCGCATGATATGAAAAACCGACTTTTATCTTTAAACTCGATTTGCGAGCCATAGAAGCATCGTAGACCACCCAAAGTTTGCACATTCAAACTTGATTTGCGGCTAAACTAAGCATCATACAAAACTAAAAATTGCATATTCGTGATCTAGGGACTGCCACCTTTCAGTCGATGTATCGCATGATATGAAAAACCGACTTTTATCTTTAAACTCGATTTGCGAGCCATAGAAGCATCGTAGACCCCCCAAAGTTTGCACATTCAAACTTGATTTGCGGCTAAACTAAGCATCATACAAAACTAAAATTATAATTTTAACAAAAAAAAAATAACATTTTTACAAGACAAATTAACATTTTTATAAAAAAAAATCAACTTTCTTACAAATAAAAAAAAACAACAACTTATTTTAACCGAAAAATTATTTTTTTTTAATGAAAATACCACCTGCCTGCGACTGAGCATACCCTAAGCGGAGCGACGGAGAGAGGGACAGTGGACCCGAAAAGGGGGTTAAAATCCTTAAACCCGCGAAGCGGGCCACCCAAAGTACTGTACAAAAAACTTTGATAACAGATCGACTGACGACATAGGCGCCTGCCAGACGACTGAGCATACCCTAAGCGGAGCGACGGAGTCGCGTGAGCGGGACAGAGGACCCGAAAAGGGTGTTAAAATCCTTAAACCCGCGAAGCGGGCCACCCAAAGTACTGTTTACTACAAAAAACTTTGATAACAGATCGACTGACGACATAGGCGCCTGCCAGACGACTGAGCATACCCTAAGCGGAGCGACGGAGTCGCGTGAGCGGGACAGGGGACCCGAAAAGGGGGTTAAAATCCTTAAACCCGCTAAGCGGGCCACCCAAGGTACTGTTTACTACAAAAAACTTTGATAACAGATCGACTGACGACATAGGCGCGTGCCAGACGACATAGAAGCATCGTAGAACCCCCAAAGTTTGCACATTCAAACTTGATTTGCGGCTAAACTAAGCATCATACAAAACTAAAAATTGCATATTCGTGATCTAGGGACTGCTACCTTTCAATCGATGTATCGCATGATATGAAAAACCGACTTTTATCTTTAAACTCGATTTGCGAGCCATAGAAGCATCGTAGACCACCCAAAGTTTGCACATTCAAACTTGATTTGCGGCTAAACTAAGCATCATACAAAACTAAAAATTGCATATTCGTGATCTAGGGACTGCCACCTTTCAGTCGATGTATCGCATGATATGAAAAACCGACTTTTATCTTTAAACTCGATTTGCGAGCCATAGAAGCATCGTAGACCCCCCAAAGTTTGCACATTCAAACTTGATTTGCGGCTAAACTAAGCATCATACAAAACTAAAAATTGCATATTCGTGACCTAGGGACTGCCACCTTTCAGTCGATGTATCGCATGATATGAAAAACCGACTTTTATCTTTAAACTCGATTTGCGAGCCATAGAAGCATCGTAGACCCCCCAAAGTTTGCACATTCAAACTTGATTTGCGGCTAAACTAAGCATCATACAAAACTAAAAATTGCATATTCGTGATCTAGGGACTGCCACCTTTCAGTCGATGTATCGCATGATATGAAAAACCGACTTTTATCTTTAAACTCGATTTGCGAGCCATAGAAGCATCGTAGACCCCCCAAAGTTTGCACATTCAAACTTGATTTGCTGCTAAACTAAGCATCATACAAAACTAAAAATTGCATATTCGTGGTCTAGGGACTGCCACCTTTCAATCGATGTATCGCATGATATGAAAAACCGACTTTTATCTTTAAACTCGATTTGCGAGCCATAGAAGCATCGTAGACCACCCAAAGTTTGCACATTCAAACTTGATTTGCGGCTAAACTAAGCATCATACAAAACTAAAAATTGCATATTCGTGATCTAGGGACTGCCACCTTTCAATCGATGTATCGCAAGATATGAAAAACCGACTTTTATCTTTAAACTCGATTTGCGAGCCATAGAAGCATCGTAGACCCCCCAAAGTTTGCACATTCAAACTTGATTTGCGGCTCAACTAAGCATCAAACAAAACTAAAAATTGCATATTCGTGATCTAGGGACTGCCACCTTTCAATCGATGTATCGCATGATATGAAAAACCGACTTTTATCTTTAAACTCGATTTGCGAGCCATAGAAGCATCGTAGACCCCCCAAAGTTTGCACATTCAAACTTGATTTGCGGCTAAACTAAGCATCATACAAAACTAAAAATTGCATATTCGTGATCTAGGGACTGCCACCTTTCAATCGATGTATCGCAAGATATGAAAAACCGACTTTTATCTTTAAACTCGATTTGCGAGCCATAGAAGCATCGTAGACCCCCCAAAGTTTGCACATTCAAACTTGATTTGCGGCTCAACTAAGCATCAAACAAAACTAAAAATTGCATATTCGTGATCTAGGGACTGCCACCTTTCAATCGATGTATCGCATGATATGAAAAACCAACTTTTATCTTTAAACTCGATTTGCGAGCCATAGAAGCATCGTAGACCCCCCAAAGTTTGCACGTTCAAACTTGATCTGCGGCTAAACTAAGCATCATACAAAACTAAAAATTGCATATTCGTGATCTAGGGACTGCCACCTTTCAATCGATGTATCGCATGATATGAAAAACCGACTTTTATCTTAAAACTTCTCGTCCAATTACTAGAGGTAAAGTTTTGTTCCTTCTATCTGATTTCCACCAACGAACCAAACTTCTCACCCTAGCACACACTACCTACCCTTCCACCCGAAAACAACCACCCTCCTAAACGCCAAATAAACACCTAAAACCTAGGCCAAACATTCTCTAACATCTAACCAGCACCAGCAACCCAAACAACCTCACAGGTCACACCACACAAGATACAACACGCAAGAAAATCTAAAATAATATCCCTTTAAGAGCTGCTATCTCCACTGAGTCCTAAGAAGAACTGATTAATTTCCGAAATTACTCTTGTTTATATACCCTTCGTTGGACGGCGAATTTTCAATTGGTTGTGACTGGCTACATTTATTTGAATTTTATGTTCGTTCTCGTCGATTCTCACTCAATCGAGTGACCTTTGATAAAAGTATTGACATTCTCAATACAGTGCTGTCTTCGAAAAATGCAAAAGGGATTTTGATTGGCTGTAATCACAAAGTCCGTGATTTTGATTGGCTGTCCATATGAAAATTGATAATTCAATACAGTGCTGTCGTTTTTTATAAAGAAAAGTAGGAATTGGCGAGATAACGTTACCCGAGCAAACGTGAGAAGAAATATCGTTACGCGGGAAACTGACGTACGGTCAAACGTTTGGCGAGAAAACGTGTGCGAGAAAACGTTACGCGGTCAACCGTTTTGCGGTAAAACGTAGCCAACCCTTCTTTCAGTTATGTTTAAAAATCCATACTTAAGCTTTTGGTTATCGTAGAAATATGTTTTATATACCAAAACAATTGTTGATTCGTATCGATTATTACAAAATTTAAATTTTGATAATCGGTTAAATAAAAAGTAACAATATTCACTATTTAGTCAAAATAATGCTATTTTATCTGTTTAAGCGTATTAGTCTTTAAAATTGTATGGACGTCTATTAATGTTTTGTATGTATTTAAATAGTGAGACAATGACAATGATCGACATCTTAATTTTGAAATTCGAATTCGTACTTTCCGATTTATTGCCAATTTTATGCAGACGAATTGACAATTTTAAAATTTTTTCTGGATTTTATCTGTAAAAAATATTTCTAATGTAAAATTTTAATATTTGAAATTATTTTGTGCAGCTTGTGAGCAAAGCGTATTTATTTTTTATATATCAAAATTTTTATCAGATTTTCAGGATTTATAATTTTTAAATTTGAAAATATATTATGGGCGTGGTGAAATTATAAAAATAAAATTCGTTGAAAAGGCATGCTTTTTTGGTAAATAAATCAATAAAACTAATTTTAGAGTGTTTTTTTTTGAAATAATCACTAAACATTTATTAGCAATATTTTAGAAGAGGATTAGAGCAATTGGTGTTTTAGTTTTGTTTTTCAAAATTTATCAACTTTTAATCAACTTTTGCATTTAAAGTACCAAAAATTGAATTGATTTTTCACTAAATCACATTTTTAGTATGAATTTTTTTAAGATTTTGCAAAAATTTTAACACTGGAATTTATATTATAAATTTTTACCTCAAATTCACGTATCATTTGTTATGAACTATTAAGTATAACTCAAGTTTTAAACCTCTTAATTTGGCTAAATGTAGCTTTTTTGTGATTTATTTTATTAAATTGCCCCTACCTTTTTCCCGTTAGATTTACAAATACAAAATTATCACGTATTTGTAAAAGAAAGCTGCACCTATAAATGTGCATCCTTTGTTTTTTCAAATATATACATTTTTGATTAACTTTTGAATTTAAATTACGGAAAAATAAGTTGATTTTTAATTAAAACGCATTTTTAGTAAACATTTTTTTAATATTTTGCAATAATTTTTACACACAAATTTAAGCTATAAATTTCAATTTAAATTTCATGTATAATTTATTATGAACTATTAAGGTTTGCTCAATTTTGAAACCTCTAAGATTGTCTAAATGTAACTTTTTTGTGATTTATTTATTAAATTACCCGTACTTTTTTTCCCGTTAGATTTAGAAATACAAAATTATTGACATATTTATAGAAGAAGGTTACACCTATAAACGTACATCATTAGCTTTTTGAATTAAAAAAAAAATTTCATCAAGTTTTGAATTTAATATATGTAATATAAATTTGACGGGTCATTTACACACCCTTTTAGTATGAAATTGTTCACCCCCTCAATAATTTTTATACACAAATTTAGCCATATCTCATAGCTAAATTCTGAGATCAAAACTTTAATAATCGTCTGAGTAGAAATGAAGTTATGATTTTGTATATTAAAAACACTCCAATTACAAATTCAATTGAGATAACGGTGCTCTCCACTGGTAGACGATTGTTGACAATGAGCAAAGCGGAGCATTTCTATGGATTTTATTCGATTTTGTATGAATTTTAAAAAATCAATTGTGACGCTTTTATAGGAGGTAGATTAAAAAGTGAGGTATCAAATTAATGGCTATACTATTGAAATTAAATATAAGAAAAAATTAAATCAATCCCTGCACACACCCACATGTTATTAAGTAATATGTGTAAACAATATTATATTGTGAATTTCTCAGCTCAACGATACAATAGAAATATATTTTTTTTTAGACAAGTTCCTAGGACATATAGCTATAATTTATTAGTACATTGCAAACCTCTACGACTGTTAATTAAAAATATATTAATAAAAAACCAAAAAAACAAATTTCATATAGGCAACATTTTTTTATTATTGTTAAAGATTTCTAAAAAAATTTAAGTTTATTTTTTTTTAGAAGCTATCTATCGGATAGCAGGGGGATAGACATTGTTGATGCCATAAAAAAAAGTTAGTATTTTGATTGTTTTGTTGTTAGTTTGGACACCCGTACAGCCAAACTGACAAGAAAACAAAAAAAGACTTTTATATATTAGTTAAGATATTACTATTAAAAAGGATATATATTATTTAATATTACTTTTAATATTATTATTACTATTTGTTAATTTAATTCAAATACAAAAAAATCTAACATCTCCCCGTGAATATAAGCTGGTTTTACTATACTAAGTTTTGAAATGTATATTAAATAAAAAATAAAAAAATATTTTATAAACATTTCAATTGTTTTCTACTTAATTTATATATGTTTACAAATAATATTACAAAATAACTTTTTTTTTTTTTTTTTGAAAATTATTGGTTTTTTGAAATTTAAAAAAATTTGATTTGAGTACGTCAATTTTTGAATTGAAAATTTTTTTAAAATTTTATTTCCTAAATTAAAAAAAAAATCATCCAAATCGGAGCAGGTTCCCCGGGTTCTTGATTAAAATGCTATCTAGCCTCCACTAATAATTTATTTTTAGCTTTACCATTTTGTCTTGCCTACGCAATATTTTCATATTTAAATGAATAAAATGGGTTTTTTATTTTGTGTTCATTTAATTTGTATGTTTACTATAAAACCCTTTGAGGGCAGTCAATAAAATAAAGTTTAAATCTGAGAAATTCCGCTCAATAAATAAAATTCTTCATACACAAAATCTATAGATTGCGATTTAAACTGCACTCATATAATACACGTTTTGCAGAATAACTTTAGAAAGATATACCACCGAAGCTGAAGTTTGGTTACATGATAGTTAACACCTTATGTTATGGAAAAACAAAAGTAAGCTGGCTGTATGTGGGTGGAAAGACCGTCAGCTGACGTAGTGAATGCATGTCAAGCATGGCTTTTGACCGTGGTTCTATGCGTGCATACTTCACTACGTCAGCTGACGGTCTTTCCACCCGCATACAGCCAGCTGACTTTTGTTTTTGCATAATATAAGGTTTTAACTATCATAAAACCAAATTTCAGCTTTGCTGGAGTCGCAACCCAACTTTTTTTTACATTTTTGGGGGGCTGCTGTAGCCACACCCACCCATGGTCCGCCAGCTGACTTTCACTAGGCTTTATTATAACGTCAAGTTAACCATATACCAAAAGATAAGCTTTGGTTCTATTGGTCACAAAAATCTGTCACGGGCTCCCAGACTATTAATGGAAACCCCTTTAGATAATTTTGTGGAAAAATAAAATTATCGGGAGTTATGGCATTTCCCTTGAAAATATGTTTCCAAACATAACCCAAAAAAAAATTCCCCATCCAAAAATACAATTATAATATCCTCCCATATTACATTTATTTTTACTAAATGTACTGCACCTAAATGTTTTCAACCGGGTTTCTCCAAATATATCAATTATACAAAAAAAAATGTTATAGTCTTTTTTGTGTACAATTTTGTGAGACACAACTTTTTTTCAAAAGAACCTATAGCTTTCGAGTAATTTGGAAAATAAAAACGTGCATTTTACCCCCTTTAACCCTCCTAAAATGTTATTCTCCACCCCAAATATAGGGTAATTTTCCGGAAATGTTTGAGACAAAAAAAAACTGCTCTCCATCAAAATTCAACATTGTCGGAATTTTTTCGAAGCAAGGACATTTTTTTATATAATTTTTTTTGACTATTGAGTCCAGAACCATCTCTTAGACACAACACATTCCAGAATAAAACATTTTTTTTTTTTTACATTTCCCTCGCTCAACAGGGGTTATGAAAGGGCATTTCACATTCGTGTGGTGCGACTCAAGAAAGAATCTCTGTACTTGACAGTACGTCCGAAGTTGGGCTCGAGTGCATTCCTAGAAGCACGAGTATTACGAGTGAATTCTTTAAAGGGAAGAACGCAACTGGCTATTTCACTAGAAAACTGTTTATTAAAATAACGGTAAAATAGAGAAAGATATAAAACATTTCGGCGGTGTTCAAGAGATGCAATTTTTTCCGTTTATTTCCTATCATAATTATTCCTTCTTCGTGACCTTTTTGTAAAAAATGTTTAAATTCTAAGTAGGCTTTAGGTCTTTTTTGCTTTAAAAATTATAATCAGACGACGTTTCAAACGTGGTTACGTTTTTCTTCAGGTCTCTAAAAAAGTTTGTTAATAATTTATATCTACATATTTGGAAATCATACACTACTTACGACTTTTATTCTTATAAAAATTCTTAATCAAAGGTTTATCCTCTATTATTTATCTTTAGGTTTTTGTTTTGGTTTATCAATTATTATTCTTTCAATTGTATTAAATGTCTTGAAAAAGACGTTTGCATAAATCAAATTCTGAATAATAATAAATATTTCAAAACATATTTCCTATCATTTTTAAAGCTCTCTTTTGCACCTGCTCCTGCCGCGATATGGGAATTATACTCGAGTTTTGGAAGAATAAAGGCTTTGTTGATCAGAAGGGGAGACCAATTTCTTGCATTTTCGGAGAAAACCCAATAATTTAGCAGCATTTTGTGACTATTTCAAATATGTGGTCATTCCACAGAAGATGGCCTGTGATACACATACTGAGAACTGAAAGCAGTTCGGTTTCCTCGCTGCAAGTGCCACTCATGGATAGTGTCATTGGCGATGGGTTTCGCTTTAACGACAGGAGTCAGCATTGAGTTTTTGAAGCATTAATTTCTACGCGGTCTTTTATTCCCCATTAGACACTACTGTCGTGATCAGAATTAAATGAGCTTATCATTCGCTGCCGTTGGAGTTCTATATCCAAAGTACATGGATGTGAATCTAAAAACGAATATGAAAAGTTGATGAGGGTAACTGTCGTCAGAAAAACAGAATGGATAAAGTCCCAACTATAATACCTTAAGCCAACATAAGCTTATGTCGAAAATTCGACAAAAATGTTCTTATGTTTGCAAACTCCGAATATCCATAATGCAATTTTGCTCGCGTTCTCCATTTTGCTTTTTAAAACGTTTTGTTTTTTTCTAAGAGCTGCCAAATTCAAATAAGCGCCGCCGAGCGACTGGAATCGCTCTTGCACAATTTCAACTAAACTTAATGAATACTCGAGATTTTTGCTGAGTTAAACCACCTGACTCAGCTTGTTGACCAGCCTACTCGGATCCCTGTCGTTACAGGTCAATCCGCCAACACTCTAGATTTGTTTCTTACCTCCGACCCTGGTAAATACACCATTAGTGTATTAACACCTCCAGGCACATCAGACCATTGTGTCACATCTGCGAATTTCTCGTGCCACCAAAACACAGTTAAAGAAAAAACTCCCAAGTGAACCGTTTGGCAGTACGAGAAAGCCAACTGGGACGGTCTAAATGTTTTATTCAGGAACTTTAACTGGTCACTATGCTTCCTCGATAGTGACGTAGATTCCAGTGCAGATATGATTACAAACTTAATTCTTTGTGGAATGAGAAATTTTATCCCGAATAGGGTGAAATCTATCAAACCCAAAGAAAACTCATGGTTTGATTCGAGCTGTAAGGAGGTTATTAGGGTTAGAGAAGTAAGCTTCCTTGTTATAAAGCCAACCCTATTGAGGAAAACCGGAAAAATTACGGCAAAAAATTCTACAATGTCATTTGTAAAAAACATACGAAACACCACCTCGTCCTCGGTTCCAACGCTCGTCTTCAATAACACCCCTTCGTTAGATAAAGCCAATTTGCTTGCGGCACAGTTTGCTGTTTATTCGACGCTGCCAGAAAGTGTTATGGCTCCTCCTGTACTTGAGAGCGTAAATGATTTTATGGGACAAATCTTCTTTCGCACTCGTGCAGTTGCTAGAGTTCTAAAAGATCTCGACGTCCACAAATCTGCTGGCCCGGATAGTATCCCTCCCATCGTTCTGAAGAGGTGTTCTATAACGCTGGCAAAACCACTGCGTAAGCTTTTCCATCTGTCCTACTCTACTGGTCTCTTTCCGAGTGGATGGAAAACAGCATTTGTCCAGCCTGTCCCTAAAAAAGGCATATCTTCTTCACCCTCTAACTATCGACCAATTGCACTTACGTCCCTTCTTTCCAAGGTCATGGAAATGCTGATTAACTTTCAGCTCAAGAAATATCTCGAGGAACGAAAGCTTCTAAATGACCGGCAGTACGGCTTTCGTAGCAATAGGTCCACTGGTGATTTGATGGTATATCTCACCGAACAGTGGAACATATCTTTACATCGTTTTGGAGAAAGTAAGATTATTGCACTTGATATTTCAAAAGCGTTTGATAGAGTTTGGCATCAAGCTCTTTTATCGAAAATGCGCTCATTTGGTTTCGATGAATCTCTTCTTCATTGCATTAGAAATTACCTTTCGGACCGTTCAATACAAGTTGTATTGGACGGTTTCAAGTCTGAAATCCACAAAATAAATGCTGGTGTGCCCCAGGGCTCCATTTTGGCTCCGACGCTCTTCCTTATTTTTATAAATGATCTTTTGTCTGAAACTTCTAATCCATTAAACTGTTTCGCTGACGACAGTACCCTCAGCTTTTCATATTCGTTTACAGATTCACATCCATGTCCTTCGGATGTGGAACTTGAACGGCAGCGTATGATAAGCTCATTAAATTCTGATCTAAACAGCATCGTTCAATGGGGAATCAAAAACCGCGTAGAATTTAATGCTTCAAAAACTCAATGCTGTCTCCTGTCGTTAAAGCGAAACCCACTCCCAATGCCGCTATCAATGGACGGCACTTGCATCGAGGAAACCAAACAGCTCTCAGTTCTCGGTATGTGTGTCACAGACCACCTTTTGTGGAATGACCACATATTTGATGTCGCCAAAAACGCTGCTAAGTGTTTAGGTTTTCTTCAGCGATGCAAGAAATTTTTCACCCCTTCTGATCTGGCTGTGATCTACAAAGCCTTTATTCGTCCAAAACTTGAGTACAATTCTCATGTCTGGGCACGAGCTCCAAAAACTTACTTAAGTTTGTTGGACAGAATACAAAAGAGAGCTTTAAAAATGATAGGTGAAGTAATGTTTCATGTCTTTCCCTATTTTACCGTTATTTTTATAAACAGTATTCTAGTGAAATAGCCAGTTGCATTCCTTCCCTTAAACAATTCAACCGTAATAATCGCGCTTCTAGGAATGCCCATCAGTTTACCCTCGAGCCCAACTTCGGACGTACTGTTAAGTATAGAGATTCTTTCTTTAATCGAACCACAAGAATGTGGACATTGACAAGTCGTGAACTAAAGCACCATCTAGTCGTGGCTAAAGCTGGAATTTTTCTTTTTAGAAATTCTTTAAGAGCATGCGTCCTTTTGCTTGAATGAGATACGAAAGTTGCAATGCCATTCAAAGTGCTAAAAAAAATCCTGCGCTCTTTTATATTGGCCAATCCTTGAGAAGCACCAAATTTAAGACGTGTGCATAACAGTGGACAAATAAAGCATTGGGACATATATTTTTAACTTTCATTTGAAGTCCATTCAAATGACCACTCATAACGGATGCCCCGTCGTAAGTCCGGGCTACAAGTTTATCTCTAATTTCATATTTTTCCAATTAAGCTGTAACTAATTGAAACAAATGCTCTGCTGTTGGCCCACAGCTTACACCGATAAATCCAACGAAAGTTTCATGAATTTTCTTATTAAAGTAATAACGAAATACAACGGATAATTGAGATTTCATTTGAATGTCAGAAGATTCATCAATCATAATAGCGACAAAATCTGACTGTTTAATTTGTTTGGATATATGACTGTTTAAAAGCTCAGCAACCGCTTTGATCAAATCATTTTGAATCGTCGTTGAGGTACCTTTGAAATCCGTTGCCGTTTCAAAGTGGTGTGATAATATAGGGTCGTATTGCTTCAATACATTTAAAAACTCAATGTAGTTTCCTCGGTTTAAAGACAAAACTGATTCATTGTTGCCTCTAAATGCTAACTCCTGGTTTGCGAGATAACATGTAACATCTATTAGGCGATTGAGCACCTCACGATTTTTTCTAACCTGGATGTTATGTTTACTATTAACATTTTTTAACTGGGAGCTTAAAGCTTCGTCTATCCTAGTTTGACCAAATCTAGCTAGTTTAATGACACATTGTAGATGGGATGCGCTTTGTTTGTGTTTTTTTTTGAAATGTGGTAAGAGCATTAAGATTGTCTATTTTGACCGAAAGTAAAAGAAACAATATGGCCGCCACGAGCTGTCAAAATCAACCCGTTCCTATTGGAAAACCCTTTAGTATAGTCAAATAAGATTGTTTCCCTATAAATATAAGGCACTTGACTTTTAACAAATATTAGTTTGTGTTATTTTTTTTGGCATGCCCCCCCCCCAAGAACTAAAGCTGTATACGCCCCTGTTCCATGGTACAGTTTTCCTAAACACGGGAGCTAAAAAAACAATTTTTTCTTTATGAATACGGGTGTATTAGTATATTTACCAGAGTCGGAGGTAAGGAACAAGTCTAGAGTGTTTGCGGACGGACCTGCAACGTCAGTGATCCGTGTTGGCTCGTCAACAAGCTGAGGTTGTTTAACTCAGCAAAATTCTGAATAGGGCAGCCACGAAGAATTGTGTACATTGAAATCGCCCATAACAACAATTTCACTGTGCAGATAATAATGTGGATGGAGTCGGATAGCGCATCAAATTCATTCGAAGTCAAATTACTTTCCAAAGTTGGGCTACGATAAATAACCTTTTTTACCAATTTAATTACAATTCTATTAAAATATATAAGTCTATAGAACACAATGAAAAAAAAAAAATTAACCCTCTAAAAATGAAGTTAAAATTAACTTTATAACCGTTATAAACGTGACGCGCGCGTGAAAACACAACGTCTCTTAGCTGCCAGACTACCCGCATTTGAATCGAGGAAGTGATAAGAAAAATATATACAAAAAAGTAATGAATGTACACAACAGTTTTCAGAATCCGTAAAAATAAGTGAAAATATAAATGCAATCAAAATGAAGGTAAACACTGGCTCAAGTGAAATTACTTTGAGGATGCTTAAAAATGCATACAAGCTGAAAGACACAGGTGTGTTTCTGCAACGAGATCTTTCAAAGAAATTGCAATTAAACCAACGAATACTCCTTCACTACAGAAAAATAATAAGAAAATTCAAACCAAATATTTTAGTTCAAATAAAAAACAACGCCATTTTATTTGAAAACAAATCATTTTAATAAAATCATAATAATAATCTTATATATAATATTGATAATACTGAACCCGACGGAGAACCCGAATTACAAAAAGTGCTAGGTGACATTAACTTTGATGCTGTCAAAAAAATCAACCTGCCAAATGAACGTCAGAATCAAAACCAAAGTACTAGATCAATAACAACTGATCGTCGACCAAGGGTGCCACTTGTGCAAAATAGTAGTAGTAGTAGTATGATAAATTGAGATATAACCACCGTCAGCTCATTTAGTATTAATGTTTGTAAAATATCGTCATATAATGTATCAGGGCTAAATAATAAGATTATGTTTATAGATTTCTTTAATTTTATTAAAACCTTCGAAATATTTTTATTTTTGAAACACATGTTGTAATTGAAAATTTAAGTAAATTTACCAAATATTTTAACGGATATAAACTTTTTTGGATTCTGGCAACCAAATCATCATCAAGAGGTCGTGCAAGCGGTGGATGCCTGTATGGAATACAAACATCAAAACTGCAGTTCTATGATTTTCTGGAAATCCAAGATAACATCGTCGTAAAGCTTTTAAAAACACCTTATATGTTTATTATTCCTTTTTATAAAAATTGCAACAAATGGACCGAAGACTTTGACAGACTGAGCAATTTAATGTGTGATCTATCGAGCAAAAACCTAATGTTGGACGGTGATTTCAATGCCAGAATAAGCAATAACCAAATGGCTATATCTAACCCAGCACTATCAAATTATTATAATAGAATATCCAAGGATAATATCTACAATCAAAACGGAACGAGATTATTAGAAATGCTACAAATGTATGATAGTATAATTTTGAATGGATGCACGGAAGGTGACTGGTGGCCAAGGCAAATCGGTGATTGATTACTGCACGGTAAATAACGATTGGATCCATCTTATAAACAAATTTGAAGTTTTGAGTAAACAATTTTCTGATCATATGCCGTTAGTTGTTGAATGGAAATCTCACTTTGAACCACAACAGAGATCTCTTAGTTTGATGCCCCGATTAAAATGGAAAACTCCCAATTTAGAAACATACAACACTATTTAGATGATAACATTTCAAACACCCCTCCAACAAATCAATCAACTGCCGCACTCACAACTCAATTAACAGAATCCATAAGATATTCTGCAATCAACCCCACTCCAAATGCAACGAATTTTTTTACTCAAAAATGGTTTGATATAGAATGTCTTAATGCCAGAAAAAAACCATTCGCACTATTGAAAGCCTTCCGTAGATGTTCTTGTGATCCAATTCGAAAATGGTACATACAAGCGAATGATAAGTATAAGAAAATCTGCTTCATTAAGAAAACCAATTTTGAAACCATGCAAGCCGAATCACTCAGTCAAACCAAAAACACAAAGCAGTTTTGGAAAATGGCAAAAGAAATTAACGGTTCACACAACTCTATAGGCGTAAGTGTTTCTGCAGATGATCTATCTGAATATTTCAAAAATCTTCTTCAAATCAACCCAACAACTACTTTCTCATATGCACAGCCACTCTTTTGTGATGATATATTGGACTCAGTTATATCAGTCAATGAAATACAACTCGTTCTCCAAAGAGCCAAGGACGGAAAAGCCCCAGCTGAAGATGGGATACCCTACGAATATTTTAAAAATGCATCCTCTACTTTTTATAACCATTTACATACACTTTTTAATAAGATTTTTGAAAATGCGGATGTGCCGTCCTCATTTAAAAAATCGTTAATTTTTCCAATCCATAAGAAAGGTGATTTAAATGCAGTTGAAAACTACAGAGGCATATCCTTCATGAATGTCATTGCGAAGATATTTTGTGGTGTTCTCATTAACCGACTTGAAAATTGGGTGGATGTAAACAACATTCTTACGGAGGTTCAAGCGGGCTTTAAAAAGAACTATTCGACGGTTGACCACATATTTACTTTAACATCAATATTAAAAGCATTTCAAGCCAGGAACAAAAAAGTATATATGTTGTTTGTCGATTTTAAAGCTGCATTCGATTTAGTTAATCGAAATGCTTTATTTTTTAAACTTTCTCAACTTGGAGTGTTCATCCAAATAATCCGTTGTTTGTACACAGATATTGAAGCTGCAGTCTGGGATGGCAAAACATATTCAAAACCATTTAAATCAATTACTGGAGTAAAGCAGGGATGTCTTCTCAGTGCTCTTCTATTTGCTCTCTTTATTAATGATATAGCTGCGCACATTCAAGGAGGTGTCCGAATTGCTGCTATCGTAATAAGTGTATTGCTCTATGCCGATGACCTTCTCTTATTATCCGAATCCGCAGAAACCCTGCATTTGATGGTTAATCGTCTTACGGACTATTGTGACAAGTGGGGTTTAGTCATCAACACTGACAAAACAAAAGTAATGGTCTTCTCGCGTTCCACTCGGAGTGAAGTTAGGAACACCTGGATACTTAATGGAAGTCGTTTAGAAGTATCGAAAGAATACAAGTATTTGGGAATTCTACTAAACCCAACCCTGGATTTTAGGAAGCACCTTGCAGAAAAAGCAAAAACTTCACAAAGCTTGATTAATGTGACTTGGAAAAAGATTTTCTCTAACGATCACATAAATCTTTCAACAAAATATAATATTTTCAATGCAGTCGTGAAATCTTTGCTTTTTTATGCGGCACAAATATGGGGAATACAAGAATACGAGGAAATTGAAAAGTTTCAAAGAAATTTTGTAAAGAAAATATTCAATATTCCCTTAACTGCACCAAACTATTCAATTTATTTGGAAACAGGCCTGCCCAAACTTTTTACTTTAAGTCTAAAGTTACAGGCGGATTATTTAATTAAAGTGTTTGGTCTACGGGAAACTCGTTTATGTAAAATAATGATGCTCTACGAAATTCGGAATAAGGACTGGTGGATGAGGATATGGGAAAACATTGCTGCTTCCTGTGGAGAAGTTGTGCAGATCAATCTCAATAATATTGGTCAGATGAAAACGAATTTCTACGAAATCATCCAAAAACTTGAAGACTCTAATCGAAATCAGATGATTGAAAATGCCCGTCAATCGGAGAGCAGATTACTCTGTAGCCAGCTTGATCATAACTTGTGTGACAAGAATTACTTCCAAGATTCTCTCTCCTATAAAGATATTTCCCTAATTTTTAAATCAAGATGCGAACTTTGACCAATTTTGCAATTTGTGTAACTTGAGAGCTAAAGAAGATTGCTTTCATTTCATCAGTGTGTGTCCAATTTTTAACCAGCAAAGAAGAGCATGCTTTGGTAAACCAAGCCTATCAGTTCAAGAAACGATTGAAATTTTAAATGGATCAGATTGGGAGAACCTTGTCAAATTTGTCAGAGCTAGCTACCGCTACAGAACACTTATAAAAACGGAATATACATAAATCATAAAGCAAATGTTTATAAAATTAATCAAATCTTTTTTACTTTTTATTACTTTTTATACCATTATACATACTTGTTCAATTGTATTAAATATTTTAAAGTTACCAGTCGAGCTGACGGCTAAGCCAATGCTTAAAAATTCATAAAAGCTTTTTAAATTTATAATGATAACTTGCAATCAATGAATATTTGAATTGAATTGAATATATACAAAAATCAGCCATCTCGAAATGAAGGTTCGAAAATGTTGCTAGCTCTTATAGTACTATTAATTTCTTTAGCATTCGTTAACATTTTGTCTTGAACTTTAAAACAAAAACAAAAAAAATGGACACGACTGTATCGCACAAAACTTGCTCTCGTAGCTAACAACTTTAACGTAGCTTGAAATTGACAATTATTGGTTTCATACAGAGTTGTAAAGTACTTAAGTACATTTGTAATTAAGTATTTTTCAAGTACCAAGGACCTTGTACTTGTACTTGAAAAAACAAGTACTGGTACTTGAAAATCGCCGAGTACAAGTACTTTTTCAAGTACTTTCATCTAAGTACATTTACTGGGTACTGTAGGACTGCCCAGTACATTTTCAAGTACTTTTCAAGTACAAGTACATTTTCGAGTACTTTTCAAGTACAAATACATTTTCAAATACTTTTCAAGTACAAATTCATTTTCAAGTTTTTCTTAAGTACAAGTCTATTTTAAACACTGTTTGAGTCGGGTATGAAATGTAATAAACATATTTGATATTTTATGAAGCAAATTATGTTATTTATGTGTAACATATTTACCTTAACGAGGCCGAGGGCTTGAAACGCGAGTTAAAATAGAACGATAAGTATCACTTCGATGTGTATATTTGCAAATAGCAACTATTAGTTTTTTGGCACCCACAATATGTTATTAAAAAAAAAAATACTTCAACGGAAAAACTAAAAAAATATCGAAACTATGGAAACAAAACAAAAAGAGGAAAGAAAAACATTAGGATAACTAATTTTATTACTTTCTATCAATCCTACCAAGTGGACCTCTATTGTAGTAATAAGTCAAACGCCTTTAGCTCTACGCTAATTCATCTTTTATGAATTCCATGATACCTTCAAAAATAAAATTAAATAAATAAAAAAAAAAAACAATTTCTAGTTTCACTGAAATTACTTACCGACTGCTAATTGAGTAAATACAAAATATTTGGTTTATTACTAACATAAAAATGTCCACTTACGTACAAATTTTATCAATTTTATTAATAATTATTCTAGTTTTACTCGCGTTTCGGGGAGAGTACGATAGCTTAGGCGCCAAGAAATAACAACGGTTATACGTAGTACGTTTAAATACAAGCATTTTTTGCTATCTATCTCCCCCAGTTTGGGCGGGAGGGGCAATTTTATATTAAAAAAAAAAAAATATCAAAAAATAACGGTAATAGTTACAATTAAGTTTTACGTTTTTATTTTGTTTTTTTTCTTATACTTTGTTCTATAAGCTAGTTTTTAAATTAAGTGAAATCTATGCATAGTTTTTGAAAAAATGGGGTTTGAACTCAAAATTTGGGAAAAAAAACATAAAAAAAAGTATAAAGTGTAATTCTTCAGAACTGTAATACTATATATATTATTTTTTTTCTAAAATTCGTTGCTCTAGTTCATTCCTAATCGAAAACTAAAAACTAGAAGATTTTTTGTCTTCTACTTCTTGAGAAAATTAAAAATTACTAAAACTACTTTTTTATGAATTTTTTTTTTGCTCGCTGCAGCAAATTTATATAATTTCTTAATATGTATGTTTGTGTCTTACATACCTATATAATGCAATTGTAATGTTCAAAGTATGTATACCTTCTTAGATCATTAAAAAAAAAAACCAACAAACAATCGAATTTTGTACCGTTGTTTTTTCATGCACGTGTGGTATACAATTTAATATTTACGAAGTTCATTCTTTATTCAACCTTTGAATGAATTAAGTGTTTTTCTTTTGTTTATTAACAATGGCGGCTAAGCATCCATACTCCATTCAAACTCAAAAGTTTTTCCATGTTTTGTTCGTTTGGGGATTTGGTATCTTTGGTATGACTCCATTGATGAAACTAACATACATTTTTAAGACATTTTAAAACACGGACTTGACTTTTTTAAACTTAACAAATTGACTGACTGACTCACTGAGACACCGTCTACACACGAATTGACTGACTCGGACGTGGAATGCCTCCTCGCGGTGCATTCTGGATAACGCTAAATGAGTTTCTAAATTGAAACTTTGCATACACCCAACCTCGCACCTACCCCAAATCCTATAGTGTGCCCAAGCAGGGGGGTTGCACTCACTGTTTATATATACGTTGTAATGCTGGGTGCTTTAGCACTATATTTATGTAAGCAAGCAAAAAAAAAAAAAACAAAAAGCTCATAAAAAATTAGTTTCAGTAATTTTAAATTTTATGAAGAAGTAGAAGACAAAAAATGATCTAGTTTTCAGTTTTGATTAGGAATTAAATAGAGGAACGAATTAAAAAAAAAATAGTATATATAATTTTACAGTTCTGAAACATTACACCTTAAACTTTTTTTGTATGTTTTTTCCCCAAATTTTGAGTTCAAACCCCAAAAACTATGCATAGATTTCACTTGACTTAAGAACTAGCTGATAGAAAAAAGTATTGGCTTTAAATAAAGACGTAAAACTTAATTGTAACTGTTACCGTTATTTTGTAATGTTTTTTTTTTTATTTTAGTACTTTTTTTTATAAAATTGCTCCTTCCGCCCAAAAGGGGGTAGATAGACCCCCCTACTATAGTAAAAAATGCTTGTATTTAACGGTTTTACAAAGGACCGTTATTATTTCTTGGCGCCTAAGTTATTGTACTCGTGTCCGGGTTTCAAACCCTTGGGCTCGGTTAGGTAAATATGTTATACATAAATAACATTATTTGCTTCATAAATTATAAAATATGTTCATTAAATTTCATACCCGACTCAAACAGTGTTTAAAATAGACTTGTACTTTAGAAATACTTGAAAATGGACTTGTACTTGAAAAGTACTTGAAAATGTACTTGTACTTGAAAAGTACTTGAAAATGTACTGGGCAATACTACAGTACCCAGTAAATGTACTTAGATGAAAGTACTTAAAAAGGCACTTGTACTTGATGATTTTCAAATACCAAGTACCTTGTACTTGTTTTTTCAAATACAAGTACAAGTCCAAGGTACTTGGTACTTGGTACTTGACTGGTACTTGTACTTGAAAGCTTACAGCTCTGGTTCCATAACATTCTGATATCATTAAAAAAAAGTTTTAAAACAACTTAAAATATAAATGATTAAAGTCTAGGAGCTTTACCCCCTTCCCGTAGGCACTTGAATGTCACCTCAGTTTGAGGGTGTTTTTTTGTGTGTTTCGAGGTTGGGGAATCCGAACCTGGAGTTAGTTTATCCAAAATCCGGTACGAAGTCATTGTTATTAACGAATTCTGATGCATTTTTGTAATGCAATAAAAGTTATTAATGTTAGGACAAAATGTTCCCATTAAATGTTGTTTCTTATTTTCTAACGAAGAAATCTGTTTTTTATTCATATAAATCGGTTAATAATTGCCCAATATATTGCCAATTGTTTCTTAGTAGGGAGGGCGCGCGCTCAATTGAGGGAAAGCGAGACGGAAGAACTGTTTTTTAGATAAACCTTCAGAGTAATTGTGAAAATTTGTGTAAAAGAAATGATTCTCTATATTCTGACAAATATTTTTGTTTGTATTTTGTCTCAATTGAATAATTAGATTCGGAGATATACACAGAAACGTAGACTTAGGATAAGATTTTTCACATTCACATGGTTACAGAAGAATAATTTACTCAAATTTCCACACGATAAAGCATAAAACAGGTATTTTTAATTTATACTCCTGATTTTAACTAATAAAAGCGTTTTTCAATTTTTTATCTGTAGCGTCTAGTTTTAAAGATGTAAATTTTTTTAAGGCATGACAGATTTATTCCACATTCCAATTTTTTAATATAATAACAGCTTGTGCTAATACAGGGTGATTTGCATAAGGTGTGACAAAAATCAAGGTAGGTTGTACTAAGACAAGAAAAAAATCGTATGAGAGGGGTGTCTTTTTCCCCCCGTTTAGGTGGGAGGGGCAATTTTCAAAAAAAATCAATTCAAACAGAAAAAAAAATATTAAAATATAACCGTAATATTAACAGAGTCACGCTATAGCATTTTGAAAAGCCAAAAGTCTATTCTATAATATTATTTTTAAAATAAGTTGTTCGAGTGAACAGTTTTTAAAAAATTATTTTTCAAACTCAAAATTTTGACAAAAAAAAAAATAAAAAAAAGATTTCAAACCAATTTTTTTCAAAATTTTACTTTATTAAGTACTATTTTTGTTTACAAATCTCAATGCTCTTGTTAATTTTTAGTCAAACACTGAAAACCGCATAGTTCTAGGACTTTGACTTTTCAAGATATTAAAAATAAAGAAACCAGCATCTTAGTATACACAAGAAAAAACGAGGTTGATGATAATCAACTGGTTGCTGAATTAATCATTTAGTCGGATTCTTCTCAATTTAGTCGGATTCTTCTCAGTTTGATGAGAAAGTTGCTTCATTTATTTAATAAGAGCATTGAGTTTTGAACAAGAATAGTACTTAAAAACGTAAAATTTTGAAGAAAAAAAAATTAGTTTGAAATTTTTTTTACTTATTGTTTTCAAAATTTTGAGTTTGAAAATTTTTCAAAAACTGTTCACTCGAGCAACTTATTTTGAAAATAATATTAAAGAATAGACTTTTGGTTTTTCAAAATGATATAGCATGACTCTGTACAAATTACCGTTATTTTTTTAAGTGATTTTTTGAAAATTGCCCCTCCCGCCTAAACGGAGGGAAAAGACCCATCCCATACGATTTTTTCTTGTCTAAGTACAACCTACCTAGCCTTTTGTGACACCTTATGCAAATCACCCTGTATAAGCACAAGCTGTTATTATTGTAGTATTTTACTAAGGGTTCGCAAATAAAACTTATTTCCTTTATTCAAACTGAAACAACAATTACTTCACAAAATAAAACGCTTTTATTTCAAATCTTTTATTTCTACTACTTTAATTATAACAAAGCACAAGTATGCAACTCTTTATTTACACTGACATTTATTCATTCACATTCAAAATCGAGCTGCCGCTTTCGGACTTGTCCCCTGTATTTATATCCGAAAATAAAGGGTTCTAGAATTTTCTAGGGTCTGCTAGATGGTGCTTTCCAAAAAGGTTTCGTCAATTATTCCAGTACGAACACCAACCCCAATGGATTTAATTATTGATTTCACTCAAAGATGGCGCGGAAAGTTGTACTAATGTGTGGTTGTTTACATAACTGGGCATATTCACCACATTGCCCCCCTCTTAGGATTGATCGTCCCGATTTATTCCATTATTCCCACCGTTATAACGATGTAAACGGTCGCAGTGTACTACTTTAAGCTTACCCCTTACTCCTCTCTGAATGCGGTAAACCACATCATTGATTAGCTTCACAACGGTATATGGGCCTTCCCAGTTTTGTTGTAGTTTTGGTGACAGTCCCTTTTGTCTGTGAGGATTGTAAAACCACACCAGGTCTCCTTCTTGGAATCCCATCGTTGTTGCACGGGCGTCGTATCGTGTTTTCATCCTATCACTAGCGGTTTTTATGTTTTTCCTTGTCCGTTGATGAATGTCAATGAGTCTTTCTTTGAGGTTATCCACATATTCATCTGACCTTTCCGGTTCTATGGTATGGCATCCAAATTTGACTTCACTGGGCAGCCGTATTGTTGTGCCAAACAGGATCTCCGATGGTGTATGTCCTGTTGAACTATGAACCGCACTTCGATAGGCCATCAAGAACAATGGAATATGGCGGTCCCAGTCTCGTTGGTAGTCACCTACAACCTTGGACAGATGTTCTTTAAGGGTCCTGTTGAATCGTTCTACCATCCCATCAGATTGTGGATGAAGCGGTGTTGTCCTCGTCTTCTTGATGCCAAGGAAAGAGCAAACCTCCTGAAAGATGTAAGATTCGAAGTTCCTTCCTTGGTCAGAATCCAGTTCCAAAGGTACGCCGAACCTGCTCACCCAATTGAAGATAATCTGATCTGTTTTAGTTTCTTGATTTGGGATGGCAAATGCCTCAGGCCACTTGCTGAAGTAGTCCATGACTACAAGGATGTATCGATTTCCGCTGTTGGTCTCCGGAAACGGACCTGCGACATCTACTGCTATTCTTTCGAAAGGTGTGCCCACATTGTACTGTTGCATTTTACTTTGAAGCTTTCTACCTGGTCCCTTGGTAGCAGCACAAGTATCACATTTTCGGCACCACTTTTCGACATCAACTCTTGCATGTAGCCAGTAGAACCACTGTCGTATCTTCTCCAGCGTTTTATTTTGTGAAGTAATTGTTGTTTCAGTTTGAATAAAGGAAATACGTTTTATTTGCGAACCCTTAGTAAATTACTACATTGGTGTCAGAAAAAGTGGAATAAAACTTATTTAATCTGTGAATTCAGATAATTGATGATGAAAAAAAAAATTGATAAAGTGTGTAGATTAGTTAACAAATAAGAAAGGTGTTTGTGAAAAGTGACACACAAAAATATAAGAACAAAATAGAAAAAAAAAATGGCTAAAATTGTGAATGCATTGAAATGTGTTGAACTTAAAGCAGAACTAAACAGACGAGGCCTTCCTACTGCTGGAACAAAAAAACGACCTCATTAGTCATCTGCAGGAAGATTTAAGGCAACACGATGAAAATCCAGACACGTTTCTATTTGAAATTGAAATGCCGGAAGAGCAAGTAAGTACAAGCTAAGACATTTCTAGTATGATGGCTCAACTGCTCGACCAGTTTGAAGACCAACGAAAAGAGCAAAAGAATCTTCTAGAGGAACAACGAATTGAGCAGAAGAATGAACAAAAGAATCTGCTTGTACGATTTGAAGAACAACGTAGTGAACAAAAGAATCTTCTAGAGGAACAACGCAACGAGCAAAGGAACCTTCTAGACGACCAGAAAAATCTAATCGAAAGTAAGCTAAATTCATTTGAAAATAAATTCATGGCTCTTGATGAACGTGTTGAAAACGTCGAAAAACAGTTCGAGAAATTTGAAGACAAAATGCAGAACTTTGCCAATGAATTAGATAAGGTTAGGAAAATGAAGGTAAGAGAGGGCAGTTGCGATTTTCCTAAGAAGAAAGAAATGTATCCAACAACCTTTGATGGACAGTCTTCTTGGTCAATCTACAAGAAGCAGTTTGAGGCAGCCGCAACAACAAATGGCTGGGATGACGAAGACAAGTTTATTGCCCTGACGCTTGCCCTTAGAGGTTCTGCTGCTAAACTTTTGCAAACCATACCAGCAGATCAGAACGGCAACTTCAGTGCTCTTGTTCAGGCTATTGACAAACGCTTCGGCGATAGCCATATGCAAGAAGTCTTCCGCGTCCAGCTCAATACCAGAGTCCAGAAAAGAGGTGAAAGTCTGCAACAACTCCAAGCAGACATCGAACGGTTGGCACACCTAGCATACCCGACTGCAGGAGATGAAATTATCAACCAGCTAGCAATGGAGGTCCGTACAGTTTCCGACATCAACCTATAACGAGCAATTCGAACTGCTGGAAAACGCACGCTTTCTGAAGCATTAGCCTTCGCTCTGACTATGGAAGCATCAGAACAGGCTTCCTTTGGAGTTCATCGGGTAAGAGAACTTAAAGTTGAGGAATGTTCTTGCCAGAAAGCTGAATTCCATAGAAGTTAGCGAGAAGGACCTGTTCGATGCTGGAATTGCAACAGAACCGGACATCTTCAGCGCCAGTGCAGATTGCCAGCAAGAAGAGTCGCCTGTCAACACTGTGGAAACAGAAATAATACCCGCGAATAGGTGAGCAATAACATCAACGCTCCTGCTCGCTCTGTTTCCCAGTCGGGAAACGAATAAGAACCAACTTCTGGTATCGATGGCCCCAGAACCACCATCCAAGTCTCACAGACTAAACGAAACAATAAAAGTCTGTCAGTGGATGCAACATTAAATGACAAGAAACGGTTGGCTACAATTGACACCGGTGCCACAGCCTCCATTGTAAGAAAAGACTTGGTCAAAATGATATGGCTACACGCTACATAACACCAATAGCTACCGTCTGAAAACTGCGACAGGTGAGGCGGCAAGAGTATATGGAGAAGTTCGTCTGAAGATCTGTTTGGCAGAACTAGAGTTTTCGCACCTATTTTTGGCAGCAGACATATGTGATGAGTGCATAATTGGAATTGACTTTATGAAAGAGCACGGAGTGATTCTGGATATCGGTAAGCAAGTGTTGAAGTACCAAAATGTAGAGATTCCTATGGTTTATGGCAACGAAAACTCATCAACTCTAAGAACTGTCATCAAAGAATACATATACTTGCCTGCCTCTTCAGAAGTGTTTGTTTGGACGAAAATAGAGGGCGATCTAGGTAGCCATCGATACCTCATGGTGAAACCAGAGTCTGAGCAATCTTCCCAAACCATCATCTTGGGGAAGACTCTTGTGGAACCAAAGAACAACATTGTGCCCGTACGGATTCTGAACATCAAACCGTACGAGGTCAAGCTCAAGAAAGGAGAAGTAATTGGAAAAAGCGAATCTGTGATTGCAATTACTAAAATAACAGGGATGAACGCAGAAGAACCAATGGACCCCGGAAAATTCAGCTCCATGAAAGCCAAAATTCTCAAGCCATCCAATCTAAGTCAACATCAGCTTAGTGTTGCTGGAAGCCTTCTTCATGAGTACACTGATATATTTTCTTCACCGAGTGGGCAGTATGGTCGAGCACAACTGGTACAGCATCGAATCGACACAGGTGATGCGAGACCGATTCGACAACCAGCAAGACGTCTTCCATTAGCCAAACAAGCCGAAGTTGAAGAAATGATATCGACAATGAAGAAAGATGGTCTAATCGAAAATTCCAAAAGCCCTTGGGCGTCACCAGTTGTTCTTGTCAAAAAGAAAGATGGAAGCACCTGATTTTGTGTGGACTACCGTAGGCTGAACGATGTGACAAAGAAAGACAGCTACCCTCTGCCCAGAATCAGCGATACATTGGATGCAATGGAAGGAGCTCAATGGTTCTCGTCGTTAGACTTGAAGAGTAGCTACTGGCAAGTAGAAATCCATCCAGAAGATCGAGAGAAGACAGCTTTCTCAACTGGAAATGGTCTGTGGCAGTTTAAAGTAATGCCATTCGGACTGTGCAACGCTCCGGCAACGTTTGAGCGTCTGATGGAGTGTGTTCTCCAAGGCCTTACTTGGAAATCATGCCTTGTATATTTGGACGATGTCATCGTTTATGGAAAAACTTTTGACGAACATTGTGAAAACCTTAAGGCTGTATTTCAGAGGCTTCAAGAAGCACACTTAAAATTAAATCCAGATAAATGTGCGCTTTTCAAGACCGAAGTTAAATACCTGGGACATATCATCTCATCCCAAGCAGTAAATACTGATCCTGAGAAAGTTGACACTGTGAAGAATTGGCCAACACCACAGGATAAACACCAACGCCGTAGCTTTCTTGATCTAGCCACATATTATCGGCGCTTTGTAAAAGACTTTGCTGGAAACGCTAAAAGCTTACATCAGCTTACTGAAAAGGGGAAGCCGTTCAAATGGTCAGGTGAGTGCGAGAAAAGTTTTCAGAAACTCAAGCTACGCTCGTGTAATGCTCCTGTGCTGACCTATCCGACTCCAGGCAAACCTTTCATCATCGACGCCAATGCCAGTAACGTTGGAATTGGAGCTGTATTGTCGCAAGTCCATGACGGAGAAGAAACAGTCGTCGCCTGCTACAGCAAGGTACTCTCGAGGCCAGAGCGGAAACATTGCGTGACCAGAAGGGTCAACTAAGGCAACTAAGCACTTCCATAAGTACATCTATGGACAGAAGTTCCTCCTTCGAACAGATTATGTTGCGCTTAATTGGCTTCTGAACTTCAAAAATCCAGCAGGTCAAGTAGCAAGATGGATCGAGAGACTGCAGACATACGACTACGAAATTCAACATCGAAGAGGAAAGCTACACTCAAACGCAGATGCAGATGTCTCGACGACCGTGTAAACAAGACTGTAAGCATTGCACGCGTCAAGAAGAAAAGGAAGCGGTTGCCATCCAACGAATAAGAGCCGACCCCATTTACGGTTGGAGCAATGAAGAACTGAGGACTGCCCAACAAGAAGACTCGGATATAGAACCCATTCTTGCATGGAAGGAACACGGAGAAAAACTAAAATAGGGTGACATCTGCGATAGAAGTCCAGCTCTCAAAGCATATTGGGCACACTGGGACTCACTTCATGTGCAAGAAGGAATACTAAGGCGCAAATGGGAATCTGCAGATGGCAAGTCTTATCTGATGCAGTTGATAGTGCCTAGGTCAAAGGTTAATGACGTTCTTCGAGAGATGCATGATGGAGCATCTGGAGGTCATTTGGGAGTCAATAAAACGCTGAAGAAGATACGACAACGGTTCTACTGGCTACATGCAAGAGATGATATCGAAAAGTGGTGCCGAAAATGTGATACTTGTGCTGCTACCAAGGGACCAGGTAGAAAGCTTCAAAGTAAAATGCAGCAGTACAATGTGGGCACGCCTTTCGAGAGAATAGCTGTAGATGTCATAGGTCCGTTTCCGGAGACCAACAGTGGAAACCGATACATCCTTGTAGTCATGGATTACTTCAGCAAGTGGCCTCAGGCATTTGCCATCCCAAACCAAGAAGCCAAAACAGTGGTTGATCAGATTGTATTCAATTGGGTGAGCAGGTTCGGCGTATCTTTGGAACATGCATTCTGACCAAGGAAGGAACTTCGAATCTAACATCTTTCAGGAGGTTTGCTCTTTCCTTGGCATTAAGAAGACGAGGACAACACCGCTTCATCCACAGTCTGACGAACATGCATTCTGACCAAGGAAGGAACTTCGAATCTAACATCTTTCAGGAGGTTTGCTCTTTCCTTGGCATTAAGAAGACGAGGACAACACCGCTTCATCCACAATCTGATGGGATGGTAGAACGATTCAACAGTACTCTTAAAGAACATCTGTCCAAGGTTGTAGGTGACTACCAACGAGACTGGGACCGCCATATTCCATTGTTCTTGATGGCCTATCGAAGTGCGGTTCATAGTTCAAAAGGACATACACCATCGGAGATCATGTTTGGCACAACAATACGGCTGCCCAGTGAAGTCAAATTTGGATGCCATGCCATGGAACCGGAAAGGTCAGATGAATATGTGGATAACCTCAAAGAAAGACTCATTGACATTCATCAACGGACAAGGAAAAACATAAAAACCGCTAGTGATAGGATGAAAACACGATACGACGCCCGTGCAACAACGATGGGATTCCAAGAAGGAGATCTGGTGTGGTTTTACAATCCGCACAGACAAAAGGGACTGTCACCAAAACTACAACAAAACTGGGAAGGCCCATATACCGTTGTGAAGCTAATCAATGATGTGGTTTACCGCATTCAGAGAGGAGTAAGGGGTAAGCTTAAAGTAGTAAACTGCGACCGTTTACATCGTTATAACGATGGGAATAATGGAATAAATCGGGACGATCAATCCTAAGAGGGGGGCAATGTGGTGAATATGCCCAGTTATGTAAACAACCACACATTAGTACAACTTTCCGCGCCATCTTTGAGTGAAATCAATAATTAAATCCATCACGGTTGGTGTTCGTACTGGAACATTTGACGAAACCTTTTATTTCTACTACTTTTTTTATAACCAAGCACAAGTATGCAACTCTTTATTCACACTGACATTTATTCATTCACATTCAAAATCGAACTGCCGCTTTCGGACATGTGCCCCTGTATTTATATCCGAAAATAAAGGGTTCTAGAATTTTCTAGGGTCTGCTAGATGGTGCTTTCCAAAAAGGTTTCGTCAATTATTCCAGTACGAACACCAACCGTGATGGATTTAATTATTGATTTCACTCAAAGATGGCGCGGAAAGTTGTACTAATGTGTGGTTGTTTACATAACTGGGCATATTCACCACATTATATTCAAAAATTGGAATGTGGAATAAATCTGTCATGCTTTAAAAAAATTTATAACTTTAAAACTAGACGATATAAATAAAAAATTGAAAAACGCTTTTATTAGTTAAAATCAGGAGTATAAATTAAAAATACTTGTTTTATGCTTTATCGTGCGGAAATTTGAGTAAATTGTCTTCCTTAACCATGTGAATGTGAAAAATCTTATCCTAAGTCTAGGTTTCTGTGTATATCTCCGAATCTAATTATTCAATTGAGACAAATTACAAAAGAAAATGTTTGTAAGACTATAGAGAATAATTTCTTCTATGGCAATTTTCACGATAACTCTGACCATTTACCTAAAAAACACGTTCTTCCGTCTCGCGTTCCCTCAATTAAGCGCGCGCCCTCCCTACTAAGAAATAATTGGCAATATCTTGGGCTATTATTAACCGATTTATATGAATAAAAAACAGATTTCTTCATTAGAAAATAAGGAACAACATTTACGCGGAACATTTTTTCCTTACATTAATAACTTTTATTGCATTACAAAAATGCATCAAAATTCGTTAATACCAATGACTTCGCACCGGATTTTTCAAAAACTTACTTCAGATTCGGATTCCCCAACGCCGAAAACATAAAAAAAACACCACCAAACTGAGGTGACATTCAAGTGCCTACGGGAAGGGCGTATAGCTCCTAGACTATTAGGTACTATTAATTATCATATATTAGTTATTTTAATAGCTACGATAGAGCTAAAAAAAAAAGTATGTTTAATAAATATGAATTTATGAAAAAAAAAAATTCAAAACTCGTTAGCGGTTTTTTTTTTTTTAATTAATTTTTTATACATAAAAATTTGTGAACATTTTTTAAAATAAAAATTGGTATGCCAACTTTTAGTATTTAATAAAATACAAGTTTTCATTAAACCAAAAAAAAAATATTAGATATTGAATTTTCAAAAACCAAAATTTCAATATTTTTTTAAAAATCGATAAATTTTTTTGTTTCTACAAAATATTTATTTAAGTAATTTTAGTAACCCGTAATTTTTTTTTAAATCGTTAGAGCCACTTTTGAAATAAATTAATTTTTGTATATTGGTTGTATGTCCAAAGTTTGAAGAAAATCGCTTCAGCTGTTCAGGCTCGAGGTCGAGGTACAGACAGACAGACGGACAGACAGGCGAACAGACAGACAGAATTGCGAGACCCACTTTTTTCGCGTTCTCTATAATCGTAATGTTTTTTTTTCACACGAATCCTAAACTTGCCCTATACTACGTGTATCACAAGTAAAAAAGTTTTAAAAACAATTTAAAATATAAATGATTACTTTGAATTATTATAAATTAGTTATTTTAATAGCTAAAAAAATAGAACTTAAAAAAAATTATGCCATCTGATTTGTTAAATAAATATGATTTGTTTAATAAATATGAATTTATGAAAACAAAAATTCAAAAATCACAAGAGCGGTTTTTTTTAAATTAATTTTAGTATTTAATAAAATACAATTTTTAACTAAATTAAAAAAAAATTATTTGCCCCTTTTCAAGATATTATATTTTCAAAAAAAGAAAAATCAACACTTTTTAAAAATCCAAAAATTACTTTTTCGAATATTTTTATATGCAAAATTGTTAAAATTGTAAGCGACCTTTTTGTATAAAAATTTTGCTTTAATCGGTGTTAACGAGAAATTTGAAAACCAAAAAATCGATTGTATGACAGGTACCGTTAATAACCGTTATACAAATTTTTTTGTCTACCAAAATATTTATTTACTAATTTGAGTTCCTCATAATTTTTTTTTTTGAAAATCGTTAGAGCCGTTTTTGAAATATATCAATTTTTGTATATTGGTTGTATGACAGGTACCGTTATTATTTGAGCTGAAAAAAAAATCAATTTCCCCTCTAGGGAATCACATAAGAACCTTAAGTCTAAAGTTTAAAGAAAATCGTTTCAGCCGTTTAGGCTGCAGGGCGAGGTTCTGACAGACAGAATTGTGAGACCCACTTTTTTCGCGTTCTCTATCATCGTTATGTTAGGGAAAATTATTATCTCAATTTTTTTTTCACGAATCTTAAACTTATTTTCCTATACTACGTATATCGCAAGTAAAAATAAAGTTCAGTTAGTTATTTTTTAAATTGTTTGTTCATTAACTATTCAACATTAAAACTTATTTCATCTAAAGCACACACTACACTACTTATTCTCTTAGGCCCGTTTGCTGATACGAAATATAAATGTTCAACATAAGCGTTATGTTCTACTTTTCCTATTTCCTAATCATAAACTGCCACATAAGCTCTTATGTTGAACTAAAATGCTTAAAATTCGAATCAGCAAATGGGCGTTAGTTGACCAAATTTTGTTCTGCTTGAATTATCAATTATTAAAATAATTTGAACTTCTTAATTAAATTGGACATTGCGTACACTCTGGCGTATACGTATTTTTTTTTAATTTTTAAATTAAATAAATGACCAACTGTATAGCTTTAAAATAAAAAGAAATATGAAAATATGTTTCCACTTAGTAGTTCAAAAGGGACGGATATAATAACCCTGATTTGTTGCCTTTTTTAAAATATAGGTACAATATTTTTGTCAAGCAAACATTACCTTTACTTTTAGTTAAACCAAATATTGTGCTGAATTTCAAACTACCATTGCTCTTTTTAATGCTTGAAATGAGTTGCATGAGCGGTATAGAGGATACCAAAAGTGAGTTTAAATCCTGTCAAACAAAAAAAAATTGTAAAACATTCAGCATTTCAAACTTTTACCAATTGTGAATTTTTGGATTTTTGAATTAACTTATTTTGGAGTCTTAGTGAAAGTAAACATCGTGAATCACTGTCACATTCAGTTCCCATTTGTGCACGGAAATATGGTCCTTTTGGAATCTGTTTTACTTTTTGTTTGCTTTCAGCAATAATATCAAATTTTACCAAAAATGTGCTTTAATAGTAAAATCAGGTCAGAAGTCGGAGGTGATCTTGAAACATAACGTTGAAGGCTCCCCCAAGCGAACGCACAACATTCGACGTGGCGGGGAAAAATTTGCCGTTGTGTGGGCACTCTCATTAATCACCACGTAAATAAGTTTTGAAAGACGAATGTTTCTCCATCGCGTTTTTGTGGGCACTCCCAAATATCACCATGTATGTAAATATATTTTTACTGGCGAATGTTTCTCCGCCACACTTAATGTATCGCGTTGCTTTGAGAAATTCTTATACATATATTTGGCGGCCTTGGAAAATAAGTAAATAAAAACTATAACAAATAAACTTCCATTTCACATAAACTCGCCTTTTTTTCAAAAACTGTCAATCATTATGTATGTACATATACGTACTCGTGTGTATAATTTTAAAGTTTAGTCTACTGTACTTCAATATTTATTTATTTCTTATTGAAGTTATTTTTGGTCAAAAATATATAAAAAATTAATTTTCTGTGCTTAACGGTAAAATATGAATTAAAAATTTTCCACCAAAAATCCAAATCAATAATGGTCATCGTCTCTCAAAATTTCAGACTTTTAAACCCAATCCTTAAAATGATAAAAATCATTTATCTTTAAAAATTCAAATGTCCATTAAATGCTTTAACAGCTACAAACAGACATAATTTTTAGTTTCTGCACATCTGTGGGGCAAAACCTTTCCAACATTATATAATTTATGTAGTTCTGTTGAATATTTACAGAGAAAAATGTACCATTCGGTTTTGCTTAGGTTTTGCGATACATAAGGATATCTCCGTTGGCATTGCCCCGGTTGCCCCAATCGACGCTACGGCCCACAGTGGTTCGGTATGTATGGGAGAGCGGAAAAAAGTCTGTAAAATCACACATGTTTGGATTGGGCTTACACACATTTCGACAAAATTTTGTCAGGGCCGTAACCAAGGGGGGATCAAAGGGGCCTTTTTTTGAATGTACTGGCAATACTTAAAATAAAAGTCAGAAACAAGTTTGCCGAAAAACCCATAGATTTTATGATAGTTTGGAAAAACAGCGGCAGGTAAAATTAAAAAAAAAATGTTTTTTTAGCTTTAAGCTCGAAAAGCTATAAATAAAAAATGATGATGATTATATTGTAAAAAAAGCAAGTTCCATGCTTGGTTTTATAAAGCGGTGGGCTAAGGAATTTAACGATCCGTATGTCACCCTCTCCTTATACAATTGCTATGTACGACCCCATCTTGAGTATGCCTCACAAATTTGGTCTCCTTTTTACGTTATTCATAAACGCCGTATTGAAGCAATACAGCATAACTTCATTCGATTTGCTTTAAAAGGGTTACCCTGGACTGATCCATATAAGCTGCCACCATATGAACATAGGATCCAGCTTCTGCAGGTCCAAACTTTATATCAGAGGCGGGTTAATAATGATTTAATATTTATTCATCAACTTATTACTGGTCAAATTGATGCTCCTGATTTGCTATCCTTTATTGGATTGAACTACCGCGGGGGTTCTCACCACTTTTGAACTTTTTCACGTAGATTTTCATAGAACTAATTATGGCATGCATGAACCTCTTAACCGAATGAGTAAACTCTATAATTTTAATGTTTCCTCAATTGATTTTTACATGTGTAAAATAGGACTTAAAAAGTTATTTCGAACCAGTGCTCCACTGTCGTGATCGGTTTAATTTTTTGTTTTATTCTTAATGTTGCATTTTATTTATAAACTAACATAATTTTGATTATTTGATTTCATAATCCTTATTTTTTAAATAGTTTTATTTTTTTTTTTCAATTTCAAATTTTTCAACTGCTTGCATTAAGCAGACCTAACCTCTTTTAACTTCCGTTGATACCTACTCGTTTCGCTGTAAGACAAGTTGCTGTGTTCAACATAACGATTTTTTTTTTGTATATTATTATCTAACATCAAATAATTATTATAAGTGCCGATATGACTTGCAATCGTAATAGGTGTCGTACTCGGTGAAACTGGACCCCAGCGCGTGCGAAATCTGGGGGGGAAAGAGGCGTGGGCTTTAAAAAAAAAAAAAAAAAGATATGTGTGGTTATCGATAATTTGTATTGTATTGTATTGAGTCCTCTTTGATTTTGTGTGCATGCTAGAGCCCGTTTTCGTATTTCAATGATATTGATATTAATGATCCTTGCTACTACCTCACTTCTGAGGACCCTTTGAGCATGCGCTCTTCTAATTCACTTTAATTTGCTGTTTTTATTAAATAAATGATTTATTTCATTCTTCCCCGTTCAAAAACATCCAATATTGTAGGGTCAGGTGAGCTTGCAGGTGAGCTTGAACTGATCTTACTTTTTCCTATCCAACGATTACCGCTTACTCTTCATCTTGTCAATTTTAAACCTCTCGAGCAAAGTGGGCGGAAGCATCATCAAGTTATGAATAAGATGAAGCTAGTTGAACCTATGGAATGTCCTTCAATAGTTCTGATAAATCATTTTGCAACAACTGCAGATAGTTTGTAGAATTAAACTTAAGTGGCTACTAAAATAAGCATTTTTTCTCACCAAGGCATGTCAAAGTGCACCCGTTATAACTGTTTTAGTAAAAAAAATACTAAAAAAAATTATCTTAAATCACACAAATAATTTTTATTCATAACTTTTCGAGCTTAAAGCTAAAAAAAAAACATTTTTTTTAATTTTACCTGCCGCTGTTTTTTCCAAATTATCATAAAATCTATAGGTTTTCGGGCAAACTTGTTGCTGAATTTTATTTTTATTATTGTTACATAAAATTGACCCCAAAGTCAAAAAATTAGCATGGGCAGGAAAAATGGAACAGGCTTAAAACTGAAAATCTTAAGACTTAGAAAAGATGTCAAATTTATTTGAACGCAAATACATAGACTGGTATTTTTTCTAAGAATAAAGGCCTAAACGAAGTTCCTGTCGTAAGTACTTACGGCGCAATTACCGATAACATGGATCAGGGTACCCCAAAAAAAGACTTTTCTTAAATTCCCTATAAATAATATTAAAATTGGAGATAGGGCTTTACTGTAGAACAATTTTTTTTCTTAGAATATAAGTTAACACGAAGTTTGACTCTACGGAAATGCTGACGATGCGTCTGGCTTGTTACGTAGAAAAACAACGAAATTAACAGCTGTGGGAATGCAAGGTAGCATTAAGAAATAATGCAAGGTTGCATTTATGTATTTAGCAAGTAAGAAACAAATTAATGAAAAATTATTTTTAAGTTCAGTTGATAATTTGTATTGATTCAATAAAGGTCAGAGCAACCTGCTCTGAGAAAAAAAATATTTCTTTACAAAAAAGAATTGGTGTTAGATTAACTTATACCCCAGAATCATACCCTAAGATACTCTTGACGAATTAAGGGACACCCTGTATAAAACATAATAGGCTTGTTTTTTTGTGCCCTCTATGTTAGCTTAGAAATAATGACACAAAAAAACGCTCATCATTGCTTCATAAAATAATTTGGCAGCACTGATATAACAATGACATTGGCCGCGATCAAAAACCTATGCAAAGCTATCCGGATAGGTTCGTGTTAATGCAATCCCGTGTGTTAGCTATCCATGCTATCCGAAAATTTCAAAAACCGCTGACTGCAAAATACAAAATTGAGATTTGTTTGCCATCGTCGAGTTGTATTTCTGATTTTTTCAGAAAAATAATTAAAATAATATAATAATAAAATATGGATACGAAACTATCTTATCGCATCGATTCTTGATCGCGGCTATTTTCTGACATTTTGGCTGTCAACCGTTTGTCAACAAAAAAAAATTTGAACAAAATATCATTACAATTTTAATAAATTAAAATAAACGTCTCAATCCTGGAACAGGTCTTTCTTTTATTTATTGGAATGGAAAGTAACATTTATTTCAAATTAATAAATTCTATTTTAACAAATAAAAAAAACTTTGGCTTTTAACTTTTTTTCTGTCATCTTTTTTATAATCAGTCGACCCGTGCTTCAAGACCCATCTGCCAAATTAATGAGTTTTTGGATGAATTTTTGACATTTGTTGAAAATTCATCGGATAAATGTAGAAAATAGTGTATGGAAGCAATGTTTTTATTTTAGCTTAATTCTTAAGCAGAGATGTTTATCGCAGCGAACTAAGCATATTTGTTGTTGTATTTTACATGGACATTTTTTTTAAGCTAACATTGAGGGCACTAAAAAACACGCCTAATATAGTTTTAAGTAAGAGTCAAAAAATTCTAATGAGGCATTACTAATCCTTAAATGTCATAACAAATTAAGCAATACACAACAAAAACGAAGCAATAAAACTTTAAAGAACAATAAAAATGTTTTGCTTTTTATTTATATGAAACCAACTGGAATAAGGAAACCATATATTTTTATTTTTACCTGCTCTACCTTTTGCGTGCAATCAGAAAAACTGTGGGATTTTTGTTTATTCTTTATTAAGCTCTATCATATAATTTAAACTATCATAAAATAATTGTATTTTTCATATATTTTTTCGAAGAAAATTGAGTTGAAAGTTGACAAATGTTGCGTTCAGAAATAAAGAGTTTCGCAAAAAATCGAATTTCTCAGAAATGGGTTAATGTATCAATTTCATTTTATTTTTAAAATAAAGTTTTTTCTCTAAAAATGATGGGCTTAACTATTTAATTCTGACAATTAATTCCGAAGAAATTATAACTTTTTGATATTCAGTGAAACAAATTTGAATATAACTCCCAGGTCTGCAGGTATCTGCAGCTGATTTTGTCTGTGCTATTATTTGAAAGTATGGAGCACACGTTGGTATACGTCATTGCTTGGTCGCAAGTGGAGCTAAAATTAAAACTCAAAAAGTTAAAAAAAAAATAAATTCTTAGTACCAGTGTTTGATGCTACTTATAGAAGAAGATGATATAAGAAATTACAGCATCTATTTTAAGGAACGTCGGAAAAAGAGATGTAAAAGTTTATTGAAAATATGGCTCGCGACTTCAATAAAAATATTTTTTGACTTTGACGGCTTGTAAATAAGTACATAAAATATATACATATATTAGAAAATACTTTGAAATCATACGCTCTGGTTATCTATAAGTACTTAGACATAAATCTAAAAGGGCTTAAAATACCTTTTTCCAAAAATCTTTTTTCCGCTCTTAAACCACTGTGGCCCTCTCTATTATTTTGAAACACAAAAAACCTTAATAAAAATAAAATAGTTAGAAAAAAAATAATAATATTGTCGTATTAAGTGCTTGTTACGTATATGGTGTATAGCGTGTAGCTCCTATATACGCTATACCCCATGGATATTATAGATAACTCATTAGTAAGCATTTCGTTCTTGTCGATTCTGGGGTTTTTTATCCATACATTTTTGGCCACCTCCTTTTTAAGTAAAAATATGAACTTATCTTCCATGAAAAATTTCACAAAAACATGACCAAAATTACATACATTTTTTCGTGTGAATTATAGCAGAAAAAAATGGGCACGGGATCGCACAAAACTTGCTCTCGTAGTTAACAACTTTAACGTAGCTTAAAATTAACAATATAAATATTTATTGGTTCCATAACATTATGATATCATTAAAAAGAAAGTTTTAAAAACAATTTAAAATATAAAAGTGATTGCTATGAATTATTATAAATTAGTTATTTTAATAGCTAAAAAAGATAGAGCTCAAAAAAAATTTTGACATCTGACTTGTTTAATAAATATGAATTTATGAAAACAAAAATTCAAAAATCGTTAGAGCGGTCTTTTTTTTAATTGATTTTTTATATATAAAAATTCTTGAACATACTTAAAAATAAAATTTGGTATGCCAGCTTTTAGTATTTAATAAAATACAGTTTTTCACAAAACTAAAAAAAAAATTATTAGCCCGTTTTTAAGATATTGAATGTTCAAAAAAAAATATTCAATATTTTTTTTTAAATCCAAAAATTATTTTTTTCGAAAATTTTTATAAGCAAAATTGTTAAAATTGTAAAGGACCTTTTGTATACAAATTTTGGTTTAAATCGGTGTAGCAGTTAACGAGAAATTTGAAAACCAAAAAATCGGTTCTTGGGCAGTTACCGTTATTTTTTGAGTTAAAAAAAAATTTCAATTTCCCCTCTAGAGAATCATATAAGAAGCTTAAGTCCCAAGTTTGAGGGAAATCGCTTCAGTCGTTTAGGCTGCAGGTCGGGGTACAGAGAGACAGAATTAAGAGACCCACTTTTTCGCGTTCTTTATAATCGTAATGTTAGGGAAAATTATTATCACGAATTTTTTTTTTCTGCACGAATCCTAAACTTGCCCTTTACTACGTATAGGTATTGCAAGTAAAAACTATATTTAACTATAAAATCAAACTAAAAAATTATTTTAAGAAAAATGTAATTTTCGTAATTTTCAATTTTCTCCAAAGCTATAGAAGGCATAGAAATAATATAAACAATTTATAAAAGCATACAATTAACTACATAATGTAGTTCTCAATACAAAATTTTTATTTTACTTTTTTTTCTTTCGAAATAAAATTTGTTTGTCATAATTTTCGTTTATTAGGTCGTTTGGAGAAAAAAAAATCGGACGGGTTGTTATAGCTACATTGGGTTGATAAGAAGATTATTGTAGATAATAATTAAATGTTAAAGCTTAAAGTACTTTTCTGAATTAAGACTGAATAATCAACGTTCCAGATTTATACCGGTCGGCCAATTGGAGATTGGTGTTAAGTAATCAAACCCGACCAACACTTTATTGTCACACCTATATTTTAATTAATGCTGACACGATGGGAAATGATGTCTTTATCAATTCCCATATATTCTACTTTGTAATCCAAATTTATACCTTTCCCACAACTCCTATTCCACCCAACGCCCTCAGCTGCGTGAGACCAGACGAAATATGATCTGCAATACAAGTTCAATGTTTTGCCTCACGCGCTGATATTTATTAATTATGTTGACTGGCCACTTTTTGGTTTTGCCTTTTGCAATCTTTCTGGTCAGTTGACAGTCACTCACTTTTTGTACTTCATAAGAGAACAATCTTCTCAATTTGCTATTGTTATAAAATAATTGTTATTTAATAAAAGTTATCAGTTATTTAAATTTGACTTATTTTATTTGTGTGATTACTTGTATGAACATTTGAATACTTGTCAGAACAATCAGTGTTCTAGTGTTTGGGCAGTTTAAATATGTATGTATATCAAATTTTCTGACCAAATAAATTTGCCCGAATTCCGGTTTTAATCAACTGATATCTTTCTTGAATTTCAACATTTACCTTTTCTGAGGAAGAAACTAGTTATATTTGGAACTCGTTTTCAAGCGACAAAGTTAAATCGCGAAAAATGTTCTTATTTTCTTCTGCGAAGTTGGCGGTGCTTCGCTATTTAGCTATCAATTGTCACGATTCTCATTTTATTCAATAGTATTCTTGTTGTAGCAACATTTTTCAAATAACACATAAAGTCTAAGGTTGCAAGAGGCTGAATTTTTAAAGATGATATATGTACAATTTTCTACCTGAGGCGCGTAAAATAAAATTATATCGTTATAAAAATATATTTATTTATCCATATTTATGTACTATTTCTTCAGTAAATGTCAGAAAACCGAAAATCTGAATCCTGAACTCAAAGAAAAAATCATAAGGAAAGTAACTCAAAAGACTCCCCCCTAAAAATTAAGATGTTTGAAGTAACAGTAACAGAACAGTAATCTTAAGAGCTGCGGATGACTAGAAAATCATAGAAAATGTTCATACTTGAAAACTTTTAAATTTTGAATAAATGTGTGTACAATAACCATTTAAGCAATTTTAAACATCCTTAACCTTAACATTTAAAGATTGCCCCCACACGCGGCCGTCACACAGAAGGTACTTGTTGTCTCATTGAAATTCCACAGAAATTCACTTAAACCTAAAATCTTCCTAAAACTGCATTCAACAAGTTCCAAAGTGATTTCGTTTTGCTTCATTTCTTCCCGACTAAAGGTTACCTCACAGAATCGGAATTGCCTTTGTCACGTTCATTTTCACCCTCAGTAACAGTGACACCCCACCCATACAAAAATATTTCTCATCTAATTCCAACACTTTCCCCTTATCCAATATTATCCGATGCGAATCTGGAACAGAACACTAGTTGCGCACATAGAGAAATAACCTCTTTTCCAACACGATATGCCCATATTAGTTGCGTAATAATTCAACCACTTGTTTTATATCCTGAGGCGTGGAATGCCATGCACCACCAAATCTCCTACCACCCATCAGCTATCAACAGCATTAATCGTCCTGTTGCTCCACTTTTACCGTTGCCGGCGTCATACTAAGGGAATATCTGATATGTTCTTTTTTATGAGAATGCTCCAGCGCCAACGGTAAGGGGTGGCTTCTTAACTTCTTTATGGCAAAAGGGATGCTAGGGCCGAGTGACTGGCATGACATTCTGAAATCAGAAAGCATCCTTTCAGAACATTACTCAGTGATAGCTTCAGTACGAGGCAGGATCTTATGGCAGCAGGAAGTGTTCTCTGCCTTTGAACTTCAAACCGACAAAAAAAACTTAAACTTAATAGAACCTTAATCCTGTGAGTGGTGTGCAAAATTTAAAAAAATAATTATTACACACAAAAGTGGCATTCATTACAAGCAGTGTGTAAAGTAAAAAAGTAGAAATCAGTGAAGTTGAACGTAAGTGAGTGTTGGAAGAAAAAAAGTTATCAGTTAAAAAGAAAGAAAAAAAAAGAACATTATAAGAATGGTTTAAAATTTTCTCTTGAAAGGACAAATCCCACTTCTGAACCCAGAAGTTCTTTCAATCTAACCAAGCATTTATAGATAACCAAATTAATTTGTTAACGATTGACGAAATGGACAGATACGAGTAGGTAGGTATGTAGTTCATGAAACACACACTTCACACTAACTTAGCAAAACCACATAACACTCGAGAATTCAAAAACAGTCCTTTCCACTTAAATCAATCGACTCGACTACGACAGACTGATGCCTACTTGAACAATTAACTCAGAAAAAGTGCGGGTGATTTTGGTAGCCGATATATAAAATCGAATGCGAGGCAGTGAGGGGGTTGTAAGTTTTCATCATCATCTGCTGCCATACACTAGTAGTGACCAAACGATTTTCACTCCATGTGAGGGGGAAATACACCAAATAAAATTAAAGTTCAATTATTGAAGCTCTTACGGTTTGATTGGGGTAGATGTGGGACTTCTACAGTGGTTTATTATAACTGGGCTTGACAAAGGGGTTTCGGGATCAATGCCAGATTGATTTGTTTTCGTTCAATAATGTCTGTGTTTTTCCAAATTTATTGTTTTCGAATGGGATTTAAGTGGCAAAGGTTATTAATTTAAGGGTAACAGGTTCAAAGACTTAAGCATTATAATGTTCTATTCGTTATGTGTACCCATCTTCCTAGTGTACCTACCTATCTATTAAAATGATCTATTTAAAAATATTATGCACAAAATTTGACTGATCAGAAAAATAAAATTGAAAGTCAAAATACCTATTAGTGTTAAGAATCCGGTATCATTAGGCTTTTACAAGTTCGCTGATTTATCAAGCACTCTTAAGCTTGATAGCTCAAAAAATGTTGTGTGATATAAACAAAACCAGTTATATCAATATAGTTTTAGCTCAAGCTACAAAAGAAAGTAGATTTCTTAGAGTTGATCCCAAGTTAACACGTATTTTTTTCAATATTTCAGCGTTCGAAGATCGTTATTGAACACAATTTTTCAATATACATACTTCCTTTTTTCTAAATATTTTCTGTCAAAGTATTGCTAGTTTGTAGTAATACAAAATTAGTTTTATATCATCAAAACCAAACAAAAATTGTGGAAGTTGTCGCCGAACTAAACGCCAATTTGTATGGACTTATTCCCGTAAGAAGCTATTTTAAGACAATAATTCAAAAAGTCTAATTAAATTATGTTAAGACTTTTACTTAGCTGATTTATTTCTGTAGTATTTAGAATTTCTATTATCAAACGAAAAAAATCATATGTAAACAATGCGGCCTTAGGTAATAACATTTTAAACAATTCTTGATAAAGATTTCTAATCAGCTTGGATTCACAACTGATTTTCGCTATCAAATTGTTGTAAGTTGGACTGAACTTAACAAAAATAAGATATTGACAAGGCTCTCACTCACTAGTCAACTGAGCTCTAAGCCCAAGTTAGATCGTCCGGAAAAAACATTTATTTGTATGCATTGAATGTCGTGAAAAGCTATTTTGAATAACTAAAATATTTACTTTCCTTACATATTGCTGCTTTTTATTTGTACCTAGCTGACAGCCAAGACTTTATTATTAAAATTTTCCAAGAATTTTGTCACTCCGCTCCACTTGAATAGAAACAAACTTTTTTTTTTTACTATCAGAGCGTGTAGCGCTTTAGTAAATTCACCTTTTGGTTTCAGTTCCTAAAAGAGGAATCTATAACGAATAAAACTGCAGGGACAGAATAATTCAGGAAAATACTTAAAGTTACTTTTTTACCACTTTTCTAATAACTTCATTAAAAACACTGTTTTTTTTGCGCCACTTGAATAGAAACAGTGTGCGTTTTGTCTCTATAGATTACGGTAAGAAGAACAAATATTGTTATAATAATAGTAGTGTAGATTAAAAATAATAATTGTTTAATCAAAGAAAAGATGGGCCGCGGAAAACCATTAAACCCTGCAGAAAAAGCCAAAATAAAAGTACACGCGGAAAACAAGCCTCACCTACGCACAATAGCCAACAAAATAATTAGAGGTTTGAAAATTGTTTGGTCGAACCATAGAAATAAAGAAAACTATGGAAAAATGTGTAAGGTAGGCAATTAAGAGCCACAACAGCAGCAGACCGAAGAAAGATAATTAGACTGCCTTCAAATTCAAACGGCTCTGCTGCTAAAATCTAGGCCAACAGTGGTATTACAGCGAGTGTTAACACTATAAGACGTGTTATTCGTGGGTCACAACATTTAAAGCGCCTAAAATTGAAGAAAAAACAACTGTGAAATCCAAAACGAAGACAGAATATAATAGATTTTTGCAGGAAGAATATGGCGTGGAGGGACGAGTGGACAAAAGTGGTATTTTCTGACGAAAAAAATTCAATTATGATGACCCGGACGGATATAATTACTATTTTCATGTTATAAGAGAGGAACCCAGGTTCCTGGAGCGCCACCATAGCCGAGAAGGCGGTGTAATGGTGTGGGTGCGATTTTCTCGTTTTGAACAATTGTTCTGGACTTTCCTACATTGAAAATGACGGCAAACTCCTACAAGGAAATACTGCAAGAAGCTTTCCCTAAGTTTACCGATGTCTTTGGACCAATACCGTGGACATTTCAACAAGAAAACGTGCCAATCCTCAACGCAAGGTTCATTAACAGTTGCATATCCGAGAAAAATGTTACCTTACTTTAATGGCCACCGTATTCTCCGGATCTAAATATTATTGAAAACGTATGAAGATGGATGGTTCGTAAAGTTTACGATTCTGACCGACAATATGAGGACAAAGAATCACTTATTGCTGCAATCAATGAAGATTGAAGTGCAATTTCTTTAAATTATATAAAATAACTGCATGGATTCAGTCTCCAAATGGGTTTTTCAAGTTATTTCAAATAAAGATGGTAGGAAACATATTAAAATATGATAGAAGACTACCCAATTTTACTGCACTTTTTCAATTTGTTTCCTTATTTAAGAGAATGTTTCTATTCAAGTGGCGCAAAACAAAACAGTGTTTTTATTGAAGTAATTAGAAAAGTCATACAAAATAACCTAATGGTATTTTCCTGAATTATTCTGTCCATGCAGTTTTATTCGCAATAGATCCCTCTTTTAGGAACTAAAACCAAAAGGTGAATTTATAAATTTACTAACGCGCTACACGCTCAGACAGTAAACAAAAAGTTTGTTTCTATTCAAGTGGAGCGGAGTGTATGTATACAAAATTAATTTTAAAGAAAATCAAGATTTTGAAATTTTTGTTCATAAATTCATATTTATGAAGCAAATCAGATAAAATATTTTTTTGAGTTCTATCTGTTACGTAACAATTTATATTTAAGCTTTTTTAACACTTAATTTTTAACGACATCATTATTTATTTATTTATTTATTTAGCTACAAATTTAACAAATTATTAGCTCTGAGATTGTAAAATTCTATATAGATCTTTTTTTAAAAAATATTTGTATACATTAAAATCAATAATATTAAAATACTTATTAAAATCTGCACATGCAGCAAACAAAGGTTCATGAATTCCATAATTTGTTTTGCTGTATCTTTGGCTTAAAAAGTCCCCAGATCTAAAGAATCGTGGGTATATATTTAGGTTGAGTTGTGATAAAATATATTCTGAATCAATTTCTCCAATCAAAACATCATAAATAAATAATATTCTAAAAACTGTTCTTCTATTCGTGAGTGATGGTAAATTAATTAAAGAAAGGCGTTGATTGTATGGTGGTAGATGTGTGTTCATATTCCATGGTAGATGTCGAAGGGCATAACGAAGAAATCGTTTTTGTACTGATTCCAGTCTATTTATATTGTTTTGGTAGCTCGGACTTCAAACACAGCTACAGCACAAGAGAGCAGTATAAAGTTTTTAAAATGTATGGGTCTCGAAATTCCTTTGAAAATCGACAATCGAAACCCAATCTGCATTTTGCTTTGTTAATGATATGATTAATATGTTTATTGAAGTCTAATTTAGAGTCCATTATTACGCCAAGATCACAAAAATGATCAACTCTTTCGAGTGGTTGACCACAGAACATATAGACATTAAAGAAAGGCGCACGTTTGCGAGTAAAAGACATACACTTGCACTTTGATACATTGAGTTCCATATCATTGACCTTACACCAAAGGGAAACACTATTTAGATCTTTTTGCAGTAATTCAGTCATTATTATTTTTGTAGAATAATCGAAGCTTAGTGTCATCGGCGAAAAAAGGAACCTAAATGGCTCCCTTGAGGAACTCCGGAATGCACGATTATTCTTTTTGATGTTTTATTTTTAAAGTCAACAAACTGTGATCTGCAACATAAATATGACTCCAGCCAATTTAAAAACCAATTTGGCAGCCCGATGATCATTAGCTTTTTCAAAAGTAACGTATGATTTACACGGTTAAATGCTTTTGAAAAATCCAAGTAAGCGACGTCAGTTTGAAATCCATTTTGGTTTTTTACAAAAACATCCGAACATCAAGTTGGTTGTAGTAGATTTTCCCTTCATAAATCCATGCTGATGTGGCAAAATCACGTTTTTATATTATTTTTTTTTTAACAATTTCCAAGATAATCTTTTCAAACAATTTTGGTATACATGATAACTTGGCAATGCCTCTATAGTTGGATATACTACATTTGTTTCCATTTTAAAAAGCGGCGTAATGAATTAGGACTTCCAAACATTTAGAAAAATACCTGTTTCAATCGATAAATTAAAAAGATAACATATAGGACGAGCTTAAACATAAATGTAACGTCGAACAATAAAGGCTGGTATTTCATCAGGACCATAGGATGATGAATCTTTTAGCTTGGAGACATGGCCTATGAGATTAATTTCGTCAATTACTGGTCTAGCAACGTCAAGTTGGAAAAAGTTTGATATAGTTCCAGTGTTATTTTAGTTTTTATCACAGATGATATCATAGGTGTTATCACAGGTATTATCACAGGTATTAGGATTTTTATAAACGCTTTGGAAAAAGTTCGAAAACATATCACGGATTGTTGTATTGTCATTAGAAGATAAATCCTTATAGGTCATCACAGCTAGAAAATTATTCGTCTTTCTTTTAATGTTTACAAAATCCCAAAATTTCCTAGGGTCATCACGAATTTTACCCTTAAGATTGCTCAAGTACAGTTGATAGCTTGACCTCGTTTTCGCATGGAGTTGTCTCCTAGCTGAAGAGTATTTGGTGTAGTCAACAACAGATTTTGATGCTAAATAGATTTTGTAAAGTTTGGTTTTATTATTTCTCAGTTTCTTTATTTCTTTTGTAAACCATCTTGGGCTTCCCCAACACATAGAGATAAATAATTTTTCAGTACATCGTAAAATAAAGCACAGCTGTGCTCTACATCGGTTTCTTCGTTAATATTATTCCAGTTATAATTCTCCAAAAGATTAAGAAAACTTACTCATCAATTTTTCGAAAATCAGGAATTCTTTCACTGTAAAATGAAGATTTTGAGCACCCATCAATATAAAATTGAACCTCAATCGCAGAATGATGAACAGAATTTTCAAACAGGAAGTTATCGGCTGCAGAAACTGAGGTAAATTCGGGTACATCTGTGAAGACCAAATCAAGGATTTTCCCATTTGAATTTAGAATATGATTTGTTTGATATAGTCCAATAATTGCGCATTCATCCGTGAAACAACTTTCAGTTCCTAAAGCATTTTATCTTAAGCCCACAGGAAATAGGGGAGACAAAAAGGATCCACCTTCAGGATCCGGCATCCAATTAACGCGAGATAAGTTGAATTCTCCAAGAATACAACAGTTGGCAGAAGTAAACTTTTTACTAGCATGCGATATAGCGTGTAGATTGTATATACTTTGCGTAGAAAGATTGTATATACTTTGCGTAGAAAGTGGAGGTATATAGGAACATGTAAACGAAAATTGGCGTTTCATAATGATTCCTTCAACACATATAAAATCAATTGAAGCGAAATTTGGAAGAGTTACACTTTTAGAATGGAAACATGAGCGAATGGCAATTAAAACTCCACCACCAACAGAAAAACTACTGTTTAATATATTTCTGTCACAACGATAAATGTTAAAACCGTTGCATAATATTTCACTATAATAAACAGAATCGTTAAGCTAGGTTTCAGATAAGATAATCACATCATAATCAGTGCACAAAGAACTGTTATATAAGTTATTAAGTTTTGATTTCATGCCACTATTGTTGTGGTAGAATAAATTTAAAATATTTTTGGATTTTAATCGTTTTTTGGATGAATAGATTCAATGGATGAGGGTTGGTTTACCTTCACAGGTCTTTGAGGTTTTCGAGGTAGGTGTTCAAATTCTCGAATAAAAACATGTTCAGGCCAAAAATTTCGATTGATTAAAACATTAAATAAGTAATGCGGTTCTGTTATTTTAAATTACGAGATCTCTCGGGCGGTATTAAATTCATATTTTAAAATATTAATTCCGTTTGTTGTTTCAAAACCCGAAAAAGTTTTAATATAATATAAGACATCATCAATGGTAGTCGAAGAATCTAAACGCGATAGAAACAGTACTTTGGGTGGCGGTATAGCTTTGAGTAAAAGGGGTTGGCTAGATCTTATTTGAGAATCGATTGGAATTGATTTAGAGCACATAGGGATATCTGGATCTGTTATATCGGTGGCACTTTCCAGCTGTATATCTATAGTCTCGAGACCATCTTTACTCTTTTTTCCAATAGATGTCAAATTTTCTTCAGCTTCTATTAGGTTTACAGAATCCTCGGTATGTGGAATTTGATTACCCTTAGTTGTTGTTGTCTTCTTTGTTAGATGCAACTTTTTTTTCGCAGACTCGGATGTATTCTCAGCTTTTCTTTTGCTGCTTCTCGTCAAAGGGGGCTCCTTGACTAGACCGGCAACCAGAGCTTTAATCTCATTCAAAGAAATTTGAATTTCAGTTAATTTGAGACTGTTTTCACCAACTTTAGCACGAAGGAAAATAGCATCTTGAAAATTACATTTATCACAAAAATATTGAATGTTAGGAAAACTCGCAATTTTTTCAAGTGTCTTAGGATCGACTTTCCCACAACTTACATGCATCTTCACAACTACCACACAAAATACATTTTGCATTTGGTAGTATATCTTTTGAACACACTAAACACGGCATTTTATTGGAAAAGTGTTAAGTATTATATTAACAATATTAACTACGTTAAAGTTGTTAGCTACGAGAACAAGCTTGTGCGATTTATTTTAAACTTGTAAGAATACTCAGTGGCCGAAACTCGACCACCAAAAATTGATATAGACACACTCTAGTCTAGTCTAGAGAAGCAAGATAAATACAAAAAAAAACTTTCGTATTTACCCATGCGGAAAAATCAAATCAATGCGTTCACAAATTCGACCGCAGAAAAAACTAGCTGATAACTTAAAGCGCTGTCGTTGATAAAATTTTAATTTTCTCAACCTTATGTTGATTATTCATTTCAAACAAGACAAAGAGCTGTCAAAAGTGAAAGTGTGAAAGTTAGTAAGCTCCAATTCTTTTTGATTTTTTGATAAATTTAACAAAGTTTCAATTGCATTTACTCAAACAATAATTTGAATAATAACTTTGCTAACCAATAAAGATAACAAATTGCACAATTTTTGTTTTAGTTAAAAACAAAGAAAAAAAAAACAAGACAAAATTGATATTGCGTTGCCGAATACCGTGACACATAATTGTATGTACCGCAAAAGAGCAGTAGCGGAAACATCACCGGAAGCAGATACCAACAACAAAAAATTTTTCTCAAACATGGCTCAGTTGGATGTTGGAAAGCCTTCAGTTCCAGATTTAAAAGAAAATATTAAAGATATTATAAATAACTGCATGAGTGAGAAAATGAAAGAGTTAGCTACAAGGACCGATATTGCATCGTTAGTATCGGAAATAAACTCACTAAAAAGTACAAATTCCAAGCTAAACGAAAAACTTACACTGATGTCCGAAAGGTGTGAGCTTTTGGAATCACAACTAGAAGCAATTTCTCAAAAAACTAATGAGAATATTGTTGTTGTGCACGTTCCATTAGATCAAAAAAACATCGCAACTGATTTTGCCACACAAACATGTAAGGGTCTACTTAAATTGGAAGAAAATGATATTTTGCAAATAAAAAAATCACGGGAGATTCTAAATACAAGAACACAACGAGGAACTGTCATTTTGGAGCTCCAATCGGCCGAGCAAGCAGATAAGATTATTGGCGAAAGAAGTAAATTGAAGAATTCAGGAATAAGTATCCACGGGGAACAATCGCTTATGTTTAGAAAAAAACGACAAACTCTTTACACAATAAAAACAAAACTTCACGAAATTAACTCTTCTGCGAAAATAATAATTAAAGGCGATAAACTACAAATTAACCATTACACGTTTGTTTACGAGCTGTCACATGGGTTGATTGTCAAATCTGCGAGTGAAATGACGTTCGTAAGAGAGATGTTTGGTGATGGTTCACTGGAGTTTTTTGACTGCGGCGGGGGACCGAAGGTGGCTACAGCTGATGCTGTCACTGCATCAGGCTCCCAATCAGCAGCAACGCCATCTGTGTGGCAAATACAAAACAACGTTTTTAATAGGAAACCATAGGGTAAACTTGCCGTCTGCCAGCAAAATATATTGAATTTGTTTAATTTAAGTATTTTTTCATATAATATAACAGGGCTTAAGAGCAAACTGTTGTTACCTGACTTTTTTAGATTTATATTAAGCTTTGATATAATAATTCTTTTAGTAACTTTTATTGAACAAGAAAATGAACATAATTTTTATAAGTATTTTAACGGAAATAAATTAGCCTGCATTTCTGCAACTAGTAACAATGTCATGGGGAGAGCTAGTGGGGGCATATTATGTGCCATTAAAAAAAGTACTGTTGGTAGTTTTGTGGAGTTCAAACGTGTAGACAACAGGGTTGTTATACAAATTACTAATAATCTTATTAAATTTTATATTATTCCATTGTACCTTAATTGTAACAACTGGGAGAATGATTTCGATATTGTTTTTAATTTAATTAATTGCAACTCTCTTGGAAACGTAATGCTTATTGGGGACCTAAACGCTCGAATTGGTGAATATCAAAATTCCATATACCATTACACAGAATATGAAACAGTTTTTAATACGAGAAGAAACTCTAAAGATGGTACGGTTAATAGAAATGGAAAAAGTCTAATGGAGATCCTGGAAAATTTTGGGTTTTGTGTGCTTAATGGGGTCTCCAAAAGTGATGCTGGGGGTGAACTTACTTTTATAAGTGGACAAGGGCAATCGGTTATAGACATATGCGCTGTGTCAGACCAATGTTGATAATGACTGAAGATTTAGAGGTTCTTACGGCGACTTTTTCTGCTCATTTACCAGTAGTAGTGAAAGCTACTTTCTCTCGAGGAACGCGAACTATGGCAAACAATATGTACAAGTTGAAATGGTTTGATAACAAGGCCTTTGTCTATCAATCTCTGTTGAATAGACACTGCGATATCCTTCCATCACTTCATTCTACAAGGGTAGCTGACCAAGTCGCAGAATGTGTAATGAGAGTAATCAAGCTCTCAGCACCATTCGCTCTCAGTAATAACCAAAAGTTTAACGCTGAAAAAAATGGTTTGACAAGGACTGCTTGAAGCTACGCGAAAAAGCATTTCGGTTCTTAAAGCTATTCAGATCTACTAACGCCGATTTTTTTAAAAACCAGTACCTACTTTTCAATAAGCAATATAAACAGCTTTGTTTGTCAAAAAAGACTGAATATCTTAAAAATATTGCAAACAATTTAGTGCATTGCAAGGACTCTAAATCTTTTTGGAATAATGTGAGAGAACTAGGGGGCGTGATCATTATGCTGCAAACAATAACGCGATCGGAGCTGATGCCTTGGCAGAGTACTTCAAAGGGTTGTTATCAGCGGATGAATCTCTTTTATCGTTAGTTACGCACTGCCAAACAACCATATTCCTGAACTGGATGAACCGATTTCCTAGCATGAACTGGAAAGAGTTTTGAATACATTGAAGAACAACAAAGCTCCGGGTGCAGATGGAATCCCAACGGAGTTTTATAAATATTCTACGGCTCATTTTAAGGAGTACTTAGTGAACTGGTTCAACCAACTATATAATGATGCTTCTATACCCATGTGCTTTAACACAGCCATTATATACGCTATTTTGAAGAAAGGAGAAAGGAATCTTGTGGAAAATTATAGAGGCATATCTATACTCAATTCTTTAAGAAAAATCTTCAATTCAATTCTTTACGAGAGACTTTCAAGATGGATAGAGACAAACAACCGCTTAAGTATCTTCCAAGCGGGGTTTCGATCGGGTTTCTCGACTGTAGATCACATTTTCGCCCTCTCAAGCATAGCAAAAAATCATTTGGAGAAAAAGAAAAAACTTTACAGCTGCTTCGTTGACTTCAAAGCTGCTTTTGGTACGGTTAACAGAAAAGCATTGGTTTATAAACTATCTTCACTTGGTCTTTCCAGAAATTTTTTACTCTTTTATTCCAACTTTCTGTGTTCTACGAAAGCTTCAGTATGGGATGGCAACACCTTATAAGAAAGTTTTGAGACGTCAGCGGGAGTTCCCCAAGGGTGTATTCTTAGTCCAATATTGTTTGCACTTTATATTGATGCTGTCTCTGAAATCTTACCCGGAGGGGTAGTGTTTGGCGATTCTTTGATTAAAGTCTTACTGTATGCAGATGATCTGGTACTTCTGGCGGATAATCCATTCTCTTTACAATTGCAAATCAATAGACTTAAAGAGTATTGCGAAACATGGGGCCTACGGATTAATACTCGTAAAACCAAGGTTATGATCTTTGAATCTAGGCGGCATGGACGACGTTCTGAAGAATCGTGGATCATTAACAACGAGCGCATTGAAAAAGTGAGTGAGTTTAGATACCTAGGAATTTTGCTGACCTATAACCTTAACTGGAGTAAACATGCTAAGGAGAAAACCAGAGAAGCCAAACTGGCCCTAAACTTGATGTGGCCCACTTTTTTTAGCAACCAATATATCGACCTTTCTTCAAAGTACAGAGTGTTCAATGCTACAATAAATACTTGTCTGTGCTATGGTATCCAGGCTTTTGGGTACGCTCAAATAGAGGAATTTGCAACCATCCAAAGATATTTTTTTAAAAGACTTTTCCGATTGCCCAACGCCACACCCACGTATGCCATACATGTCGAATCAGGAATAGCACCGATTTATATTCAGAATCTGAAGCGCCATTCTGACTATTTAGCTAAAGTTATGAGAAGAGAAACCGGACTTCATAAGCTAATTTTGTTAAGACTACTTCGTTCTAATGCCTCCCCCTTCAGAGAATGGAATGCGCTCGCTGTAGCCCATGATACAATATTCTCGTTAAGGGAAAATAATATCGAGGAGTGCGAAAATATATTCGCTAGCTTGATTGCTAAAATTGATGAAAAAGTTTATCTGGAACACCTGCAAAGAGCATCCTCATCGGCAAGCAGAAACGTATATAAGCGCCTAAACCATCAATTGCCATGTACCATTTTTAGAGCTAGAGTCGAGATCCTTAACCTCAACTTTGTTCCTCATAGATCGGACCTCGCACAAATATGCACTCTCTGCAATAGAAGAGATGTGGTTCGTTCGTCCAATATTGCAAGAAATACGACGGTTGTATTTCCAAGTGAGTTTTTTGTCTGTGGATCAACTTCTTGATACTCTTAACGGGTTGAGTGGTTGGATGAATTTGTTTAAGTTTTGCAAGCATGCTTTAGCCTACCGAAATAGCTTTTGAGCGCTCATGCTTCCAGTTATGGCGATTAAGAAGAAAAAAAATTAAAAAAAATGGCTATTAATATTAGTTTTTGTGTTTCAAATCACTGCAAAATTGAATTTTATATGGTTTGAATTATTAAAATAGGAAAACCAAAAAAAAATAATGTTTTTAGAACTTATCATGTTTATATATTATATTTTAATTTTTGTGTTTCAAATCACGCAAAATTGTATAACTTTTACGAATAAACTATCCAAAATTGTGCTCTTTATATTTTATAAATATTTAAAGTTATCAACTATTCATTTATTATGAATTAAAATGGCTATTTATATTAATTTTTGTGTTTCAAATCACTGCAAAATTGAATTTTCTATGGTTTGAATTATTAAAATAGGAAAACCAAAATATCAAAGTTTATATATTATATTTTAATTTTTGTGTTTCAAATCACGGGAAAATTGTATAACTTTTACGAATAAACTATCCAAAATTGTGCTCTTAATCTTTTATAAATATTTAAAGTTATCAGCTATTCATTTATTATGAATTAAAATGGCTATTTATATTAATTTTTGTGTTCAAATCACTGCAAAATTGAGTTTTCTATGTTTTGAATTATTAAAATAGGAAAACCAAAAAAAAAATAATGTTTTTAGAACTTATCATTCATATATTGTATTTTAATTTTTATGTTACAAATCACGGCAAAATTATATAACTTTTACGAATAAATTATTCAAAATTGTGTCCTTATTCTTTTATAAATAAGTAAGGTTATCAATTATTCAATTATTATATATGCAAATTGCTAAGTAAAATTATTTATTATTATTTATTTAATATTACTTTTTTTCATTAAAAAAAAAAACTTTCATAATGTATAAACGTTTAAAATGTCTATCAGGCAGACGGCAACAAATCCATGTCCTTATATTCTTAGCTTTAAGTTATAATGTATATTTTGAATGAAAATAAAGAATTTTATCTATCTATCTATTCATTTCTTACGAAAAATGGAAAGAGAACCTCATCTTCTAGAATTTTTAGAAAAGAAAAATATTAAGAACTTAAAATTCAAAAAACCATTCCTGTCATAACTTTTTTCGTCAAATACTGGGACTTAACCTTTTTCCAATTGTCACGATTATTGTGGCCAATTAAATACCACTACTTGGTGACCATAAAAAATAAGCGAGACTGTTTAACTTCTTAACTTTTACTTTATTAACGTAGTGCTGTGTGTAGCGTTAAAAATTACAGTATTCTTTGTATCTTTATAATTAATATATCTTTTACTTTACAATGCAAATATTTTGTATCTTCCGGATCGACTACTTGTAGACAACGCACATCAAGAACAGTTAATCTTTATTTCAATTTTGGGCATCTTTCCGTCTGATATAGTTCAGTGGTACCAATATATTACGAAAAGAAGAAAAGGGATAGTAGAAAAAAGGTTCGTTCTATTACCAGTAGCAGCCAGACCGAGAGTCGAGTTCAGAGTATGGTTTTTAGCATAAATAAGTTGGATGTTTTTATGACATTCTCCTCCCCGGTACATTGCCCCAATGTACTTCCTCAGCTACGCCCAATTTGGCTAACCTTACTACTGGTCTCTCATAAATCCCGTCAAAGGTCTTGACCGTTGCGCTCCTTACTTGATTATCTTTTGCCATGTTAACTTTAAGGATTCTAGCCTTGGGCCAAGATTTACGGGGATATCTTTCGTCAATTACCAAAACTGTATCCCCTTCTCTCAGAGGTGTTGTAGGCTGGTGCCATTTCTCGCTTTAGTCAACTTTGGTAAATATTCCTTGATCCATCGCCTCTAATAGTTCTTCGCGTGAAGATGGGACATAAGTGCATTGGTCTTACACAGCTTAACATCATCTTTAATGCCTTCGAAAGGAGTGGGTGACGCTTCTCCAGACGCGGCCTATTTGAAGCGTTTTCGGAATAACTCATCGTTTGGCTTATGGGTGGTGATATTGCTAACAGCATACAAGGCAATTTTTTCTGATTTATTTAAACGTTCGATGAATCCATTCATGTGTGGTGACCCCGCTGGATGAAAGTACCGTTCTAAATTAGAACTTATAAACTTTGAAGCTATATTCTGCGAATCGATCTGTTTTAACTCTTTTCTCAGGATTTTTTCAGCTCCGATGAAATTTGTTGTTGGAATACGAACGGCTGGTAGTTCCGCTATTTCTGGGTTCGCTGGTCCGGCTCTCAGCATCTTGCAATCCTTTCGAACACGTTTCAAAAACTGACGCAGCCTTGGAACAAAAACTTTATTCTAATCTCGTTCACTACGGTTTTGTGATTAACATGGCGAAACCTTTCATGGTAATCGCGAACCAATAACATTGTCCCACGATGATGCTGTGATTGAATTATTGGCCGCCTTGTTTACATACTCCCACACTCAGTTTTGTCAATTCTGCTCATAGATGTAAGCAACCCATCTTCGTCTAGGTACAGTTTTAAGAAAACGATTTCATTACTAAACCGTTTAAATCCATCGTGACCTTGCAAATTTCCATATTGTTTTAAACACTTGATTTCTTTTTCGAAGAACTGAATTTGAATTATTTTAAATAGTAAAATCTCAGCACGCTTGTATTCGTTTGACAACAGAAAATTCGTAAAAATTTACTAGTGCTGTGATTCGTACCACATTCAGCCAAGTGGAGAATTTTTCGAAGGAATTAGCTGGATCGCAAACTTGGTGGACTGCCTCAATAATCTCCTCATCTTGATTTGGCTGCAGTGAGATGTCCTCCGGCCACTCAGATTCGTCATCATAAAGAAATTTGGGGGCTGTAAACCAACGGTTATTCATGTTGAGAGATGGTCCCTTTTTCCATTTTGTGGCATCGTGGGCTGCATTCCAGTCTGAAGATACGTATATCCACTTTCCAATATTGCTTATGTCCTGAATCTCAGCAAATCTAAACGCTACGAACTGTCCCTTGGTTGCCTTTGCATCTGACCTCAACCATCTCAAAACAGTGACCGAGTCCGACCAGTAGAACACCTTGCCAATTGGATTGGGCAGTGATTGCCGAATATAATTTGCAAATCTTACTCCAATCAAAGCAGCAACCAATTCCAACCTTGGAATCGATGTAAGTTTCATAGGTGCCACTTTTGTTTTAGAACCCAAAAGTGCACATTGTATGTACTTGCATCGCCGAATATGTGAAGTTGTATGATTGCCTCATCCCATATAGAAGAATTTGTTGTATAGCATCTAGGAATACGAATACTTTCGGCTTCATGTAAGTTGTTGAAGCCACTTCAACCAATGCTCGTGTAGCTCATCTTCGATCTGATCAACCCAGTTCACTTTGGAGCTCCATATTTGCTGTAGTAAAACTTTAAAATAGCTTGTGAAGTTATTGATTAGTCGTAAAGGGTCAAAAATTGACATTAGTACTCGTAAAACTTCTCGTTTGGTTGGTTTGTGTTGACCATTCAAAACACATTAGCTACCCTTGTTCAGCTTAAGTGAGAATGTGTATGAATCAGATTGTGTATCCCACCACATGCCGAGAACCCTTTCAGTGTTTTTTTCCGCCTCTCTGTTGAGATTAACAAGCTCGGACAGCTCTTCATGTGAACTTTCTAGTGCCAACAACACTTCACGAGCATTGGATTTCCATTTATGTTAATGAAACCCTCCTGCCGAGTGAATTTTCTTCATCTGTTCACCTAATGTGATTGCTTCTTCTTTTGTAGGGATGCTGTCGAGCAAATCATCAACATAATGATTGTTAATAATTGCTTTAACAGCCCTAGGATACGTATTTTCAAAACGTTTAGCATTTATGTTTTTCACATATTGGGCACTACTTGGCGAACAGGTTGCCCCAAATGTCATTACTTGGGTTAATATACGCTTGGCTCCTCATGTTCTCGATTGTTCCATAAAAATCGACTGGCCTGTTGATCTTCACTTTTCAGTTTGATTTGGTGAAACATTTCTGATATACCACCACAAATCGCTACAGCATTTTCTCTTAATCGAAAGAGAATTCCAAGCAGAGATGGAACTTGATCAGGTCCCTTTAGCAGAAATGAGTTTAAAGAAACACCATATGCCTTGGCTGCCGCATCCCAAACAGCGCTGCCGCTGAAAAAAAATCTTAGTGCCACCAATTATTTTTTTGAGTGCCAAAAAGTGCCACGGAGTGCCAAAGTAAAAAAAATCGCATATTCTAACAAAAACAATAAATATTCTTTGTTAACATATTTCATTATTAACAAAATAAAATTATAAAATAAAAAAAAAACAATAGCAAAATTCATTTACATATTTTATATAAGATATATGATATCATATGATAGGTATCAAAGGGCACGGTAGTGCCCAGGCAAGTTCTGCACTACACCCTTTTTACAGGATCAGAATCAGGTGATTTCTGACCCCCTTTAACTTATGTACCAATAAAGTCAGAAACTTAAAATTCGCAGTATTTGCTAAGCTTATCAGGTTCAGGCAACTCACCAAGTTTTTTTTAGCATAAGTGGTTCCGAGATATAAGACTGCGAAAGGCGCAAAAACCGTAACTGACTGACTGGACTAACTGACTGCCTATCAAAATTATGGACCACTTCCCAAAATCGTAGAATCATTTAAATTCAAACAACGAACGGTAGGCCTTGTGGTGCATACAAAGGAACAAATCGAAAACTTAAGATTTTTCATTCAGGGGGCTTGGTAACCGCCCATTTTCACAGAATTGATATCATTAATAAGGAGCCCCTCTGACTGTCGTAAACTGATGAAATTTGGTAGATCATGTGATCAATACAAAGGAGATATTGGAAAATTTGAAATAAGCCATTGAGGGGAGTGGCACCCGCCCATATTCTCAGAATTGATATCAATTATGTGGAGCACTTTTGACCGTCGTAAAATGATGAAAATTAGTAGAGCGATACGACTTGACATGCAAGAAAGGGGAAAATTAAAAATTTTAGATTTAACATTCAGTGGGCGTGGCAACCACCTATTTTCGAAGAGAGCACTTCTGCTTGGTGCAAAATTATGAAATTTTATGGAGCGATTAGTTTTCAGGTGTAGGTATACAAAGCAAAAAATTGAAATTATAAAATTTTTCATGCAAGGGCGTGGCATCTTCACATTAAATACTTAATTTTTCTTATGAGGCTTTCAGTGGCCTTTTATTCCACTCACTTTTCTTGATACTAAAAATCATTGCAAAAAGAAGTGAAATTACAACATAAACGTAAATGTTAAAAAAGAAGCCAAGTTCTTCTATAGGTAGGTTGGTAGGTATACAAAAACCTTTGCGTATCAAGTCAGTCGTAAGAAGTAGTGAGATATATAGTGCGCCAAGTTCTAAGTTTGTTAATGTTAAATAATTAAATATTTTAAGTAGTGTAATATCGAAGCACCTCAAAATTATGTGTTCGTTTTTTAACTCATTTCTTTTTGAAATTCAATTCAATTCTGTTTTAATTTTAAGTTTCTGTTCTACTTGATGCATCATGCAACATTCTAAGTTGATGGATGGAATTTAATAGAAGTAGTGACAGTGACAATCACAATGGCATACACACACAAATCATTCATTCATTTTTTAGGCATCCAACAGTGACAGTGGCATACAAAAATCTTTTGCTAGGCTAGGATATCCGACAAAATGTTCACTGTAGTAGATTTTTGTGGGGCTTACAAAAAAGAACAAGTGTAAATTGCATAAGAAAATTTAATTTTTAATGTTTTTTAATGAATTTATTTTTGATATTTTCATTAAAATAAAAAAGAGTGCCAAATTTTAAACTTTGAGTGCCAATGGGTGTACTTTTGAGTGCCAAAGTGCCAATTTGGCACTAAAGTGCCACTTTCAGCAGCGCTGATCCCAAACGATTCGCACTCTGCCTGGCTTGTTTGCATTGATTATCGGGAAAAGAGGAAGGTACCATATGCGCTCATGCGGGTTTTCTAATTCCTCTTGCCCTAGCTTTCGAATGTACCCTTTATTTAAATAGGCATCCAATTGATTCTGCATCTCTACTCTTAATTGATGATTTTCTGCAACCTTCGGTTCAACGTCTCTAGTCTATGTTTTGCCATAGAGTAACTGTCGGGTAGATTCACATTATCAAACCGCCATAACAATCCTGTTTCATATTTTTGATTTACAAACTTTGTCGTATTCTGCATTATTGATTTAGCTCGGAGTTCTTCTTGGGAGGACAAGTCATCTTTAGGTACCTTAACGCCCAGAGTCTCTATGGAAATCAATTGTTTCATCATCTCGTGCAGATCCTCATCAACAGATCGTGATGTTCTTTGACGTGGTAGTTAACGCTCTCATAATCAGATGAACGCTTTGTCCCAAAAACTGACCATCACAGTTTGCACTTCGTCGCTACGGGTTCATTACGTCCAGATAATCTTGTCTTTATAGGAACTGCTAAGTGCCAGTCGCTAATCCCAATCATGATCTTAGGTTGTATAGTCGTGTAAGATGTCACTGGTAGCCAGCGAATATGATCATATTTTTTGGCCAACTCTTCATAATTCAACGTTTGTTTTGGTAGGTTTAATTCTTTGATGGTATGCGCTTCAGGGATACCATACCTCTTAGCACCTTTGTGAATACCAGATATACACATCGAAACTTTATTTGATTCTTCTTGTCTTGTCACATTTGCTGTCCATTTCAAGTTTAAAATTACTTTGTGAGCGGTCAATCCCAACTGCTCAACCACTTCCTCTTCAATACGAGTGCCACTGGAACCACCATCCAAAAAGGCCATTCACTTGTTGTGTTTTGTTTCCATTTTGCAGAATAACAGGTATTTATTGGAACTGGAACTCATCACCCAGTCTAGCATGGCTGTTCTGTAAAGTTTCTACTATGGGTTGTTAATTCTGTGAGTTGTTGTCTTCTATATACATAAGTGGGTGGTGTTTACGACTGCAACCGTTTACATTACATTAAACTGCCTTCTTACAAGTAAACGGGTATTTTATCCGATGTACAGTTAAACATTGTCGGCACAGCTTCAACTCCTTGACCTTTTGCCACCTTATCATCTGAAGAAAATTTTCTAAAACCTACACAAGAATCTACAGATTTACAATTATTTGAACAAACTAACCATTTATTTTGGGCATTATTTTCAAAATGAACATTAATTCGACTTTCCTTTCGATGCTTCTCATTTCTATCGAATGATGTACTCGCAAATGGTAATATAGAATAAACTTTTTTTTGCTTCTACCTTAAGCCAAGCACCAAATGCCAAAACCCCTGAAACATTGTTTTCATGAGCGTGTGAGGCCCACTTCATTTTCATGTCATTTGTTAACTTTTTTAATAACTCCTTAAGCAACAAAGGGTTATCGTACTGACTTTCTAAGGATGATGCTTTCATGACTGCATTCATGTTGGTGACTGCGGTCAAAAATTGAATTATAGACTCCAACTTATCTCTCCTCAAAGGTGGAAGTTTTTTTATTTTATCAATTTGTGCATTCAGAATAACTGTCGGTTGGCCAAATGCCAACTGAAGGGATTCAATTATATCTGGTACACATAATGGCTCGCACATTTAAAGCCTAGTATGCAGATCGACGCAAAGAAAAATTTTATCTCTACATCTTTTTTCTCGAGACAAATTTTGAAGGTGTAGAGATAAAAATAAAATTGACATGAAGGCAGTAGCGTTGCTAGAAAATTTCAACATCGGAAATTATATTTTTCATATTGAGTTATGTTTTTTTAAGAAACGGCATGATGCGTTAATATTTTGTTTTAGAAATGAATTATCAAAGATATATGAGATTCAAAGCATTTATTTCGTTTCCCTAATTCAAATCATAAATCATAATCATAATCATAAAGAAATGGGGGCGCATTACCAGGAGCAAGAAAATGTAATCTGATCTTGCGCAAACAAATATGTACTGCCATTTTCATTTTAACCACCAACATTCTTCAAATAATCCCAAAAATCATAAACAACCGTACTAAGTTATTTCTTGCACACTAACTAACATTACATATACAGGGTGTCCAGTAAATAATGGATAACCTTGGCGTGCCTCATAGTAGACTTTATGACTGTCCTGAAACTAATAAAAAAAAGTCTATCCCAACCACAAGAAAAGATATGTGCATTTTTTTGTTCAGTGCATTATTTTTTGCGTTACTTTACGTTTTTGAATACCTTGACTATAAGTGAATGAACTCTACCGTTTTTTTTTCGTACCAATATTTAACATTGTTTGTGCCAAAACATAAGAAGACAAAAATTATAATAACTGTTGGAATTCTTAGAGAAAAAAATTATTGAACTTTGATTTTCGATGCAAAATGTGAAAGAAATTAATTTTTGAAAAAGTTAAATCATCTCTGGTATGAAAAAATGCATGAATACCAAAGTGGGCAACTATTATAAAAATATGCGCGTTAAATGCGGATTTCAAAATGGTATAATTTATTATTGTATCTTGAACCAATAGGAAGTTATTGGTAAAAATCAGCAACAAGAGAGTCAATTTACCAAAAACAAATGTTTTAAAAATTAGCAAATTAAACGTGAAAATAATATCATGCAGATTTTTGATCGATTGCCTGTTTTTATGATATTATCCTAGTGATAAATCCAATCTTTTAACTTCTAAGGCCGATTGCAACATTACCAAAAATGTCAGCAAAGTGCAAAAAACGGCTACATTTTCAAGCTTGTTTTGAATAATGCCTGGTCTATTGGGCCCTAACAAAACCATAAAATATTTTCGCAGTTGCTTTAAATTTATTTGTTATTTTCTTCAAACAAATAGTCTTTTGTGTTTTGAGCCAACTTTCAATCACTTGATCACTAAGTTAGAAAAAAAAAAACAAAAGTAGATATTTTTTTTTTAATTTAAAGAAAATGCAGGTTCTGCACCTCGGAATAAATGAAAATCTTATTTCATTTTTTCATTTATTTCTGATGACCTGATGGGCTTGCTGTACACTATTTTCTTAATGCATCCCCAATAAAAAAAATCAAGTTGATTTAGGTCTGGTGAACGGGGTGGCCATAATATTGGCCCCATACCTCATGTCCATCGGCCTGTATCTCTGGCATATTTGTAATGCAGCGGCTTGCACAAGATTGCATACCTACTCTGAGAAGCTGATCTGTTATTGATTCGATTTATTTTATGCATAATTTAGAAATAACCTTTCTTGGTTAAGATTAAATAAACAGCTATCAGTTTTTAATAGAAGTGACGTATTTTTGTGAAAGTGTTTATTATTCGTTTTTCCAATAAGGATAAAAAAAGCCTTCGGGTGCAGAATTTAGAAAAAGGCAAAGGCTTGTTGAGGCCAAAAATAAAGAACAGAGCAAAAATTTCGCAAAAATGCAGCGAGGGAAAATGTAACCATTAAAATAAATATTTAAGTTCATCCCCTGCAAAGCGATTTTACAAAAAAAAAAATTTACTTTTTTACTAAAATTTTTTTTACTTAAAAAAAAAAACTTTTTTACAAAAATAAATTAACTTTTTTACAAAAAAAATATTACTTTTTTACAAAAAAATAACTTTTTTACAGAAAAATAACTTTTTTACAAAAAAAAAATTACTTTTTTACAAGACCCAATTAAGCTTTTTACAAAAAAAATGTACAATTAACTTTTTTACAAAAAAAATCAACACAAAAAAAAATTAGTTTTTTTACAAACAAAAATTAATTTTTTTACAAAAAAAATAAAACTTTTTTACAAAAAAAATTAAACTTAAAAAAAAAAGTTAAACTTTTTTACAAAAAAAAAAAAATAACTTTTTCACAAAAAATTAACTTTTTACAAAAAAAAATTTTTTAGACTTTGATGATATCATTTCTGAATTTGCAAAATGTTATGCCAGAAAAGTGAATTTCCAAGTTTAAACGTTTCCCCTCTGCTCAATTCTTCGCTGTAATGTGGAAAAGACTTATACGGCTTATACATGTGTATCAGGGTATGTGTGAAAATATAAAAGAGGGGCGATTTCTACAAATCTTGCACAGGGCGCAAGTTTGGCTGGGGCTGGCTCTGTGCATCAGTACCTATACTATAATGAAAGAAACATTTAAGGCTCTCCCAAACCAACGCGAAAGCGGCGCGAAACATTCGCTGACAACAGTTTCTGTTAGCATTGTTTTTTGTCATTTTTGTTAGAATTGTGAATACTTCGCCCTGCAGAGCAAATGTTTCTCGTTGGCTTGGTAGAGCCTTTAAATGAAATTATTTTCTGATGGTCTACATTTTTCATTTCATTCATTTTATCTGGATTAATGTTTCTTGATTTTTTCCGCGCCTTTTTTTTTGTTTCCAATTAAGTTTTATTCCTTTTAACATAAAAACTAATTTGCACTAATAGAAAATTAGACATAGAAATCCTGATTTTGTTAAATAGGAATCAGTATGATGCAGTATGTTTTTATTAAAATTAAAAATAAAGCAGATTAACACACCATACAGCGTTGGGCCCCATTGAACCCTTTCTTATTAGCTACACCACTGACTGGATAGAAACATCAGTTCTATTGATTTAATGCTCTTTTTTTGTTGCCAATTAAGTTTTATTCCTTTTAACATAAAAACTAATTTGCACTAATGGAAAATTAGACATAGAAATCTTGATTTTGTTAAATAGGAATCAGTATGCATAATGTTTTTATTAAAACTAAAAATAAAGCAGATTAACGCACTATACAGCGTTGGGCCCCATTGAACCATTTCTTATTAGCTACACCACTGACTGGGTAGAAACAGCTGTTCTATTGATTTGATGCTCTCAATTCCTAAACAATTTTGTTCGTCCATTTTTTCCTGAAATTGTCCTCCTAATACATTTTTATATTGGAAAGAATGAAAAGGGTATATGTTGTTGGTTGATTAAAATCACGGTACACATCAAACGTCAACATTTTTCCTGCGAAACAATGAGCAGAACATTATTTTTGTCGGAAAAATATAGTGGAGACTTTTTTTTGTGCAGCGGATACTTTCTTATAAACAGCGGGCCCAAACGTCAGAATTTTTCTTGTGATCAGGGTACTGTCCGACAAAATTCTAACCGGGGAAAAAATGTGTATGGAAGAAAAAAATGTTCTCGATCTGCGTACTAGACTTAACTTGCAACTTCATTTCTGGCTCTTCCTTTGAGAGACAGTTAGAGACGCATTAAATTTCGAATAGACGCATCTTCAATTGTACCTGCGATGCCAAACTGCTTCTTGATGAATTTGATTGGAAGTCCAAATCGTCGTCGCAATCAGCAGCCTCTTCGATTGCTTCCTCAAGTGATGGTGTTGGGAGTGGAGCTCCTTGGCTATCAACGAAGTCCCCGATAAGGGCGATGTATTTCTCCTTTGCGCTTTGCCACTTAGCGGGGGCGGCTTGGACAACTGTCTTTCTTTTTTTGTTGTTGACAGCCTTTTCAACGACTTCAAAAAGAGTCATTACATATTCCCGCATCAGATCCACCTTTCTTTCGTAGCCTACCATACAGTCTTCACATACCCATCGAACTAACTCGTCGGCCTGACTACTACTAATATCTACACATACAAAATGAAACCATTTTCTACATACCCCTTCGCATTGAATCATGTCTTCGTTATAAGGCTCCAGGCAAACTTTGCAAGTGGCCCGTCTTCTCTGCTGAAGTGGCATCTCCTTGGGTGGCTGGTCATCTTGTTTCCTTGTTCAGTCCCCTTGTTCTCCAGCTTCATTTGTGGGAGAGCGTGTCACCGGAATATTTCTTTTACAGATTGATGTAATTTTTAATTAATGTCACGATTATTGTGACCAATTAAATACCACTACTTGGTGACCATAAAAAATATGCGAAACTGTTTTTTAACTTCTTATCACTTTATTAACGTAGTTCCTTGTGTAGCGTTAAAAATTACAGTATACTTTGTATCCTTATAATTAATATATCTTTTACTTTACAATGCAAATATCTTTTATCTTCCGGATCGACTACTTGTAGACATCGCACAACAGTTAATCTTTATTTCAATTTTGTGCATCGGTCCGTCTGGTATAGTTCAGTGGTACCAATATATTACTAAAAGAAGAGTTGGATGTTTTTATGACACTAATAATATATGATTAATGTCCTTCCGACTTTACAAAGCTTATATAACACAATTCAAGTCTGCCTTTTTATTTTAAGGTGGTGTCTTTGATAAAAATCTATTTTATCGGTAAGGGTAATCGCCTGATTGTGATCCTGTAAAAAAGGGTGTAGTGCTAGATTTTGGCTGGGCACTGCCGTACCCTTTAATTTTGTCACCAAACCAAAAATCTCTCTTTGCTCCATAGATTTATCTGATTTTTTAAAAATTATTATTGAAAGCCTTTAAAAAAACGTTATGGGTATAGTTTACGAGAATCAACACATCCATTTGGACTGTTACATGTTACTAGACTGACAAACTGAATTGTGGGACCCACTCCTTTTTTGTCATCCCTATCATCGTATTTTTATTCCTTACAAGGTATCCTATCTACACATACTTGGCCTTATAAGAATTATAATGAACCCAAAATCGAGAAACCTATTGTTTTGTCATGGAGGTGGTGGCATATAACATAATAAAAAAAAATACAAAAAATAATTTCAGAATAAAAAAAATGTTGCACATGCGCCATAGTGACCAAAAATGCCTTATATATATTTTTGTAAGAAGAAACGTCAACGTGATCTTAATAAGTAATGAACCTTGTTGATTACTGCTGCATGAAACATTTGCGCTTTAGAACTCACCAATAACCATAGGAAAATCAGGGTTATATCAAAGATAATATAACAAGTTATATTATAAGGAGTCTACCACGAAATCTAGAAAACCAAAATCTAGAAAGACAAAATCTCGAAAGGCATAACCTAGAATGTTAAAATCTCGAATTACAAAAATCTAGTAAACCAAAATATAGAATGCATATAATCTAGAATAACAAAAATCCAGAAAGACAATATCTCGAACGATTAAAATAAGTGAATGGTTTTTCGAGATCTTTAACGATAAGGTAATTTTTAAAATATAATAACGGTCATTTTATTCAATTAGTTTCACAGAAGACAGTTCAGATAAATTAAAACATTACTTTCAACTATTCTTCTCTTTCTCCAATCTTCACATACATATATGTACATATGTACGTGGAAGAGCATTGTCTGCATTCTGAAAAGATATCACGCAAACTTGAAACATAGAGTAAACAAACATATTATCAATTTTGCATCGCCACTGACATTATGTGTAAACGTAGCAAATGCTTTACAAAAAAAATAAATAAATCGGGTGGCGCAACGGCTCATGAAGAACCAGGGCCTAGTGACTAACAACTCGCAACCATTCCTGTGTGCGCCTTTCGACAGGAATGGAAGGGACCTACAATTTTATGCCGAATCCGAACGGCTAGACGAGAAGCACTTATTCGTAACAAGTGATACTTTTGGAGGATTTGTCAATTCCTCGCAAGAGGCAGTAGCACTGAAAAAAAAACTTTTTAGTTTTTAGGTGGACGAGGCTGGGAAGCGATCCCAGACCTCCAGCGTGACAGTCGAACGCACTAACCATTACGCTACGAGCAAATGCTTTACCTAGAATGTTAAAGTCAGTTACCAACATTTTGCATTGTTATTTCTATTATTCTGTACAGTAACTTGACATTATACGTTATTATTACTATAACACTCTTGTCACCGTCCATGTAGGTACGCTGTTATTTCTGTCTACGTTTGTTTTTTTCGTCTGAAGTGTTGTTTACTTAATTTTTTTGATTGGTTTAATTTTAATTTTTTCGAATAATATAAAAAAAACTCGTTGTATCTATGTATGTACATTTAAAATGGAAAATAGTTGTTTATTTTACCCTCATGTAATCAACAGTATTTTAAAATATTCCCAACAGTTAAGAGAGCATATAAAACAAAATTCTAGATTTTTTCTAGATTTCATTTTGACTTTTCTAGATTTTGTGTTTCGAGATTTTTGTACATTTGAGATTTTTGTCATTCTAGATTTTTGCATTCGAGATTTTTTTTTGTTTTTCTAGATTTTGTCCATTCGAAATTTTTGTCATTATAAATAACGCCATGATCCCTATTATTTTTTATTCTGTCCAAGTTGGGTATTCGATAAATGTAACATGTGTGTATGATGTGCTTATTTACCGTAAATTTTAACCACATGAAATTAAAGTTTGTGTTAAAACACAAACCATATTGGGGTTGAACCGGAAAAAGTTTCAACAAGCTAGAAAGACCTGTAACGTTCATATTCGACGAACCAAATTTTTAAATGATCAAAAATTACGGCAAAAAATTCTACAATTCCCAAAGGTAGTAAACATTTTTGGTCATTTGTAAAAAACAAACGAAACACCACCTCGTCCTCGGTTCCAACGCTCGTCTTCAATAACACCCCTTTTGTCAGCTCGTTAGATAAAGCCAATTTGCTTGCGGCACAGTTTGCTGTTAATTCGACGCTGCCAGAAAGTGTTATGGCTCCTCCTGTACTTGAGAGCGTAAATGATTTCATGGGACAAATCTTCTTTCGCACACGTGCAGTTGCTAGAGTTCTAAAAGATCTCGACGTACACAAATCCACTGGCCCGAAAAGTATCCCTCCCATCGTTTTGAAGAGGTGGTCTTTAACGCTGGCAAAACCACTGCGTAAGCTTTTCCATCTGTCCTACTCTACTGGTCTCTTTCCGAGTAGATGGAAAATAGCATTTGTCCAGCCTGTCCCTAAAAAAGGCGTATCTTCTTCACCCTCTAACTATCGGCCAATTGCACTTACGTCCCTTCTTTCCAAGGTCATGGAAACGCTGATTTACTTTCAGCTCAAAAAATATCTCGAGGAACGAAAGCTTCTTAATGACCGGCAGTACGGCTTTCGTAGCAATAGGTCCACTGGTGATTTGATGGTATATCTCACCGAACAGTGGAACAAATCCTTACATCGTTTTGGAGAAAGTAAGATTATTGCACTTGATATTTCAAAAGCGTTTGATAGAGTTTGGCATCAAGCTCTTTTATTGAAAATGCGCGCATTTGGTTTCGATGAATCTCTTCTTCATTGGATTAGAAATTACCTTTCGGACCGTTCAATACAAGTTGTATTGGACGGTTTCAAGTCTGAAATCCACAAAATAAATGCTGGTGTGCCCCAGGGCTCCGTTTTGTCTCCGACTCTCTTCCTTATTTTTATAAATGATCTTTTGTCTGAAACTTCTAATCCATTAAACTGTCTCGCTGACGACAGTACCCTCAGCTTTTCATATTCGTTTACAGATTCACATCCATGTCCTTCGGATGTGGAACTTGAACGGCAGCGCATGATAAGCTCATTAAATTCTGATCTAAACAGCATCGTTCAATGGGGAATCAAAAACCGCGTAGAATTTAATGCTTCAAAAACTCAATGCTGTCTCCTGTCGTTATAGCGAAACCCACTCCCAATGCCGCTATCAATGAACGGCACTTGCATCGAGGAAACCAAACAGCTCTCAGTTCTCGGTATGTGTGTCACAGACCACCTTTTGTGGAATGACCACATATTTGATGTCGCCAAAAACGCTGCTAAGTGTTTAGGTTTTCTTCAGCGATGCAAGAAATTTTTCACCCCTTCTGATCTGACTGTGATCTACAAAGCCTTTATTCGTCAAAAACTTGAGTACAATTCTCATGTCTGGGCAGGAGCTCCAAAAACTCACTTAAGTTTGTTGGACAGAATACAAAAAAGAGCTTTAAAAATGATAGGTGAAGTAATGTTTCATGTCTTTCCCTATTTTACCGTTATTTTTATTAACAGTGTTCTAGTGAAATAGCCAGTTGCATTCCTCCCTTTAAACAATTCAACCGTAATACTCGCGCTTCTAAGAATGCCCATCAGTTTACCCTCGAGCCCAACTTCGGACGTACTGTTAAGTATAGAGATTCTTTCTTTAGTCGAACCACAAGAATGTGGAATACTTTACCTGGCTCTGTGTTTCCCTCTTATTACAGTATTCAGACATTCAAAACAAATGTTCATCGGTATCTCCTTTTTAACCCTTTCCAATTTCCTGAACGCTCGCACTGTGTATAAATATTTTAAGGGTAATAATAATCCCTTTTGTGCGCGCAAAGTTTAAAAAAAAAAAAAGTTGGTACGCAATTATTTCTTATGTATGCGGCAGTATAGAATAATGACACTTTGTTATACCCAAATAAATTAAAACCCGAATGATCAGAATTTTCACCTATCGGAGTTCCACTCAACGCCTGTTTTTGCGGTGTGAACATTATGCGGCATAGAAATTCCTTCTAACCCTTAACTGGAGTGGTGAAGTTTAATTACGTATCTATAGAGGAGGGTCCATTGTACCCAGCTTTTTGAAAATTTTTAAAAAAGTCATGTTTATATTTTTTTTTAAATATTTTTCTTAATTTTGAATAAAAAAACAAACAATTCTAAAGATAGCTTAAAAAATAGGATTAGGAAATTCATTTTAACATTAAATTTGCACATTTATTTTTAGTCATATAAATTTTTCTAAAAAAAATATAATTTTAAAAATCTGCATTATAAAAAAACAAAAACAATAAACAAACTATTATTCTTAAAGATAAAATAATACTTTTTTTTTATTAATAAATCTTTATTCCAAAGATGATGCTTTACAAAATCAAATTCAATACTTCAGGAATAAAAGAAAAGGTGCTATTCTGTAGTCTTATAAAGACTAGTGGCGAATGACCTATCAAAAAAAAAAAAAAATAAATATATAATAGTTGTGGGGTTAACAAGAAAAATTAAAAAAATTTAGAAAGAAAAACATAAACAACTTTCATAGAGTTATACAGATTCAATTCAAAAAATTTCAACTCGAAGGAGAAATACCTATCTATGTACATACATAAAAAGAAAACAAATTTTAACTTATTGAATGGTACTCATAAACAAATTTTTGACTCGAGAAATATCCATTGTAAAAAGCCACGTTTTAACCTTATTTAAACAATCATTACGATTATTAAGTATTCTTATTTCATATGGTAATCGATTAAACAATGTAGGTGCTGAAACTGTTTAGAAGTTTGAAAAATGAGTTCTTTTTGAAACCGGTATATTAACTAGTTGCTGAGAGTTTTCTCTTAATCCATATAAATCTGAATTTCTAAGAAATGTATTATATCCACTGCGCATGAAAAAAACTTTTAAAACCTTATAGACGTAGTTAAATAAAATGTTTTATATTTTATTTTTTAAAAAAGATTATCGGACATTTGTCTACCGGAATCAACTTAAGACTGACTTACAAAATTATTTCAAAGTGATGAAGTGCTCAAAAGAGTGGCGATTCAATATTGTAAACATTCCCATGTCTGTGAATCAGATCAGCGGATATGATCTCATTCCAAATGTTTTATGTTCAGTATTGAATCGAAGATAAATTATTTAGTATAAACAAAAAATATGAAACATGATATCTTTTTAGTTTGCAAAATCAATAAGTGATTTTGCCTAACAGTCAAATGACAATAAAAGATTAACAGGAAGTGTGTAATATAATATGCACTTAACTACGTACAAATGTTTTATTGGCAAAATACGAAGGCTGGAAAATAATGGCCAGCTACTTGTTAATCTATGTTTATTACAAATAATTCTGACAATATGCTTTTGTGCTATTAGTATTGGTTCAATTACATTATTATAAGCTCCACCCCAACTTGTTAATCCATACTGTAGCTTCGAATGTACAATACCATAATATATGACCGTAAGAAGTTTTTTAGAACAGTATGGTTCTACCAAAAAAATTTTACGTGTCGCACATCTCATATAAGCTTTTAAGTTAACTGCATGGTTTTTCCAATTCAAATTCGTATCGAATGATACACCTAAATACTTGAAACATTTTACCGATTCTATTTTGAAACAATTTGGACAACAGGGTATATCTATACGGAAATTTACCTTTCCACAACTTCGTGAGAACATTGAAAGTTTTGAACAACCTGTGGAGTGGAAAATGATATTACTTTCAAGCGGAATTGAATATTTTAAATTGAATACCATAAGTTTAGTTTTTTCACTAACTATAAGTTCATGTTTAGCGAACCATTGTCTTAACAACTGAACATCATTCTCTAATTTTGCAACCGATTCAAATAATGAGTTATTTACATAAGAAAAAGTCAAATCATCAGCAAAAGCTGTAATTTTACTTTTTAAGTTTTGTTTGAAGATTGAGTTTATATAAACTAAAAATAAAATCGGGCCCAAAACCGATCCTTGAGGTACTCCAATTGTTAACTCCAACTCACAACTTAAAACTCCGTTAAGTTTTACTCTTTGAACTCTACCAGATAAATACGATTTAAACCAATCAAACACGCCGGAGTCTCTAAAATCAGCTCTATAGAGTTTATCCAAGAGAATTGCATGGTTTGCCATATCAAAGGCTTTAGTCATATCAATAAATAGTGCTACAGGACTAGTATTCTTATTAAGACCACTGCATATCTCACTACATAACTTTAAAATGGCATCCTCTGTAGATTTGCCTTCCCGAAAACCAAACTGCTGATAACATAAGTAATTGGTTTTATTTAAAAATGACATTATACGTTCCTTCATAGCTTTTTCAAAAAGTTTGGAGAAAGTAGGCAGTAATGATATTGGTTTATCATTACTGACTGTTTTTCTACACCCTTTTTTGTAAAGAGGAATGACCTCGGCAACTTTAAGTGCAGATGGGAAGATACCACAATTTATACTCATATTAAATATGTAACACAATACGTCAACAATTAAAAAAAGCAATACGTTTTACTAGAAAGTTCGCTATACCATCGGAAGTGCAAGAATTTTTATTGTTAAGATTCATTATCCGTTTGTAAAGTTCAAGTGGTGAAAAAGGTTGGAAAACAAAACTACTTGTTTGGAAATCATCATTTATTATGTCCGGATACAAGTTGCAGCTGCAAATTTTTTTAGTCTTAATAAATCTTTTCCAATCCAAGGCTTCAACCGTTTGAGTTTAGTACTAACACTCGACTGTATTGTGGTAGAATCGTATATATGCCCTTTAAGTATTTTTAAAAAAGTATCATAAGCTGATGAGGGGCTTACTTCTGAATATACCGGCTCCCAAAATTCAAATTTTAAAGCATCAACCAAACTCACATAGTCTACTTTTGTTTTTAATACTCTTAGTACAGTCAACGAAGTAATTTTGCTTGCAAAAAATAGTGCTCTCTGGATTATTTTTTTATATAATAGAGGTAACCCCCAGGTATAATATACCCAAAGTCCCCAGCCGAGGGCCGCGAGCTAAACTCAGGAGGAGGGGTTAAAGGTACCCCTTTTTAGATTTTCGTGAATATTTACACAACCTAGCATGTTAGCGGAAAAGTCTATACTACTTAATTAGAGACAATTAAATTGTGTATACAAATACATATTAACATTTTTTCTAGGGTCAATAGTTAAGGAGATGCGGGCGGTAGAAAAAGTCAACAAATCTGATAAGCCTGTTATTGTCTTAGATATTGAATGTTTTACACATTAATTCACTGTTGTTTCATCATTTCGTGAAGCTAAGAAAGGAATTATAATTTCCTTTTTTTCTATATATCCGCAACTATACGGAAAAGTTGATGTATACTAAATTAGGCAAAATTTAAATAGCAAGAGTTGTTTTCATATGGCGCCAAAAAATGATAACGTTTATTTAAAGGAACACAATCCAAAATTTGTTTTCAATAGAGAGGGGTTCTTTCTCCCCACCTTTAGAGAGGAGGGCCATTTTTTTAAAAGTAATATTAAAAAACGAAGGCAACACCTACAACAAAAAATTTACCTTTTTTAAAAGCCAGTACTCCGTTCTTTTATTTTATTTTCAAATCAAGTTATTGATGTCCAGTTTTTGTAAAAATTACTTTCAAACTCAAAATTTAAAAAAAAAAAAAATTGAAAATTTCGTTTTTGATTTTTATATTTAAATTGTTAAATAAAATGCAGAATTGGCTTTTATTGTTCACTACCCCTATTAATCCTTAATTCAGAAGTGAAAACTAAATGGTTCTATGTCTCCTAGTTTTTGAGAAAATTGAAAGTTACGACAACTTTTGTTATTATAATACTTTGTAGTATGTGATAGTAGTGTTTCTTTGAACTTAAGGTTAATGAATGAATAATTTCTTTGAACCTGCGAAGCAAGCAAGGAAATAAAACAAAAACGTTACCTTTGTTCAAGAGAAGAAAGTAACGTATCTATAGTGCATAGGGCTGCCAGATAAAATTTACACAAAATCGGGACTTCAAGACCTAAAAATCGGGACAAATCGGGACACCCAAAAATTGAAATATCTATGTATACAAGTCCAGCCTATTTAGTATTGCCTCCTATGGGAAACTTATATGAATATAAGTTACCAATTTTTGAAGGGTTGCCGCTATATTGATTTAAAGGTTGAACTAGGTGTTTGGTATTTTATAAACGCAGGGATCTATAGAAGTTTTTGTAATCGGTAGGCTAAAAAATAGAACCAAGTCTAACACATACAAAAAAACACATATATATATTAAAATATATGCATGGAAATATGATCGTTTAAAAGTCGAAAACGGGAAAGTAGACGTTTAAGAAATAATTTGCATTACATCAGGATGACATTTTATTATGGTAAATTTTATATTTTTGGAAAGGTATCTACCAATGTTTGATGCTTCCCAAGAATTAACACCTTATGCATTCCATTGGTGTTAAAGTTATTAAAAGTGTTGTCAACAGGCTTAAAGTTAAAAAAAAACGGGAAGGGTATACCAAATTTAAAATGTTTATTTAAAACATCTTCCAATAACTGGTATAAAATATCTGACTTTTATAATAAACGCGTGTTTAAAATTCAATTTTTTCAGCTACTTGGAAAATTGCTAAAATTGTACCAATTTCCAAAGCCGGAAAAGCTTCTGACAATGCTAGTGGCTATTGGCCAATAAGTTTGTTAAGTAGTTTAAGCAAAGTTTATGAGAAAGTTTTGAAAGCACAAATCGTAAACGTGGTATATGTATGTACAATTGTACATATATCAAAGAAATATTTCCAGATCAACAATTTGGGTTTAGAACGTTTCACAGCACTTCCCACCAGGTCAAAAGAATTTGCAATCATGTTAAACGCAACCGTGCTCAAGGTAAATCAACATTAATGGTCGTATTAGACATAGAAAAGTCCTTTGATTCTGTGTGGTATAAAGGAATTATTTATAAACTGTTAACACTTCAAATTCCGCTATACTTATGTAAAATAGTCCAAAGCTTCTTGTCCGATCGATGTTTTAGTGTTTTTGTTGACGGTGGTGTTTTATCATTAGTGAACCTCAATTTTGGTGTCCCACAAGGTTCCGTGCTTGGCACATCCTTGTACAATCTATACACCTCGGATTTCCCAAGAATCCCGCAATGTGAATCAGCTATTTTTGCTGATGACACAGCAATATTTTGCTCAGACAAGCTCGCGTACACTGAAACCGATTAACCGGCCAATTTCGGAACGGATCCGTACGGACGAATGTCTCGGACGTTATTCTGAATACACTACTGCCGTTCTCGCCCGATGCCTATTTTTTACAGTGCCGATTTTAAAGGATGCCAGTCGGAGTTTGAAACGTAAAAAGTAAACGTGGCTCTATTTTAAACACAATAAATTAACAGCCGTATTCATTAGAATCCGCTGAACAGATGAATAGTTATGCACTGCATAAGGACTTATGTAGCCACTATACAACGTTGCATAAATTGTTATGCATAAAATATTTTTCAACCCATTATAGTTATAATGAGCTTGTGTCGAAATTAGTACCATAAAGGAGGAATCTAGTATACGTTTAACTTTCACAACTGACAAAGGAGACCCAGCTGTGTGCTGTGTGAAAAATCAATAGAAGTAATTCTGCTGGCGATTGGATTCTTTTTTGGTTTCTTATTAATTTCTTTTAATATTATTATAATTATCCAGTAACTTTGTAATGCTTAAAATTTATTTGTATTTTCCCATGAAAGTGATAAAGGTGAATCTTTGTATAATTTTATTTTAATCGCGCATGCCGTCGAGCATTTGCAAAAGTTGTAAGATTTGATGGAAAATCTTTAAATTTTGCACATTTATTAAGCAGGTTCTATAAAATAAAGTGTACACAAAAATGTTCCTTATTTTTTAAAACAATATCCCAACAAAAATTTACAGTAAATGAACAAAACCAACATTATTAATTGTTGTATTAAATTTTATAAAATATTTTGAAAGTGAGATATCAAGACATATCAGAGGCATTATAAAGAATGCATAGCGCTATGCACTCGCTATAATTCGTTTATGCATCAGGCTGTAACTATTCACTATTAATTTTATCTTATTTTAATTTTTAATTTCATTTTATTCTTGCGAGAAATAACTGACGTAAAATCCATATAAGTTAAGATTTGTCGGTTGATCGGTTATAAACGGCTGATATAGGACGATTTCGGTTGGGTGTACACGCTCTCTTCCTTTTACATACGTTTGATTCAAACGGCCGAGTTCGGCCGACGACGGACGAGCATAATGCTGGATTTACATGTATCTACGTCTGCATAATGCAAAAAAGAAGAGCAGGACAGATGTATACAACAAATCCGAGCGAGTGAAACGGAACCATCAAGAAGATGAACATGTTTGTCTTCATGTCTGCATTATGGCACTTTCCTATAACGCAGAAACGAAGTTCTTCTGCACTCTGATCTTTTCTCTCTATCTAAGTTAGATAATCTAACGAATATACATTTTGTATTTGGTATCCCTTTTTTTTGCAGAAACCAAATGCAGATACATGTTAATCCACCATAAGTCGGCCGATAACGGGTTATGTGTACACGAGCAGTAATGGTTCGCGTACACTGAAACCGATTAACCGGCCGATTTTGGATCGGAGATATTCGGACGAATACCTTAGACGTTCGTCTGCATTCACTTCTGCCGTTCTCGTCCGATGACTATTTTTAACGATGCCGATTTTAAACGATGCCAGTCAGAGTGTGATACTTAAAAAGTGAACGTGGTTCTACTATAAATACAACAATAAATCAGTTTTTGAATATTAATTTTATTTTTTAATTTACATAATTTAATTTTATTCTGGCAAAAAACAACCGACAAACTGACATACAATCCAAACAAGTTGGGGTATGTCCGTTGATCGGTTATTATCAGGCGACACCGGACGATGTTGGTTGTAGTGGTGTACGCGCTCTATCCCTTTTACATACGTTTGATTCAATCGGCCGAATTCGGCCGCTGACGGCTGAGCATAATTCGGCCGATGACGGGTTATGTGTACGCGAGCCGTAAGTCGGGGCTGTTGAAATATTGTATAAATATTATAATAAATGGAAAATTAAATTGAATGATGAGAAATTACAAGCTATCTTTTTCTCACAAAAAGAAAGTATTGTTATCTTCCTAGTATCCAACTTAAAATTAATGGGAAAGATATAGTTTGGGAAAAATCCGTAAAATATTTAGGGACACCTCGACACTTAACTAACATTTAGTTACCATATAAACAGCACTTTAAAGAAAATAGGCATAGCTATTAAACTGCTGTATCCATTCATCAACCGCAGTTCTACTCTCACTAATGAAAATAAAATTATAATATTCAAGGTTATCTGCCAAGCAATAATGCTCTATGGAAGTACTGTATGGGGAAAGGCAGCTTCCTGTCACATACAAAAACTGCGTTACACTGGCAAGTTTTATATGCGTTACACTGGCTTGGAAGATAAAGCTCAGTTCCATGATGAAATGAAAGAGAAAAACTGTTATTTTACCTATGTGTATGTAAACAATTTGTACCTAGGTAGATAAATAATATTGTAGATCAATTCCGTCTCTTGTGTACGTTACAAACAATTTGTCAAAATATGACAATGACAAAATTGTGACGACAAATTTGTCATAGTCTGACAGTGACAAAATTGTCCCGACAAAGTTGTCGTATTTAACTGACATTTATGTCACCTGTCAATACGTTATGCAATGAAAACCTGTCAGATAAAATCGACAAATTTATATAATTGTCACTTGTCAATGTTTATGAAATAGGGCCCTGGTATCACAAAATAAATGGTTAAAAATGATGCTGAATCTACCCTGGCGTCATTCAACTATAGATCTACGAAAAAGAGCGAATGTTGAGTTGATTTCTGAACGAATTCAGAAGCTGGCCCTAATATTTGATTAAACCTGTGATATATTTGAAAACCCACTCATTAACCAACTGTGATAAATATTTGTTCTATTTTTGTTAATTTATTAACTTATTTGTTATGTATTTGTTATTAAATTTAATTGATCCAACAAATACTTATTTATTTATTAATTTACTTGTTTTGTACCTATGTGTACCAATTTTTTTTTTATTTTTTATTTATTTATATATATACCAGAAGACCCGTTCGAAAATTTCGCACATTCAATAAAGCTTTAGATATTCAAATAGAATGTTTGAACAAAATAAATAAATTCTTTTTATTATTGATATGAACATATAAGTTTTACAAAACCTCTTTGTAAACAATATTTGATGTAAGAATGAAATCTTTTTGAATTTTTTTGTTTATCATTTTCTTTAATAGATACATATAGTTCTTTAATTTTTTGACTCTTAAAAATGTTAAGAATAGCTGTCGAAGAGTAGTAAACTTTTTTACTATTAAACTTAAATCTCAAACAAAATTTCTCAAAAACACAGCTAAAAATTCTTTTGGGGGCCCCAGCATTTAGCTATCTCACTGTATTCCGACCCTGTGTGAATGCATTTGTGTTTGTGTAACTCACACTATTTTAAAAAAAAAGCCTCACTTTTTCCTCGATATGCACGTTCCTCTATTTCTGCTTCTAAGATTTTAAATTAAAGAATTAATAAATAGGTATGTTTCAACTTAATTAAAGAATTAATAAATAGGTATGTTTCTTTCATTCATGCAATCTAGTGATACCTAATAAATGCATTCGGCTTTTTATAATGAGAAAAAAGATTACAAACAACAGAAGTAGGTAACAAATATGTTTCTCCACCACTCACTCAATGTGCAAGCGAAAAAAGAGGATTATACATTACAAAAGTAATAAATATGTTTCTTTCATTCATGCATAACTAAAGAATGTTTCTCCCCCACTCACTCAAGGTAGAGCGAAAAAAAAACAGAATTTTAAATTACAGAGGTAATACATATTTTTCTCTTTCACTCATTCAATGGGTTAAAAGTGAGATATGCTTTATGTCAAATTTTTCATTTATTGAACTATTTGAAATTTCAGAAATTGAAAATTGAATTGAATTGAAAAAAGTTTTTGTGCAATGTCATGAGTATGTGTAAATTCCTATTCGGTGATACTTATTTTAGTGGATTTGATTATTTTATAAATGAGAAAAAAGGAGTTTGACAACTGAAATAATATATATGATATATTTATTTATTTATATATTGTATTTATTTATTCATTTATTTATTTATTTATTTATTTTGTATTCATTTATTTATGTATTTATTTATTTATTTATTTATTTAATTATTTATTTATTTATTTATTTATTTTTTTATTTATTGACTTATTCATTTACTTATTTACTCATTTATTGAATTATTTACCTATTTGTTTATTTTTTTTGTTTGTATATGTTATTAATTGTAATCACTTTTGTATTTATTACATATTTACTTTTATTTATTTATATCAATTATTGTTGCAATGTTGTTTGTTATTTTCTTAACTTATTGCAATGTAGTCATTTCATTTCATTTCATTTTGTTTGTTTCCTTAATTTAAATTGTAGGTTTTCTTATAAGCATTTTCCTTCAAATAAACTATTGCCCAAATGATTTTTCAAATAAAATAAGATAATGTTTCAGATGTAAGATAAGTTAAATCAAACCTCTGAATTGTAAAATGTGCGGTTACACTACCTTTAAGTTTTTTTTGCGAAAAAAAATCTATCTATCTTTTGATATTAGTGTTGTTTTTGTCGCATAAATGTTTTAAAAATCTCAACTTTTGGAGTTCGATTTTTGTAAGTTTTTGAATTTTATATTTTTAATGGATGGGTTTAAAAATCTGAAATTCTTAAGAATGGCATAGACTTTCTTGTTCTTCTTACTGGATACAGACCAATTATTTTCGGCTTCCAGTTCTAGCTTGAAGTATGTACAAGGAACGAAGGAAAGTATAATGTTCTTACATGCCTATAGTGGATGTGACACGACGTCAGCAACTTTCTCTATGAGAAAAATTAAATTTATTGCGGCTCTGGAGAAAAGTTTTGAGCTCAGTGATGTATAATGACCAGATTCAGAAATGATCACGTCGATCCCAAAGATACTTTAAACGACAGAAACAGATGTTTGCAAGCACCTCATAGAGAAACGCCATCTAAGGATTCTTTAAATGATATGCGGTACAAATGCTTTGTAAGGTCATCAAAAAAAGAGAACTTGCTAACTTGCAAATCTTCCCCAACGGAAGGAGCAGCGAAATATCACTCCTATAGGACATAAATACACAAAATATGACAAAAATATTAAATGTAAAAGGTAAAACGTATGTTTTTCTACAAAAATTAATTTTCATTTTTTTTAATAAATTCAAAAAATAAGGATTTTTTTCTTGAAAAAACAAATTCATTCTTTAAATGACGATAGTGGAAACCCTGCAAGGAGCTGGTGGTCGAAAAGCTTTATATATGATACTCTAACGAACTCAAACAAAAGTTTGTTTTTCTATATTCATATTTAAAAAAAAAACCTAAATAGACTGGACTATACTCCACATTGAGATTTAATATTGTTTCGCAGTAATTTCTCGTCTTTCGATACTGCCTGTTCAGTCCAGGAAAATTAGATTTTTATTCCGGTTAAATCCCAGAAAGCTGAATTTTGGCATACACGTTCTATAAACCGTCTTTAATAACCCCCAGAGAGTTTTATAACATATTCAAAAAAAGTAGTTTTTTTTTCCAAAAAATCAATATATTTCCATTTCTAACGGTTTTTCGTCCAAAACGGTTTTTCGTTCAAAATGAACGAAAATAAAATTTGTAGTAAAAAAAGGCCATACATCTGCATTTATAAATTTAACTGTTTCTGAGTTATTAAGCGTTAAAAATTTAATATTGTTCTCTATTTTTTCTTTTTCCCAATTTTTCTCGTTCAAAGTTTTTTTTTGTAGTGCATATAGGTCAAATTTTTGAAAACATCTGAATGCAAAGCTTATATTATGTAACACCATATGTATAAGAAAACATTATTATTTTTTTCTTAAAAACAACGGTTTTAAAGATATAACTTCTTATAAGTTTGATAAAAAGTTAGAATTTCTGTTTTTTTGCTTTTTATTCTTCAAAGCACAAGTTGTCGAAAAAAAATCTTAAACTAAGTTTAAACATCATATTAAAGATCATGCATTAACAGTTTTTTTCTAAAGCCATATTTTGTATGATATAATTATTTTAAAAAAATCACCGAAAGTCGAAAATACTGGTTTTCGGCTCTTTACTCTTAAATGACGAAGTCACAGAGCACAACACGAGTTTTTGTGTATAAAATAATAAGCTGTCGTTGGTTTTGAAAAAAAAATCGTTTACTTTTTAGAAATTAATTGATTTTTTTTTTTTTTTTTTTTTTTTTTGTGTCAAAATACACAAAATTGTCGGACATATTGATAATTGAAATACAAAAAAATTATTTCTAAAAATTAAAGGAATTTTTATTTTTAAAATGAACGACAGCTGTGTTTTATTTTTTGGCAAAACAAAAAAAAACAAACACGCGCCGGTCTCACAAGGAAAACTGTGTTTTGATCACTATGTCACGTGACACGATCTAACGCGCGTTAGGTCATGTCGTGTCGCTTTATCAATATGCGTTGTTCTATTGATTTATATTGTTAACAAAAACTCGTGCTGTGTCGCGTCACTATATCGTCAATCGAAATCAAAAAGTACTCACTTCAGTTGAAATCTGATTGCGATTCAACGACGACGCGACGGTCTGACTAATTTATTTTAGCTTTTTTTTAGTTTGGAATGGATTTTCTGAAAAACGGTTGATAGAAATATACATAAAATACATAACTAGATTTTAAAACAAAATAAAAGAACAAACTTCATAAAAAATAAATCACTTTTCTTTGAGTGTTTTGCCATTTTTTCTAAACATTTTTGTCTTAACTTTGTACCTAATATTTTAGTCTGGGTTTTGTTATAAACATATTGGGCCTTACCAATAATCAAATTTTGAGAACAGTTAAATATTTAAGTGGACTCTAAATAATGAACCATACCAATAATCAATTTAATAGTCAGCTTAACGCTAAACGTCACTTTAAATTCTAATTGATAACTAGGTACCTTCTATTATAACGTTGAAGTTCAACCAGTTTTACATTTTTTTAACATTTTGAATATTTTTGAAGAATATAAAATTGACTATATTTATTGCGAAATTCCTAAGTAGGATTCTAATAAAGAAGGAACAAAAAAGCCATACATTTTGTTTCCGTTTTTTTTTGAAACAATTTTCTCATGTTCTATTTCCATTTTTAAAAATTGAAACAAATCCAATTTTGGAATGGTTGACTGGAAAAACTACAAAAGCTTCATATGGCGAATGCATAAAGTATTTTTTCCAATAATATTCTGGTATGATTTTCTCCCCAATATTCGATTTTCTCAAAAACCAGAGGGCATAAAAACATATAAAATATGATTTTGACTTTCGAAGCAGTGAACAAAGTCTTTGTAAAATGCAAGAAGATGTACCGTGTTTTTTTCAGTAATTTTCTTTCCATATTACTCCTATACGATTTATTATTTTGATCCGACCTACACATTTTTGATCGATCTTATACAACCAGACCTTTTTTCGCATGTTATGGAAATCAACCTGTATATACGAACACGAACGCCTTACAACATGTTATTGCTATTGAAGATGGAAATATCTTAAAATATTCTTTTTTATTAATAATAAATACACAGAGAACAAAAATTTAATTTTCATGTTTTATATATTTAATAATTATAATTTTAACATTATATTTCTGAATTAATGCTCAGTTATGAAAATTAGTCATCACACCATCAACTTTTTTTTTATAAAGTATCTATTGTGTTAAATACATAACTTGTTTAATACATAACTTGTTATTGCGTGTAAGTAAAAAATAAAAGATACAAAACATTTCAGAAGGTAAGCAATTCACTCACTTGTTTAATTTTATTATTCAAGATTTTTTCTTAATTCTATTGTTTTTGTGAGAAATCATATTATAAATACATAAATTAAGCAGGTGATGTATTTTTGCTTTTCAATCAATTGAAAACATATTCACCGTTCGTTCCCGTGAGTTTAGTAACATCTGCCGCAGTTAACAAGCGTTTAAAAAATTTATTGAGTGCTAACTGCTAATAAGATGATTATGTATTTGTTTAACTTCTGCTTTAAGAGATAGCTTCTTTACCTCCTTCACTGCTTTTTTCGCCACAACATAGGTATCATTAAACAAACAGCATACTTTGATCACGGTACAACTATTCCTACAAATAAAAAGTTTTTAGGTAGGTATGTACTATGCATATTGTATATGTATAAAAACTCAAGAACTTTCATACAAAATGATCAATATTAATATGAATTTTTGGGTGCGCGAAGCGGTGTGAATGTATTTAACATTGAAATCAAGTTTTAAAATTGTTAATTGTAATAAGTACCTGCCTTATTGAGATTGTGTTATTCCCTGATTATTGTTTATAGAATATCAAACGATAGCATTATAAAATTAAACGATAATGTTTTATGCAGAGACACTTTGCGGGTGGCAATGGCACAGTGGATATAGTGTTTGACTGCTAACCTGGACGTGTGGGTTCGAGCCCCAGTCTAGGCAGCATTATTTTCTATATTCCCCAGTTTCAACTGGATACCACCCGTGGAATTACATGAGATAATTAACATCTAAATCTCAATCCACTGTGCCAACAAAAATCTTTCCTTTCCTTCTATTCCTTCTAACTGTCGCCGTGCATTGCATTTAAAAGACCTGAGGTCTTACAGGCATGTAGTTAAATTCAAAAAAAAAATGATGCCGTTTTCCATTGGCTTCACTCGAGAAATCACTGAAATCCAATGGAACCGTGCAAGTTGCTTCTACTCAATTTTAAGGTGTGGTATAAGTATTATGTATGTATAGGTCATAGGTGAATCGTCAAAAAGAAATTATTTGCTGCCACACAAAAAGTGAAGTGTAAGAGACGAGTATCTCAACTCCGAACTTCCAACCAACATTGTTTGCTTGGTTTGTTTATTAAACTTTATCAAAAACTTTTATTTTGATGCAAAATCAGTTAAAATGGGAAAGAAAAAAAAAACGTCAAGTAGGTACATTGCAGGTTATTGTTCCGTTTGATCTTGAAAGTATTAGTGCTTCTCGAATGGATTCTAACTTGAAATCGAGAAGCGAATTCCTTTTTTCAGAATCGTTGGCAAATTATTTTTTGTGCAAAAGGAATTGTTTCAAAACAGTTCTTTTTGAAAGCGGACGCTTCTGGAAATTCAATGGAAAACGGCATTATGCGTCACTTAGTATGTTGCATTTGGGTAAAGATGAATAAAACGACTTTTAACTCAAAAACAAAACCTTATTCGATGGGATTGGGTGGGAAAAGCAGATCATGTTCAAGTTTGTCTAAAACAAAATTAGTTTCTAGTGACCCTGATGTGACTTTATTCAACTTTAACAGTTATTCGTATGAATAATCATATACAACATTTTTTTGTTTAGAAAAAATTCGTCATGTTATTTTCGAGTACAATAATTTGAAAAATAAAAATTAAGACGTAAAATACAGTTTTATATTGGGAAATCTAACAGAAATGTATAAAACCACATCAAACGCTTATAAAAGCCATTAATATTTTCATATAACCTACCTACCTTACATCTCAAATTCAAGTTAGTAAAAACAACATTAACGAATCGAAAAATGGTTAATTGGATAATTTGCTGTTAATTAGTCGTTAATTAGTTATGAAAATTTAGAATTTGTCGTTCAATGTTTTCTATGTCACCTTGTCAGAAAAGTTGTAAAATTTCTTGACAGTGAATTTATAGTTTAATAACTTGCCGTTAATTAATTGTGACATTTTCAATTTCATCATGCTATGTTATCTATGTTTTTTGGCTGTTTTGCTAATTTGATGTCAAGTTTGCAAGGCAACACCTCAAAACGGGGTTAAAACTTTTTATATTGAATAGTTTATTGCTAAATAATTTGTCGTTGATCCTTTATTAGTTTGTGATATTTTCAATTTTTTCGTGCTATGTTTACTTTTTGCTGTTTTGCTATTTCGATGTCAATTTGGCAAAGAAACACCTCAAAACGGGGTTAACACTTCTAATATTGAATAGTTAATCGCTTAATAAATATGTCGTTGGTAAGTCCTAATTAGTTGTGATATTTCCAATTTCGTCGTGCTATTAAGGACTAATCAACGACAAATTATAAAGCAATTAAGTATTCAACATTAGAAGTTTTAATCCCGTTTTGATGTGTTTCTACACCAAATTGACATCGAAATAGCAAAACAGCAAAATAAACATAGCAATAATCGATTCAATATAAGAGGTCTTAAACCCGTTTTGAGGTATTACTTTGCTAACTTGACATACAAATATAGCAAAACAGCAAAAAAAAAACATAGAAAACATAGTACGACGAAATTGGAAATATCACAACTAATTAAGGATTAATAAACGACAAATTATTTAGCAATAAACTATTCAATATAAGAAGTTGTAACCCCATTTTGAGGTGTTGATTTGCTAACTTGAAATACAAATAGCAAAACAGCACAAAAAAAACATTGAAAACATAGCACGACGAAATTGAAAATGCCACAACTAATTAAAGACAAATTAACGGAAAATTATTAAGCTTTTAATTATTCACTGTAAAGAGTTTTTAATACTTTTCTGAGAGGGTGATTTAATAACTTGATATCAAGTGAGCAAAGCAACGCAAAAAACATAGAAAACATTGAACGACAAATTCGAAACTGTGCAAACTAATTAACGACAAATTAACGGAAAATTATCCAATTAACCATTTTTCGATTTGCGAATGTTGTTTTGCTAACTTGACACTCATAAAATTACTTACGGTCATACCATACCTAAGTAAACTATTTTTATTAAGAGAATATAGGTCATTTAATATGCAGGTGATTAAAGCTTGGATGCTACGACTGCCCATTTCAAATTATTCACATCACGTCACTGAAACCTAAACCTAAACATACTCAGAGAATGGACATAATGAAAGTAAATAACAAAAATCGTATGGAAGGAAAAAAATATCTTTACACATTTATTTTTCGAAAATACCTATGTATGTACATATACATTTGATGAAACACTTTCATTTATTATCAATAAATCCAATCGGTTTTTTCTCTAGGGTAACTTCCAGCATTTTGGAACAGAAAGCATTATGGCGCACATCGTAAATACCACACTTAAAATTTCCCAACAGAAATCGTAACCGATAAAGCCAGGGACACACAGGACACAGGACGCGGTCTGGCGTTCGCCGCGTTCTATATTGTCAGACAGAACGCTGTCAGCTTTCGACGTTCCAATTTCGTATGTGTTTTTCTGTTGAGCAGTTGGTTGAGTGCAGTAGTATAATTAAAACAAAAATATGAGCAGCAGCAGCAGTTCTGACGAAGATGAAGTGCTTCTTCAGCTAACACTTGCAACCAGAAAAAGACGAAAATGGGTTCATGAGATAAACCAAAAAAGAAGCTATTTCTTCCCCATGTCTTCATTTTTTTAGCAACATCTTGAATATGTTTGTTCGAACTGATTCGATTAGCACTTCAATTGTCTTAAAATTGGAAAAGAAAACTAATAAAAATAAATTAAACAGAATTACCAAAATCAATACAAAACAATTATCTCACATGCAGCTGTTTTCATAGGTTTGTTTTTGACGTTTGTTCTTTTTGACGCTTGACCGTCGCGTTCTCTGTAAAAAATTACAAAATAAATTTGCCCGTCGCCTTCTATTCTTCGCCGCTTGACTTATCCGCGTTCTGTTTGAACAAAAACAAGTGATTCTACACAAGACAAACAACGCGACGGTCAAAAATGTCGACCGCACCGCCAGACCACGTCCTGTGTGTCCCGGGCTTACAAAACTTTGTTCTTCTTTGATCGCGTGTTTTTTTCAAAATTTCAAATTGATGATAATTTTGTGTGAGAGTTTAACGAAAAACAAAACAAAAGAAGTAACTGTTTTGTGATCTTCTTTCTTATAATTGTATTGACTGACCGATTAGTAAGTATTCAATACACGCGCTTTGTGTTTACAGTGTTGCCGATTATACAAAATAATAAAATTTGTTTGCTTATGATTCAGCCAAATGATATATAAAAAAAAGACACACAGGACGTGGTCTGGCGGTGCATCGAGTCACAAGTCATCGAGTGAACTGCTTACTTCACAGTGATAAAGCAGTTCACTGTATCTCTAGAACCAAGCATGCTAGGAATTTGCAGTAAGGCTCCAAATTTTTAAGAAATTTAAAAAAATTAACTTAACTATGAGTCAAGTCAAGTGGTCAAGTTGTGTATCTCGTGAAGTTAGCAGGGCAGCATGATTTTTTTTTTTCAAATGAAGGAATTTAAAACTTGGAATTAGCATTTCTTGAAATGCAAAAAGAATTGCAAAATTGGAGCCTTATTTCAAATCTTAAGCATGCTTGGTTCTCTAGATACACTATGTGACCTGCTTTCTCACAGTGAAGTTAGCACGTCACTCGATTACACTCTGTATTTGGTGAACTGCAAAATTGGGAATAGAAATGCAGAAAAATGCAATTAAACTGCAAATTACTGCGTTTGTCCCGTTGCTCTGGCTGAAAGTTGCCCTGCCAACTTCACATACGTTCCAAAGGGTGCTACATGAAAAAGGTATAAATAATTATCTATAGAACCATTTGAATGGCAGAGTCACCAATAATCAAACTTAAAAATAAACAATATGCATAAGCTTTTTTTTTTTTTAAAACTGTAAAACAGTTTTTAACAAGCTATAAAAAACTAGCTAGAAAATTTGGTGTCTTTAAATATTTGCAGTCATGGGATGTCCATATTATATACTAACAAGTCTGTCACGGCGGGAAAAATTTTAAAACTAAATTTTTGAGATCGAGAAATTATTTAGTTGCATTTTTGAGAACATTTAATGTGTTTGGCACATACATTTATTGATCAATTATCTAATTTCCTGCTAGATAAATGACCCACACTTACTGGAGAAACAAGTCTAGCGAGTTTCCATCAATCACTTCAGAAAATCAGGTTTGAATTTTGAATTCCTTTTCAATGCTTTTCTTTTAACATATAACATTTTCGTTTGATGTGGTTTAACACGTTAACAAAATTAATGTCCGATTAGTGACTATGACTATGGAGGACTTTTGTCACTGGGACAATTTTTGATTGGATTCCTTGGGCTCAACAAATTAATTTATTTGAAGAATAATGTATTAATAAAAAAAATATGAAAAAGCGAGCAGGTAATTGTTTTTAAATTTCTTTTCCCAGATTTGACGCCCCCGGCAAAGTGCCCCCTCTGCCCCCTCACGCTACGCCTCTGAATTAAATTATCATCAATTGGAATTTTGTTTTGTCCGTAAAAAAAACCTTCCTCAATACCAAGAAATTCCAAGGGAGGCTTTTTAAGCATAATTTATCTTCCTGATACCTATCAATAAATTTCGAAGGAAGCTTTGAAGCATCATTCACAACCAAATTTTTGAGGCCTATTTCATAATGAAATTTTGTTTGCGATAACACTTAATATTTTATATGTTTTATTTATATTTAAATTCGGCTGTCATTTTATAGAAGGCCTTTTGCTGAAATTGTCACCTGCTTGGGCACTCAACATACCCTAAGTGGAGCAACGAAGTTGTGTGAGCGGGACAAAAAACAACTGAAGCGGGCCACCCGAGGTACTATTGGCCAACAAAAACCGTTACAAAAAATTCCATAATGAAATATGATAAATTCTTAGATTCATCGGTAAATTTTTTTCGGAGGTTTACAGTAACATTAAACATACAAGCTTATGATACTTCGTGTTTGAGCAAAATACTACTACTCTCTAAAATTCCCAAACGGGACGCATGTCTAATTCTGGTAGCTTTTTAGCATCAACTTTAAAATACTTTTTTTTTGTCCATGCCGTTTGAATGTTACCTTTGTCTTGTAGTTTCCTTGGAGTTGGATAAACTTAATTTGGTTCTGCTCGTTGCAACGCAGGTTTTGAAAAGTTTAAGATTTTTTTAAAAATTATTATTTATCGTGAAAAGTCGAAATCTTGGATGAAGGACAATAATGTTTCAAATCCGATTAAAATGAAAACAACTATTTTTAAAATTACAAAATGTATTCTAAAAAAAAACATTTTTTCTGATTTAAAACATTGGGTACTTGCCGGCCTCAGACAGCACAAGATTTTTTAGTTTTTTTTTTTAGTCAACAAAAAACTAATTATTTCATAATCATTTGCATACAAATCTCAGTTTATTATTAAGAAAGTCGAAATTAAAAAAAAAAAAAAAACATTCTTTTTTAAGTAGGTACTGTCAGAAGGTTCCTGCTTTCATTTAAATTTTTGCCAGCCGGGAAAGAGGCTGATATTTTTTTGAGAAATAAATTGTTTTGTTCACATTAATATGTATGTATTGTGGTCCTTTTATGCGCAAATTTCTATCGACTGGTTTGTATTCAAAGTCTGCTAGATTCCAATTCTTTAGAACTTAAGGCCGAGTTCTCAATCGTAGAAATCTGCAGCAGATTTACCGCATACCTGCTTGGCTTCTGTATATCGATTTTATTTTTCTTTTGCCCGTAAAAAGCAAGCAGGCGCCAGTTTTTTAATAAATTTGTGTTCTTAAATATGACAGCCCAGAAAATTAGATTTTTTTTTTATTAAATTTTCACGCGGGAAAAGGCGTTTTAAGGGCTTCTGGGTGACATTGGGAATGAAAAAAACCTCAAAAAATCATTTTTTTAGAATTATTATTAAAAAAAAATTTTGCTTTTGGGTGATATATGGAACAAAATATGTCCTGATAATACATGTATTTCGAAGCCATTTCATTTACTTCTATCTACCTACATGTTTTCCTTTTTAAATTTTCATTTTTTTCAGCAGAACTTACTTTGTTTTAGCAGAAAGTTTTTTTCCGGCACAAACTGCCTGACGACCGACACGCCGACGACTTAATTTTTACACCCTTTTGATGTTTACGAACGTAATTTGTTTTGCAGGCCTGCTTAAGCCAGATTTCTATATTTTTTTACGAACACAAAATTCGCAGATATAAGCAAGTCAGACGATTTTGAACTCGCTCCTAGTTATTATCAAAATGTACGTAGTTATTTAAAACAATTTTTTGTTTTAATAAAATAATATTCGATTTTAAATGGAACAGAATGCTAGCACTATCCAGAGGTGACTGCATACAAATTAATTCAAAATTCGTTAAGCCGTTTCAGGCACTGAGGGAAAAATGTATGGACTCAGTACAGAGATATTTATGTAAAATCTATGTACTGAAATTTGCATAGGATTGCAATGAAAGCTCTGTTTACTGAGTAAAGTAAACGCGTGCTGGTTACATTTGAGTTTATGTACCAAATAAAACCCACCCCCAGTGAGCAGAATTTATGTTGTCAGTCTATAGAAAAGATATAACTTGCATTGAATACAGGCAACATTGACTCAACACAGAGCTATTGACCAGCTACAGTGGCATATGTACTGACTAAATAAATTCAAAAATCCGAGAGCAAGCAACGTGCGTTCATTCAATACTATTGTAGCTGCATTTATTTATCACGTAAAGTTATGTGTTGAGTACAATGCAACATATAACCAGTCTATATTTTATGTGTGAATATCTTAAACTCGGAAGGTTTCTGCATAAAACAATGTACTCATCACACGAGCAATGCGATGAGCCTATGCAACGTGTATCCACTCAATACGAATGTACCAGCGATTATTCATCACATCACGTTATGTGTTGAATACAATGCAACGTGTAACCAGTCTATATTTTATGTGTGGACATCTAAAATCGGAAGGTTTTTACACAAAACAATGTACTCATCACACGAGCTATGCGATGAGTCTTAGGCGCCAGTTATAGCGATAATTAAAAACCATCAGTAAAAGTTGAAACAGGTGAAAACTGGAATTTTTTACTTACGGGCGGTTATAGCAATCATTAAAATTCTATAAGTAATTAAATGTCAAACCTCCAGCAACAACCTTTTATTATTTTTAATGAGGTAAATTGCTTCAGTAATTTTTTTACTGATGAGTGGAACAGTAAAAAAAATGGAACATAGAAAACTGAAACGAAATGTTCCATTTTTTGGGTTTTGACAATCAGCTGTTCAGTAAAACGAATTTCCATCAGTAAAATAAATAAATGCTTTTTTTACAAAAATTATTCATCTTTGGGATTATTTTTTGGCAGAAAAAAATATTTTTATTGATTTGCCATCGATTCGTACCATTTTAATGTTTCAATTCTTTTTTTAACACAGCAAATTATCCAAAAGAAAATTTTTACTGATGGTTTTTAATTATCGCTATAACTGGCGCCTAAGCAACGTGTATCCACTCAATACGAATATAGCAGCGTTTATTCATCACATCATTGTATATATACTCTTATAGTAATATCATTGTATATATACTCTTATAGTAATATCATGGCTCAAATTTTGTAGTACTAATAGTACTCACGAAATGTGCTGAAATTGGCGTTAAAATCGCTTAAATGCACAATGGAAACCTGGGGATAACGATGCAAGGAAAAATAAAAACAATTAGTGAGAGGGAGAGAGAATATTGATTAAATTCGTACAACTATAATGGTAGTAAGGGAGTCAGATGTTTTTGTCAGTCAACAACGAGAATAAGGGGAAGAAAATAAGTCTTTTAATGCTGCGCTTAACAGTATCTCCTTAATTTATTTTTTATTTTAAAAAAAACAAGGGGTGGACGTTTGTAACATTTTTTGTGTGGACGATTGTAACATGTTACAACCGTCCACGCTATAAATGCAAGCTTGACGTTTACTTTTTATATTTACAAGGAAAAGTTTATGCGCGAGTTTAAAGTGAGCTATACCACGTCAACGTATAAGAAAGAGGTCTCGAGGAATGATTTCAAGAGAGGTGTATAGCAGAGGAAGTCCTCAAAGGTGGGAGCTCACTTCGAAGCATCGCAAAGATTCATAATATGTGTCATGTGACACTAGATCGTTTTGTACGTAAGACAAAATTGTTACGAGACTCGCCTGGCGAAGCTGTTTATCCAGCTGTGGGATACCGAGCGCACAATTGAGTTTTCTCAGATGAATACGAAGTATGTTCTTAGAGTGATTGTGTATAGAAAAAATAAAATTACCTCTTTTTTACATTTTTTTCTTTCAAAGTTGAAGTTGGATGCATACATATATTATGATTATTTTGTAATTAATATAAATGTGTTCCTTGGTTTTTTGAATTAAAAATGAAGTAATGAAGTTTTTTTACTTAAATTTATGTGGTGTTACAATCGTCCTTGCTCTGTGTTACAACCGACACACCCTAAAGGACGTTTGTAACATTTGACTTAAGCTTCTTTTTCACAGCATAGACTTGAAACAATCGCGAGTTTAGCAATTATTAAAGTAGTTTATGAAAGCCTAATGTCCTCTCATTGATATGGACTTTCTTTCATTTCGTTATGTAGAGGAGTTTTCAAATTATGGTACAAAATATCAAAAATATTACTTTCATACTCACTCTCCCCTACTTTTCGTAACGACTATTTGTCAATTTTCAATTTTCAGTCTTAAATCGGTTATATCTCGGTTAATAGATTTTAAATAAAAAAAAGATGTACCCGTTTTTCCCTAACTTTTTTTTTAATCTTTAAAATAAAAAAAATCAAGTCTCTACGACTATGGGTTTAGAAGTTAGTTTTTCGACTTTATTTCAGTTTTTACCCTTAAAACCCTATTAAATGTACCAATTTCAAAAAATCCGTTCTTAGTGCACCCCTATATAAAATTTGCTATTCAATAAATTTTAGTATATATTTTTTCTTTTATATAATAAAAAAAATAACAAATAAAATAACTTAACCTACTTAACCACTTAACATCGCATAGGGATTCTTTCTAGCAAACAATGAAACTATCAACAATTAAGCTACCTCAACATCACATAAAGATTTCTTCTTCTAGCCACTGAAAAGTACCAAGGAAATTATGCCCATATATAAAAATAAAACTGAAATTGGGCAAGAAAATTGAATACGCATAAAACCAAAACCTACCCCGATCATACTTACCTATATACTTACCTATGCACACATTCTTCATTTCCTACATCGCCTATGGAAAAAAAAAATCTGTCTACTTGCCTGCCGCAAACAGATGATTCCTACTTTAGGCGTTTTTCTTTTTTAGTTCAGAGCAGAGCCTGAACTGTCAAACAAAAAATTGTGTTTCTTTTTTACCTCTGAACGTTCAGAGCTTTAAATTTGTGTTTCTTTTTTTGTTCTGAACGTGTTCTGAGCTTGTTCAGAGCGCGCTCTATGAGCTCAGAATTAAATAACTGAGCAGACCGAGTTGAATGCTGAACACAAGCATTTGATAGGTGAAATTGAAAAAAAAAGTTACAACTTAGTGTTCAGGTGTGTTTCAAAAATAATTCTGAGCGCTCAGAACCAGAACACGCTTTGTTCAGAGGATGTTCAGAGCATGCTCGATATGCTCGAACTCTGTTCAGAACTCTTTTCTGAGCCAGAAAAGAAAAACGCCTTTTATCATTTGGGAACATACAAATTGTTTTTGTTTTTTTTGTCATCTTTATTCTATATACTTCCTCTTTTACTATCTAATTCCTATAGAAAACAAATTGACAGCCAAAACAAAACAGTTATTTTTTGTCTCCCTTGTAACCTCATACATTTTGTATAGCCTTCTCTATTCATCTTTTGTCTTTAGCCTTCGTTTTCTTCTAATTTTCCTCTCATTCAATCTCTTCACAAATTGAAAAGTCTCTTAAATCGTTTGTTCTAACACTCCTCACCATACGCAGCGGCAATTATTTGAGCCATCATATTACTATAAGAGTATATATACAATGGTATAACCTACGTGTATTCAGTCTATATTTTATGTAAAAAATTCGAAAAATCGCATTTTATTTCAGGTATCCGACACATCCTTATGGGATGGGTGCATAGAATTCTTTATTGAATACATTATGGCAAAAATGTGTGCACTCAGTACAGATTTATCATTTAATGAGTACATAAAGTTATGTGTGCAGAAATCTATTGAATGAGTCAACACCTTTATGTGCTGAGTACATACATTTTTCCCTCAGTGGGGAAATTAATAATATTGTTTGAACACCCAAAACCCCCCTGCATTCGCGCCTGGCTCGTTGACAAGGAATAGTTCATTTTGCTGAAAAGATCGTTTTTCGTTTTTCGGAATATCTTATATCTCCTAAAAATTCTGGTACCTGAAGTCCGACGAAAGTCGGTTTTGTGTTTAGGTCCTAAACAAAATCATTTCCAAAACCTGTTTCTCAATTATTACTTTTTAAATGTTGGTTTTATGAATCTCAACAAAAAATCGTATTAGTTTTTTTTTTAATTATTTACATGTATTTCTTTTTCTATTTAGGGCCAATTTTTCAATAGTCAGTTAAACCTCAGATATAGTATAGTATTTATTTCTCTGATAGTTTAAATGGTGATTGAAAAAAATACAAAATTTACAAAAATAAAATGTTACTAAAATAATTGGCTTACTCAGGAAAACGAGATATTTTCTCCTCAGTTTTTTGACAACCAAACTGAGATTTTTTGCCGAGGAGAGATGGCTGAGGTAACTTAGAGTTCCTAACACGCCTAATGTTTTTTTTTTTTTGAATTAAACCATTTCAATCAACTCTTTAATCAAATCTATTTTCTGTGCTCTTTGATTTCCAATTAATTGATATCAATGATAAATTGATGAGCCTTTCATATTCCATTGTGCTTCGCAAATAACTGTTTGATTGATTTCAGCTTGGAAAACGATCTTCCAGTTTTTTTCTGGTGGTAACAGGAATACTCAAAAACATTGTAAGAAATGTGAATGTGTTAAAATATCTGGATAGTTGGAAAACAATAAAGAATTTTTCATTGAACTGATATTTTATCTAATCTGCTTCTGCTAGGACAGTGTTGTTCTTAAAAAAGTACTGCGTATTCAAACTCTGAAAGAAGTATTAAAAATTTACTAAAAATAAGCATTGAAATGCGGGATTCGCGACTTTGGGATTCGAGATTTTGGCATTCGAGATCTTGGCATTTGGAATTTGGGACTATGAGAATCGATATTCTCAGTTTTGTTTTCATTTTGGATATTTGGATTCTAGATTATGTCCCGATATCAAACAATATACATACATAAGTAGGCACCTATTTAAAACATTTTTTTTCAGTGAACCTGTTGTCAAGCTGTGGGTGATATAGTTTCAATCATGTAGTAGAAAAATTGTTACATAGGATACGGAACCGCTGTTCAAGATTATGACATCTTTATCTTGCACGATCTGTCAACAACGATTCTGTCAACAAACTTCTTGCCAATTCTCCACTTCTCACAAATCCTTAATGCCACTTCCTTTAGATAATGAAACTCATCTCTCAACTTCTTAATATTTGACAAAGCATTTTGAAAAAGCAAAAAGGAGATCAATGTTTAAAACGCATACATTACTACATATGTATATAAATAGGTACAACTGAAAGTGCAAAAAAGATTTCAAGGTTTGTTAAATTGTTATTGAAACTCTAATTGCAGTTAATTCAACAAGCTTAATAATTTCTATTTCAAAGACCCGAAGTGATAATAAACAAAAATTGTAAAATTTCAGGCACTTTGCATGAAGCACGTTTTATTTCAAAATTGTAACTAACATTCTTCTGCATTTCTACAGTAACATTGTTTTATATTAAACACATTATTCTTGAACATTAAGTAGGTATATGGATTCTCACCAGACAATTCAAGTTCTAAGTTGTTTTATTAAACTGCCTAAAAATAATTGAATTACCTATGTGTACGTCTGTATGAAGTAATTACTATCCTAGACCAGCAATAACCGCTTTTATGCGACTTATTTGTTATAAATATGCCTAACATAAATCATTTTTAAACGTGATGAGAATAGGTATAGGTATGTACATAAATAATTTAATAGTAAAATCGCACAATGTAATATTTGTGGGTTTTAAAAATAAAATAACCCTATGAATCCATTAAATAAATGAGCTAAGCTTACAAATTTGTTTGTACTTGCATATGTATAAATATTTATATGAAAACCACAAGCCTTGCAAGTTTGAAGTTGTTTCTCAAACTTAAAATAAATTTATTTATGACAAGTGAAGTAATTCTAATTTTTTAGTTGAATTTAAGCAATGAAATGAATTACCAGACTCGTACGAAGAAATACTATAAAATATATTATAATTCAATTTAACATTATACAAATGCGGTGTTTTTTTTTTAACTACGTTATTAAGAATTTTTGTTTGTTTTCAAAATTCAATTCAAACACTGAAAACCGAATAGTTCTAGAAAACAACTTCTTAGTAAAAAAAAGAAAAAACAAATAAGCTGATAATAGTCAACCGGTTGCTGAAATGGTCATTTAGTCGGATTCGAAGACTTGGGCTGGTTTCACACATTTCTTTTAGTTCGGATTGTTTTAGGTCCTTTTACGTTTTTCATCTAGATCTACTGACACACACTCGTTTTATATTAGGTTCGAAGTGCTAAGCCAGTCGTCTTCTACTTACTAATAAATAAGTATGTTCCTTCAAGTCTGAATTTCTGTGATTTTCTGTGCATTCTAATCCAAATTCCTGTCAAGTCCATAGACAAAAAAAAAAAAAATGAAACTGACAGAACTTCGGGCTAAAATCCACAGAAATTCAGAGTAAAATAACAGGCCAATTTTATAACAGTCAGGACAGAACAAAAATATATCCTTCAATAGTCAGATATAACATATTCTTATAATAGGAACAAATAAAGATATTTGTTCATTTAGAAGTCAGATAAAGTTATTATTAGAAATAAATATTTTCAATCTCTAACAAGCATTGTTTGTCCAAATTGCTTTGAAATACCTATTACATATACCTTAATTAAATAGGTACGTATATTCAGTTTATGAGAGAGAGGATTCGACGATCGAATCGATTCGGATTGAGTTTTCGATCTACATAGGTAAACGAACCCACTCGATCGAATTCAAAAAGAATCGAAGTACACTTGAAGTGACACTTTAACTTTACATGTGTTGGCGCAGAATTAAGTTTTCTGAATGTTGACTACGAGAAAAAAAAAAACAACAAAATAAAACAAACTGAAACTGAAATGCTCATTTACTTACTTTAGATGGCGCTGACAGTCCAGGATGGGCTACGGCCTCAACTAATAAGCCCTTCCAGCAGAGCCGTAGCTAAAGCTTTTGGTGCCCCGCTCAGTGGTCGATTTTGGATCATTAGCTGGACTTAATTTGGATTTTTTTTATTTAGTTTGATTATAAATGTGTTTTATAAGTCAATTTAAAATCATTTTCATAACTTCAAGGGTTGGTATCTTGTATTTTTGGGTTTTTAGATGTCGAAATTCGCTTATCTTTGGGTCAGATGATATTAAAATGCTATGGAACCCATCAGCATTTGTTGCAATTCGTGATATCTTTGTTGAAAACCAGCTTGGAAAAGTTTTGTAATCCTTTTTAACAAGCTTCTAAGACATCTTCCGAAAGTTGTCCGATAGGGATTGCAAAACTTTCAATGACGTCAGCACCGTGCAACAAAATTTTGTGGACACTTACAGGCATTTTTTGCTGTATTCAATGAGTTTTTTTTATGATCAGCTTCTTCAAGAACGGTTATTGACCTTGTTCACATCACGTACTGCAAAATAGCACTTGAACAAACATTTCTCGACGCAAGGGAAATGGTAGCCATAAAAAAGGCGGATTGGTACCTGTAAGAGAAGAATACAAAAAAAATGTTGCGCTAAGTGGCGGCACTTAAACTAAGCATTTTTTTTAAGGAAATAAACCAATCTTCAAACAAAAAAGGTTCACGATGTCACTCTATCGCACTTTTTTTTTATGGACCAAGAAATGAAAAAAAGTTAGTTTGCCACTACTAAAAGATGTATTACCGCATTTAGTTCATAGTGACAGAGTCTTACTTATTTTTTAATAATAATGCACTGAATTTAAAAATACTTAACCAAAACCATAATCTGCCATATTTGTTTCAAATAATTATCTCACTTTTATTTCACTATAACTCCTTATAAATACCTGTAACGCGCGAAAGGCAAAATCGAGAGTTAGAAAAGCTTTATGCATTGCATTGATAAGCTTCTCATTGATAAACTAACGGAATTCAAGATTTTAAATATTGGTTATGACTATCAGTTATGAATTTCAACAAAAATGTCTAAATGTATTCATCAAATGGATTTTATTTAAATTCCATAAAGACCGCAAAATTCGTTAATAAAAACATTTAAAATTGAATTAGACAAATATTTGTATTTTTTTTCATAAAGGGTTTTCCAATAAGAGGTGTTATTTTGATATTCAAAGAAAAATGATCGGATGTTTATTTTAATGTAAAGAAGAAAGTAAGCCATTAATAATGGAAAACAATATCAGTCAAATGGCCGCCACAGCTACGCTTACACAACAATATCCTTTTCATGAAATTTTGCATCACCAAATCGTAAAGTGGCTGCTGTATGCCCTCAATAGCTTCACGAATTCCATCTTTGAGGTCTTGAATCGACGCTGGGCTGTTGGCCTAGACCTTATCTTTCACGTGGCCCAAAGGATGAAGTGCGCAAGGTATTAAATCACAAGATCTCAATGGACAATTGTGATCAAAGGGCACGGTAGTGCCCAGCCAAGTTCTAGCACTACACCCTTTTTACAGGATCAAACTCAGGCGATTTCCGACCCTCCTCTAACTTCAGTACCAATAAAGTTAGAAACTTCAAACTCGCAGCATTTGCTAAGCTCACCAGGTTTAGGCAACTCACCAAATTTCAATTCTTTAGCATTAGTGGTTCCCAAGTTATAAGACTGCAAAAATTGCAAAAAATTAAAAAAAAATTTTTTTTGAAAACTAAATATTTTAAAAACGACTTGGTCAATATTTTTGAAACTAGGTCTAAGATAACTTGTTATTATTCTGTAGAATACTTAAAAACGTCATGCTTCTAAATTCAAAAATAACCTTCCATACAAATGTTGGAAAACAGTTAAGAAAAAACTTATTTCTCTCGAAAACGGCTCCAAGAATTTTGACAAAAAACAGTGCGTTTACTATTGAAGGTATTGTTAATATTTTGATAAACAAAATTTTACCACCAACGGTTAATAACGGTACCTGTCATAGAACCTATTTTGGGATTTCCAATTTCTCGTTAACTACTAAAATGATTTCAACCAAAATTTGAATACTTTACAATTCGAACAATTTTTTTAAAAGAAATTTTAGAAAAAATTATTTTTGGATTTTTAAAAATATATTGAATTTTTTTTTGAAAATTCAATATTTTGAAAAATTTTTTTTTTTATTTTGTGCAAAATTGTATTTTATTAAATACTAAATATTGGCATACCAGATTTCATTTTTGAAAATGTGCCAAACATTTTATATGTACAAAATTAATTTTTAAAAAAACCGCTCCAACGATTTTTGATTTTTTTTTTTCATAAATTCATATTTATCAACCAAATCAGATGCCATACTTTATTTTGAGCTCAACTTTTAAAGCCATTAAACTAAAAAAATTATAGTAATTAATAGTAATAATTTATTTATTTTTTTTAATGATATCATAATATTTTGAAACCAATACATAAATGTACTTGTACACCATCAATTCATAGCTACGGTACAGTTGTTAGCTATGAGACCAAGTTGGTGTGATCCAGTCGTGCCCATTTTTTTAATTCTTTTTCCTTCTATAAATAATAAGTACCTACCTACCATTTTCCATTAAAAATAACATTTTCAATATTATTTAAACATGATATCCTATTTACCTCACATATTTGCCTATATAAACTTGAAAGTACATAATGTATGCTTAACCGGCTTGACAGATTGCAAAGAAATTTTGCATATAAGAATTATAAAGTATAATAGGTACAAGAATACTTTTCAAAGCGATATAATATTAAAATAACTTAATTTTAAAACTAAAATATTATTCCGTCTTAAGAAAAATCAATCAAGTATGCTTTAATAATTTTATTCAAATAATTGCTAGTAAGCATTTTTTTTGAAGAGTAATGGGGTTGTGGGTGGCCTAATGATGTGAAAGAACTAACTTTGCTAAGCAGAGAGGCCACGTAAAAGTTAATTTTTCTAACTTTAATAAAATATGTAGGTACCAATTTATTCCATAATTGAAAACAGTTCGATTTAAAAAAAAAAAAACTATCAATTACCTACTTAATCCACCAATTAGGCAGGTGCAAAGTGTTCTGCACTTTAAATAGGCAGATATGCGAAATTAACAATAATTGGTCTAACTTTACCATTGTGTAGATCAATTCCATTTTATTTAAAAAAAGGTATGATATGAAACAAATCAATTAGCCTTCTCAAACTGAATACATTTAATCAAAGATCGTCGCCCCCCTTCAAAGTAAGACAATCCATCAAATATTTAGAGAACTAATGCTTTAGATGCAAGTTTCGGTTTCTATTGCTGCATTTGTATACTAATGCCAATAAAACTAATTACCCATTTTAATTGTCCGAGGTGCAAACAGTCTAGCTGTCTACGTATACTTAGTAGAGCTACCCGAAACTCAACCGTATCCAAAGCAGATGAATTTGCAGCGCTACTTGCTATAGTTGCTACTTAACCTTCTTCTCAATAAACGCTCTTAACTACCCTTCCCAGTAACACTTTATGTCAGTCAGAATTTGCTACTCACGCTGCTATATCGTCAATCTGTCGTCTCCGAGTCGTTTCAAATCAATTTGAGCGTTCCGTATTTCCCCCGAGAATCCGTTTGTTTTGAGCCTGCGGTGTTTTTTTTTGTAGTTGCATATTGTGTTTCATCTATTTACATTCGACCGTGTCCATGACAGTGAAAAATATGTGCACATTTGTGATGTCGTTTTGATTTTATTCAAAGTAAACATAAATTCGTATAAGGACGTTATTTCAATTAAAATTGTGTTTTTGTTTTTTTTTTTGTACGTTGTTAAGACTATTAATGAGATGACAGTGGATACATAAGTATACGGACGACTTAAGATTTAAAATATAAGTTTGCCCTTACATCTTAATATTAACTAAATCTACAACACGTGTAAGAATATTTAATATTTATGTATGTATAACCCACCTGTTTTTTAATACAATACATTTTGCGTCTATTTTTTGTACCTACCTAGGTAGGTACTGAAATAGTATAAGACCCCGATTTCGAAGGAAATAAATACCTAAGAATATCCCGATCTTATTTTGATATGAATAGAATATCTAACATGGATTTTGACACATCATGTTTTTTGCTGATGCCTGCAAACGTCATTTATTTTATAATAGGAAGGTACAACTCGGTGTACAAATCTTTATTGTTATTACTGTATTTCTGTCTTTGGGAAATAAGTTCTGCTTATTATTTCAATTAGTTTATTATATGAACATTGTACAGGTATAAGTATACACAAACGCTATTTTAATTTGTAAAAAACAAAACTAAACTGAATATTGACACACAGAATTGATAATTGTATTTTTAACGAATAGTTTATACCACAATTATACTGCTCTTTGAAATAACCTAACCTTGTTAATTTTGCAGTTCATGCGAGGAATTGACAATCCTCCAAGAGTATCACTTGTCGTGAATAAGTGCTTCTCGTCTAGACGTTCGGATTCGGCATACAATTGTAGGCCCCTTCCATTCCTGTCGACACGAATGATTGCGAGCTGATTTTTCACGTGCTGTCGCTTATTTTTTGTTAAATTTGCATATCATTTTCAATAAAACACTATTTTGGGATTTAAAAAGAAAAATAAATTATTTTATTTTATTTTATTTTAAAAACAAGTCAATCATTATTTTTGTTTTAATTTGGGGATTTTAAATGACAAAAATGTAGATGGGTAGATTTTTTTTTAAATGTTTTTACCTTAAACAAATATTATTTTCTCTGGGGAGCGTTATAGCGATCAAGAAAACAAGGAAAAATCAGGAACAAAACTAAAAAGGAGTTTTTGTAATGTTTTTTTTTCATTCGATTTGAAACACACTAATCGAATGACAAATAACTGATTTTTTATCAAATAAAATTTTCAATCAAACACTATATTATATTTTGTTAAAAATGTAATTATTTATTTTCTTGAAGTAGCTGAAAGTAATTTTCAATAAAATGTAACAAAACGTTTCAATGACTTGAGTTTCAATTTTACACATTCCACTGACAGACAAAAAACAATTTCTGTGCATTTCAATAAGGAAAACTTGACGGGAAGCTGTCCAACTGACATAGTTTGTTTGTTCGATATAAACCACTATCTTCTTAATATTTTGTCAAACCAGGGGCCCATTTCACCAACCACTTTTCACTTTGCTTTGCAAACAAATATTTTCCGGCACAGAAAAAGTGCAAAGTGTTTCACAGAATTTGCAAAGTGAAAAGACTTTTCACTTATCAGTTTTCAGACTATTTTTGAAAAGTAGAAGTGTTTCAGCAATTTAAAATAGAACTTTGCATTTGAATTCATATTTTGCAAAGTTGCAAAGTAAACTTAAATTGTATCAATTTGGTCAATTATGCATTGAAAAAAAAATCATTGACAGTATTATTGACGTTGCAAATTAAAGAATTTACAAATAAATTAAATCAACAAGAAGACGGAAAAGATGATTTTGGTTTAAGAGTTGAAAATTCATATGATTGTTGATTGTTAAAATAAAGAACTTTTGTACGATTTTACCCGCTGCATGCGAAGATGGTTCAAGCAAAGCAATTTTTCCTTCAACATTCCTAATGCTAAGTTTCCACTGGTGATTAGAAGACACAGTTTGACAAGACAGGTTGGGTTATACCTTCTATGTACAATATTTTCCTTGCTTTTCTTGTTGGTATTAGCCACCCTGTCTTGTCAAAGTGTGTCAATTTGTGTTTTTCAACGACAAGTGGAAACCTAGCATAAAGCATTTGATTTTTACATTGCAAACAACAAGTATATGTACTGTACCTACCTACATCTCATAAAAAAACTGCTTTCAATGATTCACCAATTCTTTTATGAGTCCTGTTAAATCTCTGTTCCATTGGATCTGCTATTAATCATCATTCACTGAAAGTATATGCACTATCTCATCTTAAATTACTGCATTAGAGATTAGAGTATGGATATTTCTGAAAAATGTTGTGGCCAAAAAATGGTGTTTGGAAGAAATTCATCAATGATTACATTCGACACTCGACGAACTTTCTGTACACGGTTGCTTTGCTTATTCCGTGCCTAAGGTGGAACACCGTTATGTTGGGCTAAAAACCCAACCCATGTACTGTACACAAAAGTTGTTGCAAAGAACTTAAACACATATTCCTTTGACTGTTGAATTGTGGTTTATTTTAATTTTGGACAAAATAAATTCGATAGTTGCTTTTGTTAATCGAAAACTCTCTATTTCTTAACTTCACTACTTTGGTCACTATCATTAACTTCCTTGATTTCAAAACGGTTCGTTTTTATCTATTATTATTTTTCTACAACTTTTCACAAAAAATGCTTTTTTGCAAACGAAAATTTCTCTTTGCATAACTGAAAAGCTTTTCAAAATTCTAAATATAATTTGCAAGGTTTATTTGTTTGGTGAAACAAAAAAAAAAAAAAAATACTTTGCAAACTAACAAAACTTTTCACTTTGCAGAAAAGGACTTTTTACTTTGCAAATTTGCGTTTGGTGAAAAATAATTTGCAATGAGGAAAACTTTTTAACTTTTCATTTAAATATTTTCCTCTTTGCATATTTGCCATTACCAAACGCAAATATGCAAAGAGGAAATTATTTAAATGAAAAGTTGAAAAGTTTTCCTCTTTGCAAATTACGTTTCACCAAACTCAAATTTGCAAAGTGAAAAGTCCTTTCTGCAAAGTGAAAAGTTTTATTAGTTTGCAAAGTATTTGTTCTTTTTATTTCACCAAACAAATAAACTTTGCAAATTATATTTTGAATTTTGAAAACCTTTTCAGTAATATGCAAAGAGAAATTTTCATTTGCTAATAAGCATTTTTTTTTTTGAAAAGTTGTCGAAAAATAATAATAGATAAATTTGAACCGTTTTGAAATTGAGGAAGTTAATGATAGGGACCAAAGAGTAGTAAGTTAAGAGTTAACTTTAATATTGGAAATAATTTTTCGAAAAAAGAGAGTTTTCGATTAAAAAAACAACCACCGAATTTATTTTGTCCAAAATTGAAATAAAATCAATTCAACAGTCAAAGTGTTTAAGTCCTTTGCAACAACTTTTGTGTACAGCACATTTGTTGGAAAAGGAGCCCATAACTGTGTGCAGAGTAGTTCGTCGAGTGCCGAACGTAATCATTGATGAATTTTTCCCAAACACCATTTTTGGTGGCCACAAAATTCTTCAGAAATAGCCATACCCTAATGCAGTAATTTAAGAAGAGATAGTGCTTATACTTTCAGTGAATGATGATTAATAGCATCAGATCCAGTGGAACAGAGATTTAACAGAGCTCATAAAAGAATTGGTTGCATCATTGAAAACAGTTTTGGTATGCGATGTAGGTACAACGGCGTATACAGGGGGGGGGGTCACGGGGTCATGTCCCCCCCCCCGAGAACTCAAGATTATTTTGTTGATCTGAAATAATTATTTAGTAACCACATAGAAAAAAAATGAAAGTTGGTTACTTAGAAAGCTAGTAGGATTTTTGATTGTTAATTTAGAATTCAATAGAGAATTTGAATGTTGGTAACTTCAATTCAATAAGAAATTTAACACAACAACAAACTTCTTATATGATAATACATTCAAATCTTAAAATATATGCATAGGCTAGTTTCCGTTCTGAGATGACACCCAAAACCTGTTAAACCAAACAGAAATCAAAGTGCGGAGTTGTTACTAAATTTTCACTCAGTAAAGTAAAAACTAATAGGATTTTCAAAAAAAGAACATTTTTTTTTCTGAAAATAAAATCTTTAAACACATTACAGATCACATACAGAAATTGTTTTGTTTGATTTCTGTATGACAAATTATTTTTAAAAACAAAAAAGTGATAACTTTCGATTTATAGTTATTCTAACCAAAAAATATGAATGTTAACGATAAAAGACATAAATATATAAAACTATGATGAAAACCTATTACGAAAGGATTTTGTTTGCTCTTATTCAATATTTACGATCGAAAAATATTGTTATTGATTTGGATGTGGATTACTTTTACAAAGTAACCTATGAATCCCATAATGCAAAAGCCAATAGCTATGGTAAAGGAGATTTTTTGGAACTCCTTGCGGTGAACCGTTTGACCAGTCGGATGGAATTATTGACGAAAAGCGACTAGGCTCGTAGAATTTAACAATTTTGTCCATTATTTTTATCAGAAAGGCTTACTGGTAAGAAAGATAAGGTATATTTGATGTACATATTTATTTTGGAAGGTGCCTTTCACTTTTCCATCGGTGGCAGTCTAAGTGACATACATTTTTTCCAAATCAGAGGCATATCGAAATCACTCGTGAACTTTGTTCACACTATTCTTGAAACGCAACGAAAAAGAATCTTTGTATTCAATTATAATACGAATATGTAATGTATTTTCATCAGCGGGAGATAAATTGGCTAGGAGCATACACCAGCTCATCTGCAAAATTTGGTCGCAGGAAAGTATGCCCGATGAATGGAACCTCGGTATAGTGTGCCCCATCCATAAAAAGGGAGATGTTCTGAAATGTACCAACTACAGAGGAATTAGTCTCCTAAACGTCGCTTATAAAATCTTGTCGGCCATCCTGTGTGACCGCTTAAAACCTTTTTTCAACGATCTGATCGGCCCCCATCAGTGCGGTTTTAGGCCAGGCAAGTCAACCGTCGATCAAATGTTCACACTCCGACAGATTTTAGAAAAATCCAGGGAATTCCAGATCGATACACACCACCTGTATCAAGGGACGAATTATACAAAACCATGTCGAGTCTCGGCATCCCTGCCAAACTCGTCCGCCTGTGCAGGATGACGATGGAGAAATCTCGCTGCTCCCTCAAAATTGGTAAGAAGACCACCGATTCCTTTGATGTTCAGAAAGGATTGAGGCAATGCGACGCGTTATCATGCAACCTATTCAACATCGTTCTTGAAGCCATTGTACGCAACGCACATATCAACACCAGCGGTAAAATCTATCAAAAGTTCGTTCAATTGCTTGCATATGCGAATGACATAGACATTGTCGGCAGAACGAAGCGAGCTGTGGCAGGGGCATTTGCGAGCATTGAATCGGAGGCGGCTAGAATGGGATTGGCGGTTAATGAGGACAAGGCGAAGTATATGCTGTCATCGAGAGAGGAATCTCAACATCGTCAACTCGGGCAAAATATCACGATGGACAGATATAACTTCGAAGTTGTCAAGGACTTTGTCTACCTGGGCTCCACTATTACATCGCAGAATGACATCAGTGCAGAGATCAAGCGAAGAATTACTCTTGCCAACCATTCAAGTAGTAAGGCCCTCTCTCAGACAACCAAGGAGACTTTATACAAAACCCTAATCATCCCGGTCCTGCTTTATGGGTCAGAAGCATGGACACTGAAAGATTCGGATAAAAATCTGCTAGGGTGCTTTGAGAGGAAGATTCTTCGTGTGATTTTCGGTCCGGTGTGTATCTAAGGAGTATGGGGGAGAAGATTAAACGACGAGCTATACGGGCTATACAGCGACGTTGACCTGGTCAAAAAGCTGAAAATACAGCGGCTGAGATGGCTGGGGCACGTGGAGCGTATAGACAGGAACGCACCTGCCCGACGAGTCTTCGAATCCAACCCCGATGGGGTACGCAGCAGAGGAAGAACCCGTAACAGGTGGTGAAATCAAGTGAATGACGATATCAAATCACTCGATGTGCGCAACTGGAAGCGGCTAGCTAGGGACAGAACTGGCTGGAGGGGCTTGTTAGTTGAGGCCGAAGCCCATACTGGGCTGTGAGCGCCATCAAAAGTAAAGTAAGTAAGTAATGTATTTTAGTTATTCCACTATTGTAAAAAGAGCAATTTGCACAAGTGGTCATTTTTTAAAATCAGAGCTATTGTTTTCATTTTCAGTAGTGAATATTTATATCTATTTACTAAAACTAAGTAACAGAAAACAGTGCACAGTTCCTATGATATTTTACTAATTTTTCCTGCAACTTCAATTCGCTGAAATAAAAACTTTGATAGGATTAAAATAAATTCTGAATAAAATTCAAAACAAATGATCAAGCGAATCCAAAAAATTTTTTTCCTCAGTATTTTCACAGCTAGCTTAACTGATTGTCTTTGGTCAGGCAACTGGAGATTGCTGTATGCTGTTGCTGAGGCCCTCCGAAATAAAAAATGTAACAGTCAGGAATAAAAACGAATAGCGTGTTCACTGGTCCAGCTAATGAAGGTTCTTTCGACTCAGTTGTTTATTTTAATTTTCTTTGGAACCGAAAATGAGGTAATTTTGCAAATACCAAAAAAGTGTTTTCGTCTTAAATTTGTTAATTTTTTTGTAAAGGTAGGTAGCTCATTTAATTTTGAATAGGCTTTGGCAGTTCGAAATATATATTTTCAACGAAATTGCCTAAATTGGCTTAGTGAAAATGTAGTTTTCGATGACTTTGGCGCATAAATCAGGTTGAATTTGACCGATGACATCGATTATGTTGTCTTTGAGGGTCGAGGTGGTTTGCAACTTATTCGCATAGACTGCGACTTAAAAAAGCCCCACAAGAAAAAGTCCAAAGGGGTCAAATCACACGATCTTGGTGGCCAATTCACGTTGCCTCGGCGCGAGATAACCACACCATGAAACCGCTCGTGCAGAATATCGATTGTGTATTAAGCTGTGTGGCACGTAGCGTCATCCTGTTGAAACCATATATCTTCAGTGTCCTTATCATCCAATTTAGGCCACAAGAAGTTGGTGATCATCGACCTTTAGCGATCGCCGTTGACGGTGATGGCCTGGCCAGCATCATTTTCGAAGAAATACGGACCGATGACGCCTCCAGGCATCCAACCCAAAATCCACACAAAACAGTTACTTTATTTGGATACATTGGCTCCTCGTAAATCTCGCGTTGATTAGTGTCGTCCCAAGTCCGGCAATTTTGCTTACTCACGTACCCATTCATCCAAAGACGGGCCTCATCGCTAAAGATGATTTTTCGACCAAAATTGGGATAAACTTCTAACTGCTCTAAAACATCATTTGCACGTGTTGCTCGACGCTGTAACTCACCATGATGATTTGTCTGTAGTGAATGATTAAAAGACGATATTTTGACCGAAAGTAAAAGAAACAATATGGCCGCCACGAGCTGCCAAAATCAATCCGTCCCTATTGGAAAACCCTTTAGTATAGTTAATTATGATTTTTTCGCTTTTATTTTATATAGCTACGCACAGTAAAATATAAAAAAAAAAAAAATATAAGGCACTTGACTTTTAACAAATATTAGTTTGTGTTATTTTTTTTTGCATGACCCCCCCCCCTCCCAAGAACTAAAGCTGTATACGCCTCTGTGTAGGTAGGAACATATAGTTGTTGTTTGCATTGATAACATTAAATGCTTTTTGCTAGGAAATACTCATATTGGCACACTTTGACAAGACAGGGTGGCTAATACCAACAGGAAAAGCAAAGAAAATAGTAGAAGAGAGAAAGTATAACCCACCCTGTCTTGTCAAACTGTGTCTTTCAATGGCAAGTGGAAACCTAGCAACAGGAATGTTGAAGGAAAAGTTCATTTGCTTGAACCATCTTCGCATGCAGCGGGTAAAATCGTACAAAAGTTCTTTATTTTAGCAATCATGTTAATTCAAAATTCGTTCAACCCTTTAACCAAAATTATCTTTTCCGTCTTCTGATTAGTTTAATTTATTTGTAAATTCTTTAATTTGCAACGTCCAATTATACTGTCAATTTCTTATTTATTTATTTTATTTATTTTATTATTTTTATTTTTCCAATGCATAATTGACAAATTGAAACAATTTAAGTTTACTTTGCAACTTTGCAAAATGCGAATTCATATGCAAAGTTCTATTTTAAATTGGTGAAACACTTTTACTTTTCACTGTTCAAAAATAGTCTGAAAAATAATAAGTGGAAAGTCTTTTCACTTTGCAAATTTTGTGAAACATTTTGCACTTTTACTTTGCCAAAAATTATTTGTTTGCAAATTTGCAAAGTGAAAAGTGAAAAGTAGTTGGTGAAATGGATAAAGCTCGATTTACAATGCAACGAGTAAACGCGACGAGAGCGTGACGTGATTCTCTGTCATTTTTTTTCTAGTTATAAAATCGTTGGCCAATTCACAATGCGACGAGTTTTTTGATGACGAGTTTTTGACAGCGCAGCGTTAAATTATTTATTATTTTTATTCTTGCTGTGCAGTGTGCGTTTAAAATAATGAAAAAAATCAAACTGACTTTACTTTTATTATTTAAATATTATAATTGTGTTTGTCCATAGCTGATTTCGTGTTCCATTATTCTGTCTGGGAAAATGATTTTTGGCTAAAAATACAAAGAAATTAAAACAATACAACATTATAATATTGTCAACACAAATAGATCTGTAAATATAATTTCAATGTCAACAAAATTTATATTTATTTTTGTTAATTTCCACTTATCTGTTGTTTTCTTTATTCTTTTCTACAATTTCACAAAATTCACCATCAGTCCAAATATAAAAAAAAAACATAAAAATTGTCGACGAGAGAGTTTTTTTTCAATTTTCCCAACTCCGGTGTGACGTGACGACGAGAAACGTTTCATTGTGCATACCCTGGCGTTCCCTCGTATACTTAAATGTTTTGAAATCGGTTTGACAACTACGGTGAGTTCTCGTCACGCTCACATTGCGTTTTCACGTCGCATTGTGAATGGAGCTTAAGGCTGTGAAGTCTCGGTTTCAGTTCATATTAACAGACTTGAGGGAATTCAAAGAAGGTTCTTAGGTTTCAGTCTTCGTTTTCTTCCTTGGTCCCTTGGATCGACACTGACCCCCCCCCCCCCCCTATAATAATAGACTCATCTTAATAAATCTTAATTTACTCTCGAAGAATAGGCAGTATCTACAACTTTGTTATATTATAAAATAAGTCAACGGATCAATAATAACTCCTTCGGCTCTATGTCACCTGAATTTTAGTTTTAGTCAAGCTAGCTTCAGAAATCACCGGCCTCTGCATCCTATATTGAGCAGAACAAACTATGGTGTGAACAGTCCCTTTAGTCAATAGATTTCAGTTTTCAATAAGTATTAATTTTAAATTTCTTTAATTAATGATAATTTAAAATGTAGTAAATTTAAAGAAAACTTTTTTGATACATCATTGTAATTAAATCCATATGTGTTATGTTCATATCTAGTTTTAAGTTTTTCTAACGTTAGCACTTTAACAGCCATATTATTGACTCATTTCAAAACTAGTTTTACGACAAAACTAGTTTTATAGAGGTTTCGAGATTAATTTTTTTTAAATCGGTATTATTATACAAAACTCGAAACAAAACTAGTTTTAATGCAAACTAGTTTCTTTTGCAGTTTTACAAATTGCCAATTATATATGATTTAAAATTTGACTCTCGATTTTGTGAAACCATTAAAGTGTTAAATTTATTACAGCCATAACTAACTCGAAACAAAACTAGTTTTAGTCAAAACTATTTTTGTTTCGAGTTTTAAAAAAATGCATTAAAACAAGTTTTGAAAAAAAAAAATTCGGTATTCTATTCATTTTGAGACGCAAAACTAGTAGCCCAGTCAAATTCGACCATAAATTCGAAAAGTGCGATGTCGTTCTGCTTTTTTGATATGTTGTTGGGGCATGTTAGAGTTGTCTGTAGCTAAGTTTGCCACTTGGAAAAACCTGTGCTCGCTGCAGGAAAAATGCAACAGTGAAAAAAAGCGCTAAAATCACCCCATTTTTCCGACATTTTCCTTTATAACTTTGGAAATATGCAACTTAAGAAAAAGCCATCCACTATATTCTTGTTTGCTATAAAATTGTCTAAATTCATGTAAGTTACGAGTAGATTTGAGTTGCTATCTAACCATGAGTAAAAAAAACATCTGAAAAACTGAGTAATTTTGAATTCTGCTTAAAATTTGCAGTCAAAATAGCCTAGAGTATTATAAGACAAAATTTGAAAATTCGATCCAAATCGGTAAAATAGGTTTGTCAAGAAACATGATGTTCACTAAGGGCAACAAGCAATGTTTGCATCATTGCTGTGGTCAAAGTAAGACACCTTAGTTGGCACTGATTTTTGTACACGTACTTGGAACCCTTAGCTATTATAAAATATTGTTTTATTATTTATGTCTTTTTTTTTTAGATACTTTGGTAGCGATTTTAAAAGTTGCGAAAATTTTGCACTGTATAAATAAAAAATGTTTTCGTGAAGAATTTTTGCGAATTTAAAATCGCTAGCAAAGTTACAACAAAGAAGAAATAAATATAGTACTGATATTTTATGATAGTTAAGGGTTTCAAGTACGTGTACGAATATCAGTGCCAACTTAAGTGCCCTAATTTGACCACAGCAATGATGCAAACATTGCTTGTTTAACTTAGGTAACATCATGTTTTTTGCCACTCGTGGCTTACTCGTGGTAAGATAGCAACTCAAATTCAACATACATACCTTTTAAACAAATGTATTCTTGTAGAACATTTTATAACAAATAAGAATATAGTTAATAGTTTTTTTCTAAGTTGCATATTTCCAAAGTTATAAAGGAAAATATCGGGAAAATGGGGTGATTTTAGCGTTTTTTTCACTGTTGCATTTTTCCTGCAGCGAGCACAGGTTTTTTTGAAGTTGCAAACTTAGCTAGACTACTTTAACATGCCCATCAACATATCAAAAATGCCGAACTACATTACGCTTTGCGAATTCAGCCCTTTTTTTTGTTGTAGTTCTTGTTTGGGCTATAATAAAACTAGTTTTATCATTTAAGTTTCTTTTTATTTGACAAAAATAATGCTTGCGGATATTAAATGAACTGGGCAAAAACAACAATGTCTCACTATATTGGGTACAGGATCACGTGGGTATCGATGGTTATGAAGAGGCAGACTCCCTAGCCAAAATAAGAGCAACAACCCCCCTAACAGGGCCTGAGTCCTATTGCGGATAAGGTGAAAATGTGATCAAAAACAAGATCAAATCAGAAGAGGAGGCAAAAAGATCCAAAATTTGGAAAGAACTCCCAAAACTGAGGCAGGACAAAGAAGAACGCTACAAAGGCTGCATTAATCTCAGCAGGAACAGCTTAAGAATAATAACGGGTTTACTCACTGGTCACTGTAAACTAAAGAGACATCTCAGTATTCTCGGCTTTGCGAGCGATTCTGCAACATCCACGAGGAAACACCTGACCACATATAAGGCAAATGCCACGCACTTGTGTATCAAAGGCACAGATATCTGGGAAATTACCAGATAGAGGAGAGGGACCTACCCTCACTGGAAATACTCCAAATACTTAAGTTTATAAAAGAACTAAATTTGGATGGTGAGCTTTCAGTGCGAGCAATCTCATTCAGCTCTAGATGGGGGCACAATAGATCAAAAGGTCGCAGTGCATCAAACCCCGAATTGATTGATTCATTCATAGCTAGCATTATACTATGAAATAATTTTTTAAGTTGTAATATCAATTATTGGGGCTTTGGAAAAGATCACAAAAATTCACTTTTTCAAAAGCCCCACATGATGCAGGTTCTGTGACACAGGTGAGGAAACGCCGCACAATATATTCTAGACAGATGTAGCACAGTCATACACCAAAGAAAAAAGTACCTGGGACGCTATCAGGTAGAAGAGAGCGACTTAAAATCTCTTCAAATACATATTTCAAATGTCCAAATACTCTCAATTCTTGAGAGGAATACATCTGGAGGAAGAGCTGTAAGATGAGCAGGCCTCATCCAGCTCTAGGTGGGGGCACAATAGATCTCAAGGTCGCAGTACAATATACCTCAAATTTACTATTCATTTATTCAAGCCCTTATAGTTGGTATAACAACTTACAAAATTATTTCATAGTTTAATGCTAAGCTCCTTTGTAGCAAATAAGACATTGTAGCATCTTGCAGGCGGAATGACGCCCGTAGATTAATGCATATGCATACATCCAAATCAATTAGATGAACCTTGGGATCTGCGTGATGGGATCTGTGTGATGCATCCTAAAAATGCACTATTCCCAAAGCCATAGTAATTGGTAAAACAATCTAAGGAAATAGTTATAGTTTAATATTTAGCACTTTGGCAGCATATATGATGTAGCATCGTCTTGCGAAAGGACACTTGGAAAATCCACATATTTAACGCATGTGCAAATGTAATGAATACACATTCGTACAGTGCCCCACTTCCACAGCTACGCAGTGGGTACAGGTGACACACCAAATTCCCCTTAACAAAAACTAACAACATAATATATGTATGTATGTATGAACATGTACATAAATGTACATACAGTAGCTATTACGTCAAACAAAAAGTTGGAAAAAATAGAGAAAATAATTAATTTGACTTTTAGCTAGCTATGGCATAGGAGCTTAAAGCTTTAAGCGCGGCTTGGCTATCTGACATGATGGCAATGTTCCGATTTCGGTAGTTTCTTTCAATGTTACGTTCTGCACATTTACCTATGGCGTTTACTTCCGCCTGGAAATATAATGCTAAGCTCCTTTGTAGCAAATATGCCACTGTAGAGTATTGCAAGTAGATTGTTACTGGGAAAATTTGTTAAACGAACATTTTAGGTAAAACTATGTAATCTACATCCATACATTTGAATACATTATTAGAGCTTTGGAAAAAATTGAAGTTTTGTGATGCATCCTACAATTGCACTCCTTTGAAAGTATCCTCTTTCAAAAAAATCTTAAAGAACAGTTCTTAATTTAATTAATAGCCTGGTATAATAATATGATAATGGAGCCTTTTGTTGTTCTTCATCTTCCCAAAAGCTCCTCACGCCTGGACTGTATACTAGATATATTGCATTTCACCATCAACATTATTAAATATGTGTGTCATATTTCATGAGTTTCCGTCATTGATTTTTTTTATTTTGTTTTCTGACGAATAATACGAAAAAGCGTCAAAAATTGTTTTGTAGTTCTTAAAACTAGAAATTTCCTGTTTTATTAATTTCTAGTTATATGCAAAACTAGTTTTAAGATTTTGAGTTTCAGATGTCAAAGGAATGGGCAATAATATATGGGACCTGGTCTACCTAACCTAGTGCCCAGATACGAGACCTTTGAAAAAAAATTATTAGGTACTATTGAGTGTACCAATGTACGAGTGTTTTTTTGTTTGTTCTAAACAATGAGAGTTGGCTAAAATAAGCGACCAAAAAAGTAACAAAAACACTTTGCAAATTCGAATAAAAATAGACGAATTGTTTTATATTTTGTAATATTCTGCCTAAGCCCCAAGGTTTACAGTCCATATTCAAAAATGATGCTCTTGAACTAAGCTTTCCAACGTTGTATATCTCAATTGTGGGCACTCGACGCACAATTATTTCCATTCATTAAATTCGCTAAATCGAATAAAATAACAGAAGAATTTGTATACTGTTAAGCGAATTATTCGCCTGTTATTCGCTAATATTGGCCATGGGAATAAAAGTTCATTTGTTTTGTGGTCTATTCAGTTCATCGAAAGTGACCAATACTGTCATTTCAATGCAACACTATTGCAATTAATTTTTGCTCTAATTGCAATCTTTGTTGCATTACACTGCCTAAACACCATGGTTTACAGCATTGTGTCCATACAAAAAAATTGATGCACTAGGGCTAAGCTTTCCAACGATATTTATATCTCATACGTGGACAATATAGGTAAACCAAAATGCCCATTCTCCTTTTTGTTCAATAATACCGATTTGTGCAAAACTTGAAACTATCGAAACTCCTATAAAACTAGTTTTGCTGTAGAACTAGTTTCGAAATGTTTCAATAATATGGCTGTTAATTAATTAGTTTACCGATTTCACCCAATTCAACTAGAATAGTTATCTTGTCAAAAATATATTTAATTTTCTTCACCACTTCCTTATGAAGTTATTTTTTCTTATTTTTTTAATGATGAAAATCGTTTTCAATGAACAGTAAACATTTTTTTCCCAAAAGTGGAACACAATATTTCCAAAGATACCTATGTATGTGTTGTTTTCTCTTCCTGTTCTCCTCTGTCAGTATTTCTTTCATTTTCTGATCAACTCTAACCTGAAAGTTATGTGCATTGGTCTTTTCAATGAAAGACATTTTCATGATTGCTATAACCGACTTTGAGTCTGATTATACTGTTCGTTTTTTGTTCGTTTCGTCTTTTTGACAGGCACGTACGTTATTGATTACACGGTTCGCGAAAATACGTACTTACTTCCTTCCGTTATTTTGACATTCATAGAATTTGAGGTTGTTTTGTGAAAAAATTATCAGTAAAAATGATTAAAAATGTTTTTAATCCCTTATTTCTCAAATATACTCGTATACAACGTATTTTCAATTACGAAAAACAATTTTCCAATTCAATAATTTTTGTTTAAATCATTTTTTGCTGCCACATTGCAGGAGCATTGTGGTTGCCAAATCATAAACGTCAAAGTTCAACCAGAAAAAGTCTCGAAATTTTCATTTCTGCTTTCGTTTCTTCCTTCCCTCTACATTTCTACACTCCTCACCCAGTTATAAAAATGAATTCAAAATATCTTAAGATTACCCGTGCTGAAAAACAATCTAGTTTTCGGCAAGGCACTAGAGAATTTTACATAGATTCTGGCAAGGGACTACCAAGGGTTATCACAGGCTAGAACAAGGGCCTTGGTGAAAAATGTGGGGACTTGATTCCGCGATCTTATTTTTTTTTTCTGACCAATACCCCCCCCCCCCCTGGAAAGTCCGGGCGCCTGTGCCATATTGCATAGCAAAAACATATAATATACAGATGTCTCACACGCGTAGAAAAAAGTGTAATATGAAAATGAAGACAGAGGAAGGAAAGAAAAAGTGTCGTTTGATACTAAAATATCATGGTGCTTATAAAATGGCAGGGTCCCGAAACATGTCCAACAAGTTTTTACTAAAACGGGCATCACGAGTGTTTTAAATGTTTCCCTAGTCTAAATTGTTGGGACTGAAATCCAGCAAGGGCTTGCCAAGAATTTGAGAAGTTTTTCTCGTCTAGATTTTCGCTACTGAAAACTTACTAGGGCCTTGACCAAACTAGAAACTTGGCATTTTTCCAGCCGGGTATAAAAGTGTCTGTCCGTACCTCGACCAGCAGCCTAAACCACTGAATCGATTTTCTTCAAACTTTGAACTTAAGGTTCTTAGATGATTGCATAGAGGGGAAATTTAAATTTATTTTTAGCTCAAAAAATAACGTTACCTGCCATAAAACTATTATAAAAAAAGTAATTTATTTCAAAAACGGCTCTAAAGATTTTGATATACGAAATTTGAATTACTATTTATGGTATGGTCAATATTTTGAGAAAAAGTTGACTCATAACGGTTACTAATGGTACCTGTCATAGAACCAACTTTTTGGTTTTCAAATTTCTCGTTAACGGTTATACCGATTACAACCAAAATTTTTACGCAAGAGGTCCCTTACAATTTCAACATTTTTGCAAGCACTAATTTTCGAAAAAATTATTTTTGGATTTTTAAAAAAATATTGACATTTTGTTTTTGAAAATTCAAAATCCTGAAAATGGGTAAACGATTTTTTTTATTTTGTGAAAAATTGTATTTTATTAATATTAAATATTATTTTTTAAAAATCATCAAGAATTTTTATACATACTTATATCAAAAAACAATTTTTAAGAGAATAGCTCTAACGGTTTTTGAATAAAATTCATATTCTATCAAACAAATCAAAAAGGAAACCTTTTTTTGAGCTCTAGCAGTTTCAAGCTGTTTTAACCATTAAAATAAAAAAATATAGTAATTTAAAGTAACAATTTATATTTAAATTTGTTTTTAAAACTGTTTTTAATGTTATTAGGGAACCCAAACATGTGTACATCGTCAATTTCTAGCTACATTAAAGTTGTTTGCTACGAGAGCAAGTTTGTGCGATCTGTGGTCATTTTTTCTTGAAATGGTTTTTGATAATGTTTAACTTGTTCTTAAAAGAATTCATCATGCCGTAAAAAGAAATTTAACTTTTTATAGGATAGTTTTGTCTTTACAGTTTTAGTCTTTTTTAGATCCAGCGGCCGGCGCGCGCCTTGCGTGAGAAAGTACTATAAAATCATATGTCAAATTCTTAGATTTTACCAAAGCAAGATCTATATCATAAAATGAAAGCTATTTTTTTCTTTAAAAGAAGTTATATTCATATATTTGCTAGGTACAGTAATAAGGGAGGGAGTAAAAGTCAAGAAACCTGATAAACCATGTTTTTGTCTTACTTCTTACATATAGTCTAGGAAAATAAGCTTTTTACAAGGAAAAAATTAGTTCGACGCTGAAATTTGGTATGAACTTTGGTAATGAGACTCTTTATAGACTGACAAAGTTCCTCATCGATCCGAGGACCGCTACCTCAGTTACAAGGGGTCAAAGGTCATGAAAATTGTTTTTCTGAAAAAAACTTAAAAACGGTTTGGTTTAGAAAAAAAATTTACACTACAATCTGCTTGCATACATTTTCCCGTAACAGTTACCGTTAAAAAGTTATTGCAGTTCAAGCAATCGCAAGTATCGTGAAATTAGCCCTTTTTTGCACTTTCTTCCACACCACCATAGAATTCAAGTGCCCAGGTGCGTTTTTTGTATGTGGTATCCCCAGGAGGCTTATTTCACTTTGTTATGCAAATAAAATTTAGACAACATTAGATACTAATCAATGTTTGAAAGTCTGATTGTTTTGTTATGGCTTGGTAAGATATGCCTCATCATTAATGTCCTCTTCATACGGATCAATTTGAATTGAGTTTATACATGTCTGTTCATGATATTGCCCACAAACTATTGAACATTTTAACTCCGCTTTTCGATAACTACAATTAGAACCGCAACCTTTACTACAATTACAAAATAAATTGTTGTAAGAAGTTCATCAGGTGCTGGTTGGAGCAGAGTGGTAATAGGCTCCAAAACATTATTTCTCAATACCCATCCCGAGCTTTCAGGATTAGTACTATCTCTTCCCAGCCAAATTTGAACTTGATAGTAAATAGGGTAGATAATTGTACAGCCTTGTTGAGCCTGGTCAATCGGACAAATGTGAAATAACTTAGTGCATTGAAACGATCTTCTTTTCCAGGAGCTTTGTAAAATGCTAAAAGTAGACGTATACGGTTTTCATAAATAATATTGGGAGGGAAATTGCCTCTGGAAAATACTTCGGCATATTTTAAGAGATCTTCACTCTTTTAAAGAGCAGAAGTTGAATCACAACCAGTAAATGCATGCAAAAATAAGATGTGGGCTTCACATTTTGGGTAAGTGGCTAAACTTTGAGTACAATATAATTAAGATTCAATTTTAGCTTAACCTTGTTTTTGAAAGTTTTGCTATTAAGTCAACATCCTCTCCTACAACAATACTCTTGCGTATCGCCGCACAATAGATGGGCGTTTCACTAGCGAGAAATTGTTGTTCGGAAGTTGACGCCGTCATTGATGTATCAAACAAAATATCTGCTGATGAAGGAGCTGCAACACACCAACAACGCTGCTCGGAAGCTTTTATATTGTTTCGCTGATCTTTATAGCCATCGAACACAATGATGACATGTTTTCTAAAATGTAAAATTTTTTTGTATAATAAGTGTACCTATCAAAAATTGCGTTAAATGAGTTATCTCAATTCCATATTACACGATGCAGTAAAAACCCTCCATCGATGATGTATGTTACCTTTTTATAATCGATATCTTCTTCAACTGGCTTTAATAAAGGGCAGATTTTTTATTTTTTTCGCATTTCAACCTCGTCAAAAAGTGACAACGGATAAAGAGCCAGCTAGTACGTTAAAAATGTCTGCAGTTGGTCTTCAAAAAACTTTTCCAATTGGTTAATAATATTTCGAACCCAAAAATTAAAATTAAATAAATTCGCGTTCATTACTTACGATACTTTGATTAGCAGTAAGTTTTTAACGGTAAGTGCTACACTGAGGGAAAAAATGCGATCTAAAAGTAAATACGACCGTATTTGATCTTAAGTATTTTAAATAAAGTGGAGCATTTTTATTTTTAGGTTGAAACAATGTTTATTTGAATACGCGACGTAATTTCAAAAGATTCAACCTAGTTTCAAAGTAAAACATGTTCATTTACATTCCGTTCAACGTTGTTTTAAAGTGAAAGGTTATCGTTTTTACTTGAGATCCACATTTAAAATGCGCTCAATCTTGTTTCTAAGTGAAACGTGTTCATTTTTACATTTAAATTCACATTTTACATTGCGATCCACTTTTGTGGCATTTAAAGTGTCATCAACGTAGTTTCAAAGTGTTGCATAGTTAAGTAAACCTCAATTTGTTTGTATTTGTAAGCTTAATATAAAGAATTTCGAGAGCGCGTTGTTGTTTTTCGAGGTAGCTCCCTTACATTTGTGAACAAATTAAACGCGCACTTAAAATTCACTGTCATATAAGCGAAAAACAATATTTAATTATATATTATGATTTTTGTATTGCTGAATTAATTATAGTTATATTTTACCTTTTTGTTTTTCTTCATTTTAATTCAATAAAACGCATTTTTCTTTTTATTTTATTTTGATAATCTATATATTTCGAGGACCTATTTGCCTCATCGTCAGGATCTATACAAATAAAATACATGCGTTTTAATACAAAATTAAATAAATACATAATAAATTTAAATATATACAAAATTACCAAAATTAATTTATAAGAAGTTATTTGATATTATCTGTTTCAGTTTAACATTAACTATAAATTATTTTTTAATATTAGACATTTGTTTATGAAATAAAAATTAAAATATTGAACAAATTTTCTTATAGAGTTTTTCAAGTATTTAAAGTTTACAAATTTGTTTGATTTTGAATTTGGTTATTCTGTAAATTAGCATTAACTATGAGATTGTATTATGTATTAGTGTAGTCCCTTTTATCTGTTTTGTAGTTACACGCAATGCCCTCATTCTTTATAATTTGGTTGACCTCATGAATTTGTAACTTAAATTTGTTTCTTTCTAATTTTAAAATTTTAGCTCCATCAAAATCAAAAGAATGTCCATTTTCCTTTACATGATCAGCTAAAGCAGCTATATTTTTGTTGACCGATCCTTCGTTAACTTTTTGACATTCATTTTTGTCATTCTTGACCCCAGTTTTTGAATAGTTTCTCCTATGTATGTTTTTTCGCAATCGTTGCATTTTACAGAGTAAACTAATCCACTATTTTCTGTTTTATTAATTTTTTGTTTTGTATTGCTGCTTTCACATCTGGTACAAAATATTGGCACACTCTAGCTAAAGACTCGCTTAATTTAGGTACATAAGTCATTGCTGAATAAATTTTATTATCCATATCTAATAAGTTTTTTGTCCGATCATTATTATTAGATAGAAAGCTGTAGTTACTTTTGTCAAAACTTTGTGGTAAATTAATTTTGGCTTGTAAATTTTCGTTTTTAATTGATGAAATAAGTTTTTCGATTATATTAATGGGATAGTTGTTTTTTCTCAATATATTTTGTATCTTTATTATATTATGCAGTCCCTACTTTATTATTAGTTCATTCAAACTCTCCCGTTTATGAGAACGATCATTTTCAAAGACTTCTTCAGACAAATAACAAAAGGCTTAGTAAAAAATTCCAAAAACTTAAGGACGAACAAGAAACATTAGAAGACATAAAATATGAAGACAATTTTATTTTACTTGGACTTGGCCCTAAATTTGCTCTCCCAGTTCAGACAATCCCGACTTTAGACTTAATTGCTGATTTAGAATATATTATTTCACGATTCGTTGCAGAACCAATTAAAAAGGCTATGAGAGCTCAATTGACTTATCTTATTACAAGACATATAAAATCAAATAAAAGGCCAAACAGAATCACAAAGTTTTTGATTAAAGCGGCCAAAATTAAAGCAAAGTTTCTGAAAGATAATGATGAAATTTTTGTGTCTTCAAGTGATAAAGGTAATGTGACTATCATTGCTAAGCGTACAGATTTTGATGATAAATTAGTAAACTTATTTAATGATAACGATAAATTTGAAGTTTTGGTTTCAGATCCTACGTCATCGCTACAAGCTAAAAATAATCGCTTAATAAGTACTATTTTTAACAAAAGTAGAAAATTAATAAGCCAACAAAAGAATCTAAACAGCTTCGTACGTATATTGCTATTTCACCCCGTGCATTTGGGCAATACAAATATCATAAAGAAAATTTACCTGTTCGACCTTTTATTTCAACAATAAATTCTCCTAGTTACAAATTATCAAAATATTTAGCTAACATTCTTAAAGAATCTTATAAATCAAAATTCACAATCAAAAATTCAAAACAATTTGTTAAAACAATTACAAAAACCAATTCTACCTGGAAATATTCTTGTATCTTTCGATGTATCAAATTGCTTTAATAATGTTTCAACTGAATTGGCAATACAAACTGTTGAACGTCACTTTGATTTACGTATCAAACCTAAAACTAAAATTCCAAAACAAACATTTATGATTATGTTAAAATTTTGCCTTTCTGACTGCAATTATTTTTGTTTTAAAAATCAATATATACGTATGAAAACTGGACTTTTTATGGGATCGTCTTTAGCTCCAATTCTAGTCGAATGGGTTTTGGATGAAGTGATATTGAATGCGTTTGATAAAATAGATTTTACACCACAATTTTGGATAGCATATGTGGATGGTCATTTAACAGCTATTCCAAGAAACAAAATTGATGTAGTAAGATCAGCTCTGGAATCTCTTGACAAAAATATTATTTTTACATATGAATTGGAGGACACACTTACTCGTGAAATAAATTATTTAGATGTTACAGTCAAAAGAAACAATGATGGTAATATTTTGTTAAATTTTTATTCGGCTCATCCAACTCGAATGAAATATAATATGGTTAAAAACTTTACTCGTATGGTATTTTCATTTAGCCATAAGACCTACTTTAAGAATAATATAATAAAGATACAAAATATATTGAGAAAAAACAACTATCCAATTAACATAATCGAAAAACTTATTTCATCAGTTAAAAACGAAAATTTACAAGCCAAAATTAATTTACCACAAAGATTTGACCAAAGTAACTACAGCTTTCTAACTAATAATAATGATCGGACAAAAAACTTATTAGATATGGATAATAAAATTTATTCAGCAATGACTTATGTACCTAAATTAAGTGAGTCCTTAGCTAGAGTGTGCCAATATTTTGTACCAGATGTGAAAGCAGCAATGAAGCCAACAGAACAAAATTCAAAATTCTTTCTTAATACAAAACAAAAAATTAATAAAACAGAAAATAGTGGATTAGTTTACTCTGTAAAATGCAACGATTGCAAAAAAAACATACATAGGAGAAACTATTCAAAAACTGGGGTCAAGAATAGGTCAACACAAAAATGAATGTCAAAAAGTTAACGAAGGATCGGTCAACAAAAATATAGCTGCTTTAGCTGATCATGTAAAGGAAAATGGACATTCTTTTGATTTTGATGGAGCTAAAATTTTAAAATTAGAAAGAAACAAATTTAAGTTACAAATTCATGAGGTCAACCAAATTATAAAGAATGAGGGCATTGCGTGTAACTACAAAACAGATAAAAGGGACTACACTAATACATACTACAATCTCATAGTTAATGCTAATTTACAGAATAACCAAATTCAAAATCAAACAAATTTGTAAACTTTAAATACTTGAAAAACTCTATAAGAAAATTTGTTCAATATTTTAATTTTTATTTCATAAACAAATGTCTAATATTAAAAAATAATTTATAGTTAATGTTAAACTGAAACAGATAATATCAAATAACTTCTTATAAATTAATTTTGGTAATTTTGTATATATTTAAATTTATTATGTATTTATTTAATTTTGTATTAAAACGCATTTATTTTATTTGTATAGATTCTGACGATGAGGCAAATAGGTCCTCGAAACATATAGATTATCAATATTAAATAAAAAGAAAAATTCGTTTTATTGAATTAAAATGAAGAAAAACAAAAAGGTAAAATATAAATATTAAATTACTTTTACTATATTTATTACTAGCATTAAACGATTCACTTTAAGGTGTCACAAATAAATGATTCACCACAAAAATGAAATCCATCGAGCATGAATATACATTTGTCTTTGTCTTACATAAATTTAAACAAAGAAGCGTGGCGTCCGTAGCCATTTTGAATCAATACCTAACCAAGCGAAGTTCAATCTACGTTGATTCGAGGTAGATAAATGTTGTTTTAAAAGATGGATGAACTATGATTTAACTTTGATTCCACTTCAAATCAACATATAAACGTAGTAAAATCTAGTTCGTTTTTAAGTATGAAATCACTTTGAAATAAAGTCGCTCCACTTTGATTTAAGAATTTTCGGCGTTGGCGCCAAATCGTTCCGAAAAATATTAGAATCAAAGTTTTTTGCTTTGATTTTACGGTGTTTTTTTCTCTGTGTACGGACAAGATAACAATAACCATATCTATGGAAAATTCCCTCAGCTACAAGTTTGTGCAACAAAAAACAAAAAACACACCTTCATGGCCGATTATTGTTCCAAAAATTAAAATTAATTAATTTTACGACCCAAGTGATTCTTTGAACTGCTATAACTTTTTAACGGAAACTGCTATGGACAAAATGTATATAATTTTTTTAGACTAGAGCATGTCATACAGAATAAGTTGTATGCATCAAAATGTTGAAATTGTGTTAATTTCCTTTAAGTATCCTAGAAACCATTTGGTGTACGAATACGAATTTGTCTTCTTTCACACAAGTTTTTTGAATTTTGTTAATTAATGTCCCATAGGTGTTTCTTATTAAATGTACATAATGTCTTTGACTTGACATCAATTATTGTTCGTATTTGTTTGTGGTATTTGAAATAATTGTAAAAGAACTGCAGATTAGCTACTGTACGAATACGAATTTGATAGACTGTAGGTAAGTATGTACAATATGTAGATATCTCCAACATCCATAAATCAGCCAGTTCTATCTGGTTTGAAGGACCATGTCGATACTTCAGCCGGTAGATAGACAGTAAAAATATCTTTTACCCATTTACCTTTGGGTTCTTAATGAAGTCATCTCAAATCATTAATTTAAATTCAATTATTTATTTATTTTCTGGTTATAATAAAATCAATAACGAACTTATCAGTTTTAAACAAACAATAATAATAATAATAAGTGATAGACATTACAATCAAACTAGAACAAAATAATAAAAATACTAAGTACACCTAGACCTTAAAGTGACTATTCACACACTCAAAGTTATTCACTGCATCGCTCCACTTTCGGACATTACCGCATTCTGAAGTACGTAATGAATATGATAAGCAGTGGCTGCTGCTACGACACAGTATGCATTCAAATTTAAAACATTTATTTATACAGGGTGTCCCTTAGTTTGTTGGTAGTATCTTAGGGCATAATTTGGGTATATTCTTAAAAAAAGATGTTATACAATAAGGCCCTATCTCCATTTTTGATACCATTTATCAGGGATATAATAAAAGTCATACTTTGGTGTAACCTGACCAGTAGCGGATCTAGGATTAGGCTCTGGGGGGGGGGGCTTGGTAGATCCAGTTTGAGATATTAATGGCCACTTTCACAAATTAAACAATTTATGTTTAAACTTAAGTTCAGCACTTGATTCGGTTTCAAAGTAAACCTTGAACTTAGATAATTCTGTAGTTCTAGTTAAACGAATGTATTCTGCCATTTAAACTTCTTAGCCTAAGAACCCGCAGCAAATTTTGGGAGATTGATAACCAAAATATGAGTATGATGGTTTTGTAGGTGCATTTATCGCGGTATCAAAAACAACCGTCTCTCAGGGTTCTTTTTCAGCCTTTTGCGGGGGTGGAGGTTTGAAAATAGCGATTTTCCAGTTATTTTGTCAGAGGTATTACCACTTTAATAAATTTAAAAAATATATTATGTGATGTTGTCATTAAGTCAAAACATCATAATCTTGGCAATTCGAGCAATAGAACTCAAAATATAAGCTTTTTAAGAGGACCTTATCGTCTTTTTCTTGGAGAATTATAAAACACAAAAAATCAACAAAACAAAATCTCCAAAAAAATCGATTAAGGTTCGCTTAAAAACCTAATATCTTGAGTTCTATTGGTCGGATTGCCAAGATTTTGACTTAAAGAAAATGATAGAGCATCACATTATTATAATTCATAAATTTATTGAAGTGGTTATACCTATGAAAAAATAAACTGGAAAATCGCTATTTTCAAACTCCCACCCCCGCCAAAGGCTGAAAAAGAAACCTGCCAGACGGTTCTTTTTGATACCGCGATATATGCACCTATAAACCATCATACTCATATTTTAGTTAGCAATCCACTCCCAAAATTTGGTCTATCAGTGCAGCGTTCAGAACACTTGATCGTAATAATCATTCTAAAATCTTATTGATAACTGCCATTTTATAATAATAATAAATTATTATGTTTCTTTCTATTTGAAATTATTTTTATTTTTAATGTTTTCGAGTGACGAGGAAATGTAACATTCGTTGTGAGAGTGAAATACGCTTCCCTTGAGAACAAATTATTTAAACTATTGCGACGATGTTGATTTTATTTTATAATTTATATATTTTTATAATTTATACATAACAAATATAAAAAAGTTTCAGTTTAGGCTAAAGGTTTTTTTTTGTGAAAATCTACAGTTATATAAATATAAATAGCCTTGTTTTTTGTGCATTTATATCAGCTTCTATCCCCGGTTTAAAATGATTTCAATATTACATACAATAACATCTGTAGTATTTAACATTTAAAATATTTTTAAGTGGAGATAGAAAAAAAATGTATATACCTTCAATTTTCAGCCACGTCAAGCTTTGAACAACCAGAAAAAAAATCTGTCAGTAAATTTTTACGTCAGTCTAGAGACTCTGCAAATATTCACACGCATGATTTTCTGAGTGGCCAGAAAAAACTCAGATTTTCCCAAATTCTTCACGGGTTTTCGCCCCAATTTCGTTTTTTTTGCCAAATTAGCGAAGTTCATAGGGTGATTTATTTTTTCGTTTGGCATGTTAATTGTTAAACCCCGACCCCGTTTTTTTCGATTATCTCTTTAAGCTTTAGCCCCAACTTGGACTTGACAGTCCCTTGAGTCCCTACTGGCGAGCTGTTTTTTTCGTCCCAATTTTCTGTCAATTATCCGTAGCCCCGAACTTGTTTTTTGTACAATTCCCTTCAGAATTCAGCCCCAACCTAATTAATTTGGGGCTTAGAAAAAAAATACGTAGCATATAAATTGCGTTGCCCCAGCCTCGTTATTTTTTCTGACTCCTGATTCTGATTTCTATATTTCAATCAATTTTAAGAACTGCCTGTGGGGGGGGGGGGCTTTAGCGCGTAAAGCCACCCCCTGGATCCGCCACTAAACATGACCCATGTTAACGGTAATTGCGCTTTTAGTTCTAATGATAGAAACTTCGTTTGGTCCCAGATTATATGATATATTGGAAAACCAGCGGCAGGTTTTTTTTTTTCTTTAAGCACGCAAAGCTATGAATAATAAATATTTGTGGGGATTTAGATGATTTTTTAAGTATGTTTTTAATAGAACAGTTATAACAGGTGCACTTTGACATTCCTTGGTTTGAATACATTCTACTAAAACTACCACTTAAGTTGAATTCTACAAACTATCTGCATTTGTTGCGAAATGATTTATCAGAACTATTGGAGGACATTCCATTGGTTGAACTATCTTCATCTTATTTATAACTTGATGGTAGGGCTTCAGCCCACTATGGTCGAAAGGTTAAAAATTGCCTAGATGAAGAGTACATGGTAATCATTGGATAGGTAAAAATTAGAACAATTCAATGGCCTGCAAGATCTCCTGACCCTACAATATTGGATGTTTTTGAATGGGGATGAATGAAATAAATCTTTAATATGCGTCCTCAGAAGTGAGGCAGTAGCTACCAAACCTGTTATAACTGTTTTAAGTCACACATAAAATAAAAATTATAGATAACCACATATATCATTTTTTATCAATAGCCTCTCGAGCTTTAAGCTCGATATTATGACAACTGGTTTTCCCAGTTATCATAAGATCTATGTGTTTTTCACCTAGCTTGTTAGTGATATTTATTTTTATTATTGTTACGTCCATTCAAATAAAATAGTAAAACGTTATGTTTATCATGCATTTATTGGAGAAAATTGACCCCAAAGTCAATTTGCACGGGCAGGCAAAATGATATAGGTTAGCTAAAAACTGGATAACTTAGGGCTGAGAAAAGGCATCAAAGTTATAATGCTGTTACAAAGGCTAGTATTTATTCTAAAAACAAATACCTAAACGAAGTTTCTATCTTTAGTACTAACAGCGCAAATACCGTTAACATGGGTCATGGTACACCAAAGTAAGACTTTTCTTAAATCCCTGATACATGATATCAAAATTGTAGATAGGCCCTTAATTTCCTAAAATACTATTGACGAATCAAGGGACACCCTGCATACTCCTTACTTGAGTATGAGTTCCAAAATGTAAGACAAAAAGTTTTGATGATTTTACTTTGTATAATTTGGCAATTCGGAAAGCACATTATTCGGAGAGCATAGCATACATTGAACAAAATTTACATATGTGTCAAATATTCACGTATTTGAAGCACAAACAATCGTACACTGAGGAAAAAATGCGATCTAAGATTAGATACGATCGTATTTGATAAAATTATGTTAAATGAAGTGGAGCATTTTCATTTTTAAGAGATTCAACCTAGTTTCAAAGTAAAACGTATTTACATTGAAATAAACTTTTGTTCATTTACATTCCGTTCAACGTTATTTTAAATTGAAACGTTATCGAGGGAGCCATTTTGAATCAATACCTAACCAAGCGAATTTTAATCTACGTTGATTCGAAGTAGATAATGTTGTTTTAAAAGATGGATGAATTTGATTAACCTATAATTCCACTTTAAATCAACATATAAACGTAGTAAAATCTTGTTTGTTTTTTAAGTACATATATGGAATCACTTTGAAATAAAGTCGCTCCACTTTGATTTAAGAATTTCCAAGGTTGGCGCCAAATCCATCCGAAAAATATTAGAATCAAAGTATTTTACTTTAATTTTACGTTGTTTTTTCTATATGTATGTATGTGCGCACCAGTTTTCCAAATTTATTGAAGACAGGCAAATTTACAAAACTGACATAATGTATGTGCGCACCAGTTTTCCAAATTTATTGAAGACAGGCAAATTTACAAAACTGACATAAGAAGGAGCATTATCCTTTTCACTTTTTTTCACTAAAAAATACCACGATCTTACTTAAACTAAAGAATTCTTAAAAATACAAAAAGCTCTTGCTTACTGCTAAGTCCATTTTTTTGTCAAATAAAATAAAAAATCCAACAAATTATTGATGCGCAGTTTGTTCAGTTAATCATCGACTACATATCGGATGCGTTAAGAAACTTGCTGCTTTGTAATCATTTCCATTTTCACGTTTGAGTTTTGAAACTTATGACTTTGCATCAAATGCGCATTTGATGCATTTCTGACCAGCCTATTATTTACTGCATTGATATTATTATTTTGGGTTTTCGTTGACTGAAATTAAAAAGGAGTTTTAGCACAGGAAAACTAACAAACAAAAAAAATAATTGTTTTATGGAACAAAATATAGGACGGCTGAATATTTTATACCTGAAAGAGGGCTATAAGAAAAGTTTATGTACAGTTTTTCGGGAGGCCATAGCCATCCCCCCAGGAAAATCCACCATTTTGGAAAACGCAAATTGATCTATATCTTCAAACTATCGATTTGAAGTGAAAAGTTGTCATAATCAAATTTGTTGGAAATAAAATTATAATTTATGTCATCAAAACTTTTTTCTGCGTGGACAATATTTTTAAGGTTATGTCATTTTATTTTTTTTTTTTAACTTTTTTACATTTTTCTCATGATACAAATAAAAGACAACAAAGTTTTACAAAATTTCATATATTTTTGAAGATGATGCGAAATCCCAGCCCAAAGTTAGAGCTTTTGGAAAATCAGACGCAAAACAATTACAATAAAGATAGACTTTTTCGTGGAATAAAATATTGGTAAGCTGATTTATTTATAAATGAAAGAGGGCTATTAAAGAAGGTTATGTTCCGGTATTCGGGACGCCATGACCCTGACGAAATCCACCATTTTGAAAAATACGAATGGACCTATATCTCCGAAACTATTGATCTTAGAGGAAAAACTGTATGGCCGAGGTTGTAGGCAATTAAACCATCTTTCGTTTATATATAAATTTTTTTCGGTTTGGGCAATATTTTCAAGGTTATGTCATTTTATTTTTAATTTTTCGCAATTACACATTTTTGACGTTCCCGAGAAAACTTACGTGAATAACTTTCCAAATAAGAACTTTAGAACACTAAATTTCCAACATTCTTACATATTTTTGAAGAACCTTGAAAATATCGCCCGCACCGAAAAAAAAAATTATTTATAAACGAAAGATAATTTAATTGCCTTCAAGCTTGGCCTTGGTCGTACATCCGACTTCACTTCTATACCTACTCTATTGAGAAACTCACAAAATCTCATACGACTCTTCGTATCTTATCATGATTCCGAATCAAGTATATTACCTCATAAAAACTCTCATTTCAATACACACCAAAGCATATTAGAGCACGTGGATGTTCTTCAAAATATTTAAATATGTAATTAGAATTAGATTTCCCTTCAAAATGAAAAAGTCCCATGAAAATTGAATTAAAATTGACTTTACACCCATTCTTCTATAAAGAACACCATTCTTGCATCAATAGCTGCATAAATAGGCATGTCATATGCCATGTTTTGCCTGTCGATGTCTATTCAACGAAAAAAAGTCAAAAGCCAGAATGTTGTCCCCACTCTAAATTGAAGACGTCACACTCCTTTGCTGCTATCATCAACATCTTCGTCACATCATTTGTCCCTTTTTCAATTTTAAGTGATATTCTTTTCAGGGGGTGGGACAAAATTACACCTCCAACCATCATTCTGCCAACGTTCCGTTTAATTGCTTGCGCGATGCCTTTAAGAACATATTATTCCGAAACAGATACGACCAAGTGTTGCTCAACAAACTCGGAGAAGGGAGACGAACAGAGGCAACCTTCAATTCAATTTCCTGTCTAATTCGTTTAAAACTAATTTTCGATTCGATTTTAAATACTGAAAAGGGACGACTCTCCGTAGCTTCTTTAGTGAAAGTTCCTTACAGAATCTGAACTAAAAGACCCAACTAAATCAAGTTATGTTTGCAAATTCACTCTTCAAAACACGATTGGTTTTCCTATAACTAATTTTTTTTATTTGTTTCAATGTGGCGGCAAACTTTTTAACTGCACTGTTACTGATTACAAAAATTCATTAAGAACTTCACAGACTTGGATTTTAACCCTTGAAAGTGCTTATGGAACAGCAGTTGATGTTTTTTATTTTGATTTATAGCTATTTCTGATTTAATAAGAAAAAACAGCCACACAAAGTGGATTTAGCAGGTCAAAAGTCAATGAAAATATTAGCGAAAGATTGTGAGTTGTGCTTTATTATATGTATTTATAAAAAAATCATTAAGTTCAGTGAAAACAAACATTCTATGCATTATTATAAAATATCCGTATATTAATTTTGTGAAGATTTGTTGACATATGTTGACATTTTTTATCTAATTGATGTTTTATTTGAAGACGTCGTCGGCCGGTATGCTGAAGCCACATGCCAGAATATAAAAGTATAGGGAATTCTTTTTACTTAATTGAAAGTGATTAAGTTTGAATTAAAATTTTTATTTGGTAAATAGTCGAAGCGAAAATTCTATACATTTGCGTGCCAAGTAAAATTATTTTTAAGGTTGCGCGTTGCGCCGACAAATTGTGACTCATAACAGAGTAATTGGCAAGAACAAAAATTAAAAAATTTAAATGATGATTTTAAATTGTTATTTTTCATAATGTGTACTTATATGAAGTGAAGGTTTATTCAAGTATTTAAAAAAAAAAAGTGTTTTCGACTAGAATATCACAGCAGCCCTAGTACGTTCAACATTGGTCTAACTTTTACATTTTTGTTTGCATCTGGGATTCATTAAATCTTTTTTTTTTCAACAGAATAATAACAATAAGCACGTTAAGAGGATTGGTTGGTTAACCTGAGAAGTCGATAACAGACTACTTTTTGGCGGTTAAGCAATTTGATCTACGAGTTTCTGCAATTTTTGTAAATTTATGATTTTAGTTATATATCGGGTTTTTCAATAAGAGCGCTACAAAAGTTTGGATATCAATGAAATTCTTTATTACTGTGAGAGTACGTTCGTACCGTTATGTATGGAACTCGATTTCTTTTGCATGGCAACCACGGGCACGCTTGCAGAAGTCCAGACGCTGAACCCATTTTTTTACGGGTTTCAAGCATAAATCGGCCGATACTGCTGCAATTTCACGTTCGATATTCGTACGAAGTTCATCAATCGTCGCTGGCTTGTTGGCATAGACCATAGACTTGACGTAGCCCCACAGGAAATAGTCTAACGGCGTCAAATCGCACGACCCAGGCGGCCAAGCGACTGGACCATTTCGTGAGATAACACGTTCTCCAAACTTGGTTTTCAATAAATTGATTGTGACATTCGCTGTGTGGCTTGTGGCGCCGTTCTGTTGGAACCACATGTCCTCCAAGTCCATATCATCCAATTGGGGCCAAAAATATTCGGTTATCATTGAACGGTAGCGATCCCCATTCACAGTAACGTGCCGGTCTTGATCATCACGGAATAAGTACGGCCCAATGACGCCGCCGGCCCATAAACTACACCAAACCTTAATTTTGTCGGGATGCAATGATGACTCATGGAGTACGTGTAGATTGCTGCCTGACCAATACCGCATATTTTGTTTATTGACGAAGCCATTCAGCCAGAAATGAGCCTCATCGCTGAAGATGATTTTTCGATGAAAATCCGAATCATTTTTAAGTTGCTCAGCTCGGCCCAATTCACGAACATACGATGCTTCTGGTGGTCAAGCGGCTTCATTCTTGCGTCAATTTAATCTTGCAAGGATGTTGGCCAAGATCTTTTCGCAAATATCGCCATAACGACGTCACAGAGATGCCCAACGCTTGAGAACGACGCCTCAGCGGCAGCAATTTTCTCGCCACTACGGGCACTTCATTGTCTCACTGGCACAGGAATATTTTGTACTGTGCCTGTGGATTCAAATTTTTCTACTAGGCGCTCAATTGTTGATCTGCTAGGACGATTATTACGACCATAAATTGGACGATGCGCTCTTAACGTTGAGGCCACTGACTCCGAATTTCGGTAGTAAATTTAAATAATTTCGACTCGTTGTTAGCTCGTATATCTTTTCATCATGAAATGGCAAACCTTACTGAAGAAAAATGTCAAAAGAGGGGCAAGAAATATGGCGTTGTTTGCTGTCCCTGTTGCTCTACTTTTGTAGCGTCCCTGTTGAAAAACCCTATATATACATTTATGGTTGCTTGACATAATTTCAAATGAAATTTTCTGAAAGTTTAGAATGAGAGTCTCCCGAAAAAAACAGAGAAAACTAAAAATTGACTTCAGATTCAAAACTTAACAGAAACTAGGTAAAGAAGACGATCGGCGAACTCATTCTATAAACAGCTTGTTAGTTACAATGCTGCATTTTATCTTACCGAGGGAAGAAATGAACAAAGAATTAATTAATATCGTATTTGATTTAGTTTAAAGTTGTATAAAATGAAGTGAAGCATTTTAATTTTAACGTTGAAACAATACTTATTTTAATAGGCAACTTAATTTTAAGAGATTCAACCTTGTTTCAAAATAAAACGCACGGCATAGTTATCGTCGTGCCGTAATTCTACATATAAAAAGTAATAATTTTAAAAATTAAAGTTAGTTTGGGAAATAAAGGACAGCTTACCGTCCATAAAATCTTTGCAAGGACAATGTTTTCCATGGCTCTTTCTCTTTTTCAAATTACTTAAAAAGCCTTAATATTGGCTATAGATTCGTGGACAGAGTTAAAAGCATATAAAACACATTAAAGCGTTAGTTTGTCCTTACGAAAAGTGCTCTTCTTTTCTGTTTTTTTTTTTTTTTTGAGAAAATTTATTTTTTAAGTTTCCTAAATAAAAGTGGGACGTATCGCAGTCGCAGTATATTTTATGCTTTTCTATTCTAAGTGAACATTTTTCTCAGTGGCCATTTCACGTGCGTTCCCTTTCTGTACATATTTGTGAAATGTGAACAGTTCAAACGCAGATATACGACTTTATTCTTAAACGGAACAAATATTAAATGTAATTTTTTTATTAAAAAAGAAGAAGAAATATCGTTATTGTTCCAAACCCCAATGTTCTGATTGCGATTTCGACAAGCAATAATAACTTTATCATTGCATTTCATTACACTCTGATTCGATTTGAATTATTTTTTAGTGTGCGTAACTTTCTATATAGTTATTCCAAGAGCAGTCAATTTTACATAATCCTAAACGGATTACTAAAATCTTTTTCTGTCATATAACCTTCCATTGCCAGAATAATACCTACATTCCTACATCAAATAAATCCTATCGGTGTCTTTATGAAATAAAATACAGATAACATGTACGATGTACCTTCTTGAGTCTGAACAAATATAATAAATGTACAGAACTAGGATGATTGTCTTTGGCGTAGTTCGCGAAATTGAATTCCACTTCCGGATTTTCTTTTTTTAATTCTCTTTTTATTTTGTTCTTTCCCCTAGAGACAAATCGGAGTTACTGAAAAAATATACTTGAAAAGAGTCTGTTTCAGAGACTTTTCTTAATTATTATCAAGAAGCTTAGAAAGGATAACAAGAATTTATATTTTCATTGTTTTTTTTTTTTCTTTTTTGTTTACCATTAGGAATAAGTGGGTGGCGAAATGCAATCGACTGATCCTGGTGGACCAAGAAATAACAATCCAACTGCTGCCAACTCTACGCCCAGTAGAAATCCATTCAAAGCCCACTTGGAACATCAGAATCAGCCACCACAACTAGCAACAACATCCTATCAAAATGGCACCAACACCGAATCACTCACATCGCAGGACTCCAGCGAGCTATCCCATAATTCACAACCCTCACACCTGCCCCCACAAACATCCACCGATCGGAACACCACGTATCACAGTTATGGACCGCAAATGACATCACCGCCTCTTCCACCATCGGATAATTACCGCCAGGAGGATTATCGGGCTGCTGGGACCTGGGCCGCCACCAAAGCTTGGATGATCCAGTGGAGGGGCTCTAGACGGTTGGTTTTGGTAATTGTCGCAATTGCCTTGCTGTTGGACAATATGCTCTTAACAACTGTAGGTAAGTCTTAGTATTCCATTAAGAAGTTTATTTTGTCAATGCCGAAGTATCCTTGGAGATAAATACCATTCCACTTCAATGAAAAAGAATTTCATTTCATTGACTATTCCCAGAGGCACTTAGCTAAATGAATGTTTCCTATGATTCAACGATACAACCCTTATAGCCTTTACTATCACACAGCAAAGCATGGCGATTTACAGGCATGTTAATCATCCATCAGGCAGGACTACTACATAAAAATAAGCAGGTTAGGAAAGACTATGAATTTATAACCTTTTTAACGGCAGGATAATATTTATTAGCAACGATTCCATCTCAGATTGAATGCATTAAACGCTATGGAAAAAGCTGTCAGTTGAGTAAGTGGCATCCCTAACTTCACACTTAGTGATTTTAATGTATTATTTATGAGGTTTACCTTTGGATGATGCTGCCACAATCCTCCATTGGTATCCGTATACATTTGCAATTGTGATTTTTCCAACTTTATATAGGGTTTGGGTGGCAATTTTTTCTTTTTTCAGAAACAATGTTTACTCATGGATTGAGAACCCCAGTCGTTCTGGCTCTTTTTTTAGTCACATCTTGAATCGTCTTAAACGTTTTTCTTCTTTTATTTTTGTTGGGTAAATTTTCATTGGATTCAACAAGTTTTGAAGTGCGTATTGTTTGTGGAAAAGAACTCTCCTTTGGAATCTATAGGAAATGGTTTGGCGAATCGATTTAGTCTATCTGAAATCTGACTCACTTTTGAGGAACTGATTTTTGTGAGTCTCACTTCACTTGTTGATTTTGTCCTGTGAACTTTTTCATTGAATTTAACTATCACATTATTAAGTAGAGGGAATATAGATCTAGAAATGGCCTGAAGCACATTTATAAAATAGTTTTTTATTTGTGATACAGTTAATAATAAGGGTAATAGACTAATAGCCCAGGGCCGCCAGACATACGTTATTTTATCAAAGCTAAGATTCTTTCTGCTAACAAGTACTATGGTAGCTAAGAACAAATGGATACTAAGAATTTTCAATCCGGGTGCAATTAAGAGGTAGCGAGTGTTAAAGTTGAATACAAATGTTGCAACATTGCGTTATTTTATCAAAGCTGAATTGTTGATATGTCTTAGGAGATGGTGTCATTTAATTTATTTGACACTTTCCAGACATCTACAGTGGGACCTAACGTGAGCCAGACACTTAAAATCTGTCAAACTAATAGTGCCATTTACATAACAGAATTACATCAAGATTTTATGCTTTCTGGGGGAAAATATTCTACAATATTTTCTAATCAGCAAGACACCTACAGCGGGGCCTTACATCACCTTAAAACTGTAAAAATAACAATTCTTTGTTACTAAAACGTAATTTTTTCGCTTATTTTAGCTGTTTTTAAATGTCTTGCCCATAAAACATATAAATATTTGCTTTAAAACTACAATGTAAATGGCACGATTAGTTTGATATATTTTAAGTGTCTGGCTCACGTTAGGCCCCACTGTAGACGTCTGGTAAGTGTCCAATAAAGTTAATGACACCACCCTCTAGAACATTTGTATGCAACTTTAACACTCGCTACCTCTTAATTGCACCCAAATTGAACATTCTTAGTTTCCATTTGTTCTTAGCTACCATATAGTATCTGTTCGCAGAAAAAATCTTAGCTTTGATAAAATAACGTATGTCTGGCGGCCCTAGGCTCTTACTCTATAAGTTCACTTTCGCTAAAAATTCCATTTCGAAACTTTAACTGAATACTAAAAATACGTTGATATATAAAATACGAACATTAAGAGCTACGAGACACTTCTATCCGTCTAAATCGTTTTTTAAAGCTTGTTATAAAAGGGACTTGAATCATGAAGCTATCATGTTAGTAAGACCGCTTGTATTTTGTTAAACAAAAAATGTATTTATACACCTCCATTTCTCCAAGACTCCAAGTATTGACATTTAAGTCAGAAACATACTGTATAAAGCAAACTGTTAGTGAAACATTTTCCTGTTTCTAATACTGAACCTGAACATGAACATGCACTCATTTACCAACACATTTTATCCAAGCAAAATTTGTGGCTACTCAATATTCAGTACAGTATAAATGTTTTCAAATGTTATGCATTTTTTTTTTTTTATATTTAGCGCGCGCTAAAGGGGTTATGAATACCCTTAAATTGATAAACACAGCACGAGCGATTAGGTAGGTTGGAGGGGATTTGACAGGAGAAACCGATGTACATTGGTTTTGAATGTCTGTAGATCATAATGGGAGGGGAAGATAGAGCTGGGTAGAGCATTCCACATACGTAAAGTGCGACTAAAGAAAGAATCTCTGTACTTAACAGTACGTCCGAAGCTGGGCTCAAGGGTAAACTGATGGGCATTCCTAGAAGCGCGAGTATTACGGTTGAATTGTTTAAGAGGAGGAATGCAACTGGCTATTTCGCTGGAGCAGTGTTTGTTAAAATAACGGTAAAATAACGAAAGGCATGAAACATTTCGACGGTGCTCCAGAGATGTAAACGTTTCCGTTATAGTTCTTTCACCTATCATTTTAAGAGCTCTCTTTTGAATTCTATCCAATAGACTCAAGTAGGTTATTGGAGCACCTGCCCAAATATGGGAGTTGTACTCAAGTTTTGGACGAATAAAGGCTTTGTAGATCACAGCCAGATCGGAGGGGGAGAAAAATTTCTTGTATCGACGGAGAAAACCTAAACACCTAGCAGCATTTTGGCGATGCCAAATATGTGGTCGTTCCACAAAAGGTGGTCTGTGACACACATACCGAGGACTGAAAGCTGTTCAGTTTCCTCTATGCAAGTGCCGCTCATGGATAGCAGCATTGGGGGTGGGTTCAGCTTTAACGACAGGAGACAGCATTGAGTCTTAGAAGCATTAAATTCTACACGGTTTCTTATTCCCCAGTGGACAATACTGTCAAGATCAGAATTTAATGAGCTTATCATACGCTGCCGTTCAAGTTCCACATCCGAAGGACATGGATGTGAATCAAGAAACGAATATGAAAAGCTGAGGGTACTGTCGTCAGCAAAACAGTTTAATGGATTAGAAGTTTCAGATAAGAGATCGTTTATGAATATTAGGAAGAGGGTCGGAGACAAAACGGAGCCCTGGGGCACACCAGCATTTATTTTGTGGATTTCAGACTTGAAACCGTCCAATACAACTTGTATTGAGCGGTTTCAAACCATGTACTTACATGAGGAAACGCCAGGGTATGCACAATGCAACGTCACGCCGGAGTTCGGAAAATTGATAAAAAAACGCTCTCGTCGACGTTTTTTTATGTTTGACAAGTGACAACTCGTAACATTTGTGGAATTCACAATAACAAAGAATAAAGTAAAATAACAGCTACCTACGTGGGAATTAACAAAAACAAATATAAATGTTGTTCGATAATGAAATTATTTTTATTAATAATCTTGTGTTGATGATATTAATGTTGTATTGTTCTAATTTATTTGTTTGTTTTAGCCAAAGATCATTTCCCCAGCGCGAGGAATATAGAACACAAAATCAGGTATGGGCAAACACATTTTTTTTTGCACACCTCGTTGTTTGAACTAATTTTTTTTTTCAACTATTATTTTGCAAAAAAAAACCGAACAGACAGAAATAAATGGCACTGATGATATTCAGGACAAAAAACGAAATCATTGGCGATGTTTAGCCATCCCGTTTTGTTGGGAGGTGCAAGATATATGGTGTTGAGCTCTTCCCATAAGACCTTGCAAGTCTCATACACCACATTCCCAAACATGCTTAAGCCAATTTTGAAACTAAAACAGTAAAGGTTAGACCGCACACAACTGCAGCGGAACTACACTTCACGACGCGGCAAAACATTATTTGTATGAAACTGTATGAGCTATATCGCACTAAGCGGCAACTGAACTTCATTAAATTTCATACAAATTATTTTGAATCGCAGTTCCGCTGCAGTGCAGTTCCGCCTAGTGCGGTCTAATCTTAAAGCTGTCTCGCACCACCATTTGCGAGGTACCTATAATAAAAACATTTTTTATTTAAAAGATAATAAATCATTACGTATTGTTTCGTTTGTAAGGCAAACATTAGTGTCAGAAATAATAGGCATTCTGCCGATCAAAGATAACAGCATGTCGAATGACTCGGGACTCATTCTCACCGCTTTGAAAAACATTTCAGGGTCGTTTGACTTTATTTTTTGAAACGAAGTTTCAAAAAAACCCAAAATATTTAGAGATTGGTAGCCCGGTCTTACCCACCATCTTCTTCTGTTGGTTTGCTTCTGTTTTGTTGACTTTCTTGTGCACTACGACACCCAAAACTGCTAAAAGCATTTTTTTTCTCAATCCGTTTTTCATTGTTCTTTTTTTATAAATAAATTGTTCAGTTTTAATTTCTATTGTCTTTTATTTTTAACTTTTCTAAATATTTTGCACACTGCACAGCACAGCCAGAGCAAACACAATAAATAATTCGCCGCGATCGGAAACCTATTTATCCAAGTAGGTTCGTGTTGTTGTAATCCCGCGTTAAAATCCGTTCGAAAACCTGTGTTCTGTGTTTTGATTTTTCCATAAATCGTGTGAAATGTACTCACACGATTTATGGAAAAATCTTCGTGGAAAAATCGGGTAATGTAGATCGGGACATAGGATATCGCATAGTTTTCGATCGCGGCCATTTAACGCTGTTAAGGGATATCGCATAGTTTCCGATCGCGGCCATTTAACGCTGTCAAAAAACTCGTCGCATTGTGAATTGGGGAACGATTTTATAACTAGAAAAAAATGACAGCGATTCACGTCACGCTCTCGTCACGTTTTCACGTTGCATTGTGAATCAAGCTTTAAGCAAGTTTAATTCCGGAATTTAATTCATTAAAAAAAAAAGAATTTAATTCAGTTCTTCTTAGAACTCGGTCGTGGCAAGACCTAAAACCATATCAGAGATACAATTGGAATTCGGAGATAGGTTTTGTTAGGTAAAAAAAGTTTCTTTTACAAAAAAATTTAACTTTTTTATTCAAAAAAATTAAGTTTTCTTACAAAAAGAAATTAAATTTTTTACAAAAAAAAATTTACTTTTTTACAAAAAAAATAACTTTTTTGCAAAAAAAAACTTATTATTTTTACAAAAAAAGAATAATTTTTTTACAAAAAATATTAACTTTTTTTCAAACAAAAATTAAATTTTTAACAAAAAAAAAAAATAAAAATAACATTTTTCCAAAAAAAAAATTTTTTTGCAAAAAAAACTACTTATTTGTTATTTTTACAAAAAAAGAATAATTTTGTTTACAAAAAAAAAAATAACTTTTTTTACAAAAAAAAAAAAATAACTTTTTTTCAAACAAAAATTAAATTTTTAACAAAAAAAAATAACATTTTTACAAGAAAAATTAACATTTTTATAAACGAAAATCAACTTTCTTACAAATAAAATAAATCAACTTTTTTTAACCGAAAAACAATTTTTTTTTATAATGAAAATACCACCCATGGTACCATTTACTACTGAAAACACACTGACTGTCAACAAAAGCACCTGCCTGGCGACTGAGCATACCCTAAGTGGAGCGACGGAGTCGCGTGAGCGGGACAGAGAACCCGAAAAGGGGGTTAAAATCCTGGAACCCGCGAAGCGCGCCACTAAAGGTGCTGTTTACTACACACAAACTGAAATCACATCAACTGATAACATAAACTCTACAAAAAATCAGGTTTTATCTTTAAACTCGATTTGCGAGCGAAAGAAGCATCGTAGACCCTCCAAAGTTTGCACATTCATACTTGATTTGCGGCTAAACTAGCATCTTACAAAACTTAAAATTGCATATTTGTGATCTAGGGACAACCACCTTTCAATCGATGTATCGCATGATATGAAAACCCGACTTTTATCTCTAAACTCGATTTGCGAGCCAAAGAAGCATCGTAGACCCCCCAAAGTTTGCACATTCAAACTTGATTTGCGACTTAACTAAGCATCTTACAAAATTAAAAATTGCATATTCGTGATCTAGGGACTGCAATATCGCATGATATGAAAAACCGACTTTTATCTTTAAACTCGATTTACGAGCCAAAGAAGTATCGTAGACCCCCCAAAGTTTGCACATTCAAATTTTGCGATTTGCGACTTAACTACGCATCTGACAAAAGTAAAAATGTGCGAGAAAACGTTATGCGGTACAACGTAGCCAACCCCCTACACTTACCCCTAGCAAAACACCACCGGCTTCGTAGCACCATACAAATAATATCCCCCCCCCCTAACAATAGCAACCACAAGCCACAACACCAATTCACCCCATTCAAATATCCCTCAAACTAGCTTTAACATAATTTTGTTTGCTGTTGGATTTTTTTTGTTTTTCTTTTTCAATTTTCAAACAATTTTTAAGATAATTGCCCCTCCTGCATAAAATATTTAAACCAGCCTACATGGCTAATAGCTTCATTTTGGCAACATATGCGAATCATCCTATTAACAGGAAAATATTTTAACTAATATTTTCTTAGAAAAACTTAAGAAAAGTAAACCGATTGAGCACCCTCTTGCGTAGCTAGCAAGGAAGCTTAAATTTTGTACATATAACACAATTGATAAGAGGTGGAAAGAACAACAAATTACAATTAGGTTTTTCATGCCAGTAGTTTTGTCCAGGTCTATCCATGTCAATTAATGCCTTATTTTCTGTGGTGCAAGTGTTAGATTCTAACTTTAACACGCCATAATACAATGATTGTAGATACCGTGGTTTATTTAAATGGTCACTTGTTACTAAAAGAAAAGAAAGCACATTTTTTGAGTTCCGCATAGATAAAAAAAACATCACGTCTAACGGAAGGACATAAAACCAATTTCGAATTGTAAAGCACTTGTGATTTTCTTTAGCTAAAGGAGAACTGGATTTAAAAGAACGCATAGAGGACCTTTTTAATTCTGAAGTTCGTTTGTCATGTTGGGTTAGGCGTTAGTGTGGCTAAGGAAATTGTTAACAAGAGTTGTTTGAGTCACCACAATACTTGACTTGAGCTCTTTCATGTAAACTACTAGTCCATTTATACCACAAAGTAATTGATTGTAAATTCATCCCCATTGTCATGATGATGAGTTAATTTTCATCAAGTTTAAAAAATGCACCTTAAGCCAATAACAACAAATAAAGAACTTTAATATTTAAGACAAATACAATCATATTTAAAAAAAATCATGCATCCATTTCGTTGTTAATTTCAATCATTCTTTTTCCCCAGCAGTACTTCATCCATGCGTTTAGTCGGTAGAGCATGGCTGCTTTGGGGCAGGAAAGCCTGCAACTGTCGTCTAATTTCCTCCATATTAATGCTGTTGTCCAATATTTGTTCAGTTATGATATTACTGTACCGATTCTCAAAACTACTTTGAGGTTCAATATCCGGCACAGTAGAACGTCTCTTTTCCGGGCTTGAAGTTTGTGTTGTTGTTAATTTGTTTGTAGAACTTTCATCAGCCATCATTTATATAAAACACGTTTACCGTCAACAAAGTCAAGTGAACAACTACTGATGGCTGGAAAAGTGATTGGGAACCTGTGTTGAGGCCTTTGTGAAATATAATTATCATCCTTGTCATTACCAATGTACGCAAGTTTGGGAAAGCTTTCAACAAACTGAATGATAAAAGAAAAACTTTCTGTCATAAATGAGTTAGACATTAGCCACAGTATTATTATATTCATACGATGAAAATTATTGCATGGTAGTTAGTTAATGGCCTGATCTGGTAAGCTGATATAGAAGACTGAAGAGAGGGCGCGGGCGTAATGCATGAAAATTATTGAATAGAATTTTATTTTATGAAATCGTTATTTGGGAATAATATTCAATTGATTCAATGAATTACGAAAAGAATAACACCTGACTTCGCAACCGTTAAAGATTGGTACCGTTATAACGTTTTCACTTAATTGAAACCAAACAAAAAAGCACAAATTAGCTATCTGTTGAAGATATTTGTAGGTGCGGCATGAAGTAGGTAGTTAGAAGGTGGAAAATAAAAAAAGTGCATTCGTTAGTTTTTCGTATATGAAATCGAAATAACTCAATTTGGCTTTATATCAATATTTTTTTAACTGTAAACCAGCGATGTAAGGGTAAGGAAAGAAGTTAGCTGAAGTTAAGATATAAGGTGGCTCCCTGGACTATCTGTTTAAGACATTCACCCAGTTTGTCGAAATATAACTTGCCGTGGTTGCAAGTGGTTTTAAAAAAAAATCATTTTGTCTCTTATTCTGTTGTTAGTAAAAAAAAAAAAAGTTATGTTTTGTAAATTTTTGGTAACCATAATTTTTCATTATGTGTGCAAAATTATATGTGTCGAAAGTTTAGTTTAGTTCGGTTTGGTAAATTTGCCGCAAAAAAATGAAATGCAGTTTGTTACCAATCAATTTAAAAACTACTGATACTGACATGACCATAATTTTTCATTATGTGTGCAAAATTATATGTGTCGAAAGTTTAGTTTAGTTCGGTTTGGTAAATTTGCCGCAAAAAAATGAAATGCAGTTTGTTACCAATCAATTTAAAAACTACTGATACTGACATGGTTTTATAAAAAGAAAAAAAAATATATGTACACACATTATGTAGATGAGCTAAAACAAAAATAATTTTTGCTCTAGGGAAAACCCTTTTAGGCTGTAGCTTAATGTACAGTGAACGTACAAACAAACTGATTGACTTCTTCATAACCGCAGTGTTGTTTTGAATTGGATTAAAATTTCTATTTTCTTTTTGACAAAACTTGTCTTATAGAATTTAAGTAAAAATTATAAAACCAAAACTAAGTAAGAAATAACTTGTTTTTTTTTTTTTGAAAAACTTGCAAACATATTGGGGCGTATTCATAGTCATTTTAGACCTCGGTCTAAGTTAAACATAGTTTTGGTTGAATTTTCGGACGTTGATTCTATTTTTTTAAGTTTATAATTTCAAAATATTTGAAGCTTTTTGTGTAGTATGCCAAGTTAATTATCTTAGAAAAATATAAAACCAACAATTTGTAATTAAAATCGGTCTGTATTCATTGAGCCAAAATTGTCTTAAACTGTAGTTTAGTTAAACCTGGGTCTATCTGCGACTATGAATATGCCCCATTGAGGCGAGTTTTTTCTAGGGAAATATCATCAAACCTTTCCCGGAAAATAGATTTACGATTTCTACTTTTTTCCTTGTAGCCCAGTCAAATTTGACAATAAAATCGCAAAGCGCGATGTAGTTCTGCATTTTTGATATGTCGTTGGGACATGTTAGAGTAGTCTGTAGTAGTGTAGAGGTCTGCTAAGTTTGCAACTTCAATAAACCTGTGCTCGCTGCAATAAAAAATAAATAAATCGGTTGGCACAACGGCTCATGAAGAACCAGGGCCTAGTGACTAACAACTCGCAACCATTCCTGTGTGCGCCTTTCGACAGGAATGGAAGGGACCTACAATTTTATGCCGAATCCGAACGACTAGACAAGAAGCACTTATTCGTGACAAGTGATACTCTTGGAGGATTTGTCAATTCCTCGCAAGAGGCAGTAGCCCTGAAAAAAAACTTTTTAGTTTTTAGGTGGAAGAGGCAGTTGAACGCACTAACCATTACGCTACGGGCTACTACGACCACTAGGAAAAACAAATAAAAGTGTGGAAAAGTTTGACATTTGTCTATTAATTTATTTTGCTGCTAATAAAATTATTTTGGATCTAACAATAATTTATTTTGGAATCGCTAGTGCAGCCGACAGGCCAAAATCAACAAACTGTGGGGTCAAATCAGTTTTCTTTATTTTTTTATTAAAAATTCTTACAAATTGATAGTCATAAAAATCAATATTTTTTTTTTCATTCAAAGTGAGTATCAAATATAAGAAAACTGAGGACTGAAAATTCACGTGGAGAATCAATTATGGTTTCATAATGAATATTCACGTGAATTTGAACCGCATTTATTTTTCATTTCACAAAGAGGTGAGTACTAGGCTTTAAAGATTAGGCCGCACTCGGCGGAACTGCACTGTAGCGGAACTGCGATTCACAATAATTTTTATGAAATTTTATGAAGTAAAGTTGCCGCTTAGTGGGATATAGCTCATACAATTTCATTCAAATAATGTTTTGCAGCGTCGTCGTGATGTGTAGTTCCACTGCAGTTGTGTGCGGTCTAACCATAAAACAAAATCCTGAAATATAGCGTGCTGCGCAGTAATTTTATGCTTCCCATGTTATTTTACTTGAATAATATTTATAAAATATGAAAAGTCATTTATATTTTAGAACGCAACAGCTTACTTTCCCAGTTTCACTTGAGAATATCTGGCCGAATTGAAATCACGTGAAAATCGATAAAATCGAAATGTGGAACAAGAAAATTCGATCAATTTTAACTTCGAAAAAAATGAAATTGATATCGATAAAAGTGAAATAATGAACACCAAATTTGATTTCACATCTATTTCAATTTCATTTCGATAGAAAGTGATTTCTGGAACCTAGCTGTATTTATAAAATAAAGTTTTTATCGATGATAAAACGTTTTATTTTTACTTAAGTTCGTACATTTTACAGTTCGAGTGAAAATGAAATTTCTATATAAAGCATTTATATAAAAGTACTCAGTTCAAGTGAAAATGAAATTTCTATATAAAAGTGACATTTATTTCACAACGATGAAATTCATATTGAGAGCTGAGTACCCAAAATGTGTGAGCGAAATGTGAACCGGTTTAAAATTAATTTAATTTCATGATTTTCATTCCTAACGTACGACCCATGGACGTATAATATGGACTGCGTTGGTTCCTGCTTTACGCACGAGCGGCCGGCGGCGCAAAGCGGAACAATTGTGTAACTCTCGACATTTGACGTTTTGGAAATGACGTTTTGTTATACGTCCAAAATCGTTTTCGTATTCGCAGCGTTGTAAAGAGAACATGTTCTCTTTTAAAGAGATAAGATGGACACCCTACCAAAAAGTCAATATTAATGAAACCTTGGTAGAAAGCAAAAAATACAAATGCGAGCAACACAAATTGCAAGTTGCCCATCTAAGAAAACCAAAGCCCCAGCTCCTCGCCAACCAATGAAACCTTTTATCATCACTCGAGATGACACTCAGAAGGCAGTCTTTGGAATGGGCTATCCCAGTTTACCTGTTATGACTGTTTGAGAGTTCTACCAACAGCGTGTGCATGAGGGTATCTTTCCCAACCAGGAGCAAGTTCAAGAGATGAACAAACAACAGGAACTAGCCCGGACGGCCAATCCAGATGAAAAAGAAGAAGAAGAAAAAGCAGCCAATGAGATTCTTGAGGAGAATGATGACCCTGAGCACTTACAGCGACAGCGTGGTATGCATGAGTACAAGGATGAAGTGCCAATTGCAGCTAGACTTAAAAATGTAATGTTTTTTCTTATTTTAATCTTCATGATATTTAATAAAATTAAAAATATATGTATAACAAAAACAATTTTTAAATGCATGTGCCGTTTATAATGGCAAACACAATACATTAACAGAAATATACGCAGTCAGCTTGTTATGGCTGCTTTAACTGCATCGACAATATCCTCGGGGACATCAAGTGGTTTGTCACTAAGCGTCTTTGTTTCTTTACACATAAGTCTTCACTGCTAACCAAGGCTAAAGTTCCATTGGCCAATTTGTTGAGTATAAGATTTATAGACGCTTTCAGCAAAAGAATCCATGGTTCCTGCTTCAGAATCGGCTAAGAATTATTCTTCTTACTCATCATCTAATTCTGTTTTTACATCGTCTAATTTTTTTTTTTGTTTTTTTTCTTGGTTTTTCTTTGGGTTCGGAATCATTTGTTTTTTTTTTTTTATTAGATCGTTTAGAAAGTTTAGTCTTGGTTATGTTTTCAATTAGATATGCTTTATCGCCAGAAGCCAGGGGTGGAATCGCGTAAGGTGATTTGTGATCATCACATTTGTGACAGTCACAGGTGATAGGATTTGATTTTCCATCTGCGTAAAGTGTTCACCAAAAAATAGTGGAAATTTGGTATCACTTTGGGAGAAAATATTGATTTTCACAAATTTAGCAAGATTTGCCATTTCTCACAAGTCGGTTTGAAGATTTTCTTTACTGTGGTCACCAAATTTATTGAAAAGTGTTGGAATTGAACAATGTTAGTGAATACTTACTTACTTTTACTTTTGATGGCGCTCACAGCCCAGGATGGGCTTCGGCCTCAACTAACAAGCCCCTCCAGCCAGCTCTGTCCCTAGCTAGCCGCTTCCAGTTGCGCACACCGAGTGCTTTGATGTCGTCATTCACTTGATTGCGCCACCTGTTACGGGTTCTTCCTCTGCTGCGTACCCCATCGGGGTTGGATTCGAAGACTCGTCGGGCAGGTGCGTTGCTGTCCATACGCTCCACGTGCCCCAGCCATCTCAGCCGCTGTATTTTCAGCTTTTTGACCAGGTCAACGTCGCTGTATAGCCCGTATAGCTCGTCGTTGAATCTTCTCCTCCATACTCCTTCGATACACACCGGACCGAAAATCACACGAAGAATCTTCCTCTCAAAGCACCCTAGCAGATTTTTATCCGAATCTTTCAGTGTCCATGCTTCTGACCCATAAAGCAGGACCGGGATGATTAGGGTTTTGTATAAAGTCTCCTTGGTTCTCTGAGAGAGGGCCTTACTACTTAAATGCCTTCTTAGACCGAAGAAACAGCGGTTGGCAAGAGTAATTCTTCGCTTGATCTCTGCACTGATGTCATTCTGCGATGTAATAGTGGAGCCCAGGTAGACAAAGTCCTTGACAAATTCGAAGTTATATCTGTCCATCGTGATATTTTGCCCGAGTCGACGATGTTGAGATTCCTCTCTCGATGACAGCATATATTTCGTCATGTCCTCATTAACCGCCAGTCCCATTCTAGCCGCCTCCGATTCAATGCTCGCAAATGCCCCTGCCACAGCTCGCTTCGTTCTGCCGACAATGTCTATGTCATCCGCATACGCAAGCAATTGAACGGACTTTTGATAGATTGTACCGCTGGTGTTGACATGTGCGTTGCGTACAATGGCTTCAAGAACGATGTTGAATAGGTTGCATGATAACGCGTCGCCTTGCCTCAATCCTTTCTGAACATCAAAGGAATCGGTGGTGTTCTTACCAATTTTGACGGAGCAGCGAGATTTCTCCATCGTCATCCTGCACAAGCGGACGAGTTTGGCAGGGATGCCGAGACTCGACATGGCTCTGTATAATTCGTCCCTTTTCACGCTATCATACGCGACTTTAAAATCGATAAAAAGGTGGTGTGTATCGATCTGGAATTCCCGGGATTTTTCTAAAATCTGTCGGAGTGTGAACATTTGATCGACGGTTGACTTGCCTGGCCTAAAACCGCACTGATAAGGGCTGATCAGATCGTTGACAAAAGGTTTTAAGCGGTCACACAGGATGGCCGACAAGATTTTATAAGCGACGTTTAGGAGACTAATTCCTCTGTAGTTGGTACATTTCAGAACATCTCCCTTTTTATGGATGGGGCACACTATACCGAGGTTCCATTCATCGGGCATACTTTCCTCCGACCAAATTTTGCAGATGAGCTGGTGTATGCTCCTAGCCAATTCATCTCCCGCTGATTTAAATAGTTCGGCTTGTAAGCCATCCGCACCTGCAGCCTTGTACGACTTAAGTTTGGATATCGCCAGCCGAACTTCGGTTAGGTCCGGTGGACGGAACTCTTGACCATCATCGTCCATGTTGAATGGAGCGTTCTGCCTATTAGCGGCATCTTGGCTGTCTTCGCCATTAAGCAGTCTAGAGAAGTGTTCTTTCCAGATCCTCAGCACTGACTGTGTGTCTACTACCATATTCCCACTCTCATCTCGGCAGGCTTTCGTTCTAGCCTTGAATCCTTGGGTGGATCGCTTCACCCTCTGATAAAATTTTCGAACATCTCCCCTACCGCTACAGCCCACAATAGACTCTACCGCCCGCTTCTCGTGCTCTCTCTTTTTCCTCCTGAGAAGTCGGCGTTCCTCTTTTCGTTTCAGCCCGTAGAGCTCCCGGGCCACTCTCTCAGCAGCTCTTGTTCGAGTCTGCAGCATTGCCTGGTAGGCCTCGTCCTTAGCTGCATGCGCTAGCCGGCACTCTTCATCGAACCAGGGGTTTCGTTGTATTCGCCTAGTGAAACCCAGCACATCAGAGGCGGCACTTCTGATGGCTTATTGACAGTGTTCCCACTGGTCCTCTGCACTTGATGCTGGTGGCGGACCTCCTGAGAGATTAAGAGTTACGTGGTCTGCAAAAGTTCTGGCAGTCTCTTGCGATTTAAGCTTCTCGACATCGAATCTTTTCAAAGCATCTGCTCTGCGTTGTTGCAACATGGATATCCGCATACGTAGTCTGGCTACCACCAGGTAGTGATCCGAGTCAATGTTGGCCCCTCGGAACGTTCGGACGTCCAAGATACTGGAAGCATGTCTCGCGTCTATCGCAACGTGGTCGATTTGGTTGACGGTTACTTGATCACGCGACCGCCAAGTCCCCTTGTGTATATTGAGGTGTGGGAAGTAGGTGCTTGAGATGATGACATTTCGCCCCGCCGCAAAGTCTGCCAGCCTGTGTCCGTTGCCGGAAGTTTCGTCGTGTAGGCTGTGTCCTCCGACTATCGAACCAAAGATGCCCTCCTTTCCGAATCTTGCGTTGAAGTCACCAAGAATGATCTTCACGTCGTACTTCGGGCACATATCATACGTTGTCTCCAAGAGATCGTAGAATGCTTCTTTGGTTGAGTCGTCTCTCCTTTCATGGGGGGCGTGAACACAAATCAGCGAAATGTTCTTAAATTTGCCTTTGATGCGGATTGTGACCAGGCGCTCGCTTACATTTCGGAAGCCCAAGACTTCTTGCCTAAGTCTTCCCCTTATCACAAAACCACAACCAAAGAGCCGCTGACCCTGTTCCTTCAAGCACCCGCCGTAGTAGATGTCACACGTTTTCAGTCTCCGTACGCCCTCTCCATCCCATCGCACTTCCTGGATGGCTGTTACGTCAGCCTTTAGCCTGTCCAGGTTCTCCACTAATTGTTCGGCTGCACGTGTTCTGTATAAAGACAGGACGTTCCACGTGCAGATCCGAATTTCATTGTCCTTGTTTCGTTTGCTGGGGTCGTCAACTTTGAAATCATCCATATCCGAGGCTTGTTGTTGTTTCGGAACAACTTTTTTTTACGTGGTAGGGAAGTTACCCCGACGCACAACCCCCGACCCGGAGGACCAGACCCTTCGTATAACTCCAAGGGTAGGGAGCCGGATAAACCGCTCCTTATAGGCCTGAGCTACAAATATGTCGTAGAAGCCCATGTAAGGTGTTCAGTAGTTCAACCTAACTGGAACTGTAGACGCCACCGTTGATTCCATCTAGAGAATTCGTCCACTGCCGCCTCGATGAAAGGAGAAGTGCCTTAGTGGGAACACTCCTCCCCCCCCTCTCTCGTTGGCTGTCCCCAACTGCTTTCCACGGGGATTTAAACCCCGTCTCCAGCTGAGGTACTAGACACCCGATGTTCACCACGTGGAGGTGAGAGTAGGAGTTGGTAGACAGAGGTGGGTTTTGAGAAAAACCTGTGGACGCTTGTGTCCTCTTGAATGCACATAACTACCCTTTTGAACATCAATGTTAGTGAATAGTTGCAAGTTAATTAAACAAAATTGTGAGGTGGTTAGATTGTAAATATTGAAATATAAAAATATAAATGTGTTTCGAGTTCAAGTGATTAAAAGAAACCGTCGTGGATTTTTTTCTCTGCAGATTTAAAGAAACCCGCGCTTCGAGTTCCCTGTATCCATTATTGAAAATTAGTTTTTTTCTGGAATAAAATCACAATTGTTTGTATTAATTTTGGCAACTTTTCAATGAAATCAATTCATTTTAATACTTAATAGAAAGACGTTACCATTTAACGCACTTTTTAATAGATTTTTTAGGAGATATGATCCTCATTGGACATAATATATAATAAAACTATTCGTACGTACATACTCGTATGTATGTTAGTAATATGCACATAACGTTTTTTTCATGTCAAATTGTATTTGAATGCCCTGTTAGAAATAAAAAAAACTAGTTGATATTCATTGAATATAAATTTATTTAAAATATAAGATACTTTCACTTGAAAATTCAGAAAATATAGCATACATTTATAGTTTAACATGAAAGTGATAGCTAAATAGCTGTCACCAAAAATAGTCACACAAATGTGATTATCACTGGTGACAGTCACCTTACGCAGACGGAATGTGTCGATAATGACTATCACTTATCACTTATCACCTTAGCCGATTCCACCCCAGAATACGTGATGTTTTGCGTTTGCGGAGCGTTTGGAGTCTAAAATAAAAATAGAAAAATTTAATTAGGTATGGTACTGAAATAACATTGTATCGTCTTATATAATTTACATTTAATTTTTCCCACTAAAATTGGTAAGCAAAAGTCTAAGACATTTTGACGGAAATTATATTTAGCCCAGTCAAATTCAACAATAAATTCGCAAAGTGCGATGTAGTTCTGCATTTTTGATATGTTGTTGGGGCATGTCAGAGCAGGGTTCCTTTACTCTGAATTTCTGTGATTTTTAGTCCCAAGTTCTGACAATTTCATTTTTTTATATGAACTTGACAGGACTTCGGACTCAAAATCACAGAAAATCACATAAACTCAAAGTAAAGGAACAGACCAATTCATAAGCTAGTAGGTGACTTAAGGCTCTCCCAAACCAATGCGAAACATTCTTTGCGGCGAAGAAACATTCGCATGTCAAAATTTATTTACATGGTGATATATGAGAGTGCCCACACCAACGCGGCGGAGAAACATATGAATTAATTTTGACTGACGAATGTTTCTTCGCCGCAACGAATGTTTCGCATTGGTTTGGAAGAGCCTTTATGAATTGCAAAATATTTAATTCACAAGCTCTTTTTTTATTTTTGAATTAAAAAATATATAATTCACAAGTCCTTTCTGATTTGTGATTTGAAAAATATTCAATTCAGAAGCTCTTTCTGATTTGTGAATTGAAAAATATTTAATTCACAAGCTCTTTCTGATTTGTGAATTGAAAAATATTCAATTCACAAGCTTTTTCTGATTTGTGAATTAAAAAATTTTTAATTCACAAGCCATTTGTGATTTGTGAATTGAAAAATATTCAATTCACAAGCTCTTTCTGATTTGTGAATTGAAAAATATTTAATTCACAAGTTCTTTCTGATTTGTGAATTGAAAAGTATTTAATTCACAAGCTTTTTCTGATTTGTGAATTGTGATTTAAAGTATATTATTCACAAGCTTTTATATGGTACCTAAATCAACCGCGTGTGCCAAATAAAGGGCCTTATTTTTGAATTTGTCAAATAAAAACAACTTTTCGAAATATAATTTAAATACAACGATATATAGGTATTATTAGAAGGGTTGCAAGAACTTAATATCTTTTTTAGATTAAGCCCTCGTTTAAATCGCGATTCAGTAGTTGATTTGTGAATTCAAAAATATATAATTCACAAATCAGAAAGAGCTTTTGACTTAAATATCTTTCAATTCACAAATCAGAAAGGGCTTGTGAATTAAATATTTATCAATTCACAAATCACGAAGAGCTTGTGAGTTAAATATTTTTCAATTCACAAATCAGAAAGAGCTTGTGAATTGAATATTTTTCAATTCACAAATCACAAAGAGTTTGTGAATTTAATATTTTTCAGTTCACAAATCAGAAAGGGCTTGTGAAGTAAATATTTTTCAATTCACAAGTCCACGACTGAATTAAGAATTAAACGAGGGCTTAAGCTGAAAAAAGGCTTAAGCTTTTGTGTTATTGTTAGAGTAGTCTGTAGCTAAGTTTGCAACTTCGAAAAACCTGTGCTCGTTACAGGAAAAATGCAACAGTGAAAAAAAACGATAAAATCACCCCATTTTTCCTACATTTTCCTTTTACCTTGCAACTTAGGAAAAAATCATCCAGTATAAACTTGTTTTTTATAAAATTTTCTACAAGAACACATTAGTTTTAAATTCATGCATTTTATATTTGTTGTTGCTATCTAACCAAGAATTAAAAAAAAAATCTAGAAAACTAAGTAATTTTGAAGCACTCAAAAATTGTCCATTTCAGAACAGAGTTGAATAAAATTATAGAACTTGATTAAATAACATTACAAACAAAATTAACTACCATAGTGCGAACAAAATTATTTTCGGGCTAATTAATAAGGATTAAAATTTATTTGAATCATACAAAGGTATGAGATGTTGTTTATTCCTCTGGTCAAAACCTGGAAGTAAGTATCATCATACTTTTTGTATGATTTGTTTTTCAAATGTTATAACACTTAGAAAATTGGGAAACCATTTTACCACCTGTATGGTAAAAAAATTTTCCTTCGACAATTTGGGTTAAATATTGACGAATTCGAGTTTTATTTAAGTTTGTCTAAAAACGTCGATTATATCATTTTTTTAAAAACACCTTATTACCGTTATTGATTTACATACGTCATCTTTTAATTATTAAAATGACTAAGGAAATACTTTTTTGCACTCACTATATGACAAATAGGTTTTTTCCGCAAATTGAATTCATGTGTATTTTGAGTGAAAGAAAAAAAGGCACTATATTAGTGACAGCATTGTGTATCCGGAAACTTTAAAATTAAAACAAATTGAATTATCCAGACATCAAAAAAAGTCTATTTTTGAAAACTTGGTTCGTGAGAGAACACAAAAAACTTTATTTGGAAAGCATATATAAACTTTATGTTAATAATATAGTAGAAATTGCGGTTAGCCTTATTGAGCACAGTTTTGTATACCTACAGTCACAAAATTATAATTCTTTAAACTATGCGAAGCAACGCGAACACGGGATGGCTAGTTTATGACAAAAATGTGACAATAACCCATGTTGTTATGAAGAAAACTTCAGAAATATCTTGCACTAGTGCAGACAGACCACGTACTGAACCAATTGAATCTGTAAGTGCCGTGGTAAATTGTAATCCTGATCCAAAAATTTGGTTTATTGAATTGAAACTTCTTTGGGCGCGTTGAGAGTAAAATTTCAAGGTTGAATTTTTGTGAAACGAAAAAATGTCCGGCACATGTGCAACGCTGAGATCATTGATTAGCTAAGTGGTGGTAGGTAGAGTAAAAGTAAAAATTTTTATTGATAGGCTAATATATTTTATAGTGCAATAAGTTTGGATTTTTTGATAATCTATATTATTGTAGCAGATAAAAGGGAAAATGTCCTTTTATGTCTTTTTTCTAATTCCGTTAATTAGAATGCTAGAGTTTTGAAATTTTTTTGGTGAATAGATAATAAAATTCTAAGAATGTTACTAGTTTAAGATTTTTATCTTTCTCCTACTGCAAAACTCATAAAACCAAATTAAAGTTGTCATATACAAATATTTGATTTTGCAGAAATTTTGAGTGTAGGCATTTTTGAAAATAGTCGGAAAACCTACTGATATAAACTGATTCATATCTTTTAAATTTTCACCTTTTTTTACTCAAAATTTTCACCATTATTCTTTTAATTTTCAAGTTTACAACCCGAACCCATCGATCATTTTGATATAGAAAACATAGCTGCGTCTTACGCATATAAGCTTAATATCCCTATATATCGAGATTTTTAGATAGCCAAAGAAGTTTCACTTCTGCCACGAGAACTGAGTTACACGCGCTCTTTTTTGTTCAAGACATTTTACTACCCTTGATCTCAAAAACGGGAACTGGCTAAAGGAAATATTGTTAAACTAAAATATAAACCCAGGTTGAAACACTTAGAAACTGTTTTTCCTCTATTCAAAGTCAATGCTAATTTACAATTACTGCTAGAAGACTTTCAGTAACCGCATTGTGTTGTCTGACCCGGGGTTTAGACAAGCGATTAGAACTAGTAGCGTTTATGTGTGTTAGTACATCAGAACAGGAGAGAGCCAACTAGTAGCCCAAATAGTATAATATTTTTGCCTGCGAGTAGCCTGCCAGTTATCCTACTAGTGTAGTGTATTTTTTTCATGTATTTGTTTTGATTCCATAGTTTCCATAATTTGTATATTTTTCTGTATGAAATATTTTTAAGAAGTAGTCACACATACATCCATAAAACTAACACTATGATACAAATGCTACTAGTTCTACTCGCTTGTCTAAACCCCGGGTGAGCCTCAACGGTTCTATTTTTTCTTTAAACTCAGACATGTTAGGTATACTAGTATCAGTATTCGCTTTGCTTAATCAAAACTTACCTCTGTTCCAGTAACGCCAAGAGCTTCTTCTAAATTCGGTGTCATCCTGAATGGAACCTTCTCGGGCACTCGCAATGTTTTTCCCTTCTCAAAACAAACATTATAATCTATTTGCACAATTTTACCCGTAGTCAACTTAACCAGCACATTATCCAAATGCCGATCACCAAGTCCAACGACTTATCCAATCACCGACGTCACAGCCACTGAAAGAGAATATTGCTGAATAGAAGCACGCAAGGGTGGCACAATTATCACTGTGACACCACAACTCCTTAGCAAGCAAATCACGAGGAGTTTGGAGAGTTCATCTAACACCTGTCTTAAAGTAGCCAAAGGCCAAGTCTTGCGATTATCGGTGACTTTTATGTTTTTCTCCGCCAGCAAAGGACTTAGCTTGCTGTAAAATATTTCCGAGGGTCTTAACAAGGCCATTGCATTGGCGAGCACCGGACTGCGCTGTTGGAATACAGTATATAATAATTGTTTGAGCTTCTGCTGTGATTCATTGACTTTGGCCAAATTCAAAGGCTTGTTCAGCTCTTCGATGGTATTCTCGATGATGTTCGAGTATTTTTCTGGAAATTTCTCTCATAGTTTGTTTCTGTTGGCTTCGAGGTTACGGCAAATAGCTTTTTGAGATCATCTGCAATGTGTGTCATAAGGATAGTATGTTTTGCATTTAAATTTGAATAGTTCTGCATTATATACTTAAAAAACAAATATAAATAAAATATATTATAAGGACGAAAATATTTTCGAAAATTGAAAAAAAAAAATGGCAACTAAATGTCAGACGTCAAAATAATAACAGAGTATCATAACAGATTGCCTTAGCTTCTTTGGCTAAATATGGTTGTTATGACAAGTGGCAATGGATGGCTTTCGTAAAGTAGTATTTTTTTTGCTGCTTTGCACCAATAGGCCAACAAGCGGTGACCTATTTTCCATGGGGTTTTTGTATGGAAACCACAATGGGCTAGCAGTCCATTTTTAATACGTCAATGGTACGACCACTATGAAAAAATAATAAAAGTGTGTAAAAGTGCGATATTTGTCAATAAATAAAAGTTGTTGTAATAATTGAATAAAAAAGCCTACAAAATTGTTTAAGGTCTTATGATCGTTCATTTTTGAATATTAAATGTTACCGACAAGCCAAAAACCAAACTATGGCATTAAAATAGTCTTCTCAAGCGTTTCAAGATTCTGTCAAACTATCAGATAAATCAAATTATTTTTTTTTTTTTCATTTAAGGTGAGTATTAAAAGTTTTTAAACTGAGGACTGAAAATTCACGTGGAAAATTTATTATGGTTTCACAATGTATATTCGCGTGAGTTTCAATCCGCTTTTATTTTTCATTTCACACAGAGGTGAGTACTAGGCTAATGTAGGTACAACAGTTTACTCTAATTCTTTTCTCTAATTCTTAGAGAAAAACTCGAAAAACAATATTAGACCAAATTAAACTTTAAAAAAACGGTATGTGTCACGGTGTTTATGGTCGAACTCCTCCGAAGCTCAACCGATTTTTATGAATTTTTGTGTCTATATTTGATAGGAATGCGAATAGTTATCGTAAAGTATAATTCATACCTACCACTAGGTGCATTTTTTTTTGTATTATTTGTTTGATGAAATATTTTTTTTATTTGGCGTTAAAAAATACGTATAGCCTCAAATTTCCATCCTTCTACCCATCCCTCATTATTTTACGTCGATTTAAGTGTTTTTGTATATGAACAACATTCAAATAATTTAACAAACAGAACCAGGCGCGAACGCAGGGGGGGCTGGGGGGATTTTTCTTCAACATTTGTTACTTAGTGAATAGCAACTGCAACCGCCTGGGCTCTTTTCCAAAACGTTGTAAAAGTTTGTTTGTTCTATTTCGATGAATGTACTTGTACATCATGCACAACGAATCAAGTTGTTTCTCGGTCATTGTGGATCGAAGCCAAGTTTTAACTGTGCTGAACCATCGCTCAGCGGTGCAATGTGCAAGTAGCTGCTGGAATTTAGAGCCCTATACAAAGAGCTTTTTTTTTTTTTAAACTTTGCGCGCACAAAAGGGATTATTATTACCCTTAAAATATTTACACACAGTGCGAGTGTTCAGGAAATTGGAAAGGGTTAAAAAGGAGATACCGATGAACATTTGTTTTGAATGTCTGAATACTGTAATAAGAGGGAAACACAGAGCCAGGTAAAGTATTCCACATTCTTGTGGTTCGACTAAAGAAAGAATCTCTATACTTAACCGAAGTCCGAAGTTGGGCTCGAGGGTAAACTGATGGGCATTCCTAGAAGCGCGAGTATTACGGTTGAATTGTTTAAGGGGAGGAATGCAACTGGCTATTTCACTAGAACACTGTTTATAAAAATAACGGTAAAATAGGGAAAGACATGAAACATTACGGCGGTGTTCGAGAGATGTAATTGTTTCCGTTATAGATCCTCCACCTATCATTTTTAAAGCTCTCTTTTGTATTCTGTCCAACAAGCTTAAGTGCGTTTTTGGAGCTCCTGCCCAGACATGAGGATTGTACTCAAGTTTTGGACGAATAAAGGCTTTGTAGATCTTAGCCAGATCAGAAGGGGAAAAAAATTTCTTGCATCTGCGGAGAAAACCTAAACACTTAGCAGCGTTTTTGGCGACATCAAATATGTGGTCATTCCACAAAAGGTGGTCTGTGACACACATACCGAGAACTGAGAGCTGTTTGGTTTCCTCGATGCAAGTGCCGTTCATTGATAGTGGCATTGGGAGTGGGTTTCGCTTTAAAGACAGGAGACAGCATTGAGTTTTAGAAGCATTAAATTCTACTCGGTTTTTAATTCCCCATTGAACGATGCTGTTTAGATCAGAATTTAATGAGCTTATCATACGCTGCCGTTCAAGTTCCACATCCGAAGGACATGGATGTGAATCTGTAAACGAATATGAAAAGCTGAGCGTACTGTCGTCAGCGAAACAGTTTAATGGATTAGAAGTTTCAGACAAAAGATCATTTATAAAAATAAGGAAGAGAGTCGGAGACAAAACGGAGCCCTGGGGCACACCAGCATTTATTTTGTGGATTTCAGACTTGAAACCGTCCAATACAACTTGTATTGAACGGTCCGAAAGGTAATTTCTAATCCAATGAAGAAGAGATTCATCAAAACCAAATGCGCGCATTTTCGATAAAAGAGCTTGTTGCCAAACTCTATCAAACGCTTTTGAAATATCAAGTGCAATAATCTTACTTTCTCCAAAACGATGTAAAGATTTGTTCCACTGTTCGGTGAGATATACCATCAAATCACCAGTGGACCTATTGCTACGAAAGCCGTACTGCCGGTCATTAAGAAGCTTTCGTTCCTCGAGATATTTCTTGAGCTGAAAATTAATCAGCGTTTCCATGACCTTGGAAAGAAGGGACGTAAGTGCAATTGGTCGATAATTTGAGGGTGAAGAAGATACGCCTTTTTTAGGGACAGGCTGGACAAATGCTGTTTTCCATCCACTCGGAAAGAGACCAGTAGAGTAGGACAGATGGAAAAGCTTACGCAGTGGTTTTGCCAGCGTTGAAGAACACCTCTTCAGAACGATGGGAGGGATATTATCCGGGCCAGCGGATTTGTGTACGTCGAGATCTTTTAGAACTCTAGCAACTGCACGAGTGCGAAAGAAGATTTGTCCCATAAAATCATTTACGCTCTCAAGTACAGGAGGAGCCATAACACTTTCTGGCAACGTCGAATTAACAGCAAACTGTGCTGCAAGCAAATTGGCTTTATTTAACGAGCTGACAAAAGGGGTGTTATTGAAGACGAGCTTTGGAACAGAGGACGAGGTGGTGTTTCGTATGTTTTTTACAAATGACAAAAAATTTGTACTACCTTTGCGACATTGTAGAATTTTTTGCCGTAATTTTTGATCATGTAAAAATTTGGTTCGTCGAATATGAACGTTGCAGGTCTTTCTAGCTTGTTGAAACTTTTTCCGGTTTTCCTCAGTAGGGTTGGCTTTATAACAACGGAAGCTTACTTCTCTAACCCTAATAACCTCCTTACAGCTCGAATCAAACCATGAGTTTTCTTTGGGTTTGATAGATTTCACCCTATTCGGGATAAAATTTCTCATTTCACAAAGAATTAAGTTTGTAACCATATCTGCACTGGAATCTACGTCACTATCGAGGAAGCATAGTGACCAGTTAAAGTTCCTGATGAAAACATTGAGACCGTCCCAGTTGGCTTTCTCGTACTGCCAAACGGTTCTCTTGGGAGTTTTTTCTTTAACTGTGTTTTGGTGGCACGAGAAATTCGCAGATATGACACAATGGTCTGATGTGCCTAGAGGTGATAATACACTAATGGTGTATTTACCAGGGTCGGAGGTAAGAAACAAATCTAGAGTGTTGGCGGATTGACCTGTAACATCAGGGATCCGAGTAGGCTCGTCAACAAGCTGAGTCAGGTGGTTTAACTCAGCAAAAATCTCGACATACCTTCCTTCGGGTGTTGTCTGGCCTGAATAGCGCAACCACGTAGAATTGTGTACATTGAAATCGCCCGTTACAACGATTTCACTGTGCGGATAATGGGAAACAATTCTCTGGATAGAGTCAGATAGCGCATCGAATTCGTTGGAAGTCGAATTGCCGTCTAAACTTGGGCTGCGGTAAATAAAACATGTATGAATAAAGCGCTTATGGATGTTGAACTTGAACCACATGAAGTTAAAATTTATATTTATACATTGGCCATATTGTGGTTGGAGCTGATAAGCTGAAAAAATCGATGGATAAAACTCCTCTACACTGTTCAATAAGTTAGAAATGTTTGAACAATCATTTGCATTAGTCTGCATTTTGTTAAAACTGTACCACATCTGGGATATTTCTCCATTATTTTCTGTAGGATTATATCGAATTCTGGAGAATCCATAATTTGCAAATTTTTTGGTGATAGCTTCATGCAGCTTCATTTTCTTCTGAAAAGCGTTCTGTAAGCGAAATTATCAGGGAATCAACCATGGACTCTGACAAAAAAAAAGTACATTTAAACAGTAGTTTTTGTGAAAATTTCCTAGTTAATAATAAAAATAGAACTAGTATATTGTTCGGCCAGAGCCAGAGGGGGGCAAGTGCCCCCCCTTGCCGCCCCCCTGCGGGCGCCTATGAAAATATACATGTTTTGTGTAAAAGGTTGGTCAAATACAAAAAGAACAAATATGTACATTATTATCGGCATACCGATTTTCATCATCAAGTACAACAATTTGGTCTTTTTGTGTGTGTATTAGGCCTAGTTCACACGAGATTACACCGCACATTTTTTTAGCTGTAAACATCCGAACAAATGAGCAGTGGGGCATACATTTCCATAGAACTGTTCAGATGATAATTTTTCTGCTAAAAACATGTATTTCGGATGTGTACACATTGAAAGTGTGCGGTGTAATCTCATGTGAACTAGGCCTAGCCTAAAACACAGACAAATTGACCAAAGTGTTGTACTTGCTGATGAAAAACAAACAATGCCAGCACGAACAGTCCATTTTTTTTTTTTTTATTAAGATCAAACGGATATACAGGGTGTCCCATTAACAATGGTCCAAACTGAAATTGGTGATAGGCCAGGTGATGAACTATCAGAATTTGGTAACTTTTCCATACCGAATCATAGCGGTTCTTGAGTAACGGCTATATTTTGAAATTTGAAAAAAATCTAACTTTGAACCAGTTTTTTGCTCACCCTGTCCATAATTGATTTTTGTTTTTTACAAATTTGGCATTAAAAAATTCACTTATAGTTTCACTAACTTTACTGAGTAAAATATTTTTGATTGGCATCACCATTTGCCTACAAATCATTAGTTAATATTGAACTTTTCCAAAATTAATTTTTGACCTCAATCTTCTGATGAGCCCCCTGAATAAAATTCGTATGGCTCAATACAAGTTTTATATTTCAAAAATTGCCTACTTTTCTGCAGTTTCAAAAAAGGTATTAAACTTGCCAAAGCTATTTTTAAATAGACAGTTATAACCGTTTGAACCCAATAAAACAGGTTCAAAATCAAACAAAAATGAAACATTTTTGTTCAAATATTTCGATAAAATTAGATTTTCACTTCAAATATAACTCCGAAAGAGCTGAATTTTGGTGGAGATCTTCGTTTTGATGTCTTAAATAAATACCTTTAATTTGGACAAGGACCTTCTATTTTCTGTGGTGAAAGCGTATAAATCCAGTATTTTTGAAAATTTTTCGAAACCCATCGGCTTTTTTAAGAAGTGTCTTTGGAAAACTTGTAGCTTATAGCATTCTAAAAAAAACCATTAGGATACATTTTTCCGTTAGACCAATAAATTTTGAGACAAATGTGCGCAAATGCAACGGTGTAGAAAATACCACATCAAAGTATGAAAACACATTTTGTCCCCGTTTTCTCAAAATCTCTTGCTCCAACGAAAAAAGGAGTTTATCTTTTTTGTGTAGAATTTTATAAGCTACATGTTTTCCAAAGACACTTCTTAAAAAACCTGATGGTTTTCGTAAAATTTTCAAATATATAGGATTTATACTCTTTCACCACAGAAAATTAAAAGTCCTTGTCAAAATTTAATGTTTTTATTTAAGAAATGCGTATGACATCAAAACGAAGATCTCCACCAAAATTCAGCTCTTTCGGAGTTATATTTGAAGTGAAAATCTAATTTTATCGAAATATTTGAACAAAAATGTTTCATTTTTGTTTGATTTTGAACCTGTTTTATTGGGTTCAAACGGTTATAACTGTCTATTTAAAAATAGCTTTGGCAAGTTTAATACCTTTTTTGAAACTGCAGAAAAGTAGGCAATTTTTGAAATATAAAACTTGTATTGAGCCATACGAATTTTATTCAGGGGGCTCATCAGAAGATTGAGGTCAAAAATTAATTTTGGAAAAGTTCAATATTAACTAATGATTTGTAGGCAAATGGTGATGCCAATCAAAAATATTTTACTCAGTAAAGTTAGTGAAACTATAAGTGAATTTTTTAATGCCAAATTTGTAAAAAACAAAAATCAATTATGGACAGGGTGAGCAAAAAACTGGTTCAAAGTTAGATTTTTTTTAAATTTCAAAAAATAGCCGTTACTCGAGAACCGCTATGATTCGGTATGGAAAAGTTACCAAATTCTGATAGTTCATCACCTGGCCTATCACCAATTTCAGTTTGGACCATTGTTAATGGGACACCCTGTATATGACAGGTGACAGAATTAGGAAGATCGCCGCCTGGGTGTCCAAACGACCCGAGGAAATACGCCATGAAATGTTTGGTTGCCCCGATATATGGCAGATCAACGTTTTGCCGGGTTTTAAAATAAAAAGTACGGTTCCATAATTTAAGGACTTAATTTTATTTTCATGTTTATTAATTTTGAGTTGCAACTTAAGTATTTCACCCAAAAACTGATTTAATAAAAATACAACCAAAAACACCATAAACAAATGCATTGACATCACAAATAAACACATATTTTTATAATAATTCGACAAAACCACTACAAAGAAGAAATTCAGAGAAGCCCGATGTTTAGTTATTTTTTCATAAAAATAAATCGAATGTGTTAAATTATAAACACACAAAGATATTATTATTAATGTAGCTGAACCAGATATAAATAATATCCTTCGGCAAATGTGGACTACATCGATTTCCAGCTCATCAAGTGTATCCATAAGAGAGGCGTAAACGTTAAGCCTTTTCGCCATATAGTAGGATCCAAATAAAATTGGTGCGAAAATAGCTAAAGATGTTATAACTCCAAGTATCTTCACAACAAACGCACTCACAAAGGCTAGTGCAGTATCTACAATAAGAGGCTTTGCATATGTCAAAATGTTCCTATGGAGTAAAACTGCATTAACATAGGAATATATTGTGACATGCAATAAGGTAATTCCGAAATATGGATATGATATTTTAAATGACCCGTTAGCTCTCTTGTAAGGAAACATGCCACTCAATCGCAGAATAAAAATACAGATGCCAAATGCAGTTTCAATTTCCTGAGGATTGCTGAATTGTCTCCATGCCTTGGAAATTTTTGTAAAAGTGTCCAAAAACATATCACTTACTTTTTTTGACGAAAGCTGTAATTGAATGACTGGCAATTTAAGCTAACATAACGCTTTTATGGCAAAAATATAATCTACTTACTACAATTTAAACATAAAACAATTTAATAAAAGACTCTATGGTATAATGGGCGTTTTATATCATGATATGTAAGGTGTATTCATATGGGAAATGGGAGGTAGTTGGACGTTTGACATAGCTTTGCAATTTGTTAGGAATTGTGAAAAGGGATCAAATAATTAATTGAGAATGGAAAAAGAATATTATGAGATGATGGATAAGCATGACTATCGGACATTTTTTTCGAGACTAACAACAAATAATGCATACCTTAAAATCACTTACTCGGTTTTCCATTTCAGTTAATTAATTGGCTGTAATTAAAAATATAACAAATAAATTTAGGTAATATATCGGTGGCCACATGGAAAAACAACATTAGTCACTTTTTGTAGTTTTTCAGGAGAGAAGTTTGAATATTTGCTTTGCGTTCGCAAAAAAAGTAACAAACATATTGAAAAAGTAATAATGCAGAAATAAGCAAGATATTGATAAAAATTATTCACTATTAAAAAATATTAACTTTTTTTTTTTATTTATATGTTATTTTGCAAAAACCAAGACTGATGCTGTTTTTCCTTATGCAATTTTGTAAATATTTCGGTGTTGAGTCAACGTATGTCTTTTTTCCATACTGGAGTTTAATGAATTATTTTGTTTAAGTTAACTTATGTTGCTTTTCCAAGTCAGAAATGTAGTGTACAATCGATCTAAGTTGATTTATGTGCACTTTTTTCAAGACATATTGTTGATTAATCCGAATCGCAAGAAGAATACAAAAAATACTAACGTTCAATGAAAAGACTGAATGACACAGCTTCACAGCTTCATAACTAGTAAAAGTAAAAATTACAACAACTAATGTAAATAATAATTTAAGAAATTCACAGTTATATAAATTCGTTTGTTTAAATAGTAAATTTAAGTAAAATACATTTATTTTTATTCATCGTCTTTTCTACATCGCTATCATATACACTGCGCATGAGGTTAGAAACAGTCATTTTTGAAAAATTAATATCAAACGCGAAAGAGATCGAAATTAGAGGAACTGCTAAATTATATAATTTGTGTGACCTTTTATCGTTAAAATATGTAACTTTTAGTGGGCTGTAGCCTGTAGGTCACCTACAGCCACCTACAGCCAACTAAAAGTTACATACATATGTATATCTTTAGAGGAACTGCAAAATGTGCCACAACGGCAGTTAAATGAATAGATGTTTTTTAAGTAATTTTATCGTTTCATAAGGTTAGAAACACACACAAAAATTAAATAAAAACAATGTTTTTAATGTTTTTTTTTCTTTAATTTTAATAGACTAAAGTGTATGCTAATAATGTGTGCTACTGCCAGATTTCAAAATAACTTCAAAAATTCGATTTTTAAGGGAGTTATACAGTGATTCCAAATAGTCAAGTGAAATTTCACTAAAGCGAAACTTAATGGCGTGAAGCAGTCCTCGTGATCCTTCCCTTCTTTGTATACTTTTCGTTTATAATTCCGAGCCAAGCACATTCTGCTTGATTTACTTTATTCGGTCAATTCAAATTCTGTATTCGAAAAAATGCAATGGAAATAACTGAAGTATAACAATGTCGACGTGTTGGAATCAAACCGCAGCGATTGACGTGTCAACCCGCTTTTGTACAGTGCTTTATGGTAAACAACATTTTTTCGTTCTATTCTCGGCCGGGTACACGTACAAAGCGGGATGTTTACTGGCACTTGAGCACGCCACATACAATTGACCATGTGAGAAACATGGGAATTCAAGATTAATGCCACAAACAACCCGCAAATTTCGCGATATAGCTTGTGGCTTCATTGTCATCCATCAAGGATTCCATTGCAATTTCTTCACATATCCCCATATGGCCGACGCCTTCCTGCAAGTGTTCAATTCATCTGTCAGATATTATGTTGAAATGACAGGCAGCCCATGAAGAAAATAACCTGACAGCATAATCATTGCGACTTCTTTGAAATTTTGCATGTATGTTCTTCATTCACTTGCAGATTCAATGTCAATTTTAATGCAGAATGGTTTGACCCCTTCTTACAACGTGGAAGCAAAGTAATCTCAGATCTCGTACGAATCGTAGTCAAAATCAGTGAAAACAGAAAAAAAAATTGTAATTGCACTGAAAGCATCAAGAAACAAATGCCATCATTTCTGTTATTGAATGCTTGCATCAATTCATTGAACATCTTGACTCAATAAGACTCGATCAAATCCATTTCTCGGTCGAGTTCTCGATGTCACTTTGACATCTGTCACTTTGGCATCTGTCACTTTGACATCAGTCACCTTGACGTTTGTCATTTCGACATCTGTCATTTTGACATGTTATTTTGACATCTGTCACTTTGACATCTGTCACTTTGACATCGGTCACTATTACACCTGTCGCTTTGACATCTGTCACTTTCACATCTGTTACTTTGACATCTGTCAATTTGACACAGGTCACTTTTACATCTATCACTTTGTCATCTGACACTTTGACATCTGTCACTTTAAAATCTTTCAATTTGACATCTGTCAGTTTGACATATCACTTTGACATCTGTCACTTTGACATCTGTCACTTTGACATCTGTCACTTTGACATCTGTCACTTTGACATATGTCGCTTTGATAACTGATCTGTCACTTTGCATCTGTCGATTTAACATCTCGTCAGCCGAAAGCAAAATTAGTCTTAGTCACAAAATCAAAATTTTTCAGGAGACGATTTTTTAACTTTAAATTGAATTATAGTCAAATTTTTTGATTCGTATTCTAGATATGTATTTTATTTTAAGTTATTTCATTATATTTGTTTTCATAAATGCAAAACCTTTTTTTGTTAACAAAACGTTTGGTATTTTTAAATAATTTTACCAATAAAAATCATAAAAATGGAGATAGAACAAATTCCATACAACTGTGCTCAACCCGATTCGATCCCCGAACCCTCTAATGTAAACGGAGTTATTTTGAAACAAATAGTTTATTGAAAATAAAGATTAAAGGGCCAGTTTCACAGTAACAGAAGTAACACTTAAGTAAGATATAGGGTAAAAGCGGGTGAGATGGCGCACCTTTAATATCTCCTACATTTGTTGTACAAACAAAACTTAAAAACCCTTTTCATATTCATTTTCTCATTTCAAATCGAAGTAGGCAGTGTTCGTCGACTGTACTGTGATGCAAAAAAAAATAAAAAATGTGTCAACAACAAAACGTTTTTTTTTTCGGAATTTTTTTGTCTTCCTTTTTTATTCTCTGTTTTCTTTGTGAGCCAATGGTTGATTTGACATTAAAACATACAACAATGTATTGGCTGTGATCTGTCTATGAAAAGTTTGCAAAAATTCTTCCTGTTTTTGTATGTGCCTAAGAATAATTGAGGGTGAGATGGCGCATTCCACACCACACTTGTTCACTTTGGTGCACTGTGGCCGCACACCATCTCACCCGCCTAATGATTTTTTTTATATAAATAAAATTTTGTTTTGCTCTATTATAAATTTTCTGAGAAACAGAATGGAGGAGCTTCTAGTTTTCACTAATTTTTCATTAGTTCAGTGACGTCCCTTTGCACAACATCTATGTGCTTTTGAGAATTAATTTTTTTTGCGATGCCCAATGCACGGCAGCAAAAACTCCGTGAATTGAACACGGTGAATAATATCGCTGTTCAAAAACTCAAGAAAGAAAAACTAGTCATAAAAAAGAAAAGGAGAAAAGTGGACTTTGACTATTTTTGAATTTTTATTTTAGGAAGTGGAAAATGTATGAACAATATGTTCTATTCCATACAAAAATGGTCTGAATAATTTGAAATGAATTTAAGTTGAAAAATTTGGCTCTTAGAACAAACTGGCTATGAATTATCTACCAAAAAGAAAGAGTTAGGCCAAAATGGTTTTCAAATTCAGAAAGAGCACCCTCAAATTATAAAAACTGCATCATTAACTCATTTTGGAAAAAAAAAAAAAAAAAGTGGACTTAGAACAATTTCTTTCTCCGCTGACGATTCTGTCACTTTGAAGTTTTGAAATTTCCAGAATATTTCTTTGGTCAATACAAACACATCAAACCCAAAATCGTGAAAATCGAATGATTCATCCTCGAGTTATCTTGCTGAAAAATGAAATGTGCGCATAAAGCGGCACATGTTGATAATTTTAAGAATTTTTGTTTTCCTAAACCTTCACGGAACAATTACAAACAAACCCCCAGAAGGAGGTATCCAATTTGGTCAAGCCGTTTTCAAGTTTTAAGCAGCCGAACAAACCACGATCCATTTTTTATATTTAATTTTTTGCCACCTTTTTTTCTAAGAGTTTGTCCCAAATATTCACTCATACACTCAAAACGGTTTGATAATTTAAAATAATAAGATTTTTTTAATAAACTCAACATTCGAAACGAAAATTTTAAGACCAAAATCTTTTCTTAATTATATATACAAGCTACAAGCTATACAGGAATGCTATTCAAGAACAATCAACGGGTAGCTGCTTTTTTTTTTGTTAGTTTTGTTTTGTTCTTATCTTCCGCACTGAATTCATGCAAGCACAATGGTGTAGTTGAAAAACGGTAAAAAAATAGTATAGCTATGTAGCGCCGCAATGTAAAGCTACCATTGCCGTAGCAAGAAAGTGTGTGTGTGAATTAGGTAGGTATGTTATGTAGATGTTCAAAAGGGTAGTTATGTGCATTCAAGAGGACACAAGCGTCCACAGGTTTTTCTAAAAACCCACCTCTGTCTACCAACTCCTACTCTCACCTCCTAGTGGTAAACATCGGGTGTCTAGTATCTCAGGTGGAGACGGGGCTTAAATCCCCGTGGAAAGCTGTTGGGGATAGCCAACAAGAGAGGGGGGGAGGAGTGTTCCCACTAAGGCACTTCTCCTTTCATCGAGGGGGCAGCGGACGAATTCTCTAGATGGAATCAACGATGGCGTCTACAGTTCCAGTTAGGTTGAACTACTTAGTGAACACCTCTAATGGGCTTCTACGACATATTTGTAGCTCAAGCCTATAAGGAGCGGTTTATCCGGCTCCCTACCCTTGGAGTTATACGAAGGGTCTGGTCCTCCGGGTCGGGGGTTGTGCGTCGGGGTAACTTCCCTACCACGTAAAAAAAAAGTTGTTCCGAAACAACAACAAGCCTCGGATATGGATGATTTTAAAGTTGACGACCCCAGCAAACGAAACAAGGACAATGAACTTCGATCTGCACGTGGAACGTCCTGTCCTTATACAGAACACGTGCAGCCGAACAATTAGTGGAGAACCTGGACAGGCTAAAGGCTGACGTAACAGCCATCCAGGAAGTGCGATGGGATGGAGAGGGCATACGGAGACTGAAAACGTGTGACATCTACTACGGCGGGTGCTTGAAGGAACAGGGTCAGCGGCTCTTTGGTTGTGGTTTTTTGATAAGGGGAAGACTTAGGCAAGAAGTCTTGGGCTTCCGAAATGTAAGCGAGCGCCTGGTCACAATCCGCATCAAAGGCAAATTTTAAAACATTTCGCTGATCTGTGTTCACGCCCCCCATGAAAGGAGAGAGGACTCAACCAAAGAAGCATTCTACGATCTCCTGGAGACAACGTATGATATGTGCCCGAAGTACGACGTGAAGATCATTCTTGGTGACTTCAACGCAAGATTCGGTAAGGAGGGCATCTTTGGTTCGATAGTCGGAGGAGGACACAGCCTACACGACGAAACTTCCGGCAACGGACACAGGCTGGCAGACTTTGCGGCGGGACGAAATGTCATCATCTCAAGCACCTACTTCCCACACCTCAATATACACAAGGGGACTTGGCGGTCGCGTGATGAACTAACCGTCAACCAAATTGACCACGTTGCGATAGACGCGAGACATGCTTCCAGTATCTTGGACGTCCGAACTTTCCGAGGGGCCAACATTGACTCGGATAACTAGCTGGTGGTAGCTAGACTACGTATGCGGATATCCATGACGCGACAACGCAGAGCACATGCTGTGAAAAGATTCGATGTCGAGAAGCTTAAATCGCAAGAGACCGCCAGACCACGTAACTCTTAATCTCTCAGGAGGTCCGTCACCAGCATCAAGTGCAGAGGACCGGTGGGAACACTGTCAACAAGCCATCAGAAGTGCCGCCTCTGATGTGCTGGGTTTCACTAGGCGAATACAACGAAACCCCTGGTTCAATGAAGAGTGCCGGCTAGCGCATGCAGCTAAGGACGAGGCCTACCAGGCAATGCTGCAGACTCGAACAAGAGCTGCTGAGAGAGTGGCCCGGGAGCTCTACGGGCTGAAACGAAAAGAGGAACGCCGACTTCTCAGGAGGAAAAAGAGAGAGCACAAGAAGCGGCGGTAGAGTCTATTGGTGGTTGTAGCGGTAGGGGAGATGTTCGAAAATTTTATCAGAGGGTGAAGCGATCCACCCAAGGATTCAAGGCTAGAACGGAAGCCTGCCGAGATGAGAGTGGGAATATGGTAGTAGACACACAGTCAGTACTGAGGATCTGGAAAGAACACTTCTCTAGACTGCTTAATGGCGAAGATAGCCAAGATGCCGCTAATAGGCAGAACGCTCCATTCAACTTGGACGATGATGGCCAAGAGTTCCGTCCACCCGACCTAACCGAAGTGCGGCTGGCGATTTCAAAACTTAAGTCGTACAAGGCTGCTGGTGCGGATGGCTTACAAACCGAACTATTTAAATCAGCGGGAGATGAATTGGCTAGGAGCATACAACAGCTCATCTGCAAAATTTGGTCGGAGGAAAGTATGCCCGATGAATGGAACCTCGGTATAGTGTGCCCCATCCATAAAAAGGGAGATGTTCTGAAATGTACCAACTACAGAGGAATTAGTCTCCTAAACGTCGCTTATAAAATCTTGTCGGCCATCCTGTGGGACCGCTTAAAACCTTTTGTCAACGATCTGATCGGCCCTTATCAGCGCGGTTTTAGGCCAGGCAAGTCAACCGTCGATCAAATGTTCACACTCTGACAGATTTTAGAAACATCCCGGGAATTCCAGATCGTTACACACCACCTTTTTATCGATTTTAAAGTCGCGTATTATAGCGTGAAAACGGACGAATTATACAGAGCCATGTCGAGTCTCGGCATCCCTGCCAAACTCGTCCGCTTGTGCAGGATGACGATGGAGAAAACCCGCTGCTCCGTCAAAATTGGTAAGACCACCACCGATTCCTTTAATGTTGAGAAAGGATTGAGGCAAGGCGACGCGTTATCATGCAACCTATTCAACATCGTTCTTGAAGCCATTGTACGCAACGCACATGTCAACACCAGCGGTACAATCTATCAAAAGTCCGTTCAATTGCTTGCATATGCGGATGACATAGATATTGTCGGCAGACGAAGTATATGCTGTCATCGAGAGAGGAATCTCAACATCGTCGACTCGGGCAAAATATAACGATGGACAGATATAACTTCGAAGTTGTCAAGGACTTTGTCTACCTGGGCTCCACTATTACATCGCAGAATGACATCAGTGCAGAGATCAAGCGAAGAATTACTCTTGCCAACTGCTGTTTCTGTGGCCTGAGAAGGCATTTAAGTAGTAAGGCCCTCTCTCAGAGAACCAAGGAGACTTTATACAAGACCCTAATCATCCCGGTCCTGCTTTATGGGTCAGAAGCATGGACACTGAAAGATTCGGATAAAAATCTGCAAGGGTGCTTTGAGAGGAAGATTCTTCGTGTGATTTTCGGTCCGGTGTGTATCGAAGGAGTATGGAGGAGAAGATTCAACGACGAGCTATACGTGCTATACAGCGACGTTGACCTGGTCAAAAAGCTAAAAATACAGCGGCTGAGATGGCTGGGGCACGTGGACAGCAACGCACCTGCCCGACGAGTCTTCGAATCCAACCCCGATGGGGTACGCAGCAGAGGAAGAACCCGTAACAGGTGGCGCAATCAAGTGAATGACGACATCAAAGCACTCGGTGTAAGCAACTGGAAGCGGCTAGCTAGGGACAGAGCTGGCTGGAGGGGCTTGTTAGTTGAGGCCGAAGCCCATCCTGGGCTGTGAGCGCCATCAAAAGTAAAGTAAGTAAGTTATATAGGAAAAAAAGATTTGATGTTATCAAATTATTCGTGTATTGTGTATCTATTATCATGGGCTATCGCCATGCATCCTTTTATATACAAAAAAGTGTTTTCCGGGTGAAAAAAAATTATTTGGTTCGAGCAAAAAGCGTATAGGTAACTTGACTTCTGATTATCGGATCTTCAAGATTGCGATCTTAAAATGACGGGAAAAACAGTTTACAGTAGGGATGTGCCAAACTGCTAGTTATCAGTAACTGTTACTAACTGTTATTCCTACTTTCCAATACCTGTTAAAAATACTTGTTACCTAAATAACAGTTAAGAAATCAAAATTGTCCTGGAAACTTGAAAGATCGAGAAAATTTTTTTATATCTAATTTATGATTTTTCTGAACTGTGCTTTCGCTTATCAGTGATTTCAGTTGTTGTTTATTACTAATTTCGCTTGTCTTTGATTATTCTTCTTATTATTTCAGAGTCATCACGTTAAGTCAACAACAAAATCTAGTTTGCAGAGATTTCGCACAAATTCTACAAAAGTTCCAATACTGATTAAGCTTATAAGTGATTTCAAAGTCATCGTATAAATTTAACAAAAAATGTTTTTATTACTGATTTTACTAAACTGCTATTTTACTTATTAGTTACTGCAGAGTTTTCACGTTATTTAAACAAAAGTTTCAATACTGATTCTGCTTAACAGAGATTTCGTTTATAACTGATTTGAGAGTCATTACGTAAATTCAACAAAAAGTTGTTCTTTGTTACTGATTTAGCTTAACTGTGATTCTGCTTATTAGTTATGCAAAGTTATCGCGTAAATTCACAAAAAAATTCAATATAGGCTTTGCTTAGCAGTGATTTCGCTTATAAGTGACTTCAGAGTCATCTGTAAATTCAACAAAAAGTTTTTGATTATTGCTGATTTCGCTTAGCTGCGCTTCTGTTAAGTAGCTATTGCACAGTTATTTTGTAAGTTCAGCTAAAATTTTATTACTGATTTTACTTAACGGTGAATTCGCTTATAAGTGATTTCAGAGTCATCGTGTAAATTCAACAAAAAGTTGTTCTTTATTACTGATTTAGCTTAACTGCTACTATGCTTATTAATTATTGTAGAGTTATGGCGTAAATTCCCCAAACAATACTGATTTAGATTAACAGTGATTTCGCTTATAAGATATTCCAGAGTCATCGTTTAAATTCAACAAAAAGTTGTTCTTTGTTACTGCGATTCTGCTTATTAGTTATTGCAGAGTTATCGCGTAAATTCACCAAAAATTTCAATACTGATTTAGTTTAACAGTGATTTCGCTTATTATTGATTCCAGAGTCATCGTGTAAATTCAACAAAAAGTTGTTCTTTATAAATGATTTGGCTTAACTGCGATTCTGCTTATTAATTATTGCAGAGTTATAGCGTAAATTCAACAAAAATTTCAATACTGATTTAGCCTAACAGGGATTTCGCTTATCAGTGATTCCAGAGTCGTCGTGTTAATTCAACAAAAAATTGTTCTTTATTACTGAATTAGCTTAACTGCGATTCTGCTTATTAGAATTCAAGAGTTATCGCGTAAATTCACCAAACATTTAAATACTGATTTGGATTAACAGTGATTTCGCTTATAAGTGATTCCAGAGTCATCGTTTGAATCCAACAAAAAGTTGTTCTTTGTAACTGCGATTCTGCTTATTACTTATTGCAGAGTTATCGCGTAAATTCACCAAAAATTTCAATACTGATTTTGTTTAACAGTGATTTCACTTATTAGTGATTCCAGAGCCACCGTGTAAACAAAAAGTTGTTCTTTATTACTGATTTAGTTTAACTGCGACTATGCTTATTAGTTATTGCAGAGTTATCGCGTAATTTCACAAAAAATTTCAATACTGATTTAGCTTAACAGTGATTTAGATTATTAGTGATTCCAGAGTCATCGTGCAAATTCAACAAAAAGTTGTTGTTTATAAAGGCTCTCCCAAACCAATGCGAAACATTCGTTGCGGCGAAGAAACATTCGCATGTCAAAATTTATTTACATGGTGATATATGAGAGTGCACACACCAACGCGGCGGAGAAACATATGAATTAATTTTGACTGACGAATGTTTCTTCGCCGCAACGAATGTTTCGCATTGGTTTGGGCGAGCCTTAACTGATTTTTCTTAACTGTGATTTTGCTTATTAGTTATTGCCGAGTTTTCGCGTAAATTCACCAAAATTTTCAATACTTATTTTGCTAAACAGTGATTTCGCTTATTAGTGATGATAGAGTTATCGTGTAAATTCAACAAAAAGTTGTTCTTTATTACTGATCAAGCTTAACTGCGACTATGCTTATTAATTATTGCAGTGTTATCGCGTAAATTCACCAGAAATTACAATACTGATTTAGCTTAACAGTGATTTCGCTTATAACTGATTTCAGAGACGTCGTGTAAATTCAACAAAAAGTTGTTATTTATTACTGATTTAGCTTAACTGCGACTCTGCTTATTAGTTATTGCAGAGTTATTTCGCTAATTGTTTCAATACTTGTTTTGCTTAACAGTGATTTCGCTTATTACTAATTTCAGAGTCATCGTGTAAATTACATAAAAAGTTGTTCTTTATTACTTATGTAGCTTAACTGCGACTCTGCTATTGCAGAGTTATTTTGTAAGTTCAGCAAAAATTTTACTACTGATTTTGCTTAATAGTGATTTCGCTTATAAGTGATTTCAGAGTCATCGTGTAAATTCAACAAAAAGTTGTTCTTTATTACTGATTTAGCTTAACTCCGGCTATGCTTATTAATTATTGTAGAGTTATGGCGTAAATTCACCAAAAATTTCAATACTGATTTAGTTTAACAGTGATTTCGCTTGTTAGTGATTCCAGTGTCATCGTGTTAATTCAAAAAAAGTTGTTCTTTATAACTGATTTAGCTTAACTGCGATTCTGCTTATTAATTATTGCAGAGTTATAGCGTAAATTCACCAAAAATTTCGATACTGATTTTGCTTAACAGTGATTCTGCTTATTATTTATTGCAGAGTAATCGCAGAAATTCGCCAAAAATTTCAATACTGGTTTTGCTTAACAGTGATTTCGCTTATAAGTGATTCCACAGTCATCGTGTTAATTCAACAAAAAGTTGTTCCTTATTACTGATTTAGCTTAACTGTGATTCTGCTTATTAATTATTGCAGATTTATAGCGTAAAATCACCAAACATTTCAATACTGATTTAGCTTAACAGTGATTTCGCTTATTAGTGATTCCAGAGCCATCGTGTAAATTCAACAAAAAGTTGTTCTTTATTATTGATTAAGCTTAACTGCGATTCTGTTTATTAGTTATTGCAGATTTATCGCGTAAATTCGCCAAAACTTTCAATATTGGTTTTGCTTAATAGTGATTTCGCTTATTAGTGATTCGTGTAAATTCAACAAAAAGTTGTTCTTTATTAGCGATTTAGCTTAGCTGTGATTCTACTTGTTAATTATTGGAGAGTTATAGCGTAAATTCACCAAAAATTTCAATACTGATTTAGCATAACAGTTATTTCGCTTATTAGTGATTCCAGAGTCATCGTGTAAATTCAACAAAAAGTTCTTCTTTATTACTGATTTAGCTTAACTATGATTCTGCTTATTAATTATTGCAGAGTTATAGCGTAAAATTACCAAACATTTCAATACTGATTTAGCTTAACAGTGATTTCGCTTATAAGTGATTCCAGAGTCATCGTGTAAATTCAACAAAAAATTGTTCTTTATTACTGATTTAGCTAAACTGCGACTATGCTTATCAGTTATTTCAATAATGATTTTGCATTAGAGTGATTTCGCTTATTAGTGATTTCAGAGTCATCGTGTAAATTCAACAAAAAGTTGTTCTTTATTACTGATTTAGCTAAACTGCGACTATGCTTATCGTTATCAGTTATCGCAGAGTTATTGCGTAAATTCATCAAAAATTTCAATACAGATTTAGCTTAACAGTGATTTCGTTTATTAGTAATTTCAGAGTCATCGTGTAAATTCAACAAAAAGTTGTTCTTTAGTACTGATTAAGCTTAACTGCGACTCTGCTATTGCAGAGTTATTTTGTAAGTTCAGCAAAAATTTTACTACTGATTTTGCTTAATAGTGATTTCGCTTATAAGTGATTTCAGAGTCATCGTGTAAATTCAACAAAAAGTTGTTCTTTATTACTGATTTAGCTTAACTCCGGCTATGCTTATTAATTATTGTAGAGTTATGGCGTAAATTCACCAAAAATTTCAATACTGATTTAGTTTAACAGTGATTTCGCTTATAAGTGATTCCAGAGTCATCGTGTAAATTCAACAAAAAATTGTTCTTTATTACTGATTTAGCTAAACTGCGACTATGCTTATCAGTTATTTCAATAATGATTTTGCATTAGAGTGATTTCGCTTATTAGTGATTTCAGAGTCATCGTGTAAATTCAACAAAAAGTTGTTCTTTATTACTGATTTAGCTAAACTGCGACTATGCTTATCGTTATCAGTTATCGCAGAGTTATTGCGTAAATTCATCAAAAATTTCAATACAGATTTAGCTTAACAGTGATTTCGTTTATTAGTAATTTCAGAGTCATCGTGTAAATTCAACAAAAAGTTGTTCTTTAGTACTGATTTAGCTTAACTGCGACTCTGCTTATTAGTTATTGCAGAGTTATCACGTAAATTCACCAAAAATTTCGGTACTGATTTAGCTTAACAGTGATTTCGCTTATAAGTGATTCCGTAGTCATCGCGTTGACGCGTAAATTCACCACAAATTTAAATACTGACTTAGCTTAACAGTGATTTCGCTTATTAGTGATTCCATAGTCATAGCGTTGACGCGTAAATTCACCAAAAATTTAAATACTGATTTTGCTTAACAGTGACTTCGCTTATAAATGATTTCAAAGTGATCGTGTAAATTCAACAAAAAGTTGTTGTTTATTACTGATTTTACATAGTTCCGATCTACATTGCCCGATTTTTCCATGAAGATTTTTCCAGAAATCGTGTGAAATGTACACACAGAACGATTTTTCCCATAAGATTTTTTTCTTGTCTTCTTCATTTTTGTATTGCTCTGCTTTTCATTTTTCATTGATATTCACTCACACCATCAAACGAACGGTATACACTGATACCGAACACATACAAAAAACTGGAAAGAAGGCGAAAGAGAACTTAAATAGACTGGAAAGATCGTTCGAGTTTTGTGGTACAAACGATTTGATACCTATCCTTCGCTTTTCACCCCCTTCACCGACGAACAAAAGATCGGTACTGTAGACCGGGACATAGCTGCGATTATGCTCGTTAGTTATAACAAAGTTTTTTCGTTAATTAAACAAAGCTTTAAATACTGATTTAGCTTAACAGTGATTTCACTTATTAGTGATTTCAGATTCATCGCCTAAATTCAACAAAAAGTAGCTGTTTTTGACTTCGTATGGCGTGTGGAGTCGGCGTTGGACCGCTTTCACACAAGGGAACTGAGTTGCCGGCAACTGGGAGTTTGATGGCGAGAAGGACGTAAACTAGCTGCTCTCTGACAATTCAGTTTCCTTGTGTGAAAGTGTTCTAACACGCCGACTCCACAGGCCATTCGGAGTCAGAAACAACTACTTTTTGTTTAATTTACACGATGACTCTGAAATCACTAATAAGCGAAATCACTTTTAAACAGAGTCAGTATTAAAATTTTTGTTGAATTAACAAAATAAAGGCTTAACTAAATAGGCCTACTTTTGTACAAAAGTACTAAAGTGAGAAATAAATATCTATTCTGAAAACTCCTGCGTGCTAAAAGAAAACAATTGAAAATTACAAAATAACTCTGCAATAGCTACTTAGCAGAATCGCAGCGAAGGAAAATCCGTAATAAAGAAAAACTTTTTGTTGAACTTACACGATGACTCTGAAATCACTTATAAGAGAAATCACTGCTAATCAAAGTCTATATTAAAATTTATGTGAATTTAAGCAAAAACATCGGCAATAACTAATAAGCAAAATCACAGTTAAGCAAAATCAATAATAAAGAACAACTTTTTGTTGAATTTACACGATGACACTGGAATCACTAATAATCGAAATCACTGTTTAGCAAAACCAGTATTGAATGTTTTGGCGAATTTAAGCGATAAATCTGCAATAACTTATAAGCAGAATCGCAGTTAAGCTAAATCAGTAATAAAGAACAACTTTTTGTTGAATTTACACGATGACTCTGGAATCACTAATAAACGAAATCACTGTTAAGCAAAACTAGTATTGAAATTTTTGGCGAATTTAGGTGATAAATCTGCAATAACTGATAAGCAGAATCGCAGTTAAGCTAAATCAGTAATAAAGAACAACTTTTTGTTGAATTTACACGATGACTCTGAAATTACTAATAAACGAAATCACTGTTAAGCTAAATCGGTATTGAAATTTTTGATGAATTTACGCAATTACTCTGCAATAACTGATAACGATAAGCATAGTCGCAGTTAAGCTAAATCAGTAATAAAGAACAACTTTTTGTTGAATTTACAATTTAATGCAAAATCATTATTGAAATAACTGATAAGCATAGTCGCAGTTTAGCTAAATCAGTAATAAAGAACAATTTTTTGTTGAATTTACACGATGACTGTGGAATCACTTATAAGCGAAATCACTGTTAAGCTAAATCAGTATTGAAATTTTTTGGTGATTTTACGCTATAACTCTGCAATAATTAATAAGCAGAATCACAGTTAAGCCAAATCAGTAATAAAGAACAACTTTTTGTTGAATTTACACGATGACTCGAATCACTAATAAGCGAAATCACTGTTAAGACAAACCAGTATTGAAAGCATTGGCGAATTTCTGTGATAAATCTGCAATAACTAATAAGCAGAATCGCAGTTAAGCTAAATCAGTAATAAAGAACAACTTTTTGTTAAATTTACACAATGACTTTGGAATCACTTATAAACGAAATCACTGTTTATCTAAATCAGTTTTGAAATTTTTGGTGAATTTACGCGATTACTCCGCAAAAACTGATAAGCCGAGTCGCAGTTAAGCTAAATCAGTAATAAAGAACAACTTTTTGTTGAATTAACACGATGACTCTGAAATTACTAATAAACGAAATCACTGTTAAGCTAAATCAGTATTGAGATTTTTGATGAATTTACGCAATAACTCTGCAATAACTGATAACGATAAGCATAGTCGCAGTTTAGCTACATCAGTAATAAAGAACAATTTTTTGTTGAATTTACACGATGACTCTGAAATCACTAATAAGCGAAATCACTCTAATGCAAAATCATTATTGAAATAACTGATAAGCATAGTCGCAGTTTAGCTAAATCAGTAATAAAGAACAATTTTTTGTTGAATTTACACGATGACTCTGGAATCACTTATAAGCGAAATCGCTGTTAAGCTAAATCAGTATTGAAATTTTTGGTGATTTTACGCCATAACTCTGTAATAATTAATAAGCAGAATCACAGTTAAGCTAAATCAGTAATAAAGAACAGCTTTTTGTTGAATTTACACGATGACTCGAATCACTAGTAAGCGAAATCACTGTTAAGCAAAACCAGTATTGAAAGTTTTGGCGAATTTCTACGATAAATCTGCAATAACTAATAAGCAGAATCGCAGTTAAGCTAAATCAGTAATAAAGACCAACTTTTTGTTGAATTTACACAATGACTCTGGAATCACTTATAAACGAAATCACTGTTAATCTAAATCAGTTTTGAAATTTTTGGTGAATTTACGCGATTACTCTGCAATAACTGATAAGCAGAGTCGCAGTTTAGCTAAATCAGTAATAAAGAAAAACTTTTTGTTGAATTTACAAGATGTCTCTGAAATCACTTATAAGCGAAAACACTGCTAAAGTTAAATCAGTATTGAAATTTTTAATGAATTTACGCGATAACTCTAGAATAACTCATAAGCAGAATCGCTGTTAATCTAAATCAGTAATAAAAACAACTTTTTGTTGAATTTATAGGATGAACCTGAAATAACTAATAACAATAAGCAAAATCACTGTTAAGTTTCTTGAATTGTCGCAATAACCCTTAAATCACTTATTAGCAGAATAACAGTTTGGCTATATCAGTTTTTAACAACAATTTTTAGTTTAATTTATGCAATGTGTCTGAAATCAGTAATAAACAGATAATTCCAAAAAAGCTAAACCATTAACCATTAAATAAATTTTCAGAATTGAGCAAAATTTTAGAAATTTACACTAGCCTCTTAAATCACTTTTAAGCAGAATCACAGTTTAGCAATAATATCAGTACCAAAGAAAATGTTTTTCTTGAATTTTCTTAACTTGTTTTATTTCTTGAACCAATTCTGAAAATAAAAATGTATGAATTTTATATGTTATTTCAGTAACAGGTATTTTTGTATTCCAGTAGCAATATGTAATTGCTACTTTCCAATACCTGTTACTGTATACCTGTTACCGAAATAATGACCCATCCCTAGTTTACAGTCGTGTTTATTAAAAGAAAGAGGTACAATAATTATTAAAGCAATTGAATGGTGTTTGGCGTATATTTTAAGAGGGAAATTGTTATGAATAAATTCAAATGAATTGAGTCTTAAAAAATACTTCACACATTTACAAAATGGAAACACTGCTAAGACATTGTACAACCGAAAGCACGTCGGAAGGATGGTATGCAAATGTAAACAAACTCATTTAATATTATGAACCTACTTATAGTAAACAAAATATTATTTTTTAAAGTTTGCGAAGCAACGCGAGCACGGTCGGCTAGTCATTAAATAAAAAAGTTTTAAAACAATTTAAAATATAAATGATTACTATGAATTATTATAAATTAGTTATTTTAATAACTAAAACAGAAAGAGCTCAAAAAAAAGTATGCCATCTGATCTGTTTAATAAATATGAATTTATGAAAAAAAAAATTCAAAAATCGTTAGAGCGGTTTTTTTTATTAATTTTTTATACAATATAAAAATTCTTAAACATTTTTTAAAATAAAATTTGATGTGCCAACTTTCAGTATTTAATAAAATACAATTTTTCACAAAATTAAAAAAAAATTCATTGGCCCGTTTTCAAGATATTCAATATTCAAAAATTCAATATATTTTTAAAAATTCAAAACTTAATTTTTCGAAATTTTTTATATGCAAAATTGTTAAAAATTTTGGTTGAAATCGGTGTAGTAGTTAACGAGAAATTTGAAAACCAAAAAATCGGTTATATGACAGGTACCGTTAATAACCGTTGCAAAATTTTTTTTTTCTTCTAAAATATTTATTTTAGTAATTTTAGTACCTCGTATTTTTTTTAGAAAATCGTTAGTACAACCAATTTAGCAAAAATATATACAAAAATGCGGGAGGAGAATTTTTTTTGTTTTATTTTAAAGAGTACATCGTGTGGATTCTAAAACCACAATTTTCCAATGAAAAACCCTCTGCGTCGTTCGCTATTTTGAAAAAGGTGTTTAAAAGCGTGTACTCAATTTTCTTAACCGCTATTAATTGTAGAGTAGTTATTTTTGTTTACTTTTGTAGGTTAACTTTTTCTCTACAATTGTTGTCTTAAATTTTGTTTGGGTAGCTCCTTCCTATAAAAAGTTATTGTTGAAAAACCAGCAAGTTTCCGATTTTAAAAATGGTTTTTCAAGTTTATCTCATCTAATGTCCATCCGAACAAAAAATCACTTTTAAGACTTTTTATAGAACATTAAAAAAAAAAAAAACTTTAGAAATAGACCCCCCTCCCATACGATTTTTTTCTTGTCTTAACCCAACCTACTCGTTACAGCTTTTTGGTGCACTTTATACCAATCAACCTGTATAATATAATACATGATTAAAAATAGCTAATTCATGTTTGCTTGAACGGGAATTTCCACATATATTTTTAGATCTGGTACCTTAAATTTTTCAAGAAGACTACGCCCCTAAAAGCTGGATTTAGACAGAAACAATGGAACTTTTGCCGGGAGCATGCTTTTAACCTGGCTTCAACCTGGTCGAAACCGTTTGCGTCTATGGCTCTTTCAAAAAGTTTTTGAACTCAGCAGACATTTTGAAGTTGATGCCATCTGAATAGAAGCTTTTAGTGATTACTGGGTCGAGATTGATCTCGATTATTTAAAAAAGCCGAATCATTTAATTAAAGGAGATTTTACAACGTCTACTAAAGTCGCTTCTGTTTTGTTGTTTAGCATTAATTTGCTTAATAGTGGAGGCTAGATAGACTAAAAAAGGCCATTATTCAAGAACCCGGAGAAACTGCTCCGATTTTGATGATTTTTTTTTTTAATGTAGGGAATTGAAATTAAAAAAAGTTTACAATTCAAAAATCGACGCTCTCCACAGATTTATTTTTAAACTCAAAAAAAAAAACAAAATTTTCAAAAAAAAAAAAATTAATTTTATTTGTAAAATAATCTTAAACTAATAAATATCACTGCCATAGATCATAGAAAGGTTTTTTGAAGCTATATTATAAAAGTCCAAAACTAAAAACCCACAGTAAAACGCGCACTAGTATCCGGACACTTAACATATTTCTTCACTTTGCTCTCAATTATTTTTCTTAAAATTTAGATATGTGTTGATAATATTCAATTTAATTAATTTATAGATTTAACATTTGCATAATTATTAACTTTTTTTTTAGAATAAAAGTTCGATTTTCGCTAGTATCCGGATAGCAAAATTTAGTGCCCGGACGATTTAATTTTAGTTTCCGGACGCAATTGTTTTGTATGAAATATTAGTGCATTATTAAATAGAATTATATACACAGGTTCGTATCATGAAAGTACACTTGTACAGTTGAAATAAAGATATCGGTTCAAACGTATGTTTAATTATTAACATATGGTATAACTTTTAAATACACCTGTAATCAAAATACACGTGTAATCAGAACACATGTATATTTAGAATACATGTATAAGCAAAGTACACGTGTAATTAAAATAACCGGTGTGTATTTTGTTCCTATTTGAACCTCCCAAACGGATATTAGACCCTTGGTGACAAATAAGGCTAGTTTTGTTTAGATAATTCCTTGCTGCTTGTGGGCAATAAGTACTAGCTGCAATTTACCCCTGTAGTACTAAAAACACACGTAAAACTAAGACCCTACATGTGTTAATACACGATCAATTTAATTGTACATACGTAGGTATATCACATGTACACGTGCAATAGAAAGCTTTAAATTTAACCTATGTATATCTATCCATCAGTGTTACCGCAGGTTTATTTTGTAATGAGTTCTGTAGGCTGAAAAAATGAGTCATTTTGAAAATAAATGAGTCGAATGAGACGAATTTTTATTTTTTAATAATACAAAAAATACTTTGAAATCATAAAAAAAAATATTTAATTCATAAATATTGCTAAACTAACTAATTTTACAAACATTTTTTTTTAACAAAATGAAATAAAAGTGCTTGAATTTAAAAATTGACTCAACCGTTTTATATAAAGTGTTTATTTGTATTCTTAAAAAAATGAGTCTGGGGTCGACCCACACTAGTGACTACATTGGTGCACTTGTGTGGTGGGTGGTAGAGTGTATATTACATAAATTATATATTATATAGTGTAATAACTTTGGGTTTTTGGATAATCAGTATATTGAGACTAGTATATACCGATGGCGGCGCTAGTGTCCATGGCCGCTACCACGAACATTGACCATAGATAAATCTTTATAAGTATGACAATCCTCGGTTTATCCTGTGTATATCGGTGTATTCTGTAGTTCATTAATGTTCACCAGGGTCGCATGCTAATTTTCTGGTGCTAATAGGTAGATATAGATATAGAGATACAGGGCAATATGTGATATTACCTATATCTTGTACTTTAGCTATTTATAATAGTAATTTTTATTTTTTTTTTTGTAAATAGCTTACAAAATTCTAAGAATCTTACTTATAAAACTTTTTTTCCTAACTCCTCTCGGTATGGAGGAATTAATTATTTAAGCCAATTATTTCAAGTATTAATTAATTATTTAAGCCAATTATTTCAAAACAGACTAGCTATTGGCTTAAAAAATACCAAAAATCAGGGGAGTGAACTTAAAAAAAATGAAATGGTTTCAAACAATATAAAAAGTCAAAACTTAAGTGTCATATGCAAAATTTCGATTTTGAAGCGATTTTGATGGTAAGAATTTTTCGAATTAAAACATTTTTGAGAGTTTTTCCTTGCAAAACATTTTGATTTTTAGCTTTTTAAAACGCGGTTTTAAAAATCTCAAAATTACACAACATTTAGGTGGTATAGGTATATATTTTTGGTAGAATTTTGAAACCGATTCATTGTTTGTTTTTTCAAAATATTTGTGTTGAAAAAAATTTGTTAAGAATTTTTAATAGTTTTTGTTCCAGTTTTTTTGCTCTAAGAAAAACTTTTTATTGAATTTTTTTTTAAAAAATATCAGTTGTTGACTTCGTCATTATATGTAAAAACAAAAATAGACTGGGTTCGGAATCATTTTTTGTTCTTGAAATATTCGAGACGAAAATTATTTTTCTTTGTTTAAAAAAAAAGCGTCTGTTGAATTTTTTAATATTTACCAATTTGGTACTGTGTAATTATATGTAAATTAAAATTAGTCTGTAGTGAATATCTTTTTCCGTTCTCGGGATATTCCAGATAAATGACATTTTACTGCTCCTTTTTAAATTGCTGTAGTAAAAAAACAGTTTATTGAATTTGTTAGAAAACCTTTTCAGCACGTTATGACAATATTATCTGTAAAATAAAATTTATCCGAGGTCGATATCTGTATTCATTCTCGAGATATGGTGGACGAAAAAAGTACCCCGAACGTACGTATATGTACATTCATACAGACATCTTGCTAAAAACGACGAATTCTGATTCTAGAGACCTCAAAACGTGAAGATATGTCAAAATTTTCAATTCGAAAAATCGCACCAATTTCAATAACTTCCAATGGGAAGTTGAAAAGAGTCAAATCTAGAAAAGATGAGTCCCTGCGCCAAGTTTTAAAAATGAGTCCCTTTTGACTCAAATGAGTCCCAGTAAAACTGCTATCCATATATATTCTTCGCATAGTCTGAACAAGATGCCTTTGTGCGAAGAACATGTGCTATTTTAACATGCATTCACAGGATGTGATACTACATCGGCCTTCTACAATAAAGGAAAAATCACATTTGCTAAAAAATTCGAAGATCATAACATTTAAAGGATGCTGCAAAAATATTTAAGCAACCGAATCAAGACAAAGACACCGTTTATCAAGCCGGTTAGAGATTAATTTTAGCTTTATAATGGTGCTTTATAATCTGCGGTTGATCTCAATCTTCAGATATCATTTTTTTTACTAAAACAATTGTTTATGACGCCCTTGTGCAATTGAACAGCTTACCGTGCACAGCGGATGCAGCGGTGGAACATTTAAAAAAAGTATATCTTCAGATTCAATTATGGCTAGGTATAATTGTTCATCACCAGTCGAATGGGGATGGAAGTTAAATAACGTCCTAATACCAAATCCCATGAACCAGTCCCCTGCTCTGGAAAACGTATTAATAATAATATTCTGTCGATGTAAATCTGGCTGTGGAGGGAATTGCGGTTGTCTACAAACAGGGCTTTTCTGTACGCAAGCTTGTGCACTGTGCATCATGTAGTGGTGATAGCTGTAGTAACTGTCAGCCTAATATGAAACAGAAGAGGAAGACATATTATGTAAATAATGTACTGAATATGTGCCTAGGTGCCTAAACATGTATACCTAAACAGAAAAAATACTTTATTTTTTTTGCTTTTCCAAATAAAATATAAATGTTAACATTAACAATGTCCTAAAATATAACATAATATTAAATATTATGTTCTTAATGTTGTGTATTATAAAATATTTCCTGGTAATTAAAAAAAAAAGAACTATTAATTATTTTAAATAAAATTTTAAAAAATGTGTGCATATAAGCTGGTTTTACTGTACTTAATTTTGTACGTTTATATTTAAAATAACTTGTAATAATTTTTATTTTGAATAAAATTTAAAATATTTACCTAAACAAATTGGTTTTACGCAGGTGAATATAAGCGAGTTTTACCGTACTTGGTTTTGAACGTCAGTATTAAATACAAATGAATTAAATACGAATGATTTTAAATATATTTTAAAAACAAAATACAAAAATATTTATTTTTTTTTTTACTTTTCGATTTTTGAGTTTTAAAAAAATGTCTGTGGAGAGCGTCGATTTTTGAATTGTAAACTTTTTTCTAATTTCGATTCCCTGTTTAAAAAAAAATCATCGAAATCGGAGCAGTTCCCCCGGGTTCTTGAATAAAATGCTATCTAGCCTCCACTATAAAGGTTTTTCCATTAAGGGCGGGTCGATTTTAAAATTGAATTAAACAAGTTGTAAGGTTTTATCTTTATTTGAGAGCCCTATCAATGACATTGGGGCGTATTCATAGTCATTTTAAAACTGGGTCTAAGTAAAACATAGGTTTAGTTAAATTTTCGGACGCTGATTCTATTTGTTTAAGTTTATAATTTCAAAATATTTGAATGCATATGTAAGGTTATATAAAACCAACAATTTGTAATTAAAATCGGTCTGTATTCATTGAGCCAAAATTGTATAAACTGTATTTTAGTTAAACTTGGGTCTATCTGCGACTATGAATATGCCCCATTATGTGTGAAATATAACATCGTTCAAATGGTGGCCGCAGCTTCGCTGGGTGGCGCGGATTCGAAAGGTCCAGTATTCGATAATTTTGCCGCATAAATCAGGCTGAATTTAACCGATGGCATCGATTATGTTGTCTTTGAGGGCCGCGGTGGTTTGTTAGTCGCATAGACCTGCGACTTAATAAAGCCCCACAAGAAGAAGTCCAAAGAGGTCAAATCACACGATCTTGGTGGCCAATTCACGTCGCCTCGGCGCGAGATAACCATGCCATGAAACCGCTCGTGCAGAATATCGATTGTGTCTTGAGCTGTGTGGCACGTAGCGCCATCCTGTTGAAACCATATGTCTTCGGTATCCATATCATCGAATTCAGGCCTCAAGAAGTTGGTGATCATCGACCTATAGCGATCGCCGTTGACGGTGATGGTCTGGCCAGCATAATTTTCGAAGAAGTACGGACCGATGACGCCTCCAGCCCAAAATACACAGCTGTGTGAAGTGGGAACCCCGAAGCCAAAATTTTTGGGTGGGGTTTATCAGAATCGTTTGTCCATCGTTTGCCCACGTTTGTCCAACCAAAAAATCGTGTCCACCCTCAGGAAAAAAGTTATTAAGCTATTCTTTTTTATAGCAACTCCCCAAAATAAAAAACTCATCTACTGCTCCCAATAGATGACTTAGGAAGATGAAATTAAGTGCGTTCGTTTGTCCACCGGCTGTTAAAGATTATTCACCAAAAATAATCGTTTTTTAACCCTTAGTTCAAAAGTTATTCAACATTTCTTTTTTATAGCAACCCCAATTTTTTTTTACCAAAATCGTTTTAATCCCAATCGTTTGTCCACCGTTTTTCCAGGTTAGTCCAGCAAAACAAAACATTTTTCAGACCTTCGTTCAAAGGTTATTCAACATTTCGTCTTTCTAGCAAAACCCCCAAAGTCAAAAACCTTGACCAACACCCCAAATGACAACTTACGCGAACGAAACTAAGTGCATTCGTTTGTCCACCGGCTGTATAAGATTATCCATAGAAAATAATCGTTTTTCCGCCATTAGTTCAAAAGTTATTCAACATTTCTTTTTTATAGCAACCCCGAAAAATTTGTTTGGGGTGTTGTTTTTTTTTTCCTCTCGTAGTCCCCATATTCATAAACTTATTTCCGCACGCTCACAGTAAAGTTAAAGTGTCACTTCAAGTGTACTTGGATTCGGTTTGAATTCGATTCAGTGAGGTCGTATACCTAGTTCAAAATATCAATCCGATTCGATTCGATTCGATCGTCGAATCCTGATATGTAAACGGAGCACTAATTCCTATTTATAGCTTTAAGCTAAGCATACAGAGCAATATTTAAAGAGGCTAATGTCATTTTAATTAAAAAATTGTATTTTTTTATATTTTTGATTTTGAGTTCATATTTATTATTTTTGAGACAGACAGGCGTAAGTATTCGATAGACGATTTTTTTTTTGAAAGGGAGGCAAAATTACACGAAAATTGCCCCCTCCCCCTGAACGAAATCCTGGATCCGCGCCTGCTTCCAGGAAAGCGCATCAAGCTAGGAGTTGCCAAATGCTAGAGCAAGTTTCCTATACATATACCAAAGGTTTTATCTTAGTTTAATTTGCGGTTGCGATGCATATCCAAATAGATTTTAGATAAATTCGCAAATGTTTAGTTTTTTTTACAGAATGTTCTTTATTCTTGCACTCAATAATTTACGAATGTACCTACATTAAAGCATGTATAATTATTTAGTATGCCAATTCAAGCATGCATGTCATGTTGATATAATTATTATGTATCATTTTTCACAACCGGAAGATTGACATAATATGTGAAATGTACGAGAATAGAATATGCATACATAAGAACTTAGTTTTGCAAAATTTCCATAGTAAACCCATTAAGAAAATTTCATCAGAAATAACATTTATTTTTTTTGTTTAACCCTGAACTAGGTAACTCATATGGTGTGTTTTAAGAAACTTATGTCATGTTCATGTGCCACAAGTTTAAGAAGGGATACCTTTATTTTTGGTTCCAATGTTACAAGTTTTTGAACGTAAACCTGCCCATGGCAGATTTGTTGGTGACATTGAACTCTAGCGTTTATTATATATTCTTGCTTAAACTACAGACTTTTATAGGCCAGCAATAAACCAGCCATTTCCTAATTTAAATATGATATATAAACCTATTAAAAAAGCTAAGGAGACACATTTTAATAAAACCTTTGGTTCAGGATACAGAAAACATTGTCTTTCTCCATTGATTAAGGATTGCAGCAGTCGCGTGCAAAAGACTCTTAAACCTCCGAAACACAGAAATCAAAACGAAAAAAAAACTTTTTCCAAAAAGTTGTTTGCGGTGCGCGATAGTAAGGCAGTATTGGGTGGTGGATTCAACAAAAAAAAAACAAAATCCGACAAAAGGAGAAAGGAGAAATTACCACCGTAATTTGCCATTTACAAACCACCAAAGACAGTTCCATTGCTTAGTCGATGACATGCCGTGGAGACGATGGGACATGTTAGATTGTTTTCAAAAAAAGTCTACGTGAATTGTAGGCAAGGTTTTTCGCTGTAATGAAGAATTCAACAATTTGGGAGTCAGCTAGTAGACCACTCTTTGTAAAATCAGTTTGGTTGGAAGCAGGTCACCGCCATTTTATACTAGACTATAAGCCAAAACAGAGATTGGATTCAAGCATAAACTCGAAGAACAAATGTGGTAAGTAGCAAGAGATATAGGTTTACATTTGTAATAACAATCTCGATTATTTTCAGAAACAATACACACTTCGATGCATTGTGATTTCTCCGAGCTTGATGAAGATCTTCTCTTGGTAGGGTCTCCCAAAGTACAATGTCAGCAAAGTTTTTCGCAGCCCAAAATTGAAAAGGCCTCAACAGGAACCTATCGAAGATTATCATCTAGAAACTTCTTCATAGACCATTTTAAAAGAAGATATGACCTTCTGCGAGAGGAAGCACCTTCCAAACGAAGTTCTTTGCATGATATTAGTTCAGTGCATACCAACAATTCGCATTCTGACGAAAAACTTGCTGAAAGAGTTCTAAATTGGCTGGATCTAGCTGGTAAGACACCATATCTTCGCCCAGTTTATGAATCTCGAGCCGATACTGCTCGGAAAAAAATTAAAAAGGACAAATCAACTCAAAAATTGCAACCTGAATCAGCTTGTTCTAGAAGAAATGATTCAGTAAAGCATATAACTATAATTTTCAATAAAGAGGGTGTTCCAGTTCGGTTGAATAGGCCAGCGAGGAATATTGATTTGTGTGCGATTTCAAGCAGTGCAGGAGCTGCTAGAACTTTAGCGGGGAATTTTGCCTTAGCCAGGTTATATGAAGAAAATATAAAAAGGGACGTAAGGAGTTGTGGACCATCAGCTGAGAGCCGGACACCAAGGCCAAAAACAACATGTCCTCGTAGAAACCTAACATATAATGCCATAGAAAAGAAAAAGGCTGCAATGGAGCGGGAGAGCTCCGCAGTTCGTGACTCAAAAAGACAGCTTCACATATTCATGCCGAGTCTACCAAAGAAAACTATAATAAACGAGGAGACAGTTTGTACTGATCTGAATAATCTGTGCAAAATAAATTCATTTTGAAATATTATTAAAATCCAGCAAATAAAATAAAAGTAATTATTAAGTTAATAAAAAGCGATAAACTATTGATAATTTAATAGAGTTTGCTATGCAAAAATTTAAAATGGACGAACAATTGATGGTATCTAAGAAAAGATTCTAAACCAGCATGTCTTGAAGCTTCTTTGCATATCATTGAAGAGGTCGCAAATATATACTATATTTATTCTAAACTTATATAACCGGCACCATCTTTCAAACGGAATATAAATAAATCAAAATTCACAACTGGGTCAAATGTAAGGTTTGCTTTCATGTTAAATTTTTCATAGACTTAAAAACATTTTAACACTAAAACCCTTTTTTTCAAAATTAAATAATACATTTCCCTTATTCCATTACTAGTAAACAACCGATCGTTGTTATTTGTGTAAAAGCGAGCATTGAGGGAAAAACGACAAATATTTTCACATTTTTCATCAAATTTAGCACATCTAGTATAAATGAATTGTATAACGAAGATAAGGACATTTATACACAAAATAATTGAACTAGAGTGATTGATAATTCAATCAAAAATCACTTCAACTCCATGATTTAACACAGGTAATGACAGATGGGCTCATTAGTTAGATGCTGTTTGTTAAACTCTTCTAAGAGGCAAATTACTTACTCTTATAAAAATCACTGTAGGTGCACAAAAATCTCCCAGAATAATAAAATTCACAATGTCTTCACATGTAATTTTTATAAGAGTTGGTAAACATCCATTAAAATTCTTCATCTTAGAAAAATATAAATGTATCTATACCTAAGTGATGAGCCCAGAATCCATATATGGCACTACTTGGGCGAAACGCATGGAGTTGAGGACGCGTTAACTTTAATTGAATGAATTTGAGAATTTTTCAGAGACATTAGTATAAAAATCCAAAATGTATATTGTTTTCATAATAAATTTTGAACTTTTAAACCCAATAGGCCAGCCACGGTATACTGTTGTCAAAAAAAAACTTTTGAGAAAATGTCCGAACTCCGAAATGAACTATGAATATAAAACATGTCGGACTTTTGCCGCAACTGCGAGATTGCTGAGCCCTCGCTTTCCTGAACACGCCACACCGCGCCGCCGCCGCCACGCGCCGGCCGTGGCCATCCGATCCGTTCCACATTTTTCATCTAAAATAATTCAATGTGCGGAATAGCTCGCCGTTTATATGCTTCATAAACTATTTTGGTTTAAAAAACACATCTTAATTTTCGATTGGTTTTTAAGTGACACCTTTTAGAGACATAATTAAGTAAAATTGCCGCTACTCTGACCAATGTCAGCGAAATTTGACAAAATTGTCAAGATTATATTCTCTTGGCACGCACATCAAATCCCTTTCACGTACCTCACCTGTGTAGTGCAAAGTATAACTACCTACTGTATACATTATATATATTGAATTAATTACTTTATCGAAAAGTTATAAGATTTTAATAAAGCTCAACGGCAGACATGTTATGAATGATCCGCTTAGGGGCCAGTTATAGCTATCATTGAAAACCATAATTGAAAATATTAATTGTCAATTTTGAGACATTTTGAAGAAAAAATATGTGATTATTTTGATGCCAAAGTAAAGCTTATTGACTTAATTAATATTTTCAGATAAAAAAATATTCAATTTTGCACAACTTTTCTCATAAAATGACTTTTAATTTTTCAATGATGAACTACCTTACCCATGATCATTGAAAAAATTAAAAGTTACGTTCTGGGGAAGATATGGGTCAAAATGGTGTTTTTTTGGGAGAGAAATAATTTTGAAGTCGTAAGCTATATTTCTGTAGTAGCCCGTAGCGTAATGGTTAGTGCGTTCGACTGTCACGCTGGAGGTCTGGGATCGCTTCCCAGCCCCGTCCACCTAAAAACTAAAAAGTTTTTTTTCAGGGCTACTGCCTCTTGCGAGGAATTGACAAATCCTCCCTAGTATCACTTGTCACGAATAAGTGCTTCTCGTCTAGCCGTTCGGATTCGGCATAAAATTGTAGGTCCCTTCCATTCAAGTCTCTCGACTGCTTTCATACGAAACGGCTGTTTATTTCTATCATTTATGATGAATTCTACATGTTTAAATTGTTCAAAAATCATTACTGATTCATTTTATATACCGTGTGAATTATGTGGACTTAACGTGCATTTAGACTGTTGTAAAATTAACAAAAAAGACAATAAAATTTTAAAGTCTTACAATAATTTATTTTATTAATGTGAAAAGTGCATGCATATTCCACTGCAAAACTGTTTAAAAAAAATGGGAGAACTCTCAATGTACTTCAATGAAAGCTCTTCCAATAATTTTGTTTCTCAGAGCACAGATGCAAATGCAAAACCATCGAGCTCTAATATATCGAAATTAAATGCTAGTCGCAATATTCGTGGTTCTACTCGTGCACAGAGAATCCCCATGCCTGGTGTTAATAAAAAACGGTTCTCTACCTCCGTTGATAGAAGAGTTGCACTTGTGGGGGCATCTACTCCTCGAGATCGTGAATTGTTGAAAAAACGCAGAGTTTCGTTAACTGACTGTCTCCCTCCGGCTAATACTGCTTGTCTTGCCGAACAGACAAAATCATCATCATCTCCTACCATCATGGATGATTTATCTGCCGTTGTTTCTAATAAGACAGACGTTGTGTCTCCTTTTCTCTCATCGGAGAAGTTTGATGTTGCTGCTGCTGAAATTTCATATGTTGATAACACCGTTGCTGCTGTTGCTGGTGCTGATGCTGATGCGACTGCTGCTGATGTTGATAAAACTGGTGTTGCTGTTGCTGATCAAAATGTTGCTGTTGTTGAATTAGATGAACGTGCTGAAAATAACCAACTTCCCTGGTCTGGTGTTCGCAACAAAAAACAAAAACAGCTGTTTGGCATTGATGCTGATGCTGATGTATTTGCTGCTCTTCCATCTGTACCTCGGCTACGTTTTTTGCATATCTCCCGACTATGTGCAACAGTCACTGAAGAATGTGTTATAAATTACGTTGCTCGTAGACTCAATTTGCCAAAGACAAGCTTGGTTTGTCACAAATTAGTTAAAAAAGAAACAGATATGTCAACTCTCCATTTTATGAATTTCAAACTTGGTGTCCCAACTGCATCATTTAATGCTGCTCTACAAACTTCCATCTGGCCAGTTGGAGTTCAAATAAAACAATTCGTAAGCCGTCCAAAAAACGAGTTGCACCCACACCAACAGAGTGTTTTAACGTAAACAATACTTTTGACAGTGCTTTTTTAAATGGACACGGACACTTTTCCATGTTCTATCACAATGCTGGAGGTATGAGGACAAAATCAAATGAATTTTTTATTGCTGCTGCTGATTCGTCATATGACATTATCACTCTCACCGAAACATGGTTAAATGATAATTTTCTGTCAACTGAGTTCTTTACATCTGATTATAATGTTTTCCGGAAAGATCGTTCCTGTGAGCTGACTGGTTTAAGTAGAGGTGGAGGTATTTTATTTGCTATTCGCAATAATTATTCAAGTAAAGAAATTATTTTATCTAATACTTTTATTGAGCAAATTTGCGTATGTGTAGATTTACCTATTTTTGCTGATTCTGGATCTATTCATGTTTATTTTTTTGTTTCTTATATTCCGCCTTCATCTGAATATTCTATTTATGATTCTCACATAAGAAATATAGAACAAATTGCAAAAAATATTGATGATAGTTCGTACTGTATAATTCTTGGGGATTTTAATTTACCTGATGTTAAATGGATATTTTCAAATGATGAAAATCAATTGTTTCCTCACAATGTATCTAAAGATTTTGAGTATAATGTAATTGATAATTTAACTGCTTTGAATATGTACCAGATAAACAATGTTTATAATTCCATAGGCCGTATTTTAGATTTGGTTTTTATTGATAAGAATCTTGAAGCTTCCTCAAATGAAGCCAGTTTTAATTTGCTTGAGAATAGTGTTCATCACAAAGCACTTGAAATTACTTTTAATTTTTCAGTTTTAATAGAGTCGAAATCTTCTTGTAATGTAGAGCAGAAACGTGATTTTAAAAATGCTGATTTTTTATCTATGAATAATTATTTACAATCAGTTGACTGGCAACTTATTTTTAATTGTACTGATTTAGAGCTAGCTTTTGCTATGTTTCGGAACATTTTAGACTCTGCAATTTTAAATTTCGTTCCTATTAAGTATTTAAAAAATTCAAAAAGACCAGTTTGGTTTAATAAAAGTCTATCGAGACTGAAAAATGTTCTGAATAAACTTCATAAAAAAAAGTAAGATTTCGGCGGTTTTTCGTGAGCAATTTTATCAAACACGGAAAGAATACGAATTTTTGAAAAATTTTACCTATAGGCAATATATTTGGTCTCTGGAGACTAAGATTAAAAATGATTCTAAATGTTTTTGATCATTTCTCAATGCAAAACGTAAATCGCTTGGGATTCCATCTAATGTGTCGTATAAAGGTATCTCTTCTGATAATCTAAATGTAATTTGTAACAATTTCGCTTCTTTTTTCCAATCGAACTTTATTGCTTTAAATATTAATAATGATCAAATAATTAGTAATTATAATTCTAATGTTGAGGCTGGTTGCCTACACTTATCTATTGATGATGTATTGGAAGCTTTAACATCTCTAGATAATAGTTTTTTTGTTGCACCAGATAATATCCCACCGCTTCTTTTAAAGAACTGTAAATTAAATCTAGCTGGTCCACTCTGCTATATATTCAATTTATCTCTACGACAAGGTGTATTTTTGGATACTTGGAAACATTCATTGATAACTCCTCTACACAAGTCTGGATCTAAATGTTCCGTTGAAAATTACAGACCAATTGCTAAGCTTCAGCTAATACCTAAAGTATTTGAAGCAATAGTAAAAAACAAACTTTATAATTTGTTTCAAAATCATATTTCTGAAAACCAACATGGGTTTATGAGTGGAAGATCTACAACAACTAATTTATCTTTATTTACTAATTACTGTCTTCGTAGTTTAGAGAACCGTTATCAAGTTGACGTTATTTATACCGACTTTTCGAAAGCTTTCGACCGTGTACAACACAATGTTCTTGTAAAAAAACTTGAACTATTTGGATTTCACTCCGCACTTCTTAAATGGATTCACAGTTATTTAGTTGGACGAAAACAATATGTCAAAATTGGTAATGTACTATCAAATGAAATCGACAATTTTTCCGGTGTACCCCAGGGCAGCCATCTTGGACCGCTCCTTTTCATTCTTTTCATTAATGATTTACCAAATTACATTTCATATTCAAAGTACTTATTATATGCCGACGACCTTAAGATTTTTAGTTGTATTAGATCTCCACTAGATGCGAGTAAAATTCAAAATGATCTCGATAACTTAGTTCACTGGTGTAAGCTAAATGGACTATATTTCAATAATAATAAATGTAGTGTTGTTACTTATGCAAGAATACTCAATCCTATATGTTTTGATTACAAAATTGATGATCAATACCTACAAAGATCAATGAGTCAAAAAGACCTCGGGGTTATCTTTAATCCTAAAATCAGTTTTTCTCTTCAAATTGACCAAGTTATTTCCAGGGCTAATTCGATGTTGGGTTTCATAATACGAAATTCAAAGACTTTTGAAGATCCTTACACCCTTAAAACTTTGTATTTATCTATTGTTAGACCTTTGCTAGAGTATTATTGCGTTATTTGGAACCCATATACTCAAACAAGTATCCTTCGAATTGAAAAAATACAAAAAAGATTTACTAGGTTTGCATTGCGAAAAACTTTTAGGAATGCAATTCTTCCGTCTTATGAGATCAGATGTGCTCTTATTGATTTAAAACCTCTAGAACATAGAAGAAAATTATATTCTGCTCTTTTTGCGTTTGATATACTCAATTCAAATATTAACTGTCCGATGCTACTGTCAATGTACAATATTTATGCACCTTCTCGTTTTTTACGTCCAAGAGATGAAAGTTTCTTATATGTTCCTTATCATAGCAGGAGTTATGCAAAACATAATCCAATTACTAGTTCTTGTATTGCTTTAAATGATTTTGGTTTTGCCATTGATTTTAATAAAAGTAGGATAAGTGTTAAGAAAGATATATTAAACTCATTGTAAATATTATAATTTGTATTACTAAGTAAATATGTTATTTATTTTCTAGTTTATATTATATAGTCTCCATAAAGTTTTGTAACTTGATTGACGAAATAAATAAATAAATTCCTGTCGAAAGGCGCACACAGGAACGGTTGCGAGTTGTTAGTCACTAGGCCCTGGTTCTTCATGAGCCGTTGTGCCACCCGATTTATTTATTTTTTATTTATAAGCTATATTTCTGCATTAAAATATTCAATGATTAAACTTTCTAATGGTCTCAAAATCAACAACTAACTTTTTCAATGATGGTTTTCACTGATAGCTATAACTGGCCCCTTATAAATACTTTCATTTTGTTCCTGCCGGGCGGGTTTCAATGGTTATTGCGCTGTTATTTGATTGTGATTGCGACTGAAGATGAAGACAGTTAGACATTAAATCAGGAAAACTTTAAATGTTGTTGAATGTTTTCAAAGGAACTGTGCGGTGGGACTGTGGTTGTGGTAACCCTTATAAAGCTTTCTTTCCACAAGCGCAACCACTACCAAACACTTGTAGGTTTTAATGAATCACAAACAAATCGAAAACAAAAAAGCGGATAAATTACGGTACCTACATATAAAATGCACGAACAATCACCTAGTTCGGCATACTGCAGAATTAACAATAAATAAATACAAAAGAAAACAATACGGTCGATTTAATTCATTATAACGTAGATGCACGCAAGGGATAATTGTTCGAATGAATAAACTTCGGATATGTTATTTGTATCCTAGTAGCTATCTATCGGTAAGGAATGGAGTTTTAAAAATTTCATTTATTGAAGTTAGCATATAAGGCACTTAACCACCGAGTGTTAGTACTTGTAATGGGTTCTTGAAAGTTAAGGAGTCAGATTGCAATTCATAGAGGCAGATTAATAGTTATATGTTTACTTGAAAAAAAAAGCTGGCTGATATTAGGATTCTCGAAGAAAATTCTATATTTGGGTTGCTATATACACGCTGATTGGTATAAGGTGCACCAAAAAGCTGTAACGAATAGGTTGTGAAAAGTGTAAAGTTCCCATACAAATTTGTATGGGAAAAGTATGACCTTAGAGGGACGGGTTAGTGACCTCGAAAAAAAAATTTTTTGTCAATAATTTTTCCTTTTGGCATAACCTTTCGATTGACGGGGTGTGCTATGCAAAAAAATGAGTTTGGGAAATAACGGACACCCTAATATATATATATATGTATCTCGCAAACGAAACAAAAAAGTAATATTTTTTCTTCGTTACAAATTAGCAATAAATTATTTTTAAATATTTATTGACTCTCAGGTCGTTTACCTACACTTTTGAGAAAGTTGTACTGCTAACTTGACGTCAAGAAATAACCCTGTATCTCGCAAACGAAACAAAAAAGTAATATTTTGTCTTCGTTATAAATTAGCAATAAATTATTTTTAAACATTTATCCACTCTCAGGTCGTTTATATACATTTTTGAGAAAGTTGTCCTGCAAACTTGAAAGTAAGCCAATATAAGAGGTGTTGTTTTTGAATAGCTCGCTATTTCGGTAATTGTCACTTTTTAGACATTTGACAAGTAGAAACTAAGCCATTAATAAAAATGGAACGATACACGCTTCAACAACGCATTGAAATTATAAACATTCACTATAAAAAATGCATGAAAATAATCCGGAATCCCATCGAAAAATCATCTTGACTGATGAGGCCCATTTCCACCTTAATGGCTACGTCAACAAGCAAAATTGTCGCATCTGGGGCTCGGAAAACCCAATATTTATTGTTGAAAAGCCTCTACATCATCAACGAGTAACTGTTTGGTGAGGTTTATGAGCCGAGGGGGTCATTGGACCTTACTTTTTCGAAAATGAGGGTGGAGCAACAGCTACGGTGAATGGATTGCGCTATCGAGAAATGATTAATAATTTTTTATGGCCGGAATTGGATGATATTGATCTGGGCATCGTTTACTTTCAACAAGACGGTGCTACGTGCCACATAAGCTACGAAACCATCGATATTTTACGGAAAAGTTTCCGGATAGTGATGTTGTATCTTAAAGAGGTGATCACAATTGGCCACCGAGATTTATGTGATTTAACACCTTGCAACTTCTTCCTTTGGGGCCACGTGAAAGATAAGGTCTACGCCAACAGCCCAGCGTCGAATTAAGACATCAAAGATGGAATTCGTGAAGCTATTCAGGGCATACAGCAGCCACTTTGCGATTTGGTCATGGGAAATTTCATGAAAAGGATATTGTTGTATAAGTGTAGCCGTGGCGGCCATTTAGCTAATATCGGTTTCCATTATTAATGGCATAATTTCTTCTTTACATTGAAATAAACATCCGATCATTTATCTCAAAAAAATGACATTTTTCTGTTAATATCAAAAAAGGACTCAGCACCACACAACGAACTCTGATGATCGGGTTGGCACTCGTGAAATAGCTATAACTTCAGCTAAAAAAATAACTTGGTGGTAGAACACATAAGTTGTTGTTGTTTCATTCAAAATGTTCAATGTTAATTGTTATCTTCGCAGCGTGACTGCGTTGTTTGAACTTTTTTTCATAAAAAAATCCTTATAAATTTCAAATTAAACCATTGACCAGCGTCAAATCTTTCACTACTCTCCCCCCTTAGGCTACATTCTAATTGGCACTCATCACGCAAACGAGCAACGACTACGAGCGACGATCGCTCAATCGGACGATCAAAATATCAAACGTAAACAAATCAACAACGGGCCTTAAATATTAAAGTGGACTCTAAATAAGGAACCATACCAATAATAGTCCGGGAGCTCGCGACAGTAAAAAAAAATGTCAATATGCTCGCAATTCAAATCGTAATGTATTGTTAAATTTAGTTTTGTGAGTCATCAAAATGGACCGCTTACAGCGCACCTCGAAACCTTCTGATGTAGAGGGCGTTTGAAATATGCAAACAAAAATTACTTATTTACTCGTCGTTTATCTTTCGTGGGTGTGTTAATCAACACCAGACGATGTCAAAAAAATACCGCTTACAACTGTTTAGTGGAACAAACTACCGCTTACAAGCGCTCAAAGTTGCAAACAAATTTCAAAATTCCACCAATTTGCTCTTAATTGAAATTGAAAATGGTTACAGAGTACCTTATTACTGATGTAAAAACAATGTGCTTACATTCCGTTTGCGGGACAAAGTCACTTTAACCGCTCTTCGAAGTCGCCACTTCTATGGAAAAGCTGCCCTAATGTCCAAAATTAATTATAAAATAATGAATAACATATAATATAAATAATAGTTAAACTGTATCTATGTATATTTTTTATAATAAATCGATACAGTAAAACCCGCTTAAGAGAAAAACCCCCTTATCTTCTTTCATCCCCAATCATTTTGTCGACCAATTACTCTTAAAACACTCCGCTTAAACGAAACTCGTTTAAGTGAAAAACCCGAATACCCGACAAATATTTTCAATTAAATTTTATATTTTTCATTGAAAAAAAAACTCTCTTAAGTGAATAATTATAATGAAACAGAGCTAATCTTGGATGAAATTGAATATAAAATGATGAATTGACATTTTCAGACCTTGTCACAAACGAAAATTGATGACTTAAAAAAAATATAATTCTAAGTTTCCACTTGTCGTTGAATTGACACAGTTTCACAGCTGTCAATTTGGTCTTTGAACGACACTAATTCCCGTTCATTTCTACTTAGGTCTTTAATTGACACAAATTAGTTTGTCTTTTCAAAGACAAGGAATTTTTGACAGATGCCTTTGTCAGTTCATAGACATTAGTATTTCCAATTGGATTGGTCTTTTCCGAGCTGACACTCATGGGCAATGAGATCTTCGATGAAATTTGTCTAAATGTGTGCAGAAGGAGTTTTTGTTTGTAAAACTGATAAAGAGTCCTAAAGAAAAAAAGTTATTTGTAGTTTTGCAAGAGCTTATTACATCAGTTCCTATTATACTTATTATTCCTTCTTCGTGACCTTTTTTAAACAATGTTTAAATTCTAAGTGGGCAGGGGGTCAATTCCCGATCTGTGATGTTGCGAAGTGATACATTTTTTCACAGCTTCACATGAAATTCGATTATGGATATATGAAAAAGTAAAATCAAATGTCATAAACTCTTCACATGGTACAACCAAATATTCTGACCAACGCAGTAATTTGCAGTTTTTTTGCATTTAGTTTGCATTTCTATTCCTGATTTTGCAGTTAACCAAATAGTGGGTGTAATCGAGTGACCTGCTAACTTCACAAGAAATTAGCAGGTCATATAGTTAATCTTGAGAACCAAGCACGCTAGAGACTTAAAGTAAGGCTCCAAATTTGCAGTTTATTTTGCATTTCAAGAAATTTTGGGTCCAAATTTTGTAGTCCTTTATTTGAAAAAAAAAAAAATTCATACTGCTCTGCTAACTTCACAGTGAAGTTAGCAGGTCAGAGGATATCTCGAAAACTAAGCATGCTAGAGACTTGAAGTAACGCTCCGAACTTGCAGTTTATTATGCATTTCAAGAAATTATAGTTAAAAATGTTGCGGTCCTAAATTTGAAAAAAAAATTCATACTAACTTCAGTCTGAAGTTAGCAGGTCATATTGGTGTATCTTGAGAACTAAGCATGCTAGGAATTTGCAGTAAGGCTCTAAATTTGCAGTTTATTTTGCATTTCAAGAAATCTTAGGTCCAAGTTTTAAAGTCCTTCATTTCATAAAAATTTGATATTGCCCTGCTAACTTCACAGTGAAGTTAGCAGGTCAGAGTGTATCTCGAGAACCGGGTATGCTAGAGACTTGAAGTAAAGCTCTAAATTTCCAACTTATTTTGCATTTCAAGAAATTATGATTCCAAATTTTGGAGTCCTCAACTTTAAAAAAAATTTCATACTGACCTGCTAACTTCACAGTGAAGTTGGTAGGGCAGTATGAAAGTTTTTTCAAATAAAGGACTTCAACATTTGGAACTAGAATTTCTTGAAATGCAAAATAAACTGCAAATTTGGACCCTTACTGCAAATTCCTAGCATGCTTAGTTCTCGAGATAAACAACTTGACTTGCTAATTGAATATTGAAGTCAATTTTTTTTAATTTCTTTAAAATAAGGACTTCAAAATTTGGACCTATGATTTCTTGAAATGCAAAATAAACTGCAAATTTAGAGCCTTACTGCAAATTCCTAGCATGCTTAGTTCTCAAGATACACTTATATGACAGTGTGAAGTTAGCAGGGCTCTATAAATTTTTTTTTCAAATTTAGGACCGCAAAATTTTTAAGTATAATTTCTTGAAATGCACAATAAACTGCAAATTCGGAGCCTTACTTCAAGTCTCTAGCATGCTTAGTTCTCGAGATATCCTCTGACCTGCTAACTTCACGTGAAGTTAGCACGGCAGTATGAATTTTTTTTTCAAATAAACGACTACAAAATTTGGACCCCAAATTTCTTGAAACTAGCATGCTTGGTTCTCGAGATTAACTATGTGACCTGCTAACTTCACTGTGAAGTTAGCAGGCCACTCGATTACACCCACTATTTGGTGAACTGCAAAATCAGGAATAGAAATGCAAACTAAATGCAAGAAAACTGCAAATTACTGCGTTGGTCCCGTTACTCTACGTGAAAGTTGCCCTGCCAACTTCACAGACGTGCAGTGAAGAAGAATGATGCAGACCAAAACTAAGTGCGAACCAAGGGAATTGGGTTAAATTCAGTCTACGTTGCATTGAATCCAGGATTGACATTATAATGTTGATGCATAAATATTGTTTTGATTCTTTATACCTATTTCAAGAAAAAGGCCACAATATTTTCAAATTATATATATATCTACATTTTTGTATATACTCTACATACATGTGTGCAAACATATTTACATATACATACATACATACATATCTTTATAAACTTATTATTTTTCTTTAAACAAAAAGTTATGAGTTAACAAAATCATCTTTGTTCAATATGGCGTCTTTTATTTTTTATTACAAAACGGAACAAAATATCTACCTATAACTTTTACAAAAATAGAAAACTCAAACGAGCAAAACAATATTACATATAATAACATAATTTCTTTCCGACTTCAAATCAGAACATAAAATGTAAGGGTGCAACATGTAATTATGTATCTTCATTGAACATTTTAATTTCTTATTTGATGTCTGGAGAGTATTTGTGTATAGTGTGGATCCATTTTTGACAGGATTTATCATTTTAGAACACACTTTGGCAGATATTTATCATAATTAGTTCCAGAATCGCGTAAGGCATTCCAGTGAAGTGATAAAATGAAAAATTGCTCTGAAAACAGAAATGATATATTTTGTATCACTTCACAGCTTCACAGATCGGGAATTGACCCCCAGGTCTATATACTCGTAGAGGAAGTGTACCGATTATGGAATACCAAAATATAAACACATTTTTAAACACAAAAAAGTCAAATTTTATTCATTCTTTTAAATAGATGTTGTTAAAAATACTGTATACTAGTTAAAAATAAGAATCAAAATTTATAAAAATTAGTATAATCCATAAAATTAATAAAAAGGAAAAAAAAACTCAAAATGAAAACATTTAAAAAAGTGACCCTAATATGGACCACTAATGATTTTGTATGAAAGACCCCATTCTATACGGTAAAATTTGTTCAGAAATTACCAACAAAGTTATTAGATTCTGTGCAAGACCAATCTACTTGATACCATTGGTGCAAGTCATTTAAAAGTTTGCAGAATTTAAATAAATATCTTAGGCGGTCCCCAATATGTAATATGGAAATATATATCCCATGTTTGGAACACACTGATATTCCATATTAGGAACAAGGATATTGATTGCACTATGTAAAATTTTACTTATTACTGAACTGATATTGCCTGAATACTTTTTGTTATACAAAAGGTTTAGGTTTTTACTAATAGCACGAGAAAAAAAAATATTTTAAGTTAAGTCCATAGCAAAATATAAGAAAAATTAACTAACAATAATAGGTGACGCACTTAACCAAAAAAATACTTTTAATAATTGCGCACGCCTAGACGCATCTAAGTCCACAAGAATAATAACAACGAATGTTTGCATAAAAAGAAAGCTTTACCTGAAATTAACAGATGCGTTCAAAAAGTGGTTTTCAGAATATTGCACTATCCCATATTAGGAGCATATTCCATAATTGGTACACTTCCTCTATGTATCTAAATATCTAAATCAGACGACGCAACGTTTCAAAAATATTTTTTTTAAATATTAGGTGTAGTAGGTTTAAATTCTAAGTGGGCCTTAGGTCTATATATCTATACCAGACATTAAAAGAATATAAAATAAATAAATTGGGTGGCACAACGACTCGTGAAGAACCAGGGCCTAGTGACTAACAGCTCGCAACCATTCCTGTGTGCGCCTGTCGACAGGAATGGAAGGGACCTACAATTAAAAAAAAAAAAAAATACAACTAAAAGAGGAATAAACCTAAGTATTTTTTCATAAGAATAAAAGTTGTACGTACATACATGTTCTATAATTAAAAAAAAGAAATTAAGCTATTAAATATTAATAACTATGTTTTATAGACCTGAAGAGAAACGCAACCACTTTTGAAACGTCCGTCGTATGATTTAGATATATAGATCTAAAGCTCACTTAGAATTTAAACATTGTTTAAAAAAAGGTCACGACGAAGGAATAATAAGTATAGTAGGTTCTGATGGGGTAATAAGCTCTTGCAAAACTGTAAATAACTTTTTTTCTTTAGGACTCTTTATCTGTTTTACAAAAAAAAACTCCTTCTGCATACATTTAGACAAATTTCATCAAAGAACTCATTGGCCGTGAGTGTCAGCTCAGAAAAGAAAAACTAGTTTGTGTCAATTAAAGACCTTATGGCCAGTTGCATCAAAATGCTCTTAAACCAGTTTTTGCTAAAAAAAATAAATAGGGTGGCACAACGGCTCATGAAGAACCAGGGCCTAGTGACTAACAACTCGCAACCACTCCTGTGTGCGCCTTTTGACACGAATGGAAGGGACCTACAATTTTATGCCGAATCCGAACGGCTAGACGAGAAGCACATATTCGTGACAAGTGATACTCTTGGAGGATTTGTCAATTCCTCGCAAGAGGCAGTAGCCCTGAAAAAAAAACTTTTTAGTTTTTAGGTGGACGAGGCTGGGAAGCGATCCTAGACCTCCAGCGTGACAGTCGAACGCACTAACCATTACGCTACGGGTTTTTGCTAAAAGTCTATTTAAATTTATCGACATGATAAATTAATTTGGGTTGCACCAAACATCTTCACCAATTTTTTAGCTAAAATAGAGTTCATTACCATCATTCATTACCATCCCTGCATTGAAACATCTGCTTTCAAAACTGAACGAAAAAGTTTCAACTAGTGCAACTGAGATAGCAATACGAGAAAATGTCAATGAAAATAAGACCGGTTTCACACAAAGAAACTGAGTTGCCAGAAACAAGCAAGATTGTCGGCAAGAAGGGCGAAAGGGATGATTTGTTTTCTTTCCCTTACGCCCGTCTAGCCTACAAACTCCCAGTTGCCAGCAACTCAGTTTCCTTGTGTGAAAGCAGTCTAAATAAACATTGGGATGCGCTATGTACCAATCCATACAAACATAAATATGTAGGTCCCTGGTACATGCAACTCGAAAACTGAAAAAAACTTTGTGAGAAATATGTATGTTTGTAACTCGGCAGCTTATTATTATGATTTTGGCTGGATTTCAGTTCATTAATATTATATTATTATGTTCGTTTTTATTAAGTATTGTATGGGGTTGTTTTCCACTTCACTCAAAATATAAAAAAAAATTGTAGGTATTTAAATTCCAACTGATGCATCTTTGTTTTTCACCCTTAGACTGTTTTTTTTTTTTTATTTATTTCGGGGTTCTGCCCAATAAAATTGGTTTTAAAATTAAACTGGGGAAAACGTGACTTTAGTTTATTGGTTCGTTTATTGGGGTTTTAGAATTAAAAATGGTCAGTGCAACCGATAAATGTCATTTTAAAATCTAACGAAGCAATACAAATTTAAAAGAGCTTGGTGCAACTGGTCATTAGTATATTATCTTATGTATATAAAAGAACAGAAAATAAAGGAGAATGGGCAAATGCCCAGAAACGAGACCTATGAAAATGATTAGGTACTATGGAGTGTAGTAACGTACGAGTATTTTTTTGTCCTAAACACTGGGAGTTGGCTAAAATAAGTGACAAGAAAAAAATAAGAAAAAATTCGAATAAACATAGACGAATTGTTTTACAGTTTGTTATAGACTGCCTTAACTGATATTGGCCATTGGTATAAAAGTTCCATTATTTTGGGGTCTATTGAGTTCATAGAAGGTGACCAATACTGTCATTTCAATTGGATGCAGCTATTGATGCTTTTAGTTTTGATGACTTTAAATCGCATATGCGTTTGCAGAAGTCAACTGTGGAGTATGGACATGGAGTAGTATTTTAACAAATAAAAAAAAATATTGGGTCGTACCTTTTTTTAAGTCATCTTTTTCTCGATCAGTGGATCAGTGCTTCTATTCTAGAAATTACACGAAAGAAGTGTAATCGAAATCGATATAAAAGTTCTAGATGAGCTAAGCCAAAATTTGAACTATCACACAAAAACGCTTCACATCAAATTTGAAGCAAACCGTCTCCAGCTCAATGTACACTCCCTGTCACTTGTTTGAGGCCACTATTTTCACAAAAGTTTTTTCCCGATAAAAACCTGTAGGAAATATTTTTCCTGGAAATGTTTGATACAATTCCACAGGAATTTCACAAATTATAAGAATAGGTATAAAAAAATGCGTCACTCATTGATAAAAAAAAGAACAAAACTATAAAAATGTTTTCTTTTTTTTGTTTTTAAACATTAATGTATTATGGTTTTGTCAACTAAAAATTATTATGCCCGAAATTTTTTGAAATAGCTCTATTAGACGGTTTGGAATTAAATCATACAGTTTTTTTGGAATAATCCAGTGAAATCTGGCTACAGGCATCGAAGTTGGCTTCGACCAAGACGTCCTTATCTCCAAACTGTCTACCAGCATCAGAAACTTTTCAAAATAGCCAGGCCCAAACGTTTTAGATTATGTTTGAATCCGGTGAATAGGGTGGCCATAATAAAAGTCCAACGTTTTCCGACTGAATCCAGCTTCTAGCTACCCTGGAAGTATGGATAGGGGCGATGTCTTGTTGGAATATCCAAGGTAGATTAAGATTTAAGATTTATTGTTGAAAAAGAATTTAATTACTATTTCTAACTAACCCATTCATTGTTGTAGTTATAAATTCCAATTCAATTGGTCCATAATAGGTGATAGCTCCCCACTTACCCCCTTGGTCAGTTCTTCCAGAGCCCATTTTAACTTGAAATTTAATATAAATGAGTTGTCTATCCTTTCTTAAATATTTTAAACTTTTGTTTGAAAAAAATCGGCGATGTTAACTTTTGCCAACCAATTTTTGGAATGGCCTCAATCAAGTGACGCAACGTTTTATATCCATTTTTTGCAGTCCATTCACATCATTTGGGAAATTTGTATGAATTTTCCAAATTAGCTCTTTAAATTTATCCTTTTTTATTGCAAAATAAATATACCTACTCCCACGTATCAAAAATTATTATTAGCTTACAGCTATTTTTCGGGAAAAAACTTTTATGAAAATAGTGGCCTCAAACAAGTGACAGGGAGTGTATATTAGGAAGCACCTTTTTTTTGTCTATTTTGTCCACATGGGAACAGATGAGTTTTAACTTAAACGACTGAAAGGAATAGTGTAGTTAAAAAAAAACACAACTTTTCAAGTACTTAAAAGTATAGCTAAATACGTAGATGAGGGCACTTCTCAAGAAAACTTCATCGTACTTAACTTATTTTTGATACAAATTAAAATAGAAGAGTTTTGAAGTTACACCCCTCATTATGTAGGTATTATTACAAAGCAGGTCACTGTGGCGTATGAGTAATGTTTTTTTTCGAACAAATTATAATCAGAAATGTTTGCCACTCTGATGTGTGTGTTAGTATACTATAATATATTATTCAATTATAATAATCAGTTTTGAATAATTTACACACAACAATAATTTTATGAATAGAATAACAATATGGCTACATCTGCCGACGACCAGAGTTACTTAAGCCTAGTTTCACAGTGGAAGTTTAAACTCCACTTATGGTTAAAACTTCAGTTCAACAATTTATTCGGTCACACAGTTTCTTTTAAGCCTTGAACTGAGTTAATTCTGTAGTTAAAGTTAAACGACAGTATTCTGTCCGTATAACGTTTGGAATCCATTTAATTGTTTTTCAGCAAATCTACATATATACATGCTGTTCAAAAGTTGTTATTTCAATTTAATTTGATAATTGGTTTGCTTAGATTATTTTGCATTTTATTTAATTTTTGTTCGTGTCAGTTTGAAACAAAACAAACTTCCACAGATTTTCATCAACACAAAATATTTGTTGCTGTTTCGCGTGTTCTTTCCTTCAGAGAGAGAAATAATAGACAAGAAAAGGCAACTTTCTATCAAAGGGCACGGTAGTGCCCAGCCAAGTTCTGCTGGCACTACACCCTTTTTACAGGATCAAACTCAGGCTATTTTCGACACCCTCTAACTTCAGTACCAATAAAGTCAGAAACTTCAAACTCGCAGTATTTGCTAAGCTCACCAAGTTTAGGAAACTTACCAAATTTTAATTCTTTAACATTAGTGGTTCCCGAGATATAAGACTGCAAACATCGCAAAAACCGTAACTGACTGACTCACTCACTCACTCACTGACAGATCATCAAAATTATGGAGCACTTCCCGTCATCGTAGAATCTTGTAATTTCGTACAACGGTAGGCCTTGTGGTGTATACAAAGGAGAAAATCGAAAGATTTTCCATTCAGGGGGCGTGGTACCCGCCGATTATCATAGAATTGATACAAATTATTTGAAGCACTTTTGATTGTCGTAGAATGATGAAATTTAATACAGCGCACAGTGTGAAAGTTTCAGATTCTAGCCGAACTTAAGTCTAAATTTAAATAATATTTTTTTTTGAACTTGTTTTTTTTTTTCAATATATCAGATTAATTTAAAATTTAATAATTCATTTTAATTTTATTTTAACTAAAAATAAATAAGCTAGCATAGTTATTAAATAAAAAATAAATACATTTTTGAAAATAATTTGAAATTTAGTCAGTTTGAAACTGTTTCTTCAGGAAGATCATGCCATTTAGTTCTTGAAAACCTCGATCTTAACCAAAGCAGTGGATCTGATGACTTTAGAAACTTTTCGTTACTTGGAGTTTGGTGCCAAACTTCAAAAACACTCAACCTATATGTTTTTCTGTAAAATAAAAATATTTGTATGGGAGCTGCAAAAGGTTGCAAGAACTTATTTTTGAATCTAATTATATAAACTACACAAAATCAGAATATGAAAAAATTAGAGCGGGTACACGTAGGTAAACTAAAAAAAAGCTTTGTCTCAAAGTTAAAAAAGACGTTTTTTAATACCCTAGCGAAAATTAATTAAAAAAATAAAAATAAATAAATTAAATTAATAAAACTCACCTTAGCATGTACTATTAACTTCAGAGATATACAATATCGAAAAATTTTACTGTTCACAAAACACATGTAAAAACAGCGGAGCTCAGCTCATCCGCTGTATAATGCCTTTAATTTTACACGGTGTGTGGCTTTGACAGCTAACTGTACAAAATATAACGGAAACATGAAGCTTTTAATACTTGAAATGAATCAACCGTTATGTTAAGAACTGATAAAAATCGTTTTTGTACTCGACAGTTCAACTTTTTTTCTTGACTTAAGTTCCGTTGGATTATTGAACTGTGCAGCGCCAGCGGTAAGGTGCAGAAAAGTGCCAAATTTTAGAATGTAATTTTCATAAAATTGTTATAAATTATTTGGAATAATTCTGATTATCGTGGAATGCAAAGGCAACATTTTAATATTTGAGATTTTACGTTCAGGGGCGTGGCATCCGCCCATTTAAATAGAATTGATATCAATTAAGAGGAGCACTTTAATGATTACTGATTTGAATTGAGTTGGTTTACTTGGCAAGTTTTCTTTTATTTCCTAATTACTCAATTTTGAAATGAAAACTTGACTCGTAAACCAACTCAATTTAAGTCAGTAATCATAAATTGCAGATTTCTTTGATAATTTTATGTTGCTCCATATTACTTTACTAAAAATATTTACATTGAACATTTTGCATGAAACAACAACAACTAAAGTGTTCTACCACCAAGTTATTTTTGGCTGAAGTTATAGCTATTTCACGAGTGGCAACCCGATCATCAGACTTCTTTGTGTGGTGCTGAGTCTTAATATGTTCATTTTTATTTGAAAAGCTTGGCCCGTCATAGGGATTGAACTTAAGACATCAACTGTGACTGGAATTCAGAGGACGACGGCGACGGCCTACCCATCGCGCTACCGAAGCCACATGTCAAGCTCCATCTCAGTGCAGGTTTTGTTGCTTATCAACCCTATGACAGGCTTTTCAAATAAAAATGAACATATTAAGACTCAGCACCACACAAAGAAGTCTGATGATCGGGTTGGCACTTGTGAAGTAGCTATAACTTCAGCCAACAATAACTTGGTGGAAGAACCCTTTAGTTGTTGTTGTTTAATTCAAAATATTGAATGTATATTGTTGTCTGCGCAGCGGAACTGCATTGTATGAACTTTAGTTCATACAAAATTCCTATTAAAATATTTGATATTTAGCAATAATAAACTAAGAACTTGGCGTTCTTGTTACAAAAAGGTTTTTGTATATAGAAGAACTTGTTTTTTTTTAACATTTATTTGGTATGTGATTTATCTTACGTCACATGGCGCATTGCAAAGTTATTTTCATTAAATCTAGTTAAACGATGTTCAACTAAACTGGTGCTTGGATTTCGCTGTGAAACCGGACGAATTAGACCAAAAATTTAAACTCAGGTTCAGTTGAACTTAAGTTTGAGAAATTAACAAACCGCAAGAAAACTCAAAATGGATTTTCAGGGAGATATGTACACACCTACATATGTTAATATCTTCAGATTCTTTTATTCTATATTATATGTGACGGAAGAAAATTTTGGAAAATGCGTTCAAATTCCTTGCAAAATACCTACAATTTAAACAATCAGATTATCTAAGAACTTCATAAGTATATACCGTTAAAGCTCAAAAGATGGAAGATTATACAAATTTATTTGAGGAAAATTAAAGGCTGATTGGAAAGTTGAAAATTATTGTGAGGGCAAAGATTAGTCCTATAAAATTTTGTAGCGATAACTTATAGCCTCAAATTAAAATATAGCCAAAAAACGATTTTTGCATTTTAAGATTTTAATATTTCGATAACGATTATTAAGGTACGTATATAATATATATCTTCTTAATTTACCAACTTTTATAAGAGAGCGCATTCAATTTATTATCCCAGGTAAGAACAGCAAAACGAAATATATTTTATGGGCCATCAGTAAAAGTTGAAACATGTGAAAACTGGATTTTTTTACGTACGGGTAGTTATAGCAATCAGCAAAGTTATTTCAGTAATTAAATGTTAAACCTTTAATTTTTTTAATGATGCAAAATCCTTCAGTAATTTTTTAAGGATAAGTTGGAACAGTAAAAAAGTGGAACATAGAAAACTGGAATGAAATGTTCCACTTTTTGTGAATTGATGTTTTTTACAAAACATATTCTTTTTTAGAGTTATTTTTTGCCAACAAAAAAATATTTTAATAGATTTGCCATCGATTCGTGTCATTTTAATGTCTCAAATTTTTTTTATAAGACATCAAATTATATCTAAAAGAAAATTTTTAATTTTTTACGTACGGGTGGTTATAGCAATCAGTGAAGCTATATTAGTATAGCCCGGGAGCTGGCGACACTAAAAAGTGTAAGATTTGGGGATTCATGATTTTAAGTTTTTTGAGTAATTAAGGTGCCCCACAAACAGGCTACCAACTGCTGCAGGCTCACCCGTGGTGGGTTGATTAACTGTGAATTTTTAAAGTTGGAAAAAAACCCGAAAATTTGTCTAAGATGCGTACTCGGGAAACCTAACCAAAACGTTAGTTGACATTCCCCTGATGACAAAAAACCACTGCTTACACCTGTACAGTGGTGGGGAGTACTGCTGCCAAGGGCCTAAAGTTGCAAGTAACACACAAAATTTGTCTAAGATGCGTAGTCATGAAACCAGTTGCATATGATAGTTAAACATTCAAGACTATGGAAAAACTTGTGCTTACACCGGGGGGGTGGGGGAAAGTACCGCTTACAATTAAGGGAAGTTGGCCCCCCTTGGTGCATTGTAACCTAATTATTTTTGTTTGGACTTAAAACCTCGCGAAAAAATCAAAATGTTGCAATTGAATTTCATAGATAGTTAGACAAAGATTACGGGAAAAATAGCGTTCTCTTTAAAAAATTACCCTTAAAAAGCGTCAAAAGGGGGGAAAACTCTTTTAAAAGTTTTTTTTTTTTATAAATATCAAAAACTACAAGCATATTGATAAAGCAATTATAGATTTCATACAAACCTAGATCCTATAATAAAATTATAAAAAAGGGAGTCCCGGGGGCAAAAGTACCCTTTTTTCGCATCTTAAAAACGAAATGTATTTTGGTGGCTTTTTTCTTCTGAGGTTTATTTTTTCACACATACATACATACATATATAATTATACATACATACAATTAGGGAGGGGACATGGGGGGGAATACTTTTTCAATTTTTTTTTTTCATATTTTATAACGAAATGCATTTTTAGTAGTTTTTTCCTGGTAAACGTTCCTGTCAGTTTTAATCCTTTTATTTTTTACTTTGTTTACTTTTTACGTACGTGCATACGATTAAATAGCGTTACCTTGCATATTGTAGGCACATAAGTCAAAACAATACTGAACAAGCATTATAAGTTTGATGGCGTATGTTGTAGGACAATAAGACGTACGTCAAAACAATTCTTAAAAACAATTCTTAAATTGTATGGAAAATTTGACGTAAATGCCACTTTTTGGCGTTTTCGTCAAAACAATACGTGAACTTAATGAATTTGATGGATATACGTCAAAACCATTCTGTATATCTTTGCAATGGAAAGAGATAGAGCAAAACGGATAAAAGATTTGGAAAGATCTACCCCGAAAACATAAAACTGCATACCAAACTCAAAAAGTGAATTTTGGCGCTTACGGTAACCCAATATTAGGGCGACGAAATGTTATTCTGGAGACAATGGTTCAATGCCAAAAGGTTATCGAAGAATGTGGCGAAAGGTATATGCAAGTTACTTATGATTTGGGCATTGCAAAAAGAGCACTCCAGTTGCAAAGCACCGAAGCACCTCGTTTCAATAACCTTTTTATCCACATTGGGCCTTTTCACATAATGATGGCCTATTTTAAAGCTATTGGCAAATTCATTAACAACTGTGGACTGGTAAACATCATGGTCAACTCCGGACTCTTAGCTAATGGTTCTGTGAATGGGTTCATTAGCGGCAAGCACTTTAATTGATGCAAACAAAATTCGCAGAGGTCAATGACATTGTCGTCAGGACTGTGGAAGACAGTTACACTTGTGTTGCACACGAAGAAGCCGGCACAAAAGTTATTTTTCATTCAAACGTTGTCATTCGCTGCTCCGATACCGATTTTTCAATAATTGCTCTTGGAAACATGCATTTGCAAGATAATGTGAAAATGTGGCTGAAAGTTGGTGTTGGCAATGCAGAGAGGTTCATCAATGTGACAAAACTCTATTATTCACTAGGTGGAAATGTATGTGAAGCTCTTCCAGGTTTCCACGCTTTTACAGGATGTGATTTTAATCCTGCTTTTTTCAAAAAAAGGCAAGAAGCGTCCATTCACAATTATGCAAAACGCTCCTGAATTTATAGAAGCCTTCTCAAAAGTGCAAAATTATCCAGATGTCGAAGCAGATGAATTCGTAACTTTGTTTGTTGTATGTATGGCTGCAAACAACTTAGCGATGTGAATGAAGCCCGAATGTCAGTTTTTACGAAAGCCTATTCAAAATGAAAACAAAGAACTTCGACGGCTCAATATTACCACCCAGCAAGTCAGAGCTTCGGCAGCAAATTTTGAGATGTGCCTACATCTCAAGGATATGGTGCAATGCATATGCTCAAATCCCTACCTTTCTGTCTCCTTCTGAATGCGGATGGCAAGAAATCGACAGCAAGCTGGACTTTCGATGGTTTGAAGGTGACCAATTACCAACTTCAGTCAGTGAAGTTGTATTTGAGGATCTTTCGAAAACATGTGATGCAGGTAAATATAAAGATTTCTCCTCCTTCATTTTATACTTAAAAAAAAAAAAAAATACTTCTCATTTTTATAGACTCGAGTATCCAAAATGATAGTGAGGAAACTGATGCTGAAGAAGATGACGAATCAACAAACACCCAAGTCAGGGCAAGCGAGGATTCTGTTGAAGAAGATCTATCCTGTTTAATGGAAACATTTACATACATATTCAGACGATGTTTTTGTATAGAGTTTAAAATTATAATTTTTAAATAAAACCAAATTAAAAAAGAAGAAAAACATATTACTAAATTGCGTTGTGAATTATTGGTCTTTTGAGTAAAAAGGTATGTTGTTCTTTCAGGGATTAAGGAGGCTTCACCGCTGCGATGGGGAATTTTGAGATTTGATAAATATCATGTATGTGGTTTACGGGTATCTTCATATTCCTAAAATAATATAATAATTTTTTATGGATGAATTAATGTAGGGTAACTTTTCTGTGAAACTTTTAACGAGAACAAAATACAAAGTAAACAGAAACAGGATTAAAACTGACAGGAACGTTTACTAGGAAAAAAACTACTAAAAGTGCATTTCGTTATAAAATACAAACACAAAAATTGAAAAAGTATTCCCCCCCATGTCCCCTCTCTCATTTTATGTATGTATAATTATATATGTATGTATATGTGAAAAAATAAACCTCAGAAGAAAAAAACCACGAAATACAACTCGTTTTTAAGATGCGAAAAAAGGGTACTTTTGCCCCGGGGACCCCCTTTTTTTATAATTTTATTATAGGATCTATGTTTTTATGAAATCTATAATTGCTTTATCAGATTTATCAATATGCTTGTAGTTTTTGATATATATATATAAAAAATAAATCTCACAAACATTTCGCTTTTGAGATGCGAAAAAAGGGTACTTTTGTCCCCGGGACCCCCTTTTTTATAATTTTATTATTGGATCTAGGTTTGTATGAAATCTATAATTGCTTTATCAGGTTTATCAATATGCTTGTAGTTTCTGATATACATAAAAAAAATCTTTTAAAAGAGTGTTTTCCCCCCTTTTGCGCTTTTTAAGGGTAAAAGATGATTTTTTAAAGAGCACGCTATTTTTCCCGTAATCTTTGTCTAACTATCTATGAAACTCAATTGCAACATTTTGTTTTTTTTTGCGAGGTTTTCAGTCCAAACAAAAATAATTAGGTTACAATGCACCAAGGGGGGCCAACTTCCCTTAATTATAAGCGGTACTTTCCCCCATCCCCCTTGTGTAAGCACAAGTTTTTCCATCGTCTTAAATGTCTAACTAACATATGCAACTGGTTTTATGACTACGCATCTTAGACAAATTTGTTGTGTTTCTTGCAACTTTAGGCCCTTGGCAGCAGTACTCCCCACCACTGTACAGGTGTAAGCAGTAGTTTTTTGTCATCAGGGGGATGTCAACTAACGTTTTGGTTAGGTTTCCCGAGTACGCATCTTAGACAAATTTTCGGTTTTTTTTTGCAACTTCAAAAATTCACAGTTAATCAACCCACCACTGTTGAGGTGTAAGCAGTCAATTTTCGTCATCAGCTATGTGAGGACTACAAGAAAAAAAATATTTTATGAATACGCATCTTAGACATTGAAAAGTGTCGCCAGCTCTCGGGCTAGAAATGTAATGTCAAACCTCCAGCTACTACCTTTTATTTTTTTAAATGATGTAAAATGCTTCAGTAATGATTTTACAGATGAGTTGGAACAGTCAAAAAATTGGAACATAGAAAACTGGAACAAAATATTTCACTTTTTGTAAAATGACGTTCAGTGAAACGAATTTTCATCAGTAAAATTTATAAATCTTACAAAAAATATACATTTCTGGAATTATTTTTTGTCAGAAAAATATATTTCAATAGATTTGCCATCGATACGGGCTCCTAACCTTTAGCACCTCATATATGGGATATTCGCAAAAAAGGTATGCCATCTAAAAGGTCAGTAACTCGTCAAAAAAGGTCAACTAGTTTCAGAAATTGGTCAGCCATAGGAAATTTGTAATCAATAGTTAAAGTTTTTCGAGGTCACCAACTATTTTTGGCACCTCATTTATGGTATATTTGCCACCGACTTGTGATAAAAGGTCAGCTAGTTTCAGTAATTGGTCAGCCATAGGTTTTTTTTTTAAGAATTTTTAAAATTTGTTTCAAGGTCACAGTATAAGACTTTTAGTACCTCATTTATAGAATTTACAAAAAATGAGTATGCTATATAAAAGGTCCGTAATTGGTAAAAAAGGTCAGCTACTTTCAGTAATTAGTCAGCCATAGATTTTTTTTAATAATTTTTTTAAAAAATTTCAAGGTCAAAACTATTTTTAGCACCCCATTTATGGGATATTCGAAAAAAAATATACACCATCTGAAAGGTTACATAGACCTTATAAAAGGTCAACTAATTTCAGTAATTGGTCAGCCATAGTTTTTGTTTAATTGAATTTTTAAAATTTATTTTTTCAAGGTCATATAAGACTTTTAGCACCCCATTTTTGGGATATTCGAAAAAGAAGTCTACCATTTGTAAGGCCAACGACTCGTGATAAAATGTCAGCTTGTTTCAGTTATTGGTCAGCCATATCTTATTTTATATGAATTTTTGAAGTTTTTTGTTTTTCAAGGCCGTATACGACTTTTAGCACTTCATTTACCGAATTTTCCAAAAATAAAGATACCATTTGAAAGGTTATTAAATCCTTATAAAAGGTCAACATGTTTCAGAAAATGGTCAACCATAGGTTTTTTTAATGAATTTTTAAAGATTGTTTCTTTAGACTTCTTTGAGTGTTCATTAAAAAAAAAACCTATGGCAGACAAATTACTGAAACTAGCTGACCTTTTATCACCAGTCAGGGGCCTTCAATAAATTGGTATACTTTATTTGCAAATATCCCATAAATGAGGTGCTAAAAGTCTTATACGGCCTTGAAAAAACAAACAACTTCAAAAATTCATATAAAACAACCTACGGCCGACCAATTACTGAAACTAGCTGACCTTTCATCACGAGTCAGTGGCCTTTCAATTGGTATACTTTTATTTGCGAATATCCCATAAATTAGGTGCTAAAAGTCTTATATGGCCTTGAAAAACAAAAAAACTCCATAAATTCATATAAAATAACCTATGGCTGACCAATTACTTAATTACTTAACTAGCTGACCTTTTATGACGAGTCGTTTGCCTTTCAAATGGAATACTACTTTTGCGAATATCCCACAAATAAGGTGCTAAAAGTCTTATACGACTTAGAAAAAAATTAATTTTAAAAATTCAATCAGACAAAAACTATGGATGACCAATTACTGAAATTAGTTGACCTCTTATGAGGTCTATGTAGCCTTTCAGATGGTGTATATTTTTTTTGGAATATCCCATAAATGAGTTGCTAAAAATAGTTTTAACCATGAAATTTTTTTAAAAAATTATTAAAAAAATCTATGGCTGACCAATTACTGAAAGTAGCTGACCGTTTTTTGACCAATTACTGACTTTTAGATATACTCACTTTTTATAAATTCTATAAATGAGGTGCTAAAATTCTTATACTGTGACCTTGAAACAAACTTGAAAAATTCATTAAAAAAAACTTATGGTTGAACAATTACTGAAACTAGCTGACCTTTTATCACAAGTCGGTGGCCTTTCGAATGGTACACTTTTTTTGCGAATACCCCATAAATGAGATGCCAAAAATAATTGGTGACCTTGAAAAATTTTAACCATTGATTACAAATTTCCTATGGCTGACCAATTTCTGAAACTAGTTGACCTTTTTTGACCAGTTACTGACCTTTTAGATGGCATACTGTTTTTGTGAATATCCCTTATATGAGGTATGAGGTAAGGAGCCATCGATTCGTATTATTTTAATGTCGCAAATCTTTTTATAACACATGCAATTACTCAAAAGAAAATGTTTACTGATGGTATTTATTTGATGGCGCCTTAGTCTGCCCATTTCCCAACCCTTAACGTTGAAAACTTTTCAATCCTTTAAATCGCTTAGTCAGTGTTGCAATTATGTACAATAATAAACTTGAAATTTAATTACACTCTCATCTTGTTTCAATTAAAATATTGTCGCAAGTCTATCCATGAAAAGTTAACAACCCATCATCAGCAGTGTGGTGTTTCCTGTTTCCATGAAGCTGAATACTGGATACCGTTCGGCAAAAACGAGTCTTATTTTATGTAAACTTTGTGTTTTACGTCCGCATGTTCTACAAGCAACAACTTGTTTGCGGATTTGTGGCCAAAACCTTATATCAATCCCATCAAATGATTGTTTTCTTTCTCTTGCAGTTCCTATCATTCCTGAGTTCCTGTACGACATACGCCATCCAGATGCCCCCCTCGATAGCTTCCCGAGAACACCATTGTCAATAATAACACCACCAACGCTGTCCCCTTGTTCAAGAAATGGAGATGAGGTGTATCCAACTTCTTCCAAAATCGAGTATGCCACCATCAGCGATGTTGGTAAGGGCATGAAAGCATTTTTATTTTTCGTACATATTTTTTTTAAATACGACTGTATATTCTTTATTTAGAAAATGCAACACTCTACCGGGAGATGGAGGAACGACACAAGGAACTTGTGGGCGAAACCGTAGAAGTTGGACTGATGTTCGCATCAAAGGCATTTGTGCAGCTCTTAGTAAATCCCATTGTTGGACCTCTGACGCATAAGTAAATGAAGTTTTTCTTAAAAGAAATCTCATATAACTTAATTATTTTCCTAGAATTGGCTATAGTATTCCAATGTTTGCTGGCTTCATAATTATGTTCTTATCAACGCTCAGTAAGTTTGTTTTATAGATTTTAAAATCGGTATTATCTTTATCTGGTTAATATTGATTTCCTTTCAAGTATTTGCATTTGGCCGATCCTACAGTGTGTTATTTCTGGCTCGAGCTTTGCAAGGTATTGGCTCTTCTTGCTCTTCAGTCTCCGGTATGGGTATGTTAGCAGATAGATACACAGATGACAAAGAACGTGGTAATGCAATGGGCATAGCTTTGGGTGGACTAGCGCTTGGTGTACTGATTGGACCACCATTCGGAGGAATCATGTATGAATTTGTTGGAAAATCGGCACCATTCTTGATTCTCTCGGCTTTGGCGCTTGGTGATGGAGTTTTGCAGTTGTTCATGCTTCAACCATCGATACAGCGTTGTGATTCCGATCCACCTTCTTTGAAGGCATTGATCAGTGATCCGTATATTCTGATCGCTGCAGGTAAATTGTAAAAAAGTTTATTTATTTTTACTCTGTACTTTGACGATTTCATACATACACGTACTCATATTAGACTTTATGACCGTCCTGAAAACTAATTAAAAAAAAAATCTATCCCAACCACAAGAAAAGATATGTGCATTTTTTTGTTCAGTGTAGTATTTTTTGCGTTACTTTAAGTTTTTGAATACCACGACTACAAGTGAACGAATTCCACCGTTTTTTTTTCGTAGCAATATTTAACATAGTTTGTGCCAAAACATAAGAAGGCAAAAATTATAATAACTGTTGGAATTCTTAGAGAAAAAAATTATTTAACTTTGATTTTCGATGCAAAATGTGAAAAAAAATTATTTTTGAAAAAGTTAAATCATCTCTGGTATGACAAAATATATGAATACTTAAGTGGCCAACTATTTTTAAAATATGCGCGTTAAATGTGGGTTTCAAAATGGTATAATTTATTATTGCACCTTGAACCAATAGGAAGTTATTGGTAAAAATCAGCACCACGAGAGTCAAATTAGCAAAAACAAATGTTTTAAAAATTAGCAAATCAAACGTGAAAATAGTATCATGCATTGAACATGGTAGATTTTTTATTGATTTCCTGTTTTTATAATGTTGTCCTGATGATAATTCCAAGCTTTAAACTTCTATGGCCGAATGCAACATTACCAAAATGTCAACAAGGTGCAAAAAAAAACGGCTACATTTTCGAGCTTGTTTTAAATTATACCTCTTCAATTACAAAACCATCAAATATTTTGGTAGTGGTTATTACCAAATTAATTTTCTTGCAGGAGGTGCATTAAATAAATCGAATACAGCTTCTCAGATGAGGTATGGAATCTTATGCAGGCCGCTGCATTACAAATATGCCTGATATACAGGTAGATGGATATGTGTTCTGGGACCAATTTTCACCGTTCACCTAAATCAACTTGATTTTTTTTATTGGGGCTGCATTAAGAAAATTGTGTACAGCAAGCCCATGAGGTCCTTAGAGAGCTAAGAAATCTTGTGGAGACACCTTCATTACAAGATTCTGAGCAAAACTTAACAAGATTATTATAAGATTTTTATTTATTCGGAGGTGCAGAACCTGTATTAGAATGGGTGAAAAACAGTTTGAGCATTTGTTTTAAATTAAAAAAAAAAATATCTATTTTTGTTTTCTGACTAAGTGATCATTTGATTGAAAGTTGGCTCAGATCTCAAAAGACTATTTGTTTGAGCAAAATAACAAAGAAACTAAAAGCAAGTGCTAAAATATTTTATGGTGTTGTTAGGGCCCAATAGACCAGGTATAATTCAAAACAAGCTTGAAAATGTAGCCATTTTTTGCACTTTGTTGACATTTTTGGTAATGTTGAAATCGGCCCTAGAAGTTAAAAGCTTGGATTTATCACTAGGATAACATCATAAAAACAGGCAATCAATCAAAAATCTACCATGTTCAATGCATGATATTATTTTCATGTTTAATTTGCTAATTTTTAAAACATTTGTTTTTGCTAAATTTACTCTCGTTTTGCTGATTTTTACCAATAACTTCCTATTGGTTCAAGGTGCAATAATAAATTATACCATTTTGAAACCCGCATTTAACGCGCATAGTTTTAAAATAGTTGGCCACTTAGATATTCATGTATTTTTTCATACCAGAGATGATTTAACTTTTTCAAAAATTATTTTCTTTCACATTTTGCATCGAAAGTCAAAGTTAAATAATTTTTTTCTCTAAGAATTCCACCATTTATTATAATTTTTGTCTTCTTATGTTTTGGCACAAACAATTTTAAATATTGCTACAAAACAAAAATGGTGGAATTCATTCACTTGTAGTCGTGGTATTCAAAAACGTAAAGTAACGCAAAAAATAATACACTGAACAAAAAAATGCATATATCTTTTCTTGTGGTTGGGATAAATTTTCTTTAATTAGTTTTCAGGACGGTCATTAAGTCTACTATGAGCCATTCCAAGGTTATCCATTATTTACTGGACACCCTGCTTATACATACATATGTATGTACAGTACATATTACTGAAGAAATTTAGTTTTCAAAGCTTCACGCAAATGAAGCAATTGGTGTTGAATACATAAATATGAACCTGTCTTCTTTCAGGTGCCATTACATTCGCTAATATGGGTATCGCAATGCTGGAACCTTCCTTACCAATCTGGATGATGGATAACATGGGTGCAAGTCGTTGGGAGCAAGGCGTTACATTCTTACCGGCGTCAATAAGTTATCTTATTGGAACAAATCTATTTGGACCTCTAGGTCACCGAATTGGAAGATGGTTGGCAGCGCTCTTAGGATTACTTATTATTGGTTCCTGTCTTATAATGGTAAGATTAAATATACATGTATCTTTCGAAAATTTTTCAACTAAAAATTTTAATAGATTCCTATGGCAACTCACATCAATCATCTTATTATCCCAAATGCCGGTCTTGGATTCGCCATTGGAATGGTTGACTCTTGCATGATGCCCGAACTTGGTTACTTAGTGGATATTCGCCACTCAGCGGTTTATGGAAGTGTTTACGCATTGGGCGATGTTGCATTCTGTATGGGATTTGCTATTGGACCAGCCTTGAGTGGAACTCTGGTGAATAGTATTGGATTCGAATGGATGCTTTTTGGAATTGCAATTTTGTGCTTTTTATATGCACCTCTGCTTGCATTCCTCAAAAATCCACCCACTAAGGAGGAAAAGAAGGTTGGTATTGGTAATAATGCGAGTGTGCATTTCAGTGTACCTGAAAGTGATAATGTTACTGCACAAACAAACGTTGCTTTTGTCAAAGATGGAGCTTAGATAATTTTTATTTTCAAGATTAAAATTAACTATATACATATTTAAACCTTCCTTGTTTTGTATTAATAAATGCTTTGCTTTTTTAATTTTTGTTTTGTTTTTGTTTTTGTATGTACATATTAAGAAACAATGTAACACATTTTGTGTAACGTAAGTTGCCATTTAGTAAATCTTCCTATTCTGCATAGGTAGGTATACTACATTTTGATTTCTATATTTGCACAAATTATTATTTTCTTTATTTAATACATTAATAGGTAAATTTACACGATGTATCAAAAGTCCTAACTTATTTTTTAAGTTTTTTGCCTAGCATGGTTGAAAAAGGCATGTTAAAATAAAAAAAGGTTTCAATGAGCCCTCAATAAGATCAAAAGCATTAGGCTATGACCGTAGCCAGGATTTTGTTTTAGAAGGGGCTTGTATAAAAGGCATAATAATAGTAACAATCCTTACTTTTAAGTAAGGTATACTGTATGTTGGACTTTAGTTATTGTAGAATAAAAAAATGGTTTCATTATAGGTACTAATACATACATGCATACACTGAGGGAAAAAATGCAATCAAAAATTAAATACGATCGTATTTGATTTAAAGTATTTTTACGCTGAAATAATTTTAATTTGAATATCGGACGTAATTTAAAGAAATTCAGGCTAGCTTCAAAGTAAAACGTATTTATTTATACAATGAAATCAACTTTTGTACATTTATATTCCGTTCAACGTTGTTTCAAAGTGAAACGTTATCATTTTTACATTGAGATCCACATTGAAAGTGCGCTCAACCTTGTTTCAAAGTGAAACGTATTAATTTTTAACTTTAATATTTAACTTTCATATAATCGAAAAACAATATTAAGTTACTTATCCTATATTTATAACTATGCATTACTCATAGCATTAAACGATTAACTTAAGTCGTCACAAATAAATAATTCACCACAAAAATGAAATGCATTAAGTATGAGTATACATTTGTCTTTGTCTTACATAAATTTAAACAAAGAAGCGTGGCGTGTGTAGCCATTTTGAATCCAAACTTGACCAAGCGAAGTTCAATCTACGTTAATTCGAAGTAGATAAATGTTGTTTTAAAAGATGGATGAATTTGATTTACCTATGATTCCACTTTAAATCAACATAAACATAGTAAAATCTAGATCGTTTTAAAGTATGGTATTACTTAAGAATTTTTGGCATTGGCGCCAAATCGTTCCGAAAAATATTAGAATCAAAGTTTTTCCCTTTGTTTTTAAGTTGGTTTTTTCCCTGTGTATAACTGTAAATATTTTGTCAATCTATTTCAATTATATATTTATATTCAAAAAAATTAATTAATGAACAAAAAAGTTAATGACGACAGCGAACCCTGTTACCTACCTTTTATTATTTTACACTGCAATTATTTAAATATTCACCCAATTGTTGTTAAATTATTGTTATTGGAGAACTGGAGATACAGGGAACATTACGATTATAGACGCAAAAAAGGTGGGTCCTGCCTCCCGCAATTGCGGCTGTCTATAGACAGATAGATTATACACTCCCTGTCACTTGTTTGAGGCCACTATTTTCACAAAAGTTTTTTCTCGATAAATACCTGTAGGAAATAATTTTCGTGGAAATTTTTGATACGTGTGAGTAGGTAATTATATTTTGCAATAAATAAAAGTATAAATTTAAAGGGGTAACTTGGAAATTCCATAAGAATTTCACAAATTATAAGAATGCACTGCAAAAATGGGTATAAAAAATGCCTTACTTGATTGAGTCCGCTTCAAAAATCTTATAACAAAAGAACAAAACTATAAAAATGTTTACTTTTTTTTTTTAAACATCAATGTATTATGTTTTCTGTCAATTAATAATGAGTATGCCCGCCATTTTTTTAAATTAGCTCTATTAGACGGTTTGGAATTAAATCATACAGTTTTTTTTGAATAATCAAGTGAAATCTGGCTCCAGGCAACGCAGTTAGCTTCGACTAAGACGTCCTTATCTCGAAACTGTCTACCATCAAAAACTTTTCGAGATAGCCAGGACCAAACGTTTTCGATGATTTTTGAGTCCGGTGAATAGGGTGGCTATGGTAGAAGTCCAACGTTTTCCGGCTGAATCCAGCTTCTAGCTACCCTGGAAGTATGGATAGGGGCATTGTCTTGTTGGAGTATCCAAGGTAGAGGTTTAAGAGTATTCTTAAGCTTTGGAAATATCCGTCGCAGCAGGCATTTGTAACTATTTCCGTTTATTGTTGTAGTTATTAACTCCAATTCAATTGTTCCATAATAGGTGAAAGCTCCCCACACCATAACACTTGATGTATGACTGTGATGTCTTGACAACAAAAGTTCTTCTCCTCTTTAATCGTGAAAATAAAAGTTGTAACCATTAGTACAATAACTATATACTTTTACGTATGCGTCAAGTCTGGTATTCCTGAATTTTTGCTGAGTTGTTCAGGACATTGGCCTAGTATATAACCTAAGTTTTCTACCTCGATAGGGCTGGCCACGAGACGAGAAAAATTTCGGTCCCGATCTCGGTCTCGATCTCGGTCTCTCATGACTAGACCGAGACGAGACGACACAAGACTGGCTTTTAAGCAACCGAGACGAGACTGCATATTTGGACCGAAATTTACAGAGAGTCTAATAAATTAAAAATAGTCCAATTTCAGTTAAATATTTATTTTCTTTTGCACGTATTCAAACTATAATCGAAAATATTTCGTTCCAAAATCAACAGGTTGTCCGGAAATCGTATTTTCACGAGACCGAGGCGAGACTGAAAATATTCGATTTTAACGAGACCGAGACGAGATTTACAAAAGTCTCTCAGAGTCTCGTCTCGTGGCCATCCGTCGAGCGTCGACCGCTTCATTGTCAAACATCGAAAAAACCGCGACTTGTTCGCGCTTTTTTCAGTTATTGGGGATTTTAGTCCTAAAGAATTATATTAAATAGACATATTGTTCTACGATTTCAAAGAAATCTACTTTGCTCCAATTTGAGCCCAAAACCAACTATGTAGACCGAATGGTTTCCAAAATACAGCATATCAAAATTAAGCGAAAAAATATAACAAGTAGTGTTATCAAACAGTATAATGGAAAATAAAGAATGGTTGACATAAATGCATCAAAGCACTGGAGCGTGTTAGTTGAGCCAAAATAATAGGACAATCATACCGGAAGGGGGGTATATATACCCCCGTTAAGGCGGGAGGGGCAATTATCTTAAAAAATGACTTAAGGTAGAAACAACACTATTGAAAAACAATGGTAGAACCCACAATATTCTTGTCTTGAACCCGGAAACCCATTCTTGAATTTTCTTTTTAAATAAAGTTAATTTAATCGATAGTTTTTGAGCAATTAATTTCAAAACTCAAAATTCTGAAAAAGAATTTTCTACTATTTACTCCTTCCAGCAAAGGAGAATGGGCATTTTGAACGAATGAGATATACATCGTTGGAAAGCTTAGCCTTAGTACCTCATTTTTGTATATGGACACAAAGCTGTAAACCATGGGGTTAAGCCAGTAAATGGCAACAAAGATTGCAACTAGATCAAAAATGAATTGCAATATTGTTCCATTAAAATGACAGTATTGGTCACTTTTGATGAACTGAATATACCACAAAATAAAGGAACTTTTATACCAATGACTTATACCAACGAATAGTATCATGGTTGACGAATAATTCGCTTAACAGTATGAAAATTCTACTTTTTTTATTCGATTTATCGAACGAAATGAATGGGAATAGTTGTGCGTCTAGTGCCCACATCACATCGTAGGTAAACAACATTGGAAAGCTTAGTTCAAGAGCATAATTTTTGGATATGGGCACAGAACTTTAAACCATGGGGTTTAGGCAGAATATAACAAAATATAAAACAATTCGCCTATGTTTATTCGAATTTGCAAAGTGTTTTTCTTATTTTTTTGATCGCTTATTTAGCCAACTGCCATTGTTTAGGACAACAAAAAACTCGTACGTTGCGTTGGTACACTCCATAGTACCTAATCATTTTGATAGGTCTCGTTTCTGGGCACTAGGTTGACCAGGCCACATATATTTTTGCCCATTCTTTTTCAATATTTTGAGTTTGGAAATTAATTTCCCAAAGACTATCGATTAAAATAACTTTATTTAAAAAATAAATTCAAGAATGGGTTTCTGGGTTAAAGATAAGCTATAGGAGAATATTGTGTGTTTTACCATTCATTTTCAATAGTGTTGTTTTTACCTTAAGTCATTTTCTTAGATAATTGCCCCTCCCATCTTAACGGGGGTATATATACCCCTCTTCCGGTATGATTGGCCTATTATTTTGGCTCAACCTACACGCTCCAGTGCTTTGATGCGTTTATTTCAACCATTCTCTATTTTCTATTATACTGTTGGTTATCCAACTTACTTGTTATATTTTTTTTGTATCGCTTAATTTTGAAATGCTCTATTTTAAAAACTATTCAGTCTACAGACATGGTTTCGTGCTAAAATTGGAGCAAATAAGGTTACTTTCAAATCGTAGAACAATGTTTTTATTTAAAATTACTTCGTAAGGATTTAAATCGCTAATTACTGAAAAAAGCGCGAAAAAGTCGCGGTTTTTTCGATTTTTGACCATGAAGCGGTTGACGCTCGAGGTCGAAAACTTAGGCCAATATCCTGAAGAACTGAGCAAAAAATCGTGTTTCCAGACCCCATTTTTACTTGAAATTCAATATTAAATATAGTTTTCTATCCTTTCTTAAATATTTTAAACTTTTGTTTGAAAAAAATCGGCGATGTTAACTTTTGCCAAGCAATTTTTGGAATGGCCTCAACCAAGTGACGCAACTTTTTATATCCATTTTTTGCAGTCCATTCATATAATTTGGGGTATTTCTATGGACTTTCTAATTTAACTCTTTAACTTTATCCTTTTTTATTGCAAAATATATATACCTTCTCACACGTATCAAAAATTTCCAGGAAAAATATTGTTTACAGGTATTTATCAAGAAAAAACTTTTATGAAAGTAGTGGCCTCAAACAAGTAGTGACAGGGAGTGTATCTGTACAACCTGTCTATAGACAGATAGATATATCTGTACAACCGCGATGAAAAAAAAAATATCTTGAAAAATGCTCCAACTATTTTGATAATAAAAAGATACGGATCACTAGTTATGTGTTATGTCATGGTCAATATTTAAAATTTAAAAACAACCGTTATTGGTGGTATACCCTTCAAAAAACCCATTTATTAATTTTCAAGTTTCTAGTAAACGGCTTCACCGATTTTGATTAAATTTCATATGAAAAGGAAGTCCCTCTATCGCTACCGAGTAAATATTAAACTCAAGGTTAAAAAACAAGAACAAGAAAGTGTGAGAAAAGTCAGAAATACAAACATTTTTTTTTCTTAATTTCATTTGTGCGCAAAAAAAATTATTTATATAAATTTTAAATACAATATTGTGGAATAACTAAGAACTAACGGAATTACGACAAAATCGACCAAGCTATTGATGATATATTCAAGAATATGCAAAATTCTGGTAGTAAATTATAAATTAGGTGGCTCAATGGCTCGTGAAGAACTAGGGCCTAGTGACTAACAACTCGCTACCATTCCTGTGTCGACAGGAATGGTTAGCCCGAAGCGTGATAGTTAGTGCGTTGGACTGTCACGCTGGAGGTCCGAGTTCACTTCCCAGCCTCGTCCACCTTAAAACTAAAAAGTTTTTCAGGGCTACTGCCTCTTGCGAGGAATTGACAAATCCTCCAAGAGTATCACTTGTCATGAATAAGTGCTTCTCTTCTAGCCAAATCAAAAATTTGAATTGCTATCGCATACAAATGGATCACGTCAAATTTGTAGCAAATACTTCAAACCGTTTCGACACTAGCTCGATGTACATCAGGACGTACAGACAAACAAACAGACCGATGGACTACCGACTTTTGTTGACAAGAAACCAATATTTGTTCTAAAGAGCAAGTAAAAACATTCTTCTTGAGTAAATAGTATAGACATAGACAAATCTAGTTCCAGAGAATTCCAGAAGACAACCGATAGATTATCCTCAACAACTTTTTTTTTTTATTTTAAATATAAAATTATACAAATACTACGAGGTCAAAACTCTTCGACACAAAAGAAGCAATGCTTGAAAACATTACTTACAATGTTTTGTCCTTAGAAGACTGAAGTTTATATTTAGCTTTTTGAACCGTTTAAAAACCTTTCCAACCATTAATACAAAGTTAAACTTTAACTTGAAAGTTTTTTTTGAAATTCATGAACTTAACAAAGAAATGTGATAGCCAATTTTACTTTTAAATACTGGCGCAAAATTGTAGTCAATTTTTATACGATGTTAAAAAAATTTCAAGAAGCAAGAAGTGACTGAGGCCATTGATATCGAGTCAGTAATTAAAGAGTTTGCTGTAATTAAAAGCAGGAGAGTTCAGATAAACAAGTTCTTTATATAAAAATACATTTAAAAAAAAATGAATTAAATGGGTTCCTGCACACAAAGATACCATTTTTAACTAATTAAAAAATATATTTATTTAATTTTATTTATTTACTTAACTCAGAAAAACAGTAATGAAATTAACTTTGTATTAATTTGTATAAAATTAAATGGAAACAATTATTAAAAAGAAAATGAATTAAAAAACTGTCGTATTCTGTTTCTTTTTAGAATTTCCGTTTAAGTATTATTCAATTTATTATGAGGTAACGTTGGTTCGCTGATTTTTTAAAGTGATTGGAAACTCACTAGATTTGTCAAATAACAATGGGTCGTTTATCCGGATGGAGATTAAACAATAGGAAATTGATCAATAAATGTATGTGCCAAGTAAATTACATGTTCTCAAAAATGCAGGGTAAACATTTCTCGCACTCGAAAATTTAGTTTTTAAATTTTCCTGCCGCGAGCCAGTGTTTTTAAATATTAATAGGGATATCCCATAGCGCCAAATTTGCAAATGGTTCAAGTTAATTCTTTATTATGTACCTGTTCATGTAGCACCCTTGCATCCGCGGTAATGGAATCGCTTTATTAGGATTTTTTTCATATTTTATAATTCAATCAAATACACATTTATATCATTTTATTGCTGTGGTACTTGGTTAATACTTTTTTAAAGCTGAAAAAAAAATTCAGGGGGGGCGCCAAAAATTGGGTCTGGCCCGGGCGGCAAAAACCCACGCTACGCCACTGCGGGAAAGGACTAATGCCAACTGAGAACTCACATAACAATAATTTGGAATAACTGATTTGTCTATTATAGGAAACAATTTTTTTAATTGTGTAATATTTTATAGGTTAAGTCTAGATTCTAGTCTTCCTTTTGGTAAAATCATTATTTAATACTTTGTAATATGCATTGCACTCATACTCCAATTTTGAATTTATCGAATTTTTATTTTCAGCTGTGTTTTTTGCAATTTAAATTTATTGAATATCTACATTTCTTATATTTTTCTTGATTACAAAGTAATTACATATTTATAATATTTATGAACATAGATAATAATCTTAATTCTTATATTAATCTAAGGAACTATCTCAATTTTGTATTTTACAATTTTTTTAGTCCTTAATCATTGGGGAAAGATCCTCAATTCGATATGTCACATATCAAAACGTTGATGAAGAATAATCAAACTAGGTAAGATGAGCTAACAACTTAATTTTTATCAAATTAAAACTAAAAAACAAAACAAAATACATACAAACTATTTCAACCAATAATATCAGGAATATCATATGTAATCATATTCTTTCCAATATAAATTATTTCGGCTCTAAAATTTTAAATTGTGAATTCTCTTAAACAACAATATTTTTATTCAAAGCGGATTGAATCCCACCGTCTTCTGAAAATAAGAAAAACTAATTACCAAAAAGAATATGCTTTAATTGTATATCATCTAAAATTAAGAATAGGTATACATATAAAAAAAGTACTGTTAGTTATTTAATAAATAAATAAATATGCACCTGGTTACAATTCACATATATAAATTTATTTAATTAGTATTTGTCTTATAAAAAAGTTAATATATAAAAAAAAATGTTGTTAAGAAAATTTAAAATTATTACATTATATAATATAGTTATTTTAATAAAACATATATATTGTTGCAACCACTAAAGAGAACTACTTAACTCGCTTCTATGAATAAAAAAATATAATTTGAAAAATGTAATGGTTACAAAATCATTGATATCTACATAGCTATGTAGTTGGTGAAAGATGAAAAATACAATGAATTACTTTATTCATTACTCCCTAAACAGAAGGATATAAAATGTTGCTAGTCAAATTGAGATAATTAAAATGTAGATTATTATGATGTTGGTATTTAGAAGATTACACTACTTCTTGGCTTTGCAAATATTTATTTTAATTGAGCCTTTAATGGATTCATCCAAATAATTCATGACTCAAAAGTCTATTATTCGTACATTATTGTTTATTTTTAATAAACAAATGTTATGTTGGTGCAAACGGGCGAATGTGAAACAAAATAAAAAAAAATGTATGCATTGGACTTATTTACCAAATAAAGCAAGAGCAAAAACTGAGTGATTACTAATAAACTCAAATCAAGGCTGAATTATAGTCCTTGGTTTGACTATCCATAATAAAAGCCACTTAAAAATTTGGTAGACGTTTCCATAAACAAATTATATGACTAGCTGTCTATAATGGTTATAAAACAAGGCGTTAGGCAATAACTCCCAAGGCAAAAGCGCCCAAATCGATTTGGAATTATCGCCCAAAAAATTCGGAAGAAATTGTTGTTGTATTTTTGTTTCCAGTCTTGAGCGTTTTTTCTGTTTTTTTGCTATATTTATCTAGATGAAACAATAGATGCTCAATTAAAAAGTACAAGTGACCTCAACTGCAGAAATAGAAGTTCATATAACCAAACTGGAAATAAGGCCCAAATGGAAATATTGCCAACAAACAATTAAAAAACAATGAAGTTACGTCCAAATGCAAGGAAATATCGCCCAAAAAAACTCTGAATACCTCTGAGGAGTCGCCTCTGGTCAGTCGCCAGGCAGACGCCTATGTTATCAGTGGTTGTGCTTTTAGTTTTTTTTGTAATAAACAGTACTTTGGATGGCCCGCTTACGCGACTCCGTCACACACCAACACCAACCATACCAAGTGGAGCGACGGAGTCGCGTGAGCGAGACAGAGGACCCAAAAAGGGGGTTCAAATCCTTGAACCCGGGAAGCGGGCCACCCAAGATACTCTTGTTAAAGAAAACTATTGACAATAAAATCCGTTGAAATTTTGTTTGGAAAAATCGCCCAAAATTGAGGAAAGAACCCCCAAATTTTACAAAAACAATTTGCATTCAAAATAATTGGACGACATTTCTATTTTATGATTTGGAGAAAACGTAATTTTGGATCATATTTCCAATTTCTTCTTTCTTTTTTGGGTGAAAAAAAATATATATATATTATAGTTCCAATTCCATTTGGGCGCTTTTTCCTTGGGTGTTATTGCCTAACGCCATTATACAATGGTAATAAAATATCAATGTGTAAATAATTTTTTTTTTTTTTTCAATTTATTTTTAAAAACTAACTTATAAGCAATACGGTCTGTGTAAGGCTCTTAATTAAAATTAAGTTTTGATAATAATTACAAGAGAGAAGAAATTATGTGTGCCTCGTAAAAAAAGTAAATCTAAGGTCCAGTTTTTAACTGAGGGGCCAGCCGATTCTTAAAATTGATTGAAATATAGAAATGAATACATTACAACATGAAGAGATTTAGGTTATGTATTTTTTTTCTAAGCCCTAATTGAATTGGGTTGGGGCTAACCCCTGAAAGGAATTGTACCAAGGTCGGGGCTACGGATAATTGACAAGAACAGAAAATTGGAACTCGGGAATAGGGCTTGACAAGAATTGGACAAAACAGCGTGGTCGGGGCTTAGCAAATAATTCCCTCAAAACGTACCTTAATTCAGAATGTTTTTGGGCTTGACTCTAGGGACTGTCAAGTCCAAGTTGGGGCTTAGCAACTAACATGCCAAATGAAAAAACAATTTACATTAACAACTTTACTAATTTTGCGTCAAGAACGCAATCGGGGCTAAAATCTGAGGAGAATTTGTTATTAATTATAAAATAATTTGAGGACAAACAAATTAAATTACTTAATCACCCATATTCTGGAGGCATACAAATTCATAAGTCGTATATTCGACTTCACTTTACTATATTCAGAAACTCATAATATCGCATATGACTGTTCGTATTTTATCATAATTCAGAATCTAGTATTGATTCGAATTTTGAAATCATTTAAACGAGTATTATACTTTTTCGATAAAAATGGACAAAAACGTATTGTTATGCATGTATAATATTGCTTCTATTTGTTTAAGCAGCATTTGAGCGATACTGCCGCTCTAAGACAAGACCATCTAAATGCACTTCTAAATGCAAAGAAAAAATAAAGATGTGAAAGAGCTCTTTTCTGTACAAACAATGTACATTTGTATGTACATGTACATACGTGCCATCAACCTGGCAGCAATAGCGCAGTCCAAAGACACAAATATTGACACAAATAGAATTTTCAAAAAATTTCACACTTTTAGAAAATCGTTTACCAGATCTCGTACTAAAATAATTTATTTTATGACATTTTAATTATTTTGCCAAATATGTTCATATGTATGTACAATGTACATGCTTATTAAAGCAACGATATACATATGTACGTTGTTTTATTAACTTCTCGTACAGCGTAAACGACTTGAAGAATAACGATTTTGATAGGAGTCGATTTCGAATACGAGTACGATTTAGGGGCCTTACTCTATAATTCGATTCTAAAGTCAAATCGTACGAATTCGGAAAATATGTATGTACTCTGTTATTTGAAAATCGGAAATTGAAATCCAGATTTCATTTATCTAGATAGATTTGCTCGAAAATCGGAAATTTCGTACGTGACAACTTTATTTTCGTTGCTAAATACATTCGAATTTCTGAGATTTCATTCTTATCGATTTACCATCCAGAAATGTTTTGCTAAAAGCTAAATTGTGTGTATTTAAAAAAACAAATATGTAAAAAATAATTTTTTTTTGATAAAAGCGAGCCCAGTAAATAGATCTTGAACTATTTATATGTATTTGATCTTTAACTCTCTGTTGTTTATTGTTGTTTCGCAGCAAACATTCTTGTACTCCAAAAAGTATCTTGCTTCTATAGAATATTTGGAACCACTCACTGGCTAAGAGGAGCACGAGATTCTTGTTAACTTAAAGAATCTCTTAAAAATATCAAACCTTTTTGACAAGCGCAAGCCATTGAACATTACATAAATGAATAGATAATCAATAATTCATTGGCAACAAGTTTTGATAAAGTTTTATTTGGTGGAAAATCTGAATTTTAAATAGTGTCTGACCTTATAGGGGATTTTTTTAGAGATGCGGTTAGAAGAAATTTTGTTTTTTTTTTTTTATACATATTAGATATTTCAAATGGTTCACATATTCTAGTTGCTTGGGTATTTCTCAAAGTATGTAATTAACAATTTATGTAAAGCATTTTTGTTTGCATTAAAAAAAAAAAGAATAATCTTTTAGCACAACGAAGTCTCCGGACAAAAGCACAAAATTTCTTTCAGGAACTTTCCGGTCGAACAGTATGCATTATATGTAAAACAGCAACAATTTCAATTTAATTTATCAAATTTAATTTATCAATGAATAAATTTAAATAACCAAAAAACGAACTATTTCACTTCTTCTTTTGAATTAAGAATGTCATTTTTGACAAAAAACAACTTGAGTGCTGTGATTTTAATGGTAGAGAAATTTATCTGCGCAAAGTCGATAATAATTGAAAAACAAGCATTGTGTATTGGCTCTTTTTAATTTTCTGACACTGATTTAGATTATTTATATACTTAGGTATAATGAAAATGTATCGATTTCGGGCAGATAAATGTCTTCTTTCAGCAAAGCCCCAGCGTAAAATTCATAAACGTTTTACCGAGTTCTTAAATTGTTATTTTCAAACGTGTATTTGTTCGACATTGGTGATGGTGTAAACCTCTGATCTAGAACTGACTTTGATTTTGCCAAATGAAAGCTCTTTCTTGACTGTGCAACAATAGTATTATTGGAGAGAATTTTTTCTAACATGGAAGCTTGCTTTTGCAGGTTGATTCTAGATGGTATCCTCTGTGCCAATGGGTTCTTTGGAGCTAAATTTTCCAAACAAACATTACCAGAATATTTCCTTGATAAATTTAATTGCCTGTTCGTTTTGCCGCGCGACCCAGTTTTTAACCTCAAACTAGATGACACTCCAATCGTATCTGCTGCTGATGAAGATTTCCTGAATTCGTTCAATGTACCATGCGCTTCTTTATGTGGTATCATGGAATGAGTAGAACATTCCTGCAAAAGTTTTCTCGAAGATTTTCTCGGATTAGAACAAATATCAACAGCAGTATCATCCCTATGAATAACATATGACCTAGAAGGTTTGAGCTCATAAGCTGATACAATTTTAGCCACTGTAGGGTTCGATATTGAATTTTCCATGTTTTGGTAGGAATCTGAATTTTCAACTTTTTCGTTTATATGAACCTGATTAGTGGGAACTCCATCGATCTTTATAGATATTTTGCATCCACTACTATGATCTACATTAATTGCTGTAATTGAATTGGTTCGTTTTCTTGTTCCAATGCTGTTCTTAGACTTCAATATGTTCGTTTTCAGAACAGTATGATGATTTAAAGGAGCAGCTTCTTCAGAAAATGGAACTGATATCGGTTGATGAATAAATGACCTTGATCGATTGAAATCAAATTTCTTAGCAGCTAAATAACCCGCTCGTTCTAAAAATTCCGTACTTGGTTGAGGAACTGAGATTGAAGCTTGGTTCTTAGGTTTTGAAACAGCAGGAAATGAATACAAAGATGATTTTCGTGCATTCTTCGTTAGCGGAAATTGTTTCGAATTATCAGAGGCTCCGTTTTTCTTTTGAGGGTTTTCAGCATTTGCGAAAAGTTTGGAACGATTGCTTATTGGGTAGAATATTGGTTTATCTGCGTAGCGGAAATTCAAAGACTGAATTTTGAAAGGATCACCTTCAAAAGGATCTCGGGAACTGCGAAATTTGTGATGCAACAAAAATCGGTCTAAATTATCTAAGAGATGAAAAATTAATAAAAACATAAAACAATTTGTTGTGAATATATGTATCTACCGTAATCTTTATGTTTAAAATATTTGGTAAAATTCATTGTTATTCAATTACTGTTAAGATTTTGATAATAATTTTGGTTGCAATAATTGATTTATTTAAATTTAAATATTATACAAATATTAATAAATTTAACATTAAACAAACTACTAAAATATTTTCTATAAAATTGAAGTTATTTTGAAATAAAACTGAAGTGATAATTGTGTTTGCTTGGTATAAAAAGTTTTTTTTTTCTTCGTACATATTTCGCCAAAATACTTACCCAGCACCCACACATTACTTATGTATGTATTAAAATGTTTAAAGGGAATATTACTATAATTCTCAATTTTTTTGCATATAAAAGGAGATATTTCAGATTACCTTTTCACAATTGCCTGCTTCTAACCTTATGACGAGCAGAGTATGATAATTTAATAGCAACTCAACTATAGAATTTCTCACAGATTTAAGTGCTTTGAAATAAACTAAAATTGACATATTACCTAGGTACCTAAACTTTTAATAATCAAGGTCACGAATAAAGGAAGTTATTTATGTGTTTTCGATTAATTAAACCTATGTAGATGTTGTTGAAATTAATTGAGCATGTACTGAGGAATGTTCCTTATCAGTATAGTTGCATACATATGTACATACAATATATGGTACAATGCACAAACATCGTACACACGAGCCGGTTTATAAGGTTTAAAGTATGGAACACACTCGAATTTCTTAATCGATTTATTTCGAAATAAATAATGAATTTGCCTTCTGTTGTCATACCGAAAGTTCAAACCAGGTGCAGATAACACCATCAAGTCTGAAAAATAATCTCATAGATTTCTTAAAAAATATTTTAAACTTGTTCATCGTGGAAATGATCGACTTTATTTTTCAGAAATCAGAATACAAATTCGGAAATTGAACAATGTTTTAAATTAATAAAAATATTTCTTTAGTTTCGAAAAAAATTGATTTTTTGGGAGATTATAAATTTGTTTTCAAAAAATTGGTATCTATTATAAATGATAAATAAAATTGAAACTTTAGTTTGATTTTCAACGGAAGTCTATTAATTAAGTTGTATTAAAAATAAAAATAATGTTTCAATATTTGAACAAACTTAGTTTTGTTTCATTTGTAATTCAATGTCAAAAATTGAAGACAAAAACAAACCTGTGCTAAGAAAAAAAAAATATTTATATTGTATAATTTAAAAAAAAAAATCTTGTTCATTATTTATTATATATTTCATCAAAAAAAAACTCTAAAACACCAACATCTTAATATTTTACATTTAATGATTTTACATATTTGGGAATGCAATTGCTTGTATTATGTTCATAGCTTATGCTTTGTTCATTTAATCTTCTAATTAAATCAATTTCTAAAACAAAATTAAAAAAAAAATATTCAATTAAATATAAGGACATAATATATATGTAGTATATATGTGCATTTTATGAATATTTCTTAATACTATCTTAAATACAAGAATATTAACCCTACATAAGCGATAAAAACTAAAATATTATCAACACATGTTTCACAATTTATCTTATATAAACTTAAAAAAAAATCTTTCAAAATAATAATTTCATCTCTATGATTTTGTAATGTATATAAAATTAAAATCTGACAATTTATGGGAACTTAATAAAAAAAGCATAACATTTCAATCAATACTTGACATAAACATATGTATGTATTTCATCATAACTACATACATATATTATTATATATACTACCTTCAAAAATAATGTATTTGAATGTATCTTTCAAAATTTATTTACCTTGGCTATTATTTTAAGGAACTTAAAATGCAAAAACATGTAATATTTTATTATTTGTCTTTGTTTTTTTATTGTAACTAAAGAGACTGACTATATGGTATTTTCGCGAAAATTTGAATGGCTGCAAATTTTCTATGCGTTGTTGGGTCAGTTTAGAAAATTTATTAAACGTAAAACCATTTCTTTTTTAACTTGAATTTTTCGAATAAATTAAAATACTTGGCAATTTTTTTATTTTTGCAGACTTCGTGGGCTTTTATTATTTGTTTTCTCGCTTTGTAACAATTATCGCCATTTAAATCTCAATTTTTCTAAAAATAAACATACATTCTCGTTTACGTACCTTTACATATTACACCTATATACATTTATAAGTTCATGTAATATGTTCATACACAAATATTTAAATTTTATATATACGGAAAATGAAATACTACTCTTCTACAACCTAGTTAGTTTTCCTTTTTTAACAGTTTTTTAAGAGATCTTAAAACTCCATTTTTATCGGATTTTGTTAAAATAACTTTGCAGGAACAACTAAATATTACAAATAGAAATAGTATCTAACTGTTAAATACTTTTATCTATGTATTTTTGCGACTAGTCTAGAACACGCTTGAAAAATCTATGAATTAGCTGATTCTTATGGGTAGAGGTATATGCGCTGAAAAATAAAATGTGTACGAGTGTTTTCCAATGGGTACCCTATAATGCTACGATCTTTAAATCAACATATTTACAACGGTATACATACATATTTGCTCTTTAATTTAATTTATACGTCAAATTCGTCTGAATGTCTGTTTAATTAAATTACATGTTCTTGCATCAATAAATAGATTTAAAAAACGTTTGTATTGTAATTATGTATAAACATTTCGTTTGACAATGCATTTTTGTATTAAGGCAATAACCAAAATTATGTTTGACATAACTACATAAATAGTGTATGAAAAAAGTGTTTGTTAAATCATATAAATGACGCAGAATTATTGTGTCTGTATCAAAAATGTAAAATAAAACAGTAAACACAATATTTCTGTATAAACTATAAAGTATCTATATATACATTAAGGTATGTATATATACATTACATACCTATAGTTCCATAGTTTAGTATTATTGTATCTATATCTAAATATTAGCAAAATTTAAAACGAAAATCATAAATAAAATAATTGCACATACTTGAATGATATATTTAAACAACAAAGTTTTTGCTTAAACAATAGTAGAAAAAAAATTATTCTCTTAGATGTTTGTTTCTTACGAGAATTGCAAACTCAATCAAGAAATCGAAATATAAAAACAAATATTGGACAATATTAAATAGATAAATATGCATACATAGATAATGTAATCTGGCTTGTTTTCTTAATTCTGATATTAATATTTTGTAAAAATATATTGTATTTTTAACAATAAAATCTATATGCCTCCACATCATTGTAAGACCCTCCTTAAATATTTTATATTCGTTAAACAAAAGCGTTGTACAGGGTATTAAAATAAATTGAAATATATTTTAATTTGTGTGGTGATTACGATATTTTAAATTCATAAAATTCAAAATATAATTTTGAATTGTTTTACATTTATCTTTATTTTCACAGAAAAATCTTCAATCGGAAAATCATCCGTAGAGTTATTGTGTGAGTTAAGACAATAACAATATTGAAATATAACTTTTTTCAAACAAAATATATACCTATATAATATATACCTACACATAAAAAAGTAATTTTAAACAAACTTACACAGGTACCTATGAAAATACTACACAATACATACATACATAAATAATAACATAAAACATCATTTATCAAATGAAAATATTAACACTTATTATTATCACTTATAAAAGCTGGTATGGGGTCAAACATTAAACACAATTTACACTAATAATTTCCAATAAAAATAAGGAAAATTATATAAAATGTATATTTACCACAGAAGTTTGTGCTTGTTAAATTTAATATCTACAATTTTGTATTTAAAAGTTAAAATTTTTATATTTAACAAAAATAAATATTTGTGTCTATTTATTACATACCTAAACATATTATACATATACATACTCTCGTAATGTCTTAGTGTTACAATGAAATTGAACAAACTAATGTGACCAGACTAATATTTGTATTTATTCGTTAAAACAATCATAATCCGCATACTTAATCATAAATTTAGAGGAATTTTAAGACTTTCATGGTAGTTATTAAATATTTAGAAAAATTTCGGGTCACACAACGTTTCGGTTAAAATTCCATTAACCGTTGACACATATTCTGTACCAAAGTCGATTGTCACCTGGCGATATCATTTCGACAATAAGGTGGCGTTTTTAGTTTATCAGAAAAAAAAAGAAATACTATCGTCCAAACTGTGTCGTCTTAGTATATCGATATCGATAATTGATTTGTCGAATTAGTGTCTAGGAAACTGTTTGAAATAATTTATTACGATGTATTGTTACTCTTGATTGAATTTTTTATAACGCATAGCTATAAGTTGAATTTGATACATTTTTCTGTCAGTAGTTTCCTGGTAACCACGTTCAATGAAAATTTAAGCGAAATAATCGTGAATAATCCGATAAATCATAAAATCATATCTAATGCTAATTAAAATTAATTGAAAATATGAGCATTTTAGTCAAAAATATATGAATAAAACAAAAATAAAATAAAGCAATTTAGAAAAATATCTATTATATTAGTTGTTGATTTTCCTAATATGGAAAACATTTGTAAATAATAAAATATTAATGTAAGAACAAAGACCAAAATTCAAATAAAAAATTATTATTCGCATATGTAAAAAAAATTAACAATAGGGTTATTAAATTACATACATACATACATATATTTAGTGTACGCAAAATAATATACATAGTTACTTGATATTTTAAATACCTTATCAAAATTGAATTGTTAGAAATATGAAGTTGAATTGAATAAATAAAACAGTTGTTGGTGAAACGAGCTACAAACAATCCGTGTGTTTTTATTCTCCACGTGGAGAAAGTTTCCTTATGCTATGTTTCTACTTGTCATTGAAAGACACAGTTTGATAAGACAGGGAGGGTAATAAATTCTCTCTACTGCTACTTTCTGTGACAAGTGTGTCAATTTACGTCTTTGAATGTCAAGTGGAAACCTCATTAATTTTTTTTTTTTTTTTCAAATTTAGGTTGAATATTCTGATCGGAATAAAGTTTGGAATTTAAATTGCTGTAAATATCAAAATAAGGAAGGTATGCACATACATATATATTTCAAAATTCTTTTCAGTATTTCAAAATTTTTGGGAATGAAAAAACTAACAAATTGCCGGCTGAATACTTAAGTGCCCCATATAGATAAAATTATTTAAGGTTTGAAAAATAATTCCGTTATTTTTAACTTGACAATTACGACTTGGATTTTTATATATACAGGGTGTCCCATCATCACCGGCCCAGAGGGAAACTATGGGCTCCTGAGTTAATTTTATGTCGAAAAATAATATTATTCAACCAAAGATCACCTACTTGACGCTATTTGCTAGAAGTATTGACTATAAGTGCATATTGCACCCTATGATAAATAACATAGCCTATTTAACTGCTCGTGGAAGGTGCATCACGAAAGAGTTGCAAAATTCTCTCTTCACTATTACCTGGAATCACTATCACTATCCTGTCGCAGTGGTCGAAGTAAACCTTGTGTGCGAATGCGATTAAAAACTTGGTGATTTGGATGGCGTGTATTTGGAAAGGGCTAGGCGTATTCGCGAGCTGCCATTCGAGCATATGTTCCCATTTCACCGAATATAATTATCATTTCTAAATATTCTTCGTTTGTGTCATCATTGAGTTTATACACATAGAGGAACCACGTCAGAGTTATGATATCACCAATGTAGGTGGCGCCCTTATTTGCATCTAGAACAAGAACCAGTTATAGGCAATACAAGAACCATTTGCTCCTTAAAGTAGGCTATTTCCACCTTTAGGTAGACTATTTGTGAAAATAGTGAGGAAATAGTCTATCTTAAGGAGAAAATGGTTTTTGTATTGCCTATCACTGGTTCTTGTTCTAGATGAAAATAAGGGCGCCACCTACATTGGTGATATCATAACTTGACGTGGTTCCTCTATGTGTATAAACTCAAAGGTGTCATCCATTTTAACAATCGAAAACAATTAAAAATTACACACTTTAGTTTAAACCACGATTGCAAAACGTCAAGGTTACAAAGATAAAACCCAGAGGTACTGCATAAGCCAGATTCTTTGAGAGAAAACGTCATCCATGAGTGCCAAATAAATACATTGGAGGACTTAAATCACCGTAATGAATTGGCGTATCAAACCGTGATACCGGATTTAATAAAAAGGGCCACTGAAAGTGTTTTGAGGCGAGCACAGTTGTGTATCGAGCAGCAGGGTGGAATTTGCGAACATCTTTTGTGGTTACTCGTTACAAACAAAGAATTAATTTTAATTTTGTATTATTTCTTGAACTTTCTTTTTTCTGTTTTTATTTAATTTTAATGTTGTATTTATTTTAATAAGTGTTAAGTATTTTTAAAAAAATTAAATGGGCTTTCATAATAAAATAGAAAAAATGTCACTTAATAGTGTTTTTTGTGGTAAAAATGACACCAAAGCCAAAAAACGACCCGAAAATGCTAAAAATATGGTTTTGATATTAAATTGTTATCCGCATAGAACAAAATTGTATCAAGAATCGGATGCTGTTTGACAAAGTAAGAGGTAGTTAAAAGAAAAAGGTCTAAAATCATTAAAAGTCGAAAACGAAGCGAAAACGAGAAAATTACCTCTTAAGTTTTTCGACTTAAAATTAACTCAGGAACCCATAGTTTTCCTCTTGGCCATGATGATGGGACACCCTGTATATTAATTGAAAAATCCTTTTCTGTATTTTGAAGTCCTGATGTCAAAAAAAATTACGGTTATTTAAATGGATATAGAACCCTCTTCCACACGAATGCGAAATCTATGAAAACCAAACTTCAAATTTCCTATGGATATATAAGACTTTTATGTACTGGACATTCAGAAATCAACGAAAGCAAACATTGTAAAAAAAAACCTAAATTTCTAGGATTATTAATTTTTATAATTTTACTTAAAGCCTAGTACTGAGCTCGAGAGTAAATGAAATTTCTATATAAAAGTGACACTTATTTTAGTGGGATGGAATTCAAAACGAGAGGTGAGTACCCAAGTTTGAAAATGAAATGTGAACCGTTTTAAAATCAATTTCATTTCATAATTTTCATCTCCCAATGTATACGACTACTAGGAAAAACAAATGAAAGTGTGGAAAAGTGTGACATTTGTATATTAATTTATTAAGCATACATAATAAAATTTTAAATAAATGAATAAAAAGCCGAAGGAATTATTTTGGATCTGACAATCAAGGTATACAGGGTGTCCAGTAAATAATTGATAACCTTAGAATACCGTCCTGAAAACTAATAAAAAAAAGGTCTATCCCAACCACAAGAAAAGATATGTGCATTTTTTTGTTCAGTGCATTATTTTTTGCGTTATTTTACGTTTTTGAATACCACGACTGAATGAATTCCACGGTTTTTTTGTAGCAATATTAAACATTGTTTTAGCCAAAACATAAGAAGACAAAAATTATAATAACTGTTGGAATTCTTAGAGAAAAAAATTATTGAACTTTGATTTTCGATGCAAAATTTGAAAGAAAATAATTTCTGAAAAAGTTAAATCATCTCTTGTATGAAAAAATGCATGAATACCTAGGTGGCCAGCTATTTTTAAAATATGTGTGTTGAATGCGGATTTTAAAATGGTATAGTTTATTATTGTATTATAGTGTATTATTGTATTATTGTATACTAGAGCCAATTTAGTAGAAACAAAAGTTTTCAAAATTAGCACAGTAAACGTGAAAATAATACTATGCGTTGAACATGGAAGATATTTGATTGATTTCCTGTCTTTATAATGTTGTCCTAATAATAAATACAAGCTTTTAACATCTAGGCCCGAATGCAACATTACCAAAAATGTTAACAAAGTGCAAAAAAACGGCTAGATTTTCGAGCTTGTTTTAAATTATACCTCTTTAATTGGCCTTTTAAAAGACCTTCAAATATTTTTGTAGTGGTTATTACCAAATTAATTTTCTTATAAGAGGTGCATTAAATAAATCGAATACAGCAAGCCGATCAGCTTCTCAGAGCAGGTATGCAATCTTGTGCAAGCCGCTGCATACAAATATGCCAGAGATACAGGCAGGACATGAGGTCTGAGGCCAATTTTATGGCCACCCCGTTCAACAGACCTAAATCAACTTGATTTTTTTATTGGGGCTGCATTAAGAAAATCGTGTACAGCAAGCCCATCAGGTCCTTAGAGGAGATGAGAAATCTTGGGGAGGCAGCTGCATTACAAGGTTCCGAGCAAAAATTAACAAGATTATTATAAGATTTTCATTTATTCGGAGGTGTAGAACCTGTATTAGAATGGGTGGAAAACAGTTTGAGCATTTGCTTTAAATTAAAAAAAAAATATCTACTTTTGTTTTTGTTTTTTAACTAAGTGATCAAGTGATTGAAAGTTGGCTCAAAACTCAAAAGACTATTTGTTTGAAGAAAATAACAAATGAACTAAAAGCAACTGCGAAAATATTTTTTAATTTTGTTAGGGCCCAATAGACCAGGTATAATTCAAAAGAAGCTTGAAAATGTAGCCGTTTTTTGCACTTTGTTGACATTTTTGGTAATGTTGCAAGTAGCCTTAGAAGTTCAAAAATCTACCATGTTGGACGCATGATATTATTGTTACGTTTAATTTGCAGATTTTTAAAACATTTGTTTTTGGTAAATTCACTCTCGTGTTGCTTATTTTTACGAATTACTTCCTATTGGTTCAAGATTCAATAATGAATTATACCATTTTGAAATCCGCATTTAACGCGCATATTTTTAAAATAGTTGGCCACTTAGGTATTCATGCATTTTTTCATACCACAGATGATTTTTTTTACAACTTTGGGTGTCATGTGTGCAAGAAGACAACGGTGACGACGCACAGTGTGAGCATTCGCAAATCTAGCGGAATTTAATTTTAAAAAAATGATATGCACAAACTGATGTAAAAGTTGGTTTTACTTGGAGCCTAAACCTTTTACTAACCGATTTAGAAAGAACTGTTATGCGGGAGCGATGTAGAACAAAGATAATTGATTTCAAAGTCAACGGCGTATACAGGGGGGGGGGGGTCACGGGGTCATGTCCCCCCCCCCCCCCCCCGAGAACTCAAAATTATTTTGTTGATCTGAAATAATTATTTAGTAACCACATAGAAAAAAAAAATAAAGTTGGTTACTTAGAAAGCTAGTAGGATTTTCGATTGTTAATTTAGAATTCAATAGAAAATTTGAATGTTGGTAACTCCAATTCAATAAGAAATTTAATTTTCATGGCAATGGAATACCTACGTTATTTTGTAGTCAATCGATGATACTTCGATTTTCTTCGTCGTACCTCAAATTTAACATAACAAACTTCTCATATTATGATAATACATTCAAATCTTAAAATATATGCATAGGCTTGTTTTCGTTTTGAGATGACAGCCAAAACCTGTTTAACCAAACAGAAACCAAAGTGGGGAGTTGTTACCAAATTTGCACTCAGTAAAATAAAAACTAATAGGATTTTCAAAAAAAGAACATTTTTTTTTTCTGAAAATAAAATCTTTAAACACATTAAAGAACACATACAGAAATAGTTTTGTTCGATTTCTGTATGACAGATTATTTTTAAAAGCAAAAAAAAGTGATAACTTTCGATTTATAGTTATTCTAACCAAAAAATATTAATGTTAACGATAAAAGACATAAATATATAAAACTATGATGAAAACCTATTATGAAAGGATATTGTTTGCACTTATTCAACATTTACGATCGAACAATATTGTTACTGGTTTGGATGTGGATTATTTTTACAAAATAACCTATGAATACCATAATTCAAAAGCCAATAGCTATGGTAAAGGAGATTTTTTGGAACTCCTTGCGGTGAACCGTTTGACCAGTCGGATGGAATTATTGACGAAAAGCGACTAGGCTCGTAGAATTTAACAATTTTGTCCATTATTTTTATCAGAAAGGCTTACTGGTAAGAAAGATTAGGTATATTTGATGTACATATTTATTTTGGAAGGTGCCTTTCACTTTTCCATCGGTGGCAGTCTTAGTGACATACATTTTTTCCAAATCAGAGGCATATCGAAATCACTCGTGAACTTTGTTCACACTATTCTTGAAACGCAACGAAAAAGAATCTTTGTATTCAATTATAATACGAATATGTAATGTATTTTCATCAGCGGGAGATAAATTGGCTAGGAGCATACACCAGCTCATCTGCAAAATTTGGTCGCAGGAAAGTATGCCCGATGAATGGAACCTCGGTATAGTGTGCCCCATCCATAAAAAGGGAAATGTTCTGAAATGTACCAACTACAGAGGAATTAGTCTCCTAAACGTCGCTTATAAAATCTTGTCGGCCATCCTGTGTGACCGCTTAAAACCTTTTTTCAACGATCTGATCGGCCCCTATCAGTGCGGTTTTAGGCCAGGCAAGTCAACCGTCGATCTAATGTTCACACTCCGACAGATTTTAGAAAAATCGCGGGAATTCCAGATCGATACACACCACCTGTATCAAGGGACGAATTATACAAAACCATGTCGAGTCTCGGCATCCCTGCCAAACTCGCCTGCCTGTGCAGGATGACGATGGAGAAATCTCGCTGCTCCCTCAAAATTGGTAAGAAGACCACCGATTCCTTTGATGTTGAGAAAGGATTGAGGCAATGCGACGCGTTATCATGCAACCTATTCAACAACGTTCTTGAAGCCATTGTACGCAACGCACATATCAACACCAGCGGTACAATCTATCAAAAGTTCGTTCAATTGCTTGCATATGCGAATGACATAGACATTGTCGGCAGAACGAAGCGAGCTGTGGCAGGGGCATTTGCGAGCATTGAATCGGAGGCGGCTAGAATGGGATTGGCGGTTAATGAGGACAAGGCGAAGTATATGCTGTCATCGAGAGAGGAATCTCAACATCGTCAACTCGGGCAAAATATCACGATGGACAGATATAACTTCGAAGTTGTCAAGGACTTTGTCTACCTGGGCTCCACTATTACATCGCAGAATGACATCAGTGCAGAGATCAAGCGAAGAATTACTCTTGCCAACCGCTGTTTCTTCGGTCTAAGAAGGCATTCAAGTAGTAAGGCCCTCTCTCAGACAACCAAGGAGACTTTATACAAAACCCTAATCATCCCGGTCCTGCTTTATGGGTCAGAAGCATGGACACTGAAAGATTCGGATACAAATCTGCTAGGGTGCTTTGAGAGGAAGATTCTTCGTGTGATTTTCGGTCCGGTGTGTATCGAAGGAGTTTGGGGGAGAAGATTCAACGACGAGCTATACGGGCTATACAGCGACGTTGACCTGGTCAAAAAGCTGAAAATACAGCGGCTGAGATGGCTGGGGCACGTAGAGCGTATGGACAGCAACGCACCTGCCCGACGAGTCTTCGAATCCAACCCCGATGGGGTACGCAGCAGAGGAAGAACCCGTAACAGGTGGTGCAATCAAGTGAATGACGACATCAAAGCACTCGGTGTGCGCAACTGGAAGCGGCTAGCTAGGGACAGAACTGGCTGGAGGGGCTTGTTAGTTGAGGCCGAAGCTCATACTGGGCTGTGAGCGCCATCAAAAGTAAAGTAAGTAAGTAATGTATTTTAGTTTTTCCACTATTGTAAAAAGAGCAATTTGCACAAGTGGTCATTTTTGAAAATCAGAGCTATTGTTTTCATTTTCAGTAGTGAATATTTATATCTATTTACTAAAATTAAGAAACAGAAAACAGTGCACAGTACCTATGATATTTTACTAATTTTTCCTGCAACTTCAATTCGCTGAAATAAAAACTTTGATAGGATTAAAATAAATTCTGAATAAAATTCAAAACAAATGATCAAGCAAATCCAAAAAATTTTTTTCCTCAGTATTTTCACAGCTAGCTTAACTGATTGTCTTTGGTCAGGCAACTGGAGATTGCTGTATGCTGTTGCTGAGGCCCTCGGAAATAAAAAATGTAACAGTCAGGAATAAAAACGAATAGCGTGTTCACTGGTCCAGCTAATGAAGGTTCTTTCGACTCAGTTGTTTATTTTAATTTTCTTTGGAACCGAAAATGAGGTAATTTTGCAAATACCAAAAAAGTGTTTTCGTCTTAAATTTGTTAATTTTTTTGTAAAGGTAGGTAGCTCATTTAATTTTGAATAGGCTTTGGCAGTTCGAAATATATATTTTCAACGAAATTGCCTAAATTGGCTTAGTGAAAATGTAGTTTTCGATGACTTTGGCGCATAAATCAGGCTGAAATTGACCGATGGCATCGATTATGTTGTCTTTGAGGGTCGAGCTGGTTTGCAACTTATTCGCATAGACTGCGACTTAAAAAAGCCCCACAAGAAAAAGTCCAAAGGGGTCAAATCACACGATCTTGGTGGCCAATTCACGTTGCCTCGGCGCGAGATAACCACACCATGAAACCGCTCGTGCAGAATATCGATTGTGTATTAAGCTGTGTGGCACGTAGCGTCATCCTGTTGAAACCATATATCTTCAGTGTCCTTATCATCCAATTTAAGCCACAAGAAGTTGCTGATCATCGACCTTTAGCGATCGCCGTTGACGGTGATGGCCTGGCCAGCATCATTTTCGAAGAAATACGGACCGATGACGCCTCCAGGCATCCAACCCAAAATCCACACAAAACAGTTACTTTATTTGGATGCATTGGCACCTCGTAAATCTCGCGTTGATTAGTGTCGTCCCAAGTCCGGCAATTTTGCTTACTCACGTACCCATTCATCCAAAGACGGGCCTCATCGCTAAGGATGATTTTTCGCCCAAAATTGGGATAAACTTCTAACTGCTCTAAGACATCATTTGCACGTGTTGCTGGACGCTGTAACTCACCATGATGATTTGTCTGTAGTGAATGATTAAAAGACGATATTTTGACAGAAAGTAAAAGAAACAATATGGCCGCCACGAGCTGCCAAAATCAATCCATCCCTATTGGAAAACCCTTTAGTATAGTTAATTATGATTTTTTCGCTTTTATTTTATATAGCTACGCACAGTAAAATATAAAAAAAAAAAAATATAAGGCACTTGACTTTTAACAAATATTAGTTTGTGTTATTTTTTTTTGCATGACCCCCCCCAAGAACTAAAGCTGTATACGCCTCTGTTCAAAGTTGCAAATAGTCATTTTTTCGGTGGTAATTGGCGAGTGAAGGTGGTTTAGCTATTTATTTTTTTGTGAGTGCGTGGTTCAATTTTTATTAAAAGTTTTGCTTTTATTTCATTAACAGGATATCAGAGAATTGAAAAGTAAGTAAAATTTTAATTTATATGGTGTTTAAATATATTTGTTGGTGGATGGGGTACAAAAAAACGTAATTTTATTCAATTTGTACATTCATTAGAGAGAAAATTAAATTGTTCAGTGTTATTCGGATGTGAGACTATATGCATTTTAAAGCCTGATATGTCTGCTATAATTAACCGCTTTAAGTTGCTGCGCATAAGTGCGACGCCCATAAATTTTGTTTCCATTTTCGATTTGGCCTTCAAAAAAAAAAGAGTGCTACACAAGGTGTCCGGTTATTCGTGTGCCATGATTTTTGTCATATTCTAAGAAAAAAATTGTTCTACAGTAAAGTCTGATTTTCAACTTTGGCATCACTCTTTGGCGATTTTAAAAAAGTCTAACTTTGGTGTACCCTCCCCCTTGTTAAGGTCAATTTCTCTGTCAGTGCTAATGGTAGGGACCTCATTTCATACTTTTTTTTAGTAGAAATACTATCCTTTAAAACGACATTTAAGTTGAGCTGATAGGTGTTTAGGGTTGCCAGGTATTCAATTTTAAATGGTGTTCAATTTGTCTTGCCCGAGCTAAATTTTGACTTTGAGGTCAATTTTTTTCAAAAATGTGTAATAAACATAAAGCTTTATTATTTATACCACTTATTAAGTTAGTTTACACATTAAACATTCATACCCCAAAATGAACGCTCCCTGAGAAGAGGTAAGGTAATTAGGGTTTTGATAGCAAGTCAAGTACACTTTTAACCCTTTTCATTAGTGCACAGTCTTAAAAATTACCTAAAAACTATCAATTCTTAGAAAACCAAAAAATAGGTAAGAAACACAAAATTCGATTTTTTACCTGGTTTAGATTTTCCTATGTATCATAAAATGTATGGGTTTTTGGGTGCACTTATCTACTATTTTTTTTTTTTTATTCATCAGGTAAAAATAAGAAAACTTTATGTTTATTACGCATTTTTTGAAAAAAATTGACCTCAAAGTCAAAATTTTAATCGGGCAAGAAAAATTGAACACCATTTAAAATTGATTATCTGGCAACCCTAAACACATATCAACTCAACTTAAACGTAGTTTTAAAGGTTAGTATTTATGTCCATTCTTAATAAATATAAGCAAAAAAGATACCACAAGTTTTTTTGCCAGTGCAATTAATTTGTTTAAAGCCTAGTACGCTGCTGATGCGAAACGAAATTTTCCTGCGGTCTCCAAAAAGACAACGAAAGGCTTACGAAAACACAGCAGAAAAATATTCATGGAGAGTTTAAATAATTTGCAAATAAATAAAACGAATTTTAACGAAAAAAAAACAAACAAAAAAAGTGCTGTAATGAAAGAAACAACAAATAAAAACACGAACAAACCCAAATGTCATTTTCCGCACACAATTAATGGTCCGGGCAATTAATTCATTGCGAAAAGAGAGTGGAGACTGGTCAACACAATCTGGTATAATGATAAATTTCGCTGGTCGAACAGAGTACCACAGAACGAAAAGCACAACGAAATTTTTCGTATATGATTTCGTCATGTCATTTTTGTATGGGATTTTTCGTTTCGCATCAGCAGCGTACTAGGCTTAAGATGGATAGACCTTCGTTTAACAAAAATTTTCCTAGGTAGATAAATCATTGTAGTTTGATTTCATTTTGTATATATTTATAATAAATATTGCAAAAAAAAAAATTAGCAACAAAGCTTTTTTGTGAGTGAAATTCATTTTTTAAGAAGGGTCTACCAAAGTGCAAAAATTGTCTACTTTCAGAGCTCTGTAAATGAAAAAATTGTATAAATATGTAAGTATTTGTAGTTCTATTTTTTTTTTGTATATATTCACTATGAAGCTCATACAAAAAAAGAACACAAAAAGTTTTGTTTTGTGACTGTAATTAAGTTTTGCAAATTGGTGTACCAAACTGCCAAAAACTTGTACTTTCATAGCCCTGTACATCAAAAATTTGGCGGAGTATATAAACAATTATAGTTGAATGTTTATGTTAAATCGGGCTTTTTTGGTCACTTCCTTCTATATGCAAATACAAATTTTTTATTCCATACTTTTTCCCTACATTTCGTCGTAATTTCTCGACTAATGGATGACAACTTTAAAAACTTTGAAAATTTTCTAAAATAAAAATAAATATGAACTATTTAATATTATCTGAAAATAAATAAACGAAATTTTAATAAAAACCTAGAACACAGCACTTTAGAAAAACTAAATGAACATAAAAACAATTTAAATCTAATAAGAAATTGCACCGCTCTTAATGCAAGAGAATGACTAGCTATTGTGTTCTCTCTATCTTCTTGTGTATTCATTGTTCTGTCTATATTTTATATATATATAGATAGTATACGTAGTCTTTCAAGTGTGTATCTATTATTTCTTCTCTTTTCCTTGTCCATTATTATTGTATTATCAAAGTCTGCAGAGTGTCCAGTTTCTAGTATGTGTAGTGATAACCATTGTATATATACTCTTATAGTAATATCATGGCTCAAATTTTGTAGTACTAATAGTACTCACGAAATGTGCTGAAATTGGCGTTAAAATAGCTTAAATGCACAATGGAAACCTGGGGATAACGATGCAAGGAAAAATAAAAACAATTAGTGAGAGGGAGAGGAGAATATTGATTAAATTCGTACAACTATAATGGTAGTAAGGGAGTCAGATGTTTTTGTCAGTCAACAACGAGAATAAGGGGAAGAAAATAAGTCTTTTAATGATGCGCTTAACAGTATCTCCTTAATTTATTTTTTATTTTAAAAAAACAAGGGGTGGACGTTTGTAACATTTTTTGTGTGGACGATTGTAACATGTTACAACCGTCCACGCTATAAATGCAAGCTTGACGTTTACTTTTTATATTTACGAGCAAAGGTTTATGCGCGAGTTTAAAGTGAGCTATACCACGTCAACGTATAAGAAAGAGCTCTCGAGGAATGATTTCAAGAGAGGTGTATAGCAGAGGAAGTCCTCAAAGGTGGGAGCTCACTTCGAAGCATCGCAAGGATTCATAATATGTGTCATGTGACACTAGATCGTTTTGTACGTAAGACAAAATTGTTACGTGACTCGCCTGGCGAAGCTGTTTATCCAGCTGTGGGATACCGAGCGCACAATTGAGTTTTCTCAGATGAATACGAAGTATGTTCTTAGAGTGATTGTGTATAGAAAATATAAAATTACCTCTTTTTTTCATTTTTTTCTTTCAAAGTTGAAGTTGGATGCATGTATATTACATATATTATGATTATTTTGTAATTAATATAAATGTGTTCCTTGGTTTTTTGAATTAAAAATGAAGTACAACCAATTTAATTATTTTGTTTACTTAAATTTATGTGGTGTTACAATCGTCCTTGCTCTGTGTTACAACCGACACACCCTAAAGGACGTTTGTAACATTTGACTTAAGCTTCTTTTTCACAGCATAGACTTGAAAAAATCACGAGTTTAGAAATTATTAAAGTAGTTTATGAAAGCCTAATGTCCTCTCATTGATATGGACTTTCTTTCATTTCGTTATGTAGAGGAGTTTTCAAATTATGGTACAAAATATCAAAAATGTTACTTTCGTACTCACTCTCCCCTACTTTTCGTAACGACTATTTGTCAATTTTCAGTCTTAAATCGGTTATATCTCGGTTTATAGATTTTAAATAAAAAAAAAGACGTACCCGTTTTTTCCTAACTTTTTTTTAATCTTTAAAATAAAAAACGGGTTTAGAAGTTAGTTTTTCGACTTTATTTCAGTTTTTACCCTTAAAACCCTATTAAATGTACCAATTTCAAAAAATCCGTTCTTAGTGCACCCCTATATAAAATTTGCTATTCAATAAATTTTAGTATATATTTTTTCTTTTATATAATAAAAAAAAATAACAAATAAAATAACTTAACCTACTTTACCACTTAACATCGCATAGGGATTCTTTCTAGCAAACAATGAAACTATCAACAGTTAAGCTACCTCAACATCACATAAAGATTCCTTCTTCTAGCCACTGAAAAGTACCAAGGAAATTATGCCCATACATAAAAATAAAACTGAAATTGGACAAGAAAATTGAATACGCATAAAACCAAAACCTACCCCCGATCATACTTACCTATGCACACATTCTTCATTTCCTACATCGCCTATGGAAAAAAAATCTGTCTACTTGCCCGCCGCAAACAGATGATTCCTACTTTATCATTTGGGAACATACAAATTGTTTTTGTTTTTTTTGTCATCTTTATTCTATATACTTCCTCTTTTACCATCTAATTCCTATAGAAAACAAATCGACAGCCAAAACAAAACAGTTATTTTTTGTCTCCCTTGTAACCTCATACATTTTCTATAGCCTTCTCTATTCTTCTTTTCTGTCTTTAGCCTTCGTTTTCTTCTAATTTTCCTCTCATTTAATCTCTTCACAAATTGAAAAGTCTCTTAAATCGTTAGTTCTAACACTCCTCACCATACGCAGCGGCAATTATTTGAGCCATGATATTACTATAAGAGTATATATACAATGGTGATAACCCAGTGGATTCTCTTTTGTTTCGAATATCCGCTTTGTGTTCGATTAATCAAGTCTCCAGTGATCTCTTTGTTGTCCCAATGTAGATCAGATTGCACGTCTCCCCTTCCTTGCCACTGCACCCAATTTTGTAAATTATGTCATGTTGTTGTTCTTTTTCTATTTTGCTTTTTGTATTGGTGAATAGTTGTCTTATAGTTGAGTTTGATTTTTGAGCGAATGTCACATTGTCTTTATTTATTATTTTATTTATGTTTTTCTTATCAGTGAGATTTGGAATATATGCAATACCATAATATTTCATAGTGTTGCCAACTTCTGGATTTTGTTGAGAATTTTTGTTGTTGTTAGTTTTATTGATGTTTTTGTTTATTAAATTATTTATTAAGTAATGTGGAAAAATGTTCATGTATAATATTGTTTTAATTGTTTTTATGTTTTCTTCTTTAAATTCTGTATCGCTGATATTTATTATTTTGTTAATAAAATTGTTTGCAGTGTTAATTTTTTGCTGTAAGGGTTGAGTAGAGAGGAAATTAATCATTCTGCCAGATGCTGTAGTTTTAGAATACCAGTTAAATTTAATTTTGTTTCTTGTTCTGTACATTTTAATATCAAGGTAGGGTAAGCTTTGATTTTGTTCTATTTCAACAGTGAATTTAAGTTTTGTGTGGTAATGGTTCAAGTAATTCAAGATCTCGTCCTTATCTTTTTCTTTAATGATAGCAAACACGTCATGGGCATGCCAAACGTCTGGTTATATATTTTATCTTGGAATTTGAAGTAGTTGGTCTCTTTCAGACAAAATGATAGCAAACACGTCATGGGCATGCCAAACGTCTGGTTATATATATTATCTTGGAATTTGAAGTAGTTGGTCTCTTTCAGACAAAATTCTAGAATCCTTAAAAACTGGGTTTTTGGAATTATCGTAAAGTATTTTATAGTGTCCCACGACTTCATTATGATTTTTATAGCGAGGTAAGTCGGAATGTTTTTGAAGAGTGAAACATCGTCAAAAGAAACTAGAAAATCATCTTCCTCTAAAACAATGCCTTCTAACTGAGTTTTAAGTTGAAATGAGTTATTAATGTTACAATTTTTGTTAACAATATTTTTCAAAATGTGTCCTATGTGTTTTGACAGATGATAGCATGGAACGTTTGTCGAAGAGGAAATAGGTCTCAGTGGTAGATCTGGCTTATGTATTTTTGGCAAGCCGTATAATCTCGGTGCTGTTGATGATGAAGAGAACATTTTATGCTTTTGCCATTGGTCGATGTAATTATTTTTGAAAAGTTCATTTACTAAGTTGTTATTGGTTTTTTGCAGTTTTGGTGTTGGATCAGTTCTAATTGTTTTGTAAATATTTTTGTCTTCGAGTAGTTTTGACATTTTGTTTAAGTAATCTGATTTGTACATAATAACAGTTTTATTGCCTTTATCTGCCATGGTGATAACAATTTCGTTTTGGTATTGTCTGAGAAATTTTTGCGTATCTTTATGTATTTTGACTATGAATTTTTCTATTGTTGTATTTTTTATTTTTCTATTGTGTTGCAAAATGCGGATGGTAACTCTAGATCTAGCTATTTCCTTTTCCCTCTCATCTTTAAAAGCTCTTATGCTTTGCTCGATGTCAGCAATTACATGTATTGGAGAGAAATTGCCGCGTGTCACAGGGATGCTTTATTTCTAGTTTTAATATTTGTTTATGGAACTTGTACCTACTCTATTTTTTTGCAGTTTTTGGTGTATTTTTGTTGTTGTGAAGTTATTTTTGATATTTGAAGTAGTATAAGTGATATGTTTTGGTAAAATTCCGTATTCTCTACAAGAGAGTAGGAATTTAAGTCTTTCTTTCTGTTTCATTAGTCTTTCTGTTTGTTTGCTGTAGTATTTTAATGTTATGCATGTTTCTATGTCGTATTTAATTTAAATGTGGTTAAAGAATTGTTTTATTGTATTGTGATTTAATAGAACTGTGTTTAATCGGCAGGACCTCCGAAAATATAAATTGAATTAATAATGATAATTTGACCAATTTCATTATTCACATATTTATGATAAATCTTGCGAAAAAAAATTATCAAAAACGTTAAGCTGTAAGAGCTATTAATTTAATTCCGCTAGATGAGCGAATTCCCACACTGTGTGGCGGCGCGGCGGCACAGCGGTATGAAGGTCAAGGCATATTCACTAGGTAGATTTTTTTTTTGCTTTCTGGATATTTAGTTCTGTTAAGTAGTGATACAATAATTTATTAGCGTGATGGCGATGATGTTTTTTGATGTGTAAAATACTCATGGTAGATAGGTAGGTATGTCGCTTTTTTATTTTATTAATAGCTAAGTAGGTACTAGGTATGTACCTGTATGTAGGTAACTACCCAATTGTAAATGTTTATGATTATTTTTCGTTTATTTTTGTCCTTTTAAGAGGTAAATTTGGAAGTTTGAAGTTATTGGGGATGATGGCTATCATTATTTAGGATTTTCACTGAGAAATTTGGACTTCTAATTTACCACTATGTAACCATGTACGTTGAGTTATGAAGCTAAATTTTTGCATAAAATTTATTGAAGAAAAAAACTAACTTTTGTACAAAAAAAATTTTTTTTTCTTACTTAAATAAACTTAAATAGGCATAAATTGGGTAACGTTTTAAGAGTTGCCACATCTTTAGAATAACTTTTTTTTTGAAAGTGTGGCGTGAGGAAGTCAAATAATTTGTATATACCTAGGTATATCTACGCTCAGCCCTGACTCACATTAAATAACTTAACATGTTCGACGGACGCCATTGGTGGTACATACATTTATAGTTTAATTTAAATTGAAAAAAAAAATACAAGTAGGTATACCTTTTCGAGTAAGGCTAACTGAAATACTCAACCAACTTACTGTTTGTAGTCACGAGAAACTTACTCCATTCAATTGATAATTTTCTTTTTTTTGGTACCTAGTATAATATTAATCTTATACGACACTTGACCTTTAGGTATAAGATTTTCATTGTTCATTATGTTACGTTTTGATAACTATTTAAGTAAAACAATTGTGGTAGATAGGTACGTATCCTCAATCAATTAATATTAGGTGGGTAATCCTCAATAAATTAATATTATCATTATATGTAGGTATAATAGTTTGAAAAATAAATCATTGGTCTTGTAAATCAAAAATAAGAATATATTCTTTTTAAACTTCAAGAAAAAAGAAAGAAAAAGAAAAAAGAAATTAATGTTTTGTATAAATGTAATAAATACCCAAACAATATAATTTTGGAAGAAAAAAGTACTTTCATAAGTTTCGATTTTCTCAAAAACTATACTAAAAACCAATTTTTTGTTCTTAGCGTTTGACTAAAAACTAATTACAGCAATTATTTTTGGAAAAAAAGAATAAAATTTAATTACGTAAAATTATGAAAAAAATGCGAATAAAAAAAAATTGAAAATTTTTATTTTGAAAACAAATAAAAAGAATAGACTTTTGGCTTAAAAAAAAAAAACTATCACATACTATTGTAAGTATGTACTATCGTTGATTTTAAAATAATTTTAATCCATTTAAAGGTTAGACCGCACTAGGCGGAACTGCACTGCAGCGGAACTGCGATTCAAAATAATTTGTATGAAGTTCAGTTGCCGCTTAGTGCGATATAGCTCATACAATTTCATACAAATAATGTTTTGCCGCGTCGTGAACAGTGGCGATTCCTCTCAGTTAGCAGGTTTATCGCCGCTAAACCAAGAATTTAGATGAATAAATTAAATGATGTATCTACTTTTTGTTTTCAAAACGTACAAAATGCCAATGTATAATAGATAATGATTAATTGCAATAATCAATACCATAAATACAAAAAACTACCCACCCTACCTATTTCCAAATCATATTTTCCTTCACACAACACAAAACTCCCATCTTCCTATCTGCTTCAGCGTTACAATATGCGATACCAAAACCAAATTCTCTACATAGAGCATTGATATAATCATAACAAAAATAGATACCTACCTAACCTACCCACATTGTTCTCTTAAAATTATATTTTCCTTTCAGACACACAACACAAAACTCTCACACAACAAGTCTCCCTTGAAACATTTTAGCTTGCAACATCTGCGCTGCACAATATCATACAATTTTTAATAATATCTATACAAATTACAAATAGAATACAAGAGCGTTTTACTTACTACACATGTCCTAATAGCCCGGGAGCTGGCGACACTAAAAAGTGTAATATTTGCGTATTCATGATTTTAAGGTTTTTAAGTAATTTAGGTACCCGACAAACAGGTAGGTAACCGACTGCTGCAGGCTCACCCGTGGTTGGTTGATTAACTGTGAATTTTTAAAGTTGCAAGAAAAAACAAAAATTTGTCTAAGATGCTTACTCGCGAAACCTAACCAAAACGTAAGTTGACATCCCCCTGTTGACAAAAAACCACTGCTCACACCTGCACAGTGGGGGGGGGGGGCGCGCAAGTACTGCTGCCAAGGGCCTAAAGTTGCAAGAAACATGATGAGTAGTCAGCCATGAAACCAGTTGCATATGTTAGTTAAACATTTAAGACGATGGAAAAACTTGTGCCTTTGGAGGGTGGGGAAAACTACTAGCGGTTTATTACACATGTATCCTAAGCAAAGCCCAGCTAAATAAATGAAAGCGTAAGCTTAAGTATGATGCGATAAAGCACGATACACGATGAACGATAAGTATGCCAGCAGCTCCAGCTCCAGGTACCTACTTACATTTTGGGTGCGTTTTTTTTGTCATTCTCTTTTTTTACTTTCGTTTATGTTTCTAGGAAAATGCTGTAGGAAGGATGAATGCGTGTGCTTATTGTTTTGTTATTAGTGTTCTTTGATTGAGTAAACATTGAGATTGAGTTCTTTTAGCACAGTCAATAATTACAAATAAGTGCTAAGTTCGCAAAGCGCGATGTAGTTCTGTATTGTTGATATGTAGTTGGGGCATGTTCGAGTAGTCTATAGCCAAGTTTGCAACTTCGAAAAACTTGTGCTCGCTGCGGAAAAAATTCAACAGTGAAAAAAACGCTAAAATCACCCCATTTTTCCGACATTTTCCTTTATAACTTTAGAAATATGCAGCTTAGGTAAAACCCGTCCACTATAAACTTGTTCGTTATAAAATTTTCTACAAAACAACATCAATTTTAAATTCACGCACGTTATATTTGTGTTGCTATCTAACCATGAATTTAAAAAAAAATCTGAAAAATTAAGTTATTTTCAAGCACTCAAAAAATAGGTCAAAAATTGTCCAATTCTGCTAAAAATTTTGAATCAAATAGTCTAGAGTATTACAAGGCGAAATCGGTCAAATAGTTTTGGTAAGAAACATGATGTTAACTACATACATAAGTGCAACACGTAATGTTTGCATCATTGCTCTGGTCAAAGTAGGACACTTTAGTTGGCTCTGATTTTTGTACACGTACTTAGAACCCTTAAGTATCATAAAATATAGTTATAATATTTACATCTTTTTTTTAAGAAAATTTGGTACTGAATTTAAAAGTTTCGAAAATGTTCACGAGATTACATAACATGCCAAGTGAACAATTTTCGGAACTTTTAAATTCAGTACCAAAGTTGCTTAAAAAAAAGATATAAATACTCGTATAATAACTATATTTTAGGATAGTTAAGGGTACGTGAACAAAAATCAGTGCCAACTTAAGTGTCATACTTTGACTACAACAAAGTCATCGAAAATTTTGTTTCCGTCGAACGATGAAGCGAATTTATGTATCGATAAATTTTTAAACTTTTATTTTATATTATTTATTAACTTTTTTTTTATTAATTGTCGTTATCAATAAAATTAAAAAAATATATGTTTTTTTTTTATTTTAACCTTCCCCAGACAACGTAGCTAAACCAATACTAAGGACCAGGAATCGCCACTGGTCGTGAAGTGTAGTTCCGCTGCAGTTGTGTGCGGTCTAACCTTAAAGTAATGTTTTAGAAACTTGCTCTTCCCCATAAACGGAGGGAGATAGACACCTATCAAAAATAATTTTGTTCATAGAAGATATACACACAGGTACAATATTACAAGGTATCAATCATGGGTGTTAAAAATTTGTGTAGGTACATTTATGTTGAAAATTTTTTGCAAGTTTTAAGCTTTAAACATCAAAAAAAAAACAAAAAGCAAAAATTCAAATTCAAGTTTTTCAAATTTATTTTACACTTACATTTCAAAAAAGGAAAAAATGTCTAACGAAAAAAGGTTATTAGAGGTAGGTAGAGGTGCCTGCCTACATTAAAACATTCATTTTGTAATCTACCTAGAAATAAATTTAGGTTAAGTTGAAACGACTTTTTGAAAATGTACACACCTACGTATGGGTATAGGTACCGGTACTTACCTAGGTAGGTATTGTGGTGAATATGCCCAGTTATGTAAACAACCACACATTAGTACAACTTTCCGCGCCATCTTTGAGTTAAATAAATAATTAAATCCATCACGGTTAGTGTCCAGCCTCGTTCGTACTGGAATATTGACAAAACCTTTTTGGAAAGCACTTTCTAGTAGACCCTAGAAAATTCTACAACCCTTTATTTTCGGGTATAAATACAGGCGCACCAGTCCGAAGGGGCAGTTTGATTTTGGAAGTGAATGAATAAATGTCAGTGTGAATAAAGAGTTGCATACTTGTGCTTGGTTATTATAAAACAGAAGACAAATTATTTGAAATAAAAAGCGTTTTATTTTGTGAATTAATTGGGCAGTTTCAGTTTGAATAAAAGAAATAAGTTTTATTTATGAACCCTTAGTAAAATATTACATTGGTGTCAGAAAAAGTGGAATAAAACTTATTCAATCTGTGAATTCAGATAATTGATGGTGAAAAATTGATAAAGTGTGTAGATCAGTGAACAAATAAAAAAAGGCGTTTGTGAAAAAAGACACACAAAAATATAAGAGCAAAATAGAAAAAAAAAGGTAAAATTGTGAATGCACTGAATTGTGTTGAACTTAAAGCAGAACTAAGAGACGAGGTCTTCCTACTGCTGGAACATAAAATGACCTCATTATCCGTCTGCAGGAAGATTTAAGGCAACACGATGAAACTCCAGACACGTTTCTATTTGAGATTGAGATGCAAGAAGAGCAAGTAAGTACAACCTTAGACATGACCAATATGATGGTTCAGCTGCTCGCCCAGTTTGAAGACCAACGAAAGGAGCAGAAGAATGAACAAAAGAATCTTTTTGGGAAATTTGAAGAACAACGCAACGAGCAAAAGAATTTACTGGAAAAAAAAGAAAAAAATCTTCTCGAACGATTTGAAGAACAGAAACACGTCCTCGAAGGTAAACTAGATGCCTTTGAGAACAAGTTTGTTGCCCTTGACGATCGTGTTGAAAAACAATTTTCGTGAGTGGAAGCAAAATTCGAGAAGGTCGAAGATAAAATTCAGAGCATTACCAATGAGTTAGAAAAAGTTAGAAAAATGAAGGTTCGAGAAGGTAATGCCGATTTTCCAAAGAGAAAAGAAATGCATCCACCAACTTTTGATGGACAAACTTCTTGGTCGATCTACAAGAAGCAGTTTGAGGCAGCTGCAGCAACAAACGGCTGGGATGACGAAGACAAGTTAATTGGCCTGACGCTTGCCCTTAGAGGTTCTGCTGCTGAACTTTTGCAAACCATACCAGCAGACCAGAACGGCAACTTCAGTGCTCTTGTCCAGGCCATTGACAAACGCTTCGGCGATAGCCATATGCAAGAAGTCTTTCGCGTCTAGCTCAATACCAGAGTCCAGAAAAGAGGTGAAAGTCTGCAACAACTCCAAGCAGACATTGAACGGTTGGCACACCTAGCATACCCGACTGCAGGAGATGAAATTACCAACCAGCTAGCAACGGAGGCTTTTGTTCGTGCAGTTTCCGACATCAACCTACAGCGAGCAATTCGAACTGCTGGAAAACGCACGCTTTCTGAAGCATTAGCGTTCGCTCTGACTATGGAAGCATCAGAACAGGCTTCCTTAGGAGTTCATCGGGTAAGAGAACTTGAAGTTGAGGAATGTTCTTGCCAGAGAGCTGAATTCCATAGAAGTCAGCGAAAAGGACCTGCTCGATGCTGGAATTACAACAAAACCGGACATCTCCAGCGCCAGTGCAGATTGCCACCAAGAAGAGTCGCCTGTCAACATTGTGGAAACAGCAATAATACAGGCGAGCAATAACATCAACGCTCCTCCTCGCCCTGTTTCCCAGTCGGGAAACGAGTAAGAACCAACTTCGAGGGGCAGAAGCTGGTTTCCGGTATCGATGGCCCCAGAACCACCATCCAAGTCTCACAGACTAAAGGAAACAATAAAAGTCTGACAGTGGATGCAACATTAAATGGCAAGAAACGGTTGGCTACAATTGACACCGGTGCCACAGCCTCCATTGTAAGAAAAGACTTGGTCAAAATGATATGGCTACATAACACCAATAGCTACCGTCTGAAAACTGCGACAGGTGAGGTGGCAAGAGTATATGGAGAAGTTCGTCTGAAGATCTGTTTGGCAGAACTAGAGTTTTCGCACCTATTTTTGGTAGCAGACATATGTGATGAGTGCATAATTGGAATCGACTTTATGAAAGAGCACGGAGTGATTCTGGATATCGGTAAGCAAGTGTTGAAGTACCAAAATGTAGAGATTCCTATGGTTTATGGCAACGAAAACTCATCAACTCTAAGAACTGTCATCAAAGAATACATATACTTGCCTGCCTCTTCAGAAGTGTTTGTTTGACGAAAATAGAGGGCGATCTAGGTAGCCATCGATACCTCATGGTGAAACCAGAGTCTGAGCAATCTTCCCAAAACATCATCTTGGGGAAGACCCTTGTGGAACCAAAGAACAACATGGTACCCGTACGGATTCTGAACATCAAACCGTACGAGGTCAAGCTCAAGAAAGGAGAAGTAATTGGAAAATGCGAATCTGTGACCGCAGTTACTAAAATAACAGGAATGAACGCAGAAGAACCAATGGACCCCGGAAAATTCAGCTCCATGAAAGCCAAAATTCTCAAGCCATCCAATCTAAGTCAACATCAGCTTAGTGTTGCTGGAAGCCTTCTTCATGAGTACACTGATATATTTTCTTCACCGAGTGGGCAGTATGGTCGAACACAACTGGTACAGCATCGAATCGACACAGGTGATGCGAGACCGATTCGACAACCAGCAAGACGTCTTCCATTAGCCAAACAAGCCGAAGTTGAAGAAATGATATCGACAATGAAGAAAGATGGTCTAATCGAAAATTCCAAAAGCCCTTGGGCGTCACCAGTTGTTCTTGTCAAAAAGAAAGATGGAAGCACCCGATGTTGTGTGGACTACCGTAGGCTGAACGATGTGACAAAGAAAGACAGCTACCCTCTGCCCAGAGTCAGCGATACATTGGATGCAATGGAAGGAGCTCAATGGTTCTCGACGTTAGACTTGAAGAGTGGCTACTGGCAGGTAGAAATCCATCCAGAAGATCGAGAGAAGACAGCTTTCTCAACCGAAAATGGTCTGTGGCAGTTTAAAGTGATGCCATTCGGACTGTGCAACGCTCCGGCAACATTTGAGCGTCTGATGGAGTGTGTTCTTCAAGGCCTTACTTGGAAATCATGCCTTGTATATTTGGATGATGTCATCGTTTATGGAAAAACTTTTGACGAGCATTGTGAAAACCTTAAGGCTGTATTTCAGAGGCTTCGAGAAGCACACTTAAAATTAAATCCAGATAAATGTGCGCTTTTCAAGACCGAAGTTAAATACCTGGGACATATCATCTCATCCCAAGGAGTAAAGACCGATCCTGAGAAAGTTGACACTGTGAAAAATTGGCCAACACCACAGGATAAACATCAGCTCCGTAGCTTTCTTGGTCTAGCCACATATTATCGGCGCTTTGTGAAGGACTTTGCTGGAATCGCTAAGAGCTTGCATCAACTTACTGAAAAGGGGAAGCCGTTCAAATGGTCAGGTGAGTGCGAGAAAAGTTTTCAGGAACTCAAGCTACGTTTGTGTAATGCTCCTGGAAAACCTTTCATCATCGATGCCGATGCCAGTAACGTCGGAAGTCCATGAAGGAGAAGAAAAAGTCGTCGCCTACTACAGTAAGGTGCTCTCGAGGCCAGAGCGCAATTAATGCGTCACAAGAAGGGAGCTTCTAGCTTTGATTTTGGCAACAAAGCACTTCCATAAGTACATCTATGGACAGAAGTTCCTCCTTCGAACAGATCATGGTGCGCTTAATTGGATTCTGGACTTCAAAAATCCAGAAGGTCAAGTAGCAAGATGGATCGAGAGACTGCAGACATACGACTACGAAATTCAACATCGAAGAGGAAAGCTGCACTCAAACGCAGATGCATTGTCTCGACGACCGTGTAAACAGGACTGTAAGCATTGCACGCGTCAAGAAGAAAAAGAAACGGTTGCCATCCAACGAATAAGAGCCGATCCCATTTACGGTTGGAGCAATGAAGAACTGAGGACTGCCCAACAAGAAGACTCGGATATAGAACCCATTCTTGCATGGAAGGAACACGGAGAAAAACCAGAATGGGGTGACATCTGCGATAGAAGTCCAGCTCTTAAAGCATATTGGGCACAGTGGGACTCACTTCATGTGCAAGAAGGAGTACTAAGGCGCAAATGGGAATCTGCAGATGGCAAGTCTTATCTGATGCAGTTGATAGTGCCTAGGTCAAAGGTTAATGACGTTCTTCGAGAGATGCATGGTGGAGCATCTGGAGGTCATTTGGGAGTCAATAAAACGCTGGAAAAGATACGACAACGGTTCTACTGGCTACATGCAACAGATGATGTCGAAAAGTGGTGCCGAAAATGTGATACTTGTGCTGCTACCAAGGGACCAGGTAGAAAGCTTCAAAGTAAAATGCAACAGTACAATGTCGGCATACCTTTCGAAAGAATAGCAGTAGATGTCGCAGGTCCATTTCTGGACACCAACAGCGGAAACAGATACATCCTTATAGTCATGGATTACTTCAGCAAGTGGCCTGAGGCATTTGCCATCCCAAATCAAGAAACTAAAACAGATCAGATTATCTTCAATTGGGTGAGCAGGTTCGGCGTACCTTTGAAACTGCATTCTGACCAAGGAAGGAACTTCGAATCTAACATCTTTCAGGAGGTTTGCTCTTTCCTTGGCATCAAGAAGACGAGGACAACACCGCTTCATCCACAATCTGATGGAATGGTAGAACGATTCAACAGGACTCTTAAAGAACATCTGTCCAAGGTTGTAGGTGACTACCAACGAGACTGGGACCGCCATATTCCATTGTTCTTGATGGCCTATCGAAGTGCGGTTCATAGTTCAACAGGACATACGCCATCGGAGATCCTGCCCAGAGAAGTCAAATTTGGATGCCATACCATGAAACCGGAAAGGTCAGATGAATATGTGGATAACCTCAAAGAAAGACTCATTGACATTCATCAACGGACAAGGAAAAACATAAAAACCGCTAGTGATAGGATGAAAATACGGTACGACGCCCGTGCAACAACGATGGGATTCCAAGGAGACCTGGTGTGGTTTAACAATCCTCACCGACAAAAGGGACTGTCACCAAAACTTCAACAAAACTGGGAAGGCCCATATACCGTTGTGAAGCGAATCAATGATGTGGCTTACCGCATTCAGAGAGGAGTAAGGGGTAAGCTTAAAGTAGTACACTGCGACCGTTTACATCGTTATAATGGTAGGTAACATCGTAGAACGGTGGGAATAATGGATTTAATCGGGACGATCAATCCTAAGAGGGGGGCAATGTGGTGAATATGCCCAGTAATGTAAACAACCACACATTAGTACAACTTTCCGCGCCATCTTTGAGTGTAAGTGGTTGTTGTTCCGAAACAACAACATGCCTCGGATATGGATGATTTTAAAGTTGACGACCCCAGCAAACGAAACAAGGACAATGAATTTCGGATCTGCACATGGAACGTCCTGTCCTTATACAGAACACGTGCAGCCGAACAATTAGTGCAGAACCTGGACAGGCTAAAGGCTGACATAACACCCATCCAGGGATTGCGATGGGATGGAGAGGGCATACGGAGACTGAAAACGTGTGACATCTACTACGGCGGGTGCTTGAAGGAACAGGGTCAGCGGCTCTTTGGTTGTGGTTTTGTGATAAGGGGAAGACTTAGGCATGAAGTCTTGGGCTTCCGAAGTGTAAGCGAGCGCCTGGTCACAATCCGCATCAAGGGCAAATTTAAGAACATTTCGCTGATCTGTGTTCATGACCCCCATGACGGGAAAGAGGACTCAACCAAAGAAGCATTCTACGATCTCCTGGAGACAACGTATGATATGTGCCCGAAGTACGACGTGAAGATCATTCTTGGTGACTTCAACGCAAGATTCGGAAAGGAGGGCATCTTTGGTTCGGTAGTCGGAGGACACAGCCTACACGACGAAACTTCTGGCAACGAACACAGGCTGGCAGACTTTGCGGCCGGGCGAAATGTCATCATCTCAAGCACCTACTTCCCACACCTCAATATACACAAGGGGACTTGGCGGTCGCGTGATGAACTAACCGTCAACCAAATCGACCACGTTGCGATAGACGCGAGACATGTTTCCAGTATCTTGGACGTCCGAATGTTCCGAGGGGCCAACATTGACTCGGATCACTACCTGGTGGTAGCTAGACTACGTATGCGGATATCCATGACGCGACAACGCAGAGCAGATGCTGTGAAAAGATTCGATGTCGAGAAGCTTAAATCGCAAGAGACTGCCAGAACTTTTGCAGACCACGTAACTCTCCGCCACCAGCATCAAGTGCAGAGGACCAGTGGGAACACTGTCAACAAGCCATCAGAAGTGCCGCCTCTGATGTGCTGGGTTTCACTAGGCGAATACAACAAAACCCCTGGTTCGATGAAGAGTGCCGGCTAGCGCATGCAGCTAAGGACGAGGCCTACCAGGCAATGCTGCAGACTCGAACAAGAGCTGCTGAGAGAGTGGCCCGGGAGCTCTACGGGCTGAAACGAAAAGAGGAACGCCGACTTCTCAGGAGGAAAAAGAGAGAGCACGAGAAGCGGGCGGTAGAGTCTATTGAGGGTTGTAGCGGTAGGGGAGATGTTCGAAAATTTTATCAGAGGGTGAAGCGATCCACCCAAGGATTCAAGGCTAGAACGGAAGCCTGCCGAGATGAGAGTGGGAATATGGTAGTAGGCACACAGTCAGTGCTGAGGATCTGGAAAGAACACTTCTCTAGACTGCTTAATGGCGAAGACAGCCAAGATGCCGCTAATAGGCAGAACGCTCCATTCAACTTGGACGATGATGGCCAAGAGTTCCGTCCACCCGACCTAACCGAAGTTCGGCTGGCGATATCCAAACTTAAGTCGTACAAGGCTGCAGGTGCGGATGGCTTACAAGCCGAACTATTTAAATCAGCGGGAGATGAATTGGCTACGAGCATACACCAGCTCATCTGCAAAATTTGGTCCGAGGAAAGTATGCCCGATGAATGGAACCTCGGTATAGTGTTCCCCATCCATAAAAAGGGAGATGTTCTGAAATGTACCAACTACAGAGGAATTAGTCTCCTAAACGTCGCTTATAAAATCTTGTCGGCCATCCTGTGTGACCGCTTAAAACCTTTTGTCAACGATCTGATCGGCCCTTATCAGTGCGGTTTTAGGCCAGGCAAGTCAACCGTCGATCAAATGTTCACACTCCGACAGATTTTAGAAAAATCCCGGGAATTCCAGATCGATACACACCACCTTTTTATCGATTTTAAAGTCGCGTATGATAGCGTGAAAAGGGACGAATTATACAGAGCCATGTCGAGTCTCGGCATCCTTGTCAAACTCGTCCGCTCTTGCAGAATGACGATGGAGAAATCTCGCTGCTCCGTCAAAATTGGTAAGAACACCACCGATTCCTTTGATGTTGAGAAAGGATTGAGGCAAGGCAACGCGTTATCATGCAACCTATTCAACATCGTTCTTGAAGCCATTGTACGTAACGCACATGTCAAGACCAGCGGTACAATCTATCAAAAGTCCGTTCAATTGCTTGCATATGCGGATGACATAGACATTGTCGGCAGAACAAAGCGAGCTGTGGCAGGGGCATTTGCGAGCATTGAATCGGAGGCGGCTAGAATGGGATTGGCGGTTAATGAGGACAAGACGAAGTATATGCTGTCATCGAGAGAGGAATCTCAACATCGTCGACTCGGGCAAAATATCACGATGGACAGATATAACTTCGAAGTTGTCAAGGAATTTGTCTACCTGGGCTCCACTATTACATCGCAGAATGACATCAGTGCAGAGATCAAGCGAAGAATTACTCTTGCCAACCACTGTTTCTTCGGTCCAAGAAGGCATTTAAGTAGTAAGGCCCTCTCTCAGAAAACCAAGGAGACTTTATACAAAACCGTAATCATCCCGGTCCTGCGTTATGGGTCAGAAGCATGGACACTGAAAGATTCGGATAAAAATCTGCTAGGGTGCTTTGAGAGGAAGATTCTTCGTGTGATTTTCGGTCCGGTGTGTATCGAAGGAGTATGGAGGAGAAGATTCAACGACGAGCTATACGGGCTATACGGCGACGTTGACCTGGTCAAAAAGCTGAAAATACAGCGGCTGAGATGGCTGGGGTACGTGGAGCGTATGGACAGCAACGCACCTGCCCGACGAGTCTTCGAATTAAACCCCGATGGGGTACGCAGCAGAGGAAGAACCCGTAACAGGTGGCGCAATCAAGTGAAAAACGACATCAAAGCACTCGGTGTGCGCAACTGGAAGCGGCTAGCTAGGGACAGAGCTGGCTGGAGGGGCTTGTTACTTGAGGCCGAAGCCCATCCTGGGCTGTGAGCACCATCAAAAGTAAAAGTAAGTACTTTGAGTGAAATAAATAATTAAATCCATCATGGTTGGTGTCCAGCCTCGTTCGTACTGGAATATTACGAAACCTTTTTGGAAAGCACCTTCTAGTAGACCCTAGAAAATTCTATAACCCTTCATTTTCGGGTATAAATACAGGCGCACCAGTCCGAAGGGGCAGTTTGATTTTGGAAGTGAATGAATAAATGTCAGTGTGAATAAAGAGTTGCATACTTGTGCTTGGTTATAATAAAACAAAAGAAAAAGTATTTGAAACAAAAAGCGTTTTATTTTGTGAATTAATTGCAGTTTCAGTTTGAATAAAGGAAATAAGTTTTATTTGCGAACCCTAATAAAATATTACAGTATATATATACAAAATTGACACCTAGGTAGGTACACACAAAAATAAAAAAACATTTTATTTGACAACTGAAACTTCGTTTCGTCTTTTTTTTCACAATATTTAGTTACCTACCAGTGGTCGGCCCCCGCCAGTAGTCGGCCACTTCGTTGTAAAGTAGGTACAACTTATTAGTAAAGGCTTTCGTTCAATCTCCCGGCAACAAATATTTTTAAATAGGCTCACAGTATTTCTTCTAGGGTTAAAAATTTCATTCAATTGCAGCTACTGGTTTTCTTGTAAAAAATGGAAGTTATCTTCAAGTTTTTGTCTGAGATCTGAGTCGGATTTGTGGTTTTTTCGCAAAAAAATAAATAGTGGAAGTGAATTAAAAACAGCTGTATAATTGTTAAGATATTGAAGGTATAGGTATGCACTATGTGTGTGTTTTTATATTATTTATACTTTTAACTAGCTATTTTTGGTTAAAAAACATAAAAAATATTTTCTGGTAATTATTTAAAGTTAAAGTCGCCCCCTCCCCCCGGCCGACTATTGAAAATGCTTTATTTAATTTTTCTTGTTCAGTAGTCGGCCGCCTGTTAACGTAATTGAGAATGGTTGGACGACTTTAGACAACACTCATTCTTATCTCGGCCCCAGCTATGTATGTTTTGTATAAGGATCACATTGCACATGTAAGCTAATTTTTGCTCATTTTAATTGAGTTTAGCATCATACTATCTTCTAAGATTTTATTAAAGTTAAAATAATTTTAGTATCGTAGTTAATCCATACGAGACTTTGACGTTTATTATAAATGTCAAAATCAAGATCAGGATGTTTGTGCATTTTTGTACGAGCTGTCAATGTTGTAGGACGTGTTCAGCTGAAGTATATGAAGGAAATTGGTTTAGTATGATACTAGTTAAAAAGTATTTAAAATTTAGAAAATTTTAGTAAACTGTTAAAGAATTAAAAAAATTTGAAGTAGTATCATACTAATTAATAATAGTGGTTTTAAAAACTTAAAAAATGGAAACAACAACAAAACGCGAAAGAAATATTCAAAAATTTAAACAGCCTATAATAAATAAACGGAGCTAGCGGCGAGTTATCATTAACTCGTGAATTAGGAGTAATATTTTTGCCACTTGCAAGCTAGCTTAACCAACAAGGAAAGTGGTTAGGTTAAATAAGAAAAGGTAATATACGTTTTAATTCATGAGTTATCCCTTAATCCATGCTTTACCTCCGAAAGTTTAAGGTGAGTTAAGCGATGTTTTTATTGATATGGCTGTAATGGTTTAGTATAAGACTACTTAATATTTTTCTAATTCTTTAACTTTACTAAAATTTTCTTATTTTTAAATACTTTTTAACTATTATCGTACTAAACCAATTTCCTTCACAAACTTAAGCTGAGCAGGTCCAAGAAAGAGACAGCACGTACAAAAATGCACAAACATCCCTAATTTTGACATGTATAAGAGTTATATGGATTTAGTATGATACTAGAAGATAGAATAGCCATTTGGTGATTTTATTTTAAGTAATACTGCCATCCTAGGTAAAAAGGCCACATCTCCAATTTTGTAGTTTTGAGATTAATGCGTTTTTCTGTTTTTGGTGTTATTGAAAACCATAAGAAAATGGATTTATGCCCATTTTCAAACGTGATTTTGAGCCATTTGGAGTTGGAAATATAATTTTTTTCGTACAAAAATAAGACAATGTTTAACGATTCCAAATATACATCAAACTCAATTTTTGATTTTTGGCGCTTAGGCCCTTTTGACTTAGGACGGCAGTATAGTAGGATGCTAAACTTGTTTTGAATTAGCAAATTACACTTTTTAACCTAGTATCATACTAAAAATGATTAAACATTGTATTAAAACGACTAAAATTAGTGTTTAAAAATGATAACATTTTACTCCAATATGTGTTCCTATTTAACTTAAATTGTGTATGGATAATTATTAAATGTTAAAATTGTTGCTATATAGGTACTTTCTACTATTGTAAGTAGTATGAAAATACAAATTTTATTTCGTAGCCGACAGTATTGGATCTAGGATTTGGCTGTGGGGGGGGGGCTTGCAGTTTGGAGATCTATTTTGAGACCTTTAGTAATAAAATTTGCTTGTCCCAAGATAAATTTTATAATTTATAACAAATAATAGAGATCAGTTTAGGTTTAATGCAAGACCGTGCTCAACTGCAGTCGAACTAAACTTCACGACAACGCGGCAAAACATTATTTTTTATGAAATTTCAGGAGCTATATCGCACTAAGCGGCAACTGAACTTCATACAAATTCATACGAATTCGTGTGAAGTGTAGTTCCGATGCAGTGCAGTTCCGGCGAGTGCGGTCTAACCTTTACGGCTCAAGTATTTTTTTCCTTTTCCTTTAATGATATCCGTTTTTTGTGTGCCTTTATATCCGCTCCTGTTGCGCTTCAAAATGTTTTCAATACAAAGTACAATAACAATTTTTCATAATTGCTGTAGCGGAGATAGAAGCAAATTCAAAGGCGCACAATAATTTTTAGCCATATATGCTTGAACCACGCGCACGCGTACAAATTCGTTTATTTATATTATTTAAAAATTGATTAGGTACCTGCATTATGTAGTTATATTTTTAAATTAGCTGTGGGTATGTTTTCCCATTTTTGACAAGATTTGAAAACTGTTTTTAAATGGCTAGTTCAGAAAAAATTATATTTAAGTGTTCGTACTGGCAAACGGTATTAGTCCACAAAGATCTCATTTTTCGTGAATTAGCCAAATCAAAGAGAAACTGTTTTGTTCAAACTGACACTTTACGACATAAGGCAAAGCTGCTCTAAGAAATAAGTCGTGGCCCAATTCTGCTAGCGTGAAGTTTTCGTGTATACGCTGCATACGCTTTATAGGTTTCCATGCTAAAAAAATATGTCGACAAATTTGCACGTCACTCTAGAGTCTAGGGGGATTGCAAATATTCATTTGCTTTTGCATGATTTTCTGAGCTTGCACAGAGAAAACTCACGCTATTGGAATTTGGCTCCTTGGCTAGAGAATTTCTATGTTTTGTATGTACAATTGCCTTGGACCTTTCAAATTTTGAAAACGTAGTTCCAAAAATTTTTAAGCCCAGCCAAGGCCGTAAGAAACAAATCCTGTTGTATTAAAAATTTACACTAAACTTGACATCCCGTTGTTCTCCAATGGTTTAAGCCTCAAATGCGTTTCTTTCGGTAAATTAGCTTTGTTTTTAGTATATACAGTTGGGGCATTTGACACGTTAATGTAAAGCCCCGACCATTTTTGTCTCTTTCTACTTATCTCTTCAAGCCTTAGCCCCAACTTCGGACTTTGACAGTCCCTAGACTTGAGCCCCCAAAACTCTCTGGAATAAGGTTAGTTTTTAGGAAGTAAGTTGCTGAACCCTGGCTAGGTTTTTTGTCCAATATTCTCAGACCTTATTGCGCCAAAGCTGTTTTTTTTTTTCCAATTTTCTGGGTTTAATTTTTAGGGAAAGATTGTCGTTGCATTAAAAATCTCCATATTCATAGCCCCCAACTTAGTTTTTGTCCAATTCGCTTCAGGCTTTAGCCCCAATCTTAGGGCTTAGAAAAAAATTACATAATATGTATGCAAATAGTTCAGCCCCAACCACGTTATTTTGTCCATCAAATTTCATATCTTAACAATATTTTAGACGGAATATAAAATTCTACACGTTGTAATGTATTGCTTTCTATATTTCAAATTATTTTATGATTCGGCTGTGGGGGGGGCTTTAGTCCCTATAGCCACCCCCCCCCTGGATCCGCTACTGGTGGCCGACTACTGGATACTCAAGTGGCCGACCTCTGCAGATCAGAGGGCCGACTACTCAAGAATCACACTTTCAACTTAATACTCTTAAAATTTCCTAATCTACAAATTTTAAATCGTCATATAAGCTGATAACTCTATTAAAAACATAAGTCCCTGATTTTTAAATGCCAATCGAACTTAAAAAAACAAGTTAAGGGGCCGACCACTGGTGCCATCACCCTATATCAAATATAAAACATTAATAATTTTTGCTCAATACACAACAGGTAGGTTGTTGCGATGTAAGACCCCTTTCACACAAGGAAACTGAGTTGTCGGCGATTTTTAGTTTCTAGGCGAGAAGGGCGTAAAAGGAAGACAACAAAATTTCCCCTCACACCCTTCTCGCCTACAAACTAGCCAGTTTCTGGCAACTCAGTTTCCTTGTGTGAACGCCGTCTAAGTTGCCCATTCTTCTACATTAATGTTAATCCTGAAGATTTAACATTTTGTTTGCATTTGACATTTATTTTATATCATTTATATTTTATCGCCCATTGGTTAAAATTTAACCACCGCATTGACAGACTCTTGTGTCAAACAATTAAAAAATACTTAGGGAGGAACCTACTTACATGCCTACTCGTATCCCTACCCTGAAAATCAAACAAACAAATTTCAAGCCGAAGACAGGAAATTTGTTTTTATTTTCTGTACTTAGGTACAACCTACCTACCAGCTACCACCATAGGTACCTCAAAATTAAATAGAAACTCCAATTTTTTCATTAACTTATTTTCATACCTACCTAGGTACATATATGTAGGTATGTAGTTTGTACGGACCTATTCGTCGGAAAAATAAATTGTGAATTTCTTGCAAAAAATTTCAAGTCAAACTCAAAGCATGCAAACAACTTAAATATTAATAAAACCTACCATTCATAATTCATACGAATATATCTACATATATGTACCTATGTATATATGAATATTTTCCTTTCCCGCAAAAAATATGCTCAAAATCTTGCACTTGCAACAATTTTCACGGCAAAACTACCCTCAATAATATACGATTGCATATACCTACAAATATACTTACACATGACCATATTTTTCTTTCCCGCATTAAAATCAACCTACCTACCTACACTTGATAATATACGAATGTATACTTCCACGCATTATTCTTTCTCGCAAAAAAACTATATTCCTTGCTTCAAGGTTGATGACGACGACGACAACGACGACGCAAACAACTTACTTACATAACGTATGTACCTATGTCTACTTCTCTTCTCGCAAGCATATCAGTAAATTAAGCAAAAAAAATAACCTTGCACTTTGCACATTCAACCAAAGAGTATACGAACATTTTGTTTGTCATTATCCTCACCTTTTTCTCATCATTGACGTAAAAAAAACTTCAGTTGGTAATCTCGCTTAGGCCCCAGTTATAGCTATCATTGAAAACCATCATTGAAAAAGTTAGCTGTTGATTTTGGGGGCCTTCGATTGTTTAATCATTGAATATTTAAATGCAGAAATATGTCTTACGACTTCAAAATTATTTCTTCTCCAAAAAAAAATTAATTTTGATCTTTATCTTCCCCATAAAGTAACTTTTAATTTTTTCAATGATCATTGGTAAGGTAGTTCATCATTGAAAAATTAAAAGTCATTTTATGAGAAAAGTTGAGCCAAATTGAATTTTGTTTTACCTAGAAATAATTATTAAGTCAATTAGCTTTACTTTTGCATCAAAATAATCATTTATTTTTTCTTCAAACCTCTCAAAATTGACAATTAATATTTTCAATGATGGTTTTCAATGATAGCTATAACTGGCACCTTAGGCGCCAGTTATAGCTTTCATTGAAAACCATCATTGAAAATTTTGTCTTTCAATTTTGAAGCACTTAAACAAATAAAACTGATGGCGTTTTGGTACCAAAATGATGGTTGTCAGTTATATAATTTTTTTAGTGAAAAAAATGTTTAGTTTTCTTTACAACTTTCATATTAAATCATTTTTTGTTTTTCAATGATGAAAATAGTTTTCAATGAACAGCTGATAGTTTGTTCCCAAAAGTGGAACACATTCGCCTTAGGCGCCAGTTATAGCTTTCATTGAAATCCATCATTGAAACACAAATCAGTGAAACAGTGGAATATTTTCTGACAAGTCGGTTATAGCTATCATGAAATTTTATTTCATTGAAAATTCCATTCCCCATACAAAAAACAACTTTGAGGTTAAATTCGATCATTGAACGAAAAACTGGCAGACGAGAACAGGAAGAGAAAGGAATACATTTCATTGGAACGAATGTGTTCCACTTTTGGGAACAAAATATCAGCTGTTCATTGAAAACGATTTTCATCATTAAAAAACAAAAAATGATTTTATATGAAAGTTGTAAAGAAAACTAAACATTTTTTTCACTAAAAAAATTATATAACTGACAACCATCATTTTGGTACCAAAACGCCATCAGTTTTATTTGTTTAAGTGCATTAAAATTGGAAGACAAAATTTTCAATGATGGTTTTCAATGAAAGCTATAACTGGCGCCTTACTCAATTTGATTCTTACCAGAATCGAAAAAAATAAACTCCTCTTGCTCGAACTACCTAGTTTCGATTCTCTGATAAATGGAAGTCTCCCTAAAATGGAAGTCTCTGCCGAAAATTGTCTCCCAAAAATGGATTTCTCCGCGAGCTAAAGTGGCGCCACCACAGGTAGCAGGTGGCCCTAAAAAATGTTGTCTATGATAGTACTTTGATTTTCTTATACAATGGTTTAACTAATTTGTCATTAAAAATAACAAAAAAAAGTATTTAAAAAAGTGTGTCCGGGCCAATTCATCAGTGCTAAGCACCTATGTAAGATAAAATAAAAATATAATTGAAAAAAAAAGAAAAACTATGTAAATAAAAGGTATTACTACACTTCCGACCAAAAAATGGAATCACTCCGTTTGGCCTTATGAAAACAACAATTGCGATGGATACAATATCCATAATTAATTGTTAATAGGCTCGTTTTAAAGCTTGAACTTTAAATTAAGTGTAAAATCATAAAAAACCGTTGGACAGTTTTCGCGCAATCGTTTTAAAAAACAGAACACAAAGCTAACTTTTTACAACTTTCACGAATTTGTTTTGTTTTTGTTTACCTTTCAGTTGTTACTATTGTCATTTTTCATTTTGACACAAAATCCTACACTGAAAGCAGCCATCTTGAAATTTGACAAGCTGTGCGTGATAATACCTTAGATATGTGTACTGTGTCTGACAATAACTTATTTTTGAGTCGCTAGTGCTATACCGACAGGCCAAAATAAACAAGCTTTGGAATTAATACAGTTTTCGTTATTTTTTTATTAAAAATTCTTTCAATTTCACAGTCATATAAATCAATTGTTTTTTCATTCAAAGTGATTATCAAATATTAGAAAACGAGGACTGAAAATTCACGTTGAGAATCAATTATGGTTTCATAATGAACACAAAGATGTGAGTACTGGACTTAAATGGATAAAAACAAAAAAGGTAAAACAAACATTTAATTGAAATATTGACAAATGTCACACTTTTTCACACTTCTATTATTTTTTCCTAGTGGCTGTACGTTACGAAATGAAAATTATAAAATAAAATTGATTTTGAACCGGTTCATATTTCCCTTTCACATTTGGGTACTCACCTCTCGTTATGAATTTCATCGCTGTGAACTAAGCGTCACTTTTAAGCCTAGTACTCACCTCTGAGTGAAATGAAAAATAAAAGCGGTTTGAGATTCACGTGAATAAGCATTGTGAAGCCATAATTAATTATCCACGTGAAACTTAACAGAATCTTGAAATGCTTGAGAAGACTATTTTAAATCCATAGTTTGATTTTTGACTCTTCGGTAACACTTAATATTGAAAAATAAACGATCATAAGATCCAAAATAATTCTCAAAGATTTTTTATTCAATTATTACAACTTTTATTTTATATTATTGACAAATGTCACACTTTTCCACACTTCCATTATTTTTTCCTAGTGGTCGAACGTTAGGAAATGAAAAGTATGAAATGAAAGTAATTTTGAACCGGTTCATATTTCGCTCTCACATTTTGGGTACTCAGCTCTCAATATGAATTTCATCGTTGTGAAATAAATGTCACTTTTATATAGAAATTTCATTTTCACTTGAACTGAGTACTAGACTTTATATAGAAATTTCATTTTCACTCGAACTGAGTATGTACTAGGCTTAAGTAAAAAAAAAAAACGTTTTGTCATCGATACAAACTTTATTTTATAAATACAGCTAGGTTCCAGAAATCACTTTCTATCGAAATGAAATTGAAATCGATGTGAAATCAAATTTGGTGTTCATTATTTCACTTTTATCGATATTAATTTCATTTTGTTCGAAGTTAAAACTGATCGAATTTCCGTGTTCCACATTTCGATTTTATCGATTTTCACGTGATTTCAATTCGGCCAGATATTCTCAAGTGAAACTGGGAAAGTAAGCTGTTGCGTTCTCAAATATAAATGACTTTTCATATTTTATAAATATTATTCAAGTAAAATAACATGGGAAGTAATTTTATGCGCAGCACGCTATATTTCAGGATTTTGTTGTATGGTTAGACCGCACACAACTGCAGCGGAACTACACTTCACGAAGACGCTGCAAAACATTATTTGAATGAAATTGTATGAGCTATATCCCACTAAGCGGCAACTTTACTTCATAAAATTTCATAAAAATTATTGTGAATCGCAGTTCCGCTACAGCGCAGTTCCGCCGAGTGCGGCCTAACCTTTAAAGCCTAGTACTCACCTCTTTGTGAAATGAAAAATAAATGCGGTTCAAATTCACGTGAATATTCATTACGAAACTACAATTGATTCTCCACGTGAATTTTCAGTCCTCAGTTTTCTAATATTTGATTTTTATGACTATCAATATGTAAGAATTTTTAATAAAAAAATAAAGAAAACTGATTTGACCCACAGTTTCTTGATTTTGACCTGTCGGCTGCAACAAGTTCAGATAGAAAAAGTACTGCCAGCTCAAATTATTATTTTGTTATCGATAGTTTGTATGAAATCGTCAACATATCTGAGCCAACGAATGAAAATATTTGTTATAATCAAATTAAATGAACGAGCATTGTTTTGAAAATTATTTTTTTTTCTCAGTTTTATGATTTAAAATCTCGTTTATTTTCTCATTTTTTTGTTTTATTAACGATCGGAATAATTCTCTATACCTACGAGATTTCTTTTTATTTGAATGTGCATATTTTGTTTTTATTTTGCATGCTTTTCCAAAAGCTGAAAGGTAGTGATGGGGATATCAGACTTTCGTGATAGTGCTAGGCATTTTTGCTTCGATGTTTTTGCTAAGTTCGGATGTCGTCATTTTCGACAATTTTATCTGAACCTGCAAAAAAAACTCGGCTATTGTGTGCATTGACTGAAAAGTATCCTTTTCTGTTAATAAAAAAATAGGGTAGGATCTAGATGTGGTTGCGTCATTTTAATGTTTGTGCCGTCGACACATCCTATGACGCCAGGAACACTAAATTTATTGATGAGATGTCGTTTCGTTCGGCATCTGACTGAGAGTTTAATCTTCTAATTCTAACACTTTCAAGACTCGTGATAAGATTTTTGACACATTTTTGACGACCTGTAGCTACATTAGCATCTTTCCTAGCCAATTGTTGAAAGTTCCCTTCTGCAAAAAAACAAAACAGCAGCCAGCTGCAATGTGCAGGAAGGGAAGATTTTGCTAGATACGGCACAACAGCTTCCAACAACCTTTTAAAGGCATCTTTACTTGAACGGAAATATGATACAAACCTGAATTAAATAACAAATTTTAGTAAAAAACTTTTGTTGAAAATTTCCATTAGGTACTCACGCTGCATCAGCAATTCATAAGGATTAGAAACGTAAAGCTTTTTTTCTCAAGTTCCAAGACCGCAACAATGAAAACATCAATATTTTTTTTAAATTTTATTAAAAGCAAAAAAAAATTCAAATTGAAGAACGAATATCAATCAGCATGACACAGTAAGCTGTTTTTGATTTCATTTAAATTGATTTCGAAAAGCTTTCGAAATTATGAAATCGATCGAAATGTGGAATATGGAAAATAAATTCACTCGATTTTCTATTTCGATTTCATTTTCATTTCACGTGATTTCTGGAACCTAGCTGATAGTCTTATTTAAAACTAGCGGAAACACCCGGCGTTGCCCGGGTCCCTTTTGTTAAAGGATAGTTTGTTAACAAATCTTGAAAACAAAATTTCCCGTGGAAAATAATTTTCCTTGAATATATTTCTATGGCTATCGTGAATATCTCTGAAATAAATTCGATGAATTGATCGCCCAATTCCCCAGGAAAACTTATTCATGTGACAGCACTGGTTTTGTCTATGTTAGTTGTGTTGGCGTATCGCTCCTGTTTTTTATTATTTTTGCACGTATTTCGATATGTGTATATTAATTTAATTGTCTAGATTCTCTGAATAAGTGAATATCTGTGTTTATCTCAAGTAATTTGTGTTAATTTTGTATTAAATTGTGTTAATTTATTAAATAAAAAACATTAATAGTGGCTGGTAAGATTAATATATTCATTGCAGTATAAACTGTTCCTATGTGATTTTTTTTTTGTATATCCTTGTGTTTGTACTGGTGTTTTATATAATTCCCCTGATATATATTTCCCCTGATACTAAACTAAGCTTTAAGCTTTATAACTTGTCCCACTCTTTCCTTAATATTAAATATAAAATTTAAACCTATTTTTGCATGAATAAATTCTTTTTTTCATCTCTTATAAATAATATCTTACTCAAATTCATGCATCCTATGTGGCATAGTAAGTAGGCGCGGTGATCGAATGATAAAGTTCCAAGTTTTTTTAAGAATCTTTCTTGGTAAAAAATAAAACCAATTATAGATATTATTTTTAAGATAGTTCGTAGGCCGAAAGGCATTAGCATTAAGTTATTGTTTAATTTAGAGCGCCCGCTTAGGGCCATTAAGTTATTTTTAAGATATTGATAAGTAGGCTAATTTTTCATGAATTTTTGTTTAGCTTTAAGATAGTTATAAGAAAAATGAAAAATAAAAATCAATTCAAAAAAAAAAAAAAAAAAAAAAGCGCGGTGATCGGCTAAAGTTTGTAATTTTCGCAAGGTTCTGAAGAACTGCTCAGCATGTTTAACACTGCTGTCTCTAATTTCAATTACCTTACTTTAGCTAATTACATGGTAAATAGTGCCACTTCGACTGCTGATTTGGTAAGTGAACCTTTTTCTGTTAGTCTTTTGACAAAAGATCTAGAAAAGGATCTGCTTGTCCAGTCAGGTTCAGCTAATCACGTATATGAGATGCCAAGAAAAGTAATAAAAGAGGACGTGATAACTCATTTCTTGTTAAAAACTCTGGCCCATCCCCAAAAAAATCAAATCTCACAAACAATCCGAAACACCTTAGTACCAATAATACAATTGAATTTCCTGTTCAGGTTGTGAATCAAGGTTCAGTTCCAAACATAGTCTCTGATACGGACTTTGTAACTGAATCAAATAACTGCACTAAACATAAACCTTTAAAAGCAGTCTCTAAACCGAGATCTATTGTTATTTCTCGCTTGGAACCAGATATTCTGCCAAACGATAGTGTTTCTCACCTAGTGTCTAACAATATTATTTCCTCCATCACGTCTATAAAATGTTCCAAAATTAGCAAACACAATAGTTTTATCTCGTCTTTTAAAATAGTTCCGCACACATCATATTTTGATTTAATTTGCGATATTAAAACTTGGCCTTCTGAAGCCCTTGTTAAAGAGTTTGTTGTCTCAAATAAAAAAAGACAACCGCGTAATTTACCCAAAATCTCAACTGCAAAAAACTAAGCAGGATTACCCTCTTCTACCAAAATGTAAGAGGGCTTCGCAGTAAAACCGCTGATATCTACATAAACTCTCAGGCATTGTCACATGACATCTTTGTTTTGACGGAAACTTTGCTTAATTTAAGTTTTTTAGACACGGAACTCTTTAGCCAAGAGTTTTTAGTATATAGAAATGATCGTCATGTTGACAAACTAAAAGAAGTGGGAGGCGGTGTTTTGATTGCAGTTCGCGATAAATGTATGTCTTCGTCTGTTTCATCCCCTTTTAATCTTTCTATTGAATTAGTCTGTACTAAGGTAGATATACAGTCAAATTTTTTTTATATTTTAAATGTCTACATACCTCCAAAAAGTCCACACGCAGCTTACGTTGAACTTTCTAGGGCCTTAGATTTTGTTGTTGACTTGTCTTGCTCTAACAGCAACATTTAACTTCTCGGAGATTTCAATTTACCACACATTGATTGGGTATCTTCTGAAGACGAATCTTGTCAAGAAGCTTCTTTAACTTCTTCCCAAACTGAGCTGCAGTTTCTTGATAGGATTACCTCAACGGACTTACAGCAAGTTAGCTGTATTAAAAATTACAAAAATCGAATTCTCAATTTAGTTTTTTCCTCAGACGCTGTTAGTACTCTGGTTCTAAAATCTAGTCCTGGAATTACTAATATAGATAGCTATCATCCTCCTTTGGATGTTATTTTTGACTTGAGCAGTCACCTTACTGAAAACAGTAACACTTATGATTGTTCATATACTTTTGACTTCAGGAAAGAAAATTTTCAATTGCTTTCAGATGAATTAACTAGATCTGGTATTGATAGTATATTAGTGTCTAATAATATTGACGAAGCAGTTAACAGTTTCTATACCAGCCTTAATAACTGCATGAATAATACTATCCCCATAAAAATGCCGAAAAATTCAAACGCCTGCTTTTCATGGTATACGAAAGAGCTGAAATTACTCAGAAACAAAAGGAACAAAGCATGGAAGTTATATTTAAAATCCCTTTCGTCTTTCGACCACAACTCTTACATTGCATTATTTGAAGAATTTATACAGATCATGTTAACGAAATGGGTAGATATTTAAAGGATGATCCTAAGAGATTTTGGAAATTTGTTAATTCAATGAAAAATTCTGACGGTTACCCGGCAGATTTCACATACGAGAACTGTTCTTTGCAAAAACCCATTGATATTTGTAACGCTTTTGCGAAAAATTTTCAAAATTCATTTGCCGACACATCTGTTGATGTTGATGAAACTTATTTTAGAAATTTACATATCTATGTCCAAACAAGTTTCAGTAATATACCGGTGCAACAAAGATCTATTTTAGAGCTTCTCTCATCGTTAAATGATGATTACTCATGTGGGCCAGATGGAATTCCTCCAATACTACTAAAAAAATGTAAAAATATACTAGTTGATCCCATTAGATTTTTGTTTAAGTTTTCTATTAAATCAGGAAAATTTTTTTGTTTTTGGAAAAATGCATTTCTTACTCCAGTTTTTAAAAAGGGCGACAAAACTGATATCACGAATTATAGACCTATATCGAAACTTTCATGCATTCCAAAGCTCTTTGAGCAAGTTGTTTGTGAAAGTTTAGCATTTTATACCAAGAATATAATATGTGAACAACAGCATGGCTTTGTGAGAAGGAAATCAGTGGTAACAAATCTGTTTACTTTCTTGCACAAATGTTCTAATGCATTGAGAAATCGAAGTGAAGTGGATTTCATATACACTGATTTTTCAAAAGCATTCGATTAACTAAGTCACAACATTATTATATTTAAACTCCAAGCTTTTGGTTTTCCGAATATTGTTATAGAATGGATAAGGTCATACCTTGAAAATAGATCTTACCAGGTGAAATTTAGAAACTGTCTTTCAGATTCATTCAATGCTCACTCGGGTGTACCTCAAGGAAGTCATTTTGGCCCACTTCTATTCAATCTGGCTATAAATGATGTTAAATCATGTATACACTATAGTGATATTCTTATATATGCAGATGATATGAAAATTTTTAAAACAGTAAAATCTAACAGTGGTCGCATTCTCTTGCAAGCAGATATTGACAATTTTAATGTTTGGTGTGACAAAAACAGTCTTTCTCTTAACCCAGTTAAATGCCAAACTATTACTTTTTCTAGAAAACGAGTACCGAGTGCTTTTGATTATTCCATTTCACAGCACTCACTATTTCGTGTTCTAAGATTCAAAGACCTTGGTGTTCACTTTAGTTCTAATCTAGAATTCACAGAGCATATAAATTATATTGCAAAAAAAAGCAAGTTCCATGCTTGGTTTTATAAAACGGTGGGCTAAGGAATTTAACGATCCGTATGTCACCCTCTCCTTATACAATTGCTATGTACGACCCCATCTTGAGTATGCCTCACAAGTTTGGTCTCCTTTTTACGTTATTCATAAACACCGTATTGAAGCAATACAGCATAACTTCATTCGATTTGCTTTAAAAGGGTTACCCTGAACTGATCCATATAATCTGCCACCATATGAACATAGGGTCCAGCTTCTGCAGGTCCAAACTTTATATCAGAGGCGGGTTAATAATGATTTAATATTTATTCATCAACTTATTACTGGTCAAATTGATGCTCCTGATTTGCTATCCTGTATTGGCTTGAACTACCGCGGGGGTTCTCACCACCTGCGAGAATTTGAACTTTTTTCACGTAGATTTTCATAGAACTAATTATGGCATGCATGAACCTCTTAACCGAATGAGTAAACTCTATAATTTAAATGTTACCTCAATTGATTTTAACATGTGTAAAATAGGACTTTAAAAGTTATTTCGAACCAGTGCTCCACTGTCGTGATCGGTTTAATTTTTTGTCTTATTCTCAATGTTGCATTTTGTTTATAAACTAAATATAACGTAAACTAAACATAATTTTGTTTATTTGATTTCATAATCCTTATTTTTTAAATAGTTTTATTTGTTTTTCAATTTTAAATTCTTCAACTGCTTGCAGTTCTCTTTTAACTTCCGTAGTTACCTACTCGTTTCGCTGTAAGAAAAGTTGCTGTGTTATTATTAAACATAACTTAGTAACGATTTTTTTTTTCATATTATTATCTAACATCAAATAATTAATATAAGTGCCGATATGACTTGCAACCGTAATTGCTGTCGTACTCGGTGAAAATGCACCCCAGCGCGTGCGGTATCTAGGGGGAAAGAGGCGTGGGCTTTTTTTTTTTTTTTTTCCCGACATCAATGAATTTTCAACATCATTCATGTTCTCAATTTTCAAAGGATAGAAATATTGTGCAAGTGTTAATTATTATTAATATAAAAGCTTAACTATATATTCACGTACTTATAAATATCTATGCTAAAGACACCTACTTGTAAGAAAATATTTAAAAATTTGTATGGTTTGCTATCTCGCCCCAACTTTCAACTGTCAAAGCAAAAGGTGTGATTTTTCGGATTTTTGACATTTCACCACCATCACTGTCAAGTGCGATTTTTTTTATTTCCACTGGACTTAGAGTGCAAAATCCACCTCCTAAATCGATTGGCGCTCTCAGATCTTGACATTTCGACACCTGTCAAATTGAAAAGTGAAATTTCTTATTTTCTGTTGGTGCTAAAGTGCTGGCCGAGACATTAGTTAATAACACCATCCTTAATCGATTGGTGCCCTTAGATTTTGACATTGCGACACACGACCTACAACGCACAGAAGAGAGGAGCTGTAATACGGCAGTTTTTGCTCTTATAGCATTGCTGTTACCATTTTTGTTATCATTGTGAATGATTTACTCTACGGAGCGAATGTTTCTCACTGATTTGGGAGATTGTGAAAGTATTCGCCGTGTTGATTTCAACATAACTACATTTTCACCGACAATGTACATCAAACACGATTGGTTAAGGTTTAACCTTCCACTACAATCCACTAAACAACCAACGCATTTTTACTTACTTGAGAATTATATCATGCCATTCATTAGCCTTTCATCATTACTTATTATATTTTCTAACATTCACTTACACATTCAACAAAAACCAGGCAAAAAACTCATACGCACTTGAAACGTCAAATCTCATAGCTAAGCTTTGTACAACGCTCATGTCTTGTTCAAAAAGTTATATTTTTCGCCATGTCGGTCGCTGCATGTGGACATAGATTTTTTGGACTCCATTGGATTTTTTCTGAACATGTTCATAATCCTGCCATCTGATTAATCGAATCAGTCTTTAAAATTGTATGGTTGTCTATTAATATTTTATATGTATTTAAATAGTGAGACAACGACCTGTACTTTCCGATTTATATCCCATTTTATGCAGATAAATTCACAATTTTAAAATTTTTTCTGGATTTTATCTGTAAAAAATATTTCTGATGTAAAATTTTAATATTTGAAATTATTTTGTGAACCTTTTGAGGAACGCACAGTTATGTTTTGTATCCATGATCCATTTTGCATTTTTTTTTGGTAAATAAATCAATAAAGCTAATTGTGGAGTGGCTTTTGTTTAAATGATCTCTTAATATTTATTAGCAATATTTTAGAAGCGGATTAGAGCAGTTGGTGTGTTGGTTTTGTTTTTCAAAATTTATCAATTTTGTATTAACTTTTGCATTTAAAGTACCAAAAATAGAATTAATTTTTCTCTAAATCACATTTTTAGTATGATTTTTTTTAAGATTTTGCAAAATTTTTAACACAAAAATTAATACTATAAATTTGTACCGTAGTCTATATCATTTGTTAGTATCATTTGTTATGAACTATCAGGCATTACTAAAGTTTGAAGCCTCTAATTGTGGTTAAATGGAGCTTTATTGTGATTTATCTTATTAAATTGTCCCTGCTTTTTTTTCTAACATATTTGTAGAAGAATGTAACACCTATAATTGAGTGTCATCAGTTTTTCATAATTTATAAATTTTTCATTAACTTTTAACAATTGTCTAAGAAAATACACTCAAAAGGTATGATTATTTCGCATTATGGCAAATTCTTTCTCTTTTAACAATTTATTTTGTCATAAAAGTGAATTATTTTTTATTTTTATAATTTTCTATGTTTTTATAACTGAAATCGAGTCATTTTAAGTTTGAATGAATTAAATAATTATTTTCATTATTTAAACTTTTTATCATTAAAAAATAATACGTATTTATGAATTTATTAGTAGGTATGTAAAGTATTAGTATGTATGTAAGGTATGTAACATTGGCAACTCACAAACTTAGTAAGTTATTAAATTTAGTTAGGTACTAAACTTTAAAGATAGTTTCTTCTCTTTCTAATTCGTGCGAAAGAAACAGAATATTATTATTGTAAGAAGTTAAATTGTCACCCACGTACTTTTGACCTTCATAGGTTGTTTAAAGTTAAAAAGAATTTAAGCGCCGGTTGATCTAGTTAGATTTGCTATAGGTAAATTTGTGTAATTTATTTCTCAATTATTTGTTAAATTAATTATTTTTAACTTTAGATTTTTAAGCGTTTTTAAAAAGTTGTTCAGAGCATTCTGGAAAATTTAATGTTACATTGCGATACCAATTTGTGAGTACAAAAATAGAAAGACTTAAGACATTTCTGATAACTTGTTCATTACAGAAAATAAAATTGAATTTATACTGCTGAGAAGAAGTTTTTATGGTTTCATTTTTTTATTTAAACCTACTTCGCTGGATTTGGCAGTTTTTGGTGGATATTCAATATTTATCCTTGGTTTGGAGTTTTGATTTTCAGTTGTTCGTGGAACAACAATAACCTTTCATTTGATACCTCATTTATAAATATCAAAAATTATTAACCATGTTATGGCCATTTACAGGTATTTTATTTATATTTTAGCAAAAAGAAAAAATATTATCGACCAGATTGGATTTTTGCAAAATTTTTCTTTCAGTTATGTTTAAAAATCCATATTAAAGCTTTTGGTTATCGCAGAAATATGTTTTATATACCAAAATAATTGCTGATTTGTATAGATTATTACAAAATTTAAATTTTGATAATCGGTTGAATAAAAAGTAACAATATGCGCTATTAAATCAAAATAACGCTATTTTATCTGTTTAAGCGTATTTGTCTTTTAAATTGTATGGACGTCTATTAATGTTTTGTATGTATTTAAATAGTGAGACAATGACCTTGCCATCGACATCTAAATTTTTAAATTCGGATAAGTACTTTCCGATTTATAGGCAATTTTATGCAGACAAATTGACAATTTTAAAATTTTTTCTGGATTTTATCTGTAAAAAATATTTCTAATGTAAAATTTTAATATTTGAAATTATTTTTTGAAGCTTGTGAGCAATGCGCAGTTATGTTTTATATATCAAAATTTTTAACAGATTTTCAGGATTTATAATTTCTAAATTTGAAAATATTTTATGGGCGTGGTGAAATTATAAAAATAAAATTCGTTGAAAAAGCATGATTTTTTGGTAAATAAATCAATAAAACTAATTTAAGAGTAATCACTAAACATTTATTAGCAATATTTTAGAAGAGGATAAGAGCAATTGGTGTGTCAGTTTCGTTTTTCAAAATTTATCAATTTTTTATTATCTTTTGCATTTAAAGTACCAAAAATTGAATTGATTTTTCACAAAATCACATTTTTAGTATGAATTTTTTTTAAGATTTTGCAAAAATTTTAGCACCGAAATTTATATTATAAATTTTTACCTCAAATTCAGTTATCATTTGTTATGAACTATTAAGTATTACTCAAGTTTGAAACCTCTTAATTTGGCTAAATGGAGCTTTTTTGTGATTTATTTTATTAAATTGCCCCTACTTTTTCCCGTTAGATTTACAAATACAAAATTATCACATATTTGTAGAAGAAAGTTACACCTATAAATGTGCATCCTTTGTTTTTTTTAAATATATAAATTTTTGATTAACTTTTGAATTTAAAGTACGAAAAAATAAGTTGAGTTTTCATTAAAACGCTATTTTAGTACACATTTTTTAAATATTTTGCAATAACTTTTACACACAAATTTAAGTCATAAATTTCTATCTAAATTTCATGTATCATTTATTATGAACTATTAAGGTTTGCTCAATTTTGAAACCTCTAAAGTTGTCTAAATATACCTTTTTTTGCGATTTATTTATTAAATTACACCTCCTTTTGTCCCGTTAGATTAAGAAATACAAAATTATTCACATATTTATAGAAGACGGTTACACCTATAAACGTGCATCATTAGCTTTTTGAAATTAAAAAAAATGTCATCAAGTTTTGAATTTAATATATGTAATATAAATTTGACGGGTCATTTACACACCCTTTTAGTATCAAATTAAATTATTAAAAGAACTGCAATTAGAAATTCAATTGAGAAAACGGTGCTCTCCACTGGTAGACGATTGTTGACATTGAAGAAAGCGGAGCATTTCTATGGATTTTATTCGATTTTTTATGAATTTTAAAAAATCAATTGTGACGCTAATATTGTAGGTAGATTTAAAAGTGAGGTATCAAATTAATGGCTATTCTATTGAAATTAAATATAAGAAAAAACTAAATCAATCCATGCACACACCCACATGTTATTAAGTAATATGTGTGAACAATATTATATTGTCAATTTCTCAGCTCAACGGTACAATAGGAATATAATTTTTTGTATACAAGTTCCTAGGACATATAGCTATAATTCATTACTAAATTGCAAACCTCTACGGCTGTTAATTAAAAACATATTAATAAAAAACCAAAAAAAAAAAAACAAATTTCATATAGACAACATTTTTTTATTATTGTTAAAGATTTCTAAAAAAATTTAAATGTATTTTTTTTTCAGAAGCTAGGTATCTATCGGATAGCAGGGGGATAGACATTGTTGATGCCATACAAAAAAGTTAGTATTTTGATTGTTTTGTTGTTAGTTTGGACAGCCATACAGCCAAACTGACAAGAAAACAGAAAAAGACTTATATATATTAGTTAAGATTAAGATGATTTTGCTTCCTCATTTCTATCTCGTTTTTATTTTTTTCACAATATTAAAACAAATATTGTTTATTATTAGTTTTTTGAGCAAGAATCTTTATAGACACAGTCGATATTACTTATTAAGCCCTGAAAAAGGATCCAAACCAGAATTGAAACTTGGCGTCGGCAAATAATCAATAAATATTGAATTAAAACAAAGACAGCATTTTTTGGGTTTTTTAGTTAAAGATTTTATTTTATTTATTTATTCAGCGAAAATGTTACTTCTATTTATACTTTTCCAGCTGACTGCACTTTTGACAATGGATATAGAGCACATAAGCACCAAAAATCTGACTTTTTGTAATATATTGTTAGATGCTCTATATATCCCATCTCCTGCGGTTATGGGGGGCAATTAAGCATTAAGCGTTTTAGTACAGGAAAATTAGCAAAAAAAACATTCGTTTTATGGAACGAAATATAACGGCTGAATTTCCTATACCTGAAATAGGGCTATTAGAAAAGCTTATGCCCAGTTTTTCGGGACGCCATCCCCCTGGGGAAATCCACCATTTTGGAAAACACGAATTGATCTATATCTCCGAAACTATCGATTTGAAGTAAAAAGTTGTCATAATTAAATTTGTTGGAAATTAAATTATCTTTTATTTTTCATCGAAACTTTTTTCCGCGTGGACAATATTTTTAAGGTTATGTCGTTTTTTTTTTTACTTTTTTTTACCTGTTTTTTCTCATTTCGTAAGAAACTTACGTACATAAATTGTTCTCGTGATACAAATTGTAGATGACAAAGTTTAACGAACTTTCATATATTTTTGAAGATGGTGCGACATCCCAGTCCTAAGTTAGAGCTTTTGGAAAATTAGCATCTAAATCAATTGAGCCGATAAACTACAATAAAGATAGACTTTTTCGTGGAATGAAATATTTTTATTAATTGATTTCTTTATAAATGAAAGAGGGCTTTTAGAAAAGCTTATGTCCGGGTATTCGGGACGCCCGCCATGACTCTGCCGAAATCCACCATTTGGAAAATGCGAATGGAATTATATCTCCGAAATAATTGATTTTAGAGGAAAAACTGTGAGGCCAAGGTTGTAGGCAAATAAACTTTCTTTCGTTTATGCATACATTTTTTTTTCGGTGCAGGCAATATTTCCAAGTTAAAGTCTCTTAATACGCGAGTGTATGAGGAAAATCCAAACACAGAGTCTTAACTCGATGCCTACGAAAGCCTTTACATCAGCAACAACAACAACAACACCACGAACAACGATAATGGCAATATCATATCCACTTTGTTTAGTCTAGTTTCATAATTAAATGTATCTTCTTCTGTAAGAAAATGTAAAGTTCTTTTCAATTCTTTTTTGTTTTGATTTGCAAATTACCCCCTTTCCCTTTGTTTTCCAAATAAGTGTATTGCTGAAGATAAACCTTCTTCAAAAATATATCAAAATGTTGGAAATTTATCGTTCTAAAAATTTCAATTTAACTTTCCTGTGCTTTTTGTTTTTTAAGCTATCCTACTAAAATTGTCCCACATATATTTGTGGTTTATAGAGCAAAAGTGCTTTCTGTAACTTCGTTAATAATGGAGATAGAGCAACGGGGATAGCGCCAAACGATAGAGGATAAGTATTCTTACTTAAGTATTCGGCCGGCGAAGTTTCAAAATATAGATATACATATGTACGTTAATGGATTTGAAAACATTATGTAGGTGCGATCTGTATTTTAAAGTTAAACATTAACATGGCGTGTGTGGCTTAAAGTGATGGAGCGAGAACGCGTTTTCAAAATCGTCTGCCGGCCTGCCGACGTATAAGCCGCGTTACTTGCATACAAAAAAAAATTAAATAATTTGAGTGGCGCAACGGCAGAAGAACCAGGGCCAGGGCCTAATGACTAACAACTCGCAACCATTTCTCTGTGCGCATGTCGACAGGAATGGAAAGGACATACAATTTTATGCCGAATCCAAACGGCTAGACGAGAAGCATTTATTCATGACAAGTTATACTTTTGGAGGATTTGGCAATTCTTCGCAACAGGCAGTAGCCATGAAAAAAAAAAACTTTTTAGTAGGTGGATGAGGCTGGGAAGTGAGCCCAGACCTTCAGCGTGACAGTCCAACGCACTAACCATTACGCTTCGGACTACTACCTAGTTACTTGGATAACTTTGGTAAAGGACAATGGGCAAAAATGTATGGAGCGTGGGCCCAGCACTAATACGAACGGCCTTCATATCGTATATAGGTACATGTCTATGCATTCATTATCCGTTAACCTTTTGTCCTAATTCGCTGTGTGACAAAAGTTATTTAATTTTTAATAAAATGAGTTTTAGGGTCACAATTCCTTTTTTTCATACTTTTTCTTTAATATTTTGTGTGTTATTCGCTTCGATTTTTTGGAATTAAGATCTTTGAATCCATGACACACTACTTGAATTTTTCCAGATTTTTAAAATTATTTTTAGGGGTCGCAAGCATCAATTTTTATACAAAAAGCAGTTTTTGGCGTATTAAATTGGTAAAAATACAAATATTGGTTTTTAAATGTTATTTTTGATGTCAAAATCATCTCTGGGAAACAACAAACAAACATCAATTTGTATCTCATTTATCGTAATAAAAATGGGTAGATCCCAGGTTCGTAAAAATTTGGAAGAGTTAAATAATAAAATGTTAAGTACGGTTTTCCAATAGCGGTCCATATTATTATCGCGACGTGTCAGCATCTGCGGACCACCGGGTCTTATTTTCGTTCCATAAGATTCTGGATCTTGTATGAAATTACGGAAAAACGACTCAATCTCGAAATTTTCCTAAGAATAGCCCTACATCTTAGGATACTTGAACGAAAGTCTTGAAATTTTGCCTTTTCCGTATCGCTTAAATGTATACCACGCAGCTTCGTTGTTTGTCATCTCGAAAGTCATAATTAAATGAAGCTTAAACGAGATTTGCATAGTGCGTTTATACTTCTGCAATACGAAAAAATCTGTTTTTATTTTCTAGACAACGCAAGGAAAAATAACGGGACTTTTTTGTTGGTCAATTCACTTGTTTACTGATGACATTAAATAAAAAAATAGTAAGGTGTCGCTTCCATTTCCAGTTTTCTATAGAATGCATTTGTACAGTTGTGTTTATACTAATGCAAAGCACTGTATATACACTATTAGGGGTTAAATTTTGTTTAACTTATTCCTTATGAAATAATAGAAAAAAAATAATAGTAACAAAAAATAGAATATTTTTTTTTTCCTTTTTATGGTACTAAAAGATTTTTAAATCAGTCAGTTTTTTACCGATTTTTTATCAGTGAATAGCTGTGTTCATTTGCTTTTGGGTTCTAAAATATAATATATGAAAGGTACTCAAATATAGACGAAGGAACAAAATGCAATTAGCATTATTAGTGCACTTATGTAGGTATATACATAGGTATGTATATGTGTATGTATCTACCTGGAAAAGTTCACAGAGAACCCCGGTCTCTTGAGTTTATTTGAATACTTTAATTGAGGTTAAACTCTTTGTTCCACAATTTCAAGTAACGTCTGACAGGATATCCTACATCCACGATAAAAGCAGCTTGTATTTTCTTTGGCAATTATGTAAACTTATTTTGTTGAGTTATAAAATAAAAGGTTAAATAGTTCTTGAAAGTTCCTTAAAGTACCTAGTATACTACCAATGTTATTGTGGCTGTTGAAGTTGAATAGACATGCAAAAGTGTCTAGGTAGGTACCTATTAACATTTTTTTTAGATCTTTCGAAGAAAGATATTAATGTTAAACTATATGATGTATGTACATTAGGGTATAGCGTCCAACTCTTTTTGCGATTTCGATTTCGAATAGTTTTAAAAAGTTGCATAATTATGTTAACTTTACGTAAAAAATAACAAAAAAAATAAATTTTAATTTTGTTTTTCGAAATAAGCAAAATTGTAAATATTTTGTTTGTTTGGCTCTGTAACTTGAAAAGTATAAATCATACGAAAAAACATTATAGGCAAAAAAGATAGATTATTCAATTTAAAAAAGATCCATGTAAATTTAAAGTGCGATAAGGCGTTCTCGAGATATTTGTTAAAAAGTATCTTAAGAATACTACTTAAAGTCACTTTTTTTAAATACCAATTCATAGAATAAACATTTTTCAGAATATTTCTGCTTTGCGAACATTTTTTTTTTCTTTAACACTTGATGACAAAAAAGGGTTGCTCTTGTTTTTGTTGTTGCAATTTTGTTTTGGTCTGGCAGTAAGTTTTTTTTCTTGCCATTCGAACTCCGAAGTGCAATTATTAAAGCTCAGTTGTTCATTAAGCTGGCAAGAAGCAACACGTTTTTATTTCTCTATTAAATACCAAACAAAATGTTGAAACGAGTGACTCGACAAAATTTGGATGGTGTCTCATCTTCGGAGCAACGTGGCTTATAAACAAAAAAGTGTTACCGACAGTTCCTAAACTTATAAAACATATTGTTTTTGTGAGAAATGGAAACAAAAAGATAAGGATAATGAAACGCAGCCATCTATTGCGCAAATATTTGAAACTTTAGGTCTTGAGATTATTTCCGTTTGGAAGACTGCATCTCTGTCAATTCAATGGGTAAAACAAGTAATGAAAAGTGTGTTTGATAAATATTTGTTTTTTTGTGATACCCAAGATTCAAAAAAAAAAAAATGAAAACTATAGCACACAAAACTTCGTCTCAATTAAAGCTACGGCAAAACCAAATTACCTCTTTAAAATGCCAAGAAATTAATGAAAGAAATCGATTATATATTCCTAATTTGGCAAAAGTTTGCGATCTATACGGCATCTCGGATCGATCAGCAGCACGAGTTCCGAGTGCAGTCTTACAGGATGTTGGCTTGGTAACAGCAACAATAATGAAAAAAGTAAACAATAGCGGATTCGGTACTGGATTCAAGTAAACTGTTTGATGCGATGGAACTGCTACAAACACTGGTTGGAAAAGTGGGGTTTTCCGACTTGTGTAATTGAAGTTGGGGAGACCGCTACAGTGGTTCGTTTTCATCAACTTCATGCTAATGAGTTAATTTTGCTTCATTTATCCCAAAATGGATGGTGCAACATTAGGACCTCAACTTTATTCGGGACCCATTGTAAGAGCGCTAGAAAACTGTACTGACCTTCCTCTTGGTCAGTTCTAACCAACCCCAGGGAACCTACCTGCTTTGATAAAAGAAATACAATATGCTATTAGCACGGATCAAAAATATTTGTTTAAAAAGTGTGAAGCCATAAGTAAAGGATCCTGTTCTGTAAATCTCTCCAACAGAAATCCAGCAAAATTGACGCACTCTAGATCAGTGGTTCCCAACGTGGGGCCCATGCCCC